>CM055759.1:10704743-11304743 GCA_029465975.1 Dallia pectoralis | reverse complement strand
AAAACAGTTTAACTTTCAAATAGACATGGGTCCTTTTAGCCTGAACTTTTTTAAACATGTCATTAATAAAATCCTCACTCCTCAAAATGATCACTTCTGAAAAAATAATAATATAATTGGAATGACTCCATAGAGACGTGTGTGCGTCTGTAATCTTCGACCCACATGTTTTGCAAATTGCAACTCTTTTTTTTGTCGACTAACTCGTAATTTTTATAGCCAAACGAAACTATATTCGGTATCATTTTGCCAACTGGCGCGTTGTTGCTTGTGCTTCATTGGTTGTCTTGCAATGTGCCTGCTTGGATGCTGTCTAATCAAAACAACGTGGGACTACAGTGATTGGATGTCCAATCAAAACAACGTGGGACTACAGTGATTGGATGTCCAATCAAAACAACGTGGGACTACAGTGATTGGATGTCCAATCAAAACAACGTGGGACTACAGTGATTGGATGTCGTGCAGGCAGCGCGCGTGCTCTCTGCATGCATTTTTTTCACAGATGCAGATAAACTGAGAGCGGCGCGGCCGTGTGAACATTTTCTTCCCCAGTTTTCATGGGAAGTAGCAAGTCTTCTCGAGTCAAAAGGCGCAAGTCCAAGTGAAGTCACGAGTCATTGATGTTCAAGTCCAAGTCGAGTTGCAAGTCTTTGTACATTTTGTCGAGTCGAGTCTGAAGTCATCAAATTCATGACTCGAGTCTGACTCGAGTCCAAGTCACATGACTCGAGTTCACACCTCTGCCACCACCCCATCACTACTACTAGTACATCACTACTATACCACCACCCCACCACTACTACTAGTACATCACTAGTATACCACCACCCCAACACTACTACAACTAATACATCACTACTATACCACCACCACTACTATTAGAACATCACTACTATACCACCACCCCAACACTCCTACAATGAATACACCACTACTACTAGTACATCACTACTATACCAACACTCCACCACCACTACAAGTATATCACTACTATACCAACACTCCACCACTACTACTACTAGTACATCACGACTACACCACCACCACCCCACCACCACTACAACTAATACATCACTACTATACCACCACCCCACTACTAGTACATCACTACTATACCACCACCCCAACACTACTACAATGAATACACCACTACTATACCACCACCACTACTACTGGTAAATCACTACTATACCACCACCCCACCACCACTACTACTAGTACATCACTTCTATACCACTACTACTACTACTACTACTAGTAAATCACTACTCTACCACCACCAACCCACCACCACTACAACAAATACATAAATACTATACCACCACCCCACCACTACTACTACAAGTACATCACTACTTTACCACCACCCCACCACCACTACTACTACTACTTCAACACTACTATACCACCACCCCACCACCACTACTACTAGTACTACTACATCACTACTATACCACCACTACTACTAATACATCACTACTATACCACCACTACTACTAGTACTACTACATCACTACTATACCACCACCTCACCACTACTACTACTACATCACTACTATACCACCACCCCACCACTACTACTACAAGTACATCACTACTTTACCACCACCCCACCACCAATACTACTACTACTACTACTTCAACACTACTATACCACCACTACTACTACATCACTACTATACCACTACTACTACATCACTACTATACCACCACCCCACCACCACTACTACTATATTACATCACTACTGTGAGTAACCCCAAACAGAGAAACAAAAGTAGATGTATTGTGTCGGCAGTGAGGGTGACACCCTATCACCCCCACTGTGTCGGCACCTTGTTTTTTCCTGGAAACAACATTCCCACATTCTGATGTCAACACGTCTTCAGTCTACAGGGAGGATGTCAGTTTTCAGTGCAACATCCCAGCAGACAGTATAATGAAACATTTGATAAAAGCCAAAACCTTCCATTTTCCTTTCATTGCCTCGCTGCCATATTTCCGTTTCCCCAACCTCTTCACTGTGGTACCATTAGGGACTTTGATTCCTTCTCTGGGAGATAGATGGGAGTAAGATAAGAGGGGGAGTGGAGAACAGAGATTGGAGGGGGAGATGAGAGATGGGAGGGGGAGAAGAAAGGATATAGAGGAGACGCGGGGGAGAGGTAATGCATAAAACACCTTTGCTGTGCTCCAGATAACGGCTTATGCGTTTAAACATCTAGAAACCTCTGGAAGTCTCTGGAAGGCACACATAGAGGAACATGGACTTCAAAGCTTGGTCAACTGAGAGAGTTGGTGTAGAGAGGGACAGCAAGAGAGAGAAAACTGTGGAAGTATTTTGCCGATCGCCAAAATTAGCATCCTCTCCTCGTCTCCTGATTCTTCACAAAAACAAACGTAATGAGAATTCTGAAGTTGAACATCTGTAAATGAGCCGGGAGAAGCATTGCTCCATTGCTTTCCTCTGTGTATTGTGGCTTGTCTCTCTCACATGCACGTCATATAACTTTTTTGCCTTTTTTTGTCAAACTTACTTTGTTGAACTATGCAAAGAAACCAAAAAATCCTAACGAGAGAATAGGATCATGAGTTGTAGAATGGGAGAAGATACTTGGCTCAGCATGTTCACTAAAAAGTTCCTTAGTAAAAGCAAACTGGCATGAAAGTGCAGCTGTTCTGAACCTACAAAAAAACATTTTATGATGTTCTAGGTTCCCACTGGTTATTTTGTCGCCGTGGTTCTGAGACTAGCTTTAAGTGTTTGTACTAATCCAGTTCTGGAGCAGAGCCAGCTACCCCGGGCTAAGATATAAAGTGAAACGGGCATAAAGCTCCCTTAGCCCTGGTCAAAGATACAAAGTGAATGCACCTAATGTACTGAAGTATTAAATCTGCTTGTATCCAAGTCATAATGTGTATCCTCACGTACTCCACATGCTCTGCAGTCAAGCAATAAGACATCCGTTCCCTTTCCTCAGAGTTTCAGATAGGCAGCATGGATACCTGCTAGGCCCCAGTTGATGCTTCATCCTATTAATATTCCTCGATGAGCGAGCCTCTTCAGAAGCCTGAGATGGGAATACAGAAGTACATGGCAATAAATGCTATCCGCCTAAATGACTTGAGCAGGAAGCTAAGCCTTCCCTAAAGTCCGTCTGGAGGCAAATCAATGCTTTTTTCACATGTTGTGTGACCCACTTCCGCTAACAGTGTTGACGCCATGCTTATATGTTGCATTTACCTCACAATGAGATGGGTAAACTTGGAAATGGAAAAAGAGCTGTGAGGGAGTGAAGGATGAGATTAAATGCCACTGTTTGTAATATCCTTCGATATTTGATGTCGCGAAAGCAAGACAGACATTATGAAACTGCAGAAATGTACCAGTTCATCCTCTTCTGATCACTGATATTTGGTACTGATTTAGAAGAATGAGGAGTTCATTGTGGCACGTCTTGATGTGGCAGATGTAGGGTGATGATTTTTACTTAGATAATTGCATTCCGTGCTGGGAGTTTTTGTATCATGTAATTGGTTTGTGTTGCCACAAGCTGTTAAAAAGACGTTTCCCCAATAAGGACGTTCAAGGAGAAACGGGAAACGGAACGAACAGAATAGAATAACAAAGATCAATGCTTGAATGATGGAGACAGTATCTTTAACTCACGTTATCTAACTCAATCTCTAGGCACACAGGGTGTCTTCAACAGAATGTTGTTCTCCATTGCACATAACTGATTAATTGAGGCTTTTGATTGGCTGGGAAGTCCACACACCTTCATTGAGGCTTTTGATTGGCTGTGAAGTCCACACACCTGGTCAGAATTAGACTCATTGCAAAGGAAGAACAGGAAGCTGATACTTTTCCGTTCCTGGAATATATATATATATATATGTCTGATGCTTCACACAAGAGATGCCTGCTCTTATGTCCTCCATCTTTCTTCTTTCCCTCTGGCGGTTGTGAAATTTATAGCCAGTGAAGATGTGGCAGTCCTAAATGTCTGGCGGCGGTCATTGACCTGGAAGAGGTCACAGGGAGAGGTCACGAAGGGCAGTGACACAGCTTTGTGAATGAGGTGACACACACAGTCTGTGACTCTGAAATGAAGCAGAGAACATAAAAAAGCAGGTGACATTAACAGCTGCGTCTCACTGACAAAACTGTTTGTGTGTGTGTATGTGTGTGTGTGTGTGTGTGTGTGTGTGTGTCTGTGTGTGTAGGCGGGGTGGACAGGAATAACAAAGGCATGACTCTGAAGCAGGAACACGGCAGTTTGGAGACAAATCTGTCTGTTTGTCATACAGGTCACTGCATCTGATTCCTGAACCCAAAATAGAGTTCAGAGAGAGAAATGACAACCAACTGTTGTAGCCGTTGATAGATTTATTTGACAATCGCTTAACTGCAGGTTGTCTCCCATCAGCAGAACAGTGTGTGCATTTTGACATGCGTGTGTGAGTGCGTGTGACAGGAAGGTGTTTGCTCCTATGCTCAGGGACACCTCATTATCCCAGGCCGTGTCTCTGGGTGTGACAGGAGCTTTTGGCGTCATAGGCCTGTCCTTGAGACGTCTAGCCAAATCTGTCACACATACATACACACACACACACACACACACACACAAACAAACACACCCAGATACACAAACACACCACCCGAATCTGTTACACGGCAGAATCATATTACATCGCATGCTCCCCTGTGCTTCCTTTAACAATCAAACATACTGTAATGCATTTTGTTACTGCCTGTGATTCAATTAAATAAGCAGATAACCGCTGTAACCCAATTATGAAATGTACACATCTATAGTTGTTAGGAAACTCTCAAGAGGATGGAGAAAGTGAAAACAAGCTGCAATTATAATATGCCTTCCCCACATATACACACCAACTCTCACATGGTGCCGCAGATCCAGTGTTGCCAGGCAATAGCTTATCGATGGTCCAGTGAGTTTGGCCCAATACCAACTGTCACTACATCTCCTCCATCCTCCCATCTATCTTTCTGTAACAAATTATGTGCAAATACGCTTTGAAAATGTCAGTGTAACTGTTACTGCCCACAAATCACAATCACAAGGCGTTCTTTTGATCTATGGCCTTTTATTTGCATATCCTTGCCGGGAATATGGTTTCAACGTTCTCTTAATAAGTCTTTAAAACGCAGTGAGAACTAGATAAAACTAAAAAGTAATATGCAATTAGGTGCAGTGCCAGACAGAATAATGAAATAGGTCTTGCATAATCCACATGCTTAAACGTAAGCAGGCTATCACGTGAACTGTGCTAGCAACAGTTAACGAAGCACAATGCAAAAAACGACATACACTTACATCATTGGCCGTGTTAGTTTAAGAGAAGTAAAATTGGAACTTCCAGCTTCACACTTTAATCACTTCCACTCTTAATTTGCGCTACAATACAGCAACGTAACTTCACTTCAGACGATCGTTCACAGGTGCGCTGCCTCTTGTGGTAATGCGTGGCAACTACTTATTAGAATAACCTGGCCAAATAGCACACAAATATTGGTTCCGCTATTAAAATACCAAACAGTAAAATAAACGTATTCTTATGAAACAAAACAAATACCAATAATCTTATAAAAAGGTAAATCATTCTTATTATATTATTATATAGAGGAGTTTGTGGTTCAGTGGTAGAGTGCTCGTTTTGTATGTATGAGGTTGTGTTCTCTATTGGCCTACCTGGAAAAATAAAATTAATTTTAAAAATGATATTAACTAAGCTATTAACTTAACTGTCTGACTGTGATGGCAGCTACAGTAACTCTGTTTACATCCTGCGTTTTCTGTGTGTTGTTGATTTATTTCAGTGAAAAAATCTAACTGAACCAGTTTTTTTCTTTTGACGCACTTAATCAAATTTGTATTTTGACTTATATACACATGTTTTATTTCCTTTGTGAGTTTGTGTAAGTGCATATATGTGTGTGTCTTGGATGTGTGTGTACACGTGCATTATTTAATTTCACTGGATATATTTGCATATGATTACTGCTCCTCTCAATAGAAGGTACCGGGAGCGTGTACATAAATCATTGGATGAAAAGTCGAGGCATTTAAACGTATTTATTGGAATGCATATTATGTATCAAAATAACCTAACTGTCACTTTGAGGGTTAAGTAGGACACAGACGCAGAAGTGGTATGGAATATCACAGTCTTAATGAGAACTTAAAACAAAACAGCCAACGCCTTGTCACCGACTATTCACTATGGATGCAAAATAGCCACCTAAATAGGCTCCCCAATTAAAGGCAACGCAGGGCAGCTGCCTCTAATTGGGGACAACACAAACACAGAGATGCCTAGAGGACAACACAAACACAGAGATGCCTATAGGACAACACAAACACAGACATGTCTAGAGGACAACACAAACACAGAGATGCCTAGAGGACAACACAAACACAGAGATGCCTATAGGACAACACAAACACAGACATGTCTAGAGGACAACACAAACACAGAGATGCCTAGAGGACAACACAGAGATGCCTATAGGACAACACAAACACAGACATGTCTAGAGGAAAACACAAACACAGAGATGCCTAGAGGACAACACAAACACAGAGATGCCTAGAGCAGTGGTTTTCAAAGTGGAGGCCGTGGCAGTATTTGTGTGAGAGTGCTACACGGTAGCGTAGTTAGAATGCCCATCACGATACTTCCTTCTCCCTATAGTGCAAAAACATCTAAGCTAAATCTTGGAATAAATATTTCCCTGATATTTGATAGAGCATTTTTATTTAGTGTGATGAATGGCAGAACTATCTGATACCACTGTAAGGTCTGTGATGTGGGTTATCACCTTGAAAATGGGGGATGAAAGGTTACATGTCAGTGTTAGGGTAAGTGTTCAGAATAGTTAGTTTTAAGATTCAGCATATAGTCTTACTAAATGACCTATGTAAAGAGAACATACTGTTAAACAGCGCTTGACTAGATACCGGCTAAAGACAGAGAATAAACATGCACGCAATCAATCGTTTATTGGTACAGGTGCAGCTTAAATAGAACATCACATGGCATGGACACATGACAAACACACATGAGAGGAATCCACAATGATTGGGACTCATTAACCAATCAATCAATTAACACATACCAATGTAGGAGGACATAGTTGGGCTGAGGTGACAGTAGAAGTGCACATATCCTTGTTTTCTAACACTGATTATAATAGTGTTTGTTGTGTTAGTTACATAACCAATGAGAAATGACACTCCATGTGATGTCACACCACCAGGCATTTGTGTTCATTAACTTCAAATAAATGGTAGGTTTTCCAGGCTCATATATGTCGTCTGCTGACTTCCTCCCTCTCACTTCAAACTAAAGTCTGATCAAACGTTGGCGTAGAGTGCAGACATTTGTCTTCATATTGGCAGGTTTAGCCAATAGGTCAAGTTGTATGTTGTGCAGGCTTGTATAATGTAATTATATGCATTCTCCACACTCTCGTCCTCACAAAGATGTACTGAGGAGAATGGCATGTAAAAACTACCTCCACCTTTAGACTGATCACCTGCATACACCTCATTAAATCTATATTCAGACATGACAGCCTAAGTGCCAGGAAGGCCTTTCCTCTGTGCTAGAGTCAATAAATTAAAGGAAGCAGAACATCTGAAGTCACCTCCAGATTTATTGCACACTTCAAAAAGATGAAGCTTAAAAAAACTATAAATAAATAATAACAACAGGTAAATGAACAATATTTATGCTTAGAATTATGGTAAAACTGTACTATGTTGTACTGAAACATTTGCAGGATATGGAGTGAATCCAATTGAACATCTGTGGGGTGATCTGTAGAGGGCTGTGCACAGGAGATGTCCTCGCGATCTGACAGATTTGAAGTGCTTTTGCAAAGAAGAGTGGGCAAAGCCAAGTCAAGCTAATAGTCATGCTAATAGACTCCAACCCAAAAAGACTGAGTTGTGTAATAAAATCATATGATGCTTCAACAAAATATTAGTATAAGGGTGTGCACACTTATGCAACCAGGTTACTGTAATGTTTTTATTTTGTATTTTTCCCACCTCAAAGATTTCAGATTGTTTTTCAATTGAATTGTTCACATTATAGGTCATTCACGAGTTCGCACTTACATGCCAATTAAGGGATATAGGTTTAATGCGTATTTGGCGTGCTGTCCGGAGGGAGGGTTCCGGGCTCGGAATCCGGCCCGGGGCTCCGGGCTCGGAATTTGGCCCGAACCCAGAGTACCCCCCGCATGTAAGTGGTTAGGACTAGAATTTGAGCGGAGAAGGGGTGGTGGGGGAAGCTGCGAGCTGTCAGCGGAGCGAGGTAAGACTGCTGAGTCTATATGTACCCTCTAGCTGTTAATTGCTGAGGGCTTCCACCTGTAATTAATTAGCTGGAAGTCCTCCTCCCGAACCTTGTTAGTAAACCTCATTTCACGAGTTCGCACTTACATGCCAATTAAGGGATATAGGTTTAATGCGTATTTGGCGTGCTGTCCGGAGGAGGGTTCCGGGCTCGGAATCCGGCCCGGGGCTCCGGGCTCGGAATTTGGCCCGAACCCAGAGTACCCCCTAACGCTAAGGAGCCGAGGACAGCCGCTGGATTATAAACCCCCCAGAGAGCCGAGCTTGGCGGACTGGCATCGCGAGGAAGGGTCAGATTTTTATTTTTTTTTTATAAATTTTTTTTTTATAAATTTTTTATTTTTATTTTTTTTTTTGTATGCGCGCGGGCCTGTGAAGCCGTTCACGGCCTGGACTAGGCGGGCCCCGCTGGCCTGTGGACGTGGGGCGTTTGAACGTTTGTTGTGGGACTGAGGCCCGCTTGGTGTTCCTATTCCGACCGCTGAGAGACCAATGCTCGCTGGACGGAACGGGAAACGTGGGAGCTTTGCTGTGGGACCAATGCCCGTTTGGTATAGATTTATTCCGACCGCTGTGAGACCAATGCTCGCTGGACGGAAAGGAGGAACGTACAGGAAAGTGAGTGCTTGCCCGGGAGGTTCTCACGCGGCATCTGCTGGAGACCAATGCTCACTGGATGAAAGAGAGAACGATGGGCTCGACCGGGAAGTTCTCGCTCCGTCCGCTGTGAGACTAGTGCTCGCTGGACGGAAAGGGGAAACGCGAAGGGGAAAATGAGTGCTTGCCCGGGAGATTTTCTCACGCGGCATCTGCTGGAGACCAAATGCTCACTGGATGAAAAGAGAAAACGTACGAACTCAACCGGGAGGTTCTCATTCCGTCCGCTGTGAGACTAGTGCCCGCTGGACGGAAGGAAACGGGAAATAGCGAAAGTGAGTGCCTGCCCGGGAGATTTTCTCACGCGGCATCTGCTGGAGACCGAATGCTCGCTGGATGAAAGAGAAAACAGGAGCGCTCTACGGGGGGCTCTCACTCCGTCCGCTGTGAGGCCAATGCTCGCTGGACGGAAAGAGAGGACAGAAAAGGAACAAGGGGGTTCTATTAATTAGAACGGAGTTCTATTACTTAGTTGATTTAATTGTCCATTTATCTATTGGTTGATTTGTTTACGAGGGTTTGGTGAGCTATTTTGATATGGGACCGATTTGTCCTGATATAGCTTTGGAAAGCGTCGGAGGACCATCTCCCTAGGGCTTGGATCTGCTGTTGGGAGAGGCCTTTTGGGCTGCTGAAGTTGCTGCCCCGATGCGGAATGAGTGGCCTGAAAAGTGTTCTGCTGGAATGCCTGACTGCTGGAGAACGGATTTGAGGTGCTTCTGGAACCAGAAACGTGACACGGGTTTCGGGATTCGTCCATGAACAGGGGTTCCAGAGGAGATCTAGCCTGGGATCTTCTCCGTTGCAGGTAAACCCGAATTGACTGGTACGGTTGGATTTGCGAGGCTAGGTTAAAAATGTAGATAAAATGGCCTTTATTGTTCTGGTCGGTCTTGCTTCGTTTAATCAGAAATGAAATTGCCTCGTCGTCTATTACTGATAGGTCTGAGATGGTGGGGTGGATTTCGGGGTCGAATTTGGAAGTGGTGGTGAGTTCCGAGCACCTGAGGAAGCCGAAAAGGCTAGGATAAACATGGCGTCAAGTGTGCGGGCGGCACCTAGGGGCTGGTAGCCTGTGCGGAGGGTGTAAATGCATTTGGTTAAGATATCAAGGGTTAAGGGTTGCCTGGCGTCGGTACGGGTGGGCTGGGATCTTTGAATCCCTTTAATCAGGAGGGAGGTTTGTGCGTTGCTTATTCCGGGGGAGGGGGCGCCGTGCATCAATTTATGGAAAAACTGGATGCCGCTCAGGTACCCTCTAATGGACCCGGCTTGTAAGCCCTTTATGGTATAAAGATAGGAGGTGAAAGACGTTATGGAAAGAAGGGAAAAATCGGGGAAGGGTAGGTTGTAAGAAGCGTGGAATGTTTTAAAACTTTTCCAGGCGGTAAGGTAGGATTGGAGGGTCCTGGGGGCGACTGCGTGAAGGATGGTGTTGAGTGATGAGTCGAGCAGGGTTTTAGCGGGTGGTTTACGGGAATATCAACTCTGAATAGCGAGGTACCGGAGTAGGGATACGGTCCGCCTCCGGAGCCAGCGTCCTGAATTTCTGAAACAGAAAGCGAGACAGGGAGTCAGCAATTTGATTCTCCGACCCGGGGATATGCTTAGCGACGATAATGAATTGGTCGCAAGCTGCGATCCAGGTGAGGCGCCTTAAGAGTGGCATCAGAGCGGGTGAATGGGAACGGCCTCTGTTAATGCAGTGCACGGTCGCCTCATAGTCGCAATGCACTAGGATGCTTGTAGAGGACCATTCCTTCCCCCACGGGAAAGCTGCTACTACGAGAGGGTAGAGCTCGAATAGCGCCGAGGATTGCGGTAATTGCTGGAACTGGGGTGGCTACGGAGCCGCGAACCAACGACCTTGGTAGAATCCCCCGAACCCGATTGAGGGGGCGGCGTCTGTGAACCGTTGGATCTCGGTGGGGGACGCGACGAGGTTTTTGTGGAAAGACGATAGGCCGTTCCACTGTTTTAGAAATGTTACCCATAGCCTAAGTTCGTCGCGGCATGCTTGGGTTAAGGAAAATGGGGTCCTCTAGCGAGTGGACGGAGGACGCGAGTTAGAGGAGATGCGATATAAAGGGCGACCCTGCGGGATGATGCGCGTCGCGAAGTTTAAATGGCCGAGCAGGGACAAGAGTTCACGTTCGAGAGAACCGATTTCTCGAGGAAAGTAGAGGAGACGAGAATTATTCGGTCGATTTTCTCCTTTGGCAGGGATGCTTGGAATTCCCTAGAATCCAAGTTAATCCCTAGGAACTCGATGGACGTCGCGGGGCCCATGGTTTTCTCCTCTGCGAGGGGATTCCAAGCTCGGAGAAGACGTTTTGGACTGAGAGGAGGTGCGCGGCCGGGATGGCGTTGGGAGGCGAGATTATTAGAAAATCATCTAGCAGGTGAATGAGGTGGGGGATGGCGTAGTTTTTGACAAGATCCAGCAGACTGCTTCTGATAGCATGTCGAATATTTTTAGGGCTGCTTTTGCATCCGAACGTTAGACGTACGGCGAAATAGTATTTCTCGAGCCAGCGGACTCCAAAGAGATGCCATGAGTCGGGATGGATGGGCATGACTTTGAAAGCGGATGTAACGTCAACTTTGGCCAGCCAGGCACCCCGACCCGCGATTTTAATCAGGTAGATGCCTGGTCTATGCCGTGGAATTTAAGCGAAGATTCGTCGAGAGGGGACAGGCTGTTAATACTTGGGAACGGGGAATTGCGTGGGTCTGACAGGGTGATAAAAATGCGTTTTTATCTCGTCCGGGTGGATGGCCGTTCTAAATACATTGCCTGAAATTTTTAATTAATTAATTTTATTATTTTTTTTTTTTTTTCTACGGGAGTCGTGGAATAATTTGGATGTTTTATTTGCGGGTTTAGGCTGGACGTACGCCGCCGCAGAGCTACAAATATGCATGGAACGGCTGCGTGCTCTATGGCATCCGCCCGCGTTGAAATTATCACCGATCTGCCTGCCTTCGATAAGAGCGGAGACCTGGGTTCAGTGGGTTGCGCTGGTGGTTGCTGTACGAGTTACGTAGCTGGTGGACAAATAGGGTTGCTCGAACCGGAGTGGGGAGGAGGGGAGGGGGAATGGCGGTTGGAAGGATGAAGAGTGAGCTTGCGCAGCGAGCGGCGGGCCCCGCTGGTTTGGAGCTGTGGGGCTGCGGGCCTGCGGGCCACTGCCGGTGGGCGGGGTTGTGCCGCTGCCAGTGGGCGGGGTTGGCACCTGGAGGGTAGAGAGACTGGAGGCGAGGGTTAGCCTGTACTGCTGGCTGGGAAAGCTTCGCGCTAGTGCCCGGGGCCGGAGCACGGGGCCGCTGGAAAGGGAGAGGGTTATTAGGGGTATAAGGCTGAGCTGTAAAAGGGGAGCAGCTGGGCTCGTCCGAATGCGGCGCTGCGGCGGCAGAGGCATTGGCGGAGCAAAGCGAGCCGTGTCCTGAGCGGGAGGACGACGGAGTTGCCTGGGGCGGTATATTTTGAGCCCTGCGGGTTTTGCCCTGCCTGCGGGCCGGTTTGGGAGACATATAGGTCGTACGGCTCCGCTTTGTGCGTCTTCCTTGAGACCTGTGGGTCCGACTTGCCCAGCGCTTGTCTTAGCCCGGCTACGGTCCAGTTCCCCACGGGAGGGATCGTCGGGATGGTCGAGCGGTAGGAGGAGGCCGGGGAAGAAGGTGGTGGTTTTGCTGGGGGCGGCGAAGCCTGGTACCGGCGTCCGGGTGAACGCGCGGATGGTCGGGCCGGAGTGCGGCCGCGAGAAGCCCTGGGCTCCGGAGTGGCGTACGGCATGACCGAAATGGTCGGGAGACCCGCGACTTGCGGGGGGACATTCCTGGGATTGTTAGTGCCTTCCGCGGAGGAAGCGCTTTAGCGAGACGAGTAGTATCTGGGCGAGAGAAGCTGCTGCGAGCTGTCAGCGGAGCGAGGTAAGACTGCTGAGTCTATATGTACCCTCTAGCTGTTAATTGCTGAGGGCTTCCACCTGTAATTAATTAGCTGGAAGTCCTCCTCCCGAACCTTGTTAGTAAACCTCATTTATTGTCTTGTTTTTTTCACATCACAAAAACCAGTTGTAGGGGTGTGAAGACTTTGTATATTCACTGTATACTGTTTATTTGAATATTTCAACAGGAAGAGACACATCGTATATGGCCCTGGGGGATATATGATATATATTTATATCAAAAGCAGAAGAAACACAGTTTAAACTCACAAACAGACTTTTGGGGCAGGGCAACACATCCCACTCTTCCTGCACCTTCTGCTGCCTGGATTGGATTTTCTGGGGCCCTTTTATCCTTTATCATCCCCCTGATGAGGCCTGATATGTGAGAAGGTGTGTCTGGTCACGGGGTGTCAGCAGAGCTGCATTTAATGATAACCGCTGTGCTGTGTTCAAGGGCCCCATTCTGGTTCTTCATAAAGGCGTTGGTATGACGCTGATGAAGAAGAGGGTGCATTAGTGCTACAAATATGAGTCGAGTTACAGAACATGGTTGGATGTTGGAGTCATCGAATGTGGCTTCGTTTGTCCTGCCTGGGCTACCGAGGCTTTCAGCAATGGGACTTTTGAAATAGCTCCTGGTGTTCTAATGCAATTACAACTAATGAAGATTACGATCCTGGCTTGATATCTAAGATGACATTACCGCAGCTGGAATGCAGTTAAGAAATGTGAAAGCGAACTTTTTCATAACATGCCGTTTGTTTTTCAATCGCACCGGGGTTGTATCTAATTGATTAAACATATTGTTTCACTCTAAATTGAGCTCAGATGCGTCCTGTGTCCTTTTATCCTTGAGATGTCTCTAGAATTTGATTTGAGTCCATCTGTAGCGAACATAATTGATTGGACATGATTTAGAGAAGCACACTCTGTTTATATTGTATCTGGTCCCACATTTCACAGTGCATGACAAAGCAAAAAACAACCCATTAAGTTACTTTCTGTGGACCCTAATAGATAGAATTGTTTTACAACATACATCTGGGGAAGGTAATATAAGGTATTTTTTCAATAAATTGGCATACATTTCATGCATGGGTTTGTTATCATTGGGTAATATGTGTAGATTCATGGCAAAAAGTAGAAAAAAACACTTAACAATTACCAATGAAGTCCATAACATAAAAAAATTAAGAGAAGAGGTCTGAATACTTTCCATATGCTCTGAAGCATGTTACTAGTATTAGTTAAATTAGCTGTTTTTGAGAATCTTCATCAGGGCCCAATCATTGTGGAGGTGATGGAAAACCTATTTTCATTTTTCATTTAAAATATGACAGATGTATTGCAGAATGCTGGCCTATAGCCTCAGATGTGCTTGTGTTTTTTACCAGATCCTGCTGTCACTTCCTCTTATGCTAACACGAGAAACGCCTCGATCCCATTGTTCTATTACAAGGCACCATTCCTCCCAGAGCTGTAGTACTCGAGACCGGTCTCGGTCTCGAGACCGGTCTCGAGACCACTTTTTTAAGGTCTCGGTCTCGTCTCGGTCTCGGTTACATTTGGACTCGGTCTCGACTCGGTCTCGGACAGTAAGGACTCGTAAATTCTTCCGAGACCAGCCGAGACCAGCGTAGAAATTATCGCCCACAATTTTTTCTAGAAAAATATTTAAGTATGACAGAGTCAGACTGTTTTTTTCTGATGTGGCTTATCCCGCCAATGGCTATCTACTTTTGAAGAAAAGCCCACCCCCAGCGTCGCCAGAGGGTGCACCCATTCACGTAAATACTTCAATCTTAAACATATGCTCGATCATGTCTGCACAATCAGCCAATATATTCGTTTTGCCTATATTCAGTACATTGAGCACAAATAAATAATTTGTCCGAAAACACACAGCGGTTAGTAATTAAAATACATAATGTTGAAAAGCTACAGCCGACGTCCTTCCATGACTTTTCCTAAATACGTGCATTTTACCTTGTCCCGTTTTCAGAATTGCAAAATCACAAACCGAACAATATATAAAACTACTATTTACATGTTTTTTGATACCTAAACGGCCTTCCTGTCGCCAAAATCCCACGCCGCTGGGCGTTGGTACCCTAATTCCTGTACCCAGACACCGATCACACTTCACTGAGCCTATATGGCAATGGTTGAATGGGCGATACACAGACAAATACTACGAGAACACATATAGACAATAGTCTGATTGGCTTGGTTGAACTACAAAAAAGAGGTACGTTTATAAAGAAATATGTTTCACTAAATAAACAGAACGAATTCCGCCAAATACATACAGCCCCATTCATGTGTCATGCGCCTATTGCACTCAATAATTAATAACGAATGAACCACAGTGTATTCATATAGCCTACAAGAGACTTCAACAAAATATTGTTTTGTATCGAAATTAAACGAATATAAACAATAATTATTAATAGGCTAACTACAAATGGGCGATAAATGAAATTACTCATGCACACAGAAGGACGTGGGACATACATAAGTCCGGGGGCATACGGCAAAAAAGAGCATAAAACTGGAACGGTTATGGTCCGATCTATATGAAACTGAACCCGTTTTGGTCCGATCTTTATTAAACTGGAAGGGTTTTGGTCTGATCTATATGAACACTGTGCGCAGTTCAACCGGGTTAGTTTGCTGCTGTCTCATGTGCACTCGTAACAATAATGAACACTGTTCGCAGTGCAACCGGTTCGTTTGCGTGTCCTGCTCAAGCAGACAAACAACTGAAGCTGCGTGCCTGTGGACGGATAAATAATTATAAATAGATTTGTTTATCGGCCAATCATGCGCAAATCATTTGATTGCAAGTCGCTTGTGATCTAAAATGTGTTAGCATTTACTACATCAACATAGGACATACAGTTTGATGGATTTTCATTTATTCGATTTTTGGAAATTTTAATATCATAGCCTGTGCATTTTAAAATCATGGTTTTATTTTCGTATTTTATGTTTACATAAGACAATAAATAGGCCTACATACTCTTTTAATAAAATTCATTTAATTCAGGATGACAACACAGTAGATGATCTGATGCTGTTGGTCAAGTGTTTTTTTTACATTGGTCATTGGACCAAAAACATGTCATATTATTTAGTGTTGATATGACTGGTCTCGGTCTCGGCCCCCTTTGGTATCGGTCTCGTCTCGGTCTCGGCCACCTTCGGTCTCGGTCTCGTCTCGGTCTCGGCCCCCTTCGGTCTTGGTCTCGTCTCGGTCTCGGCCCCCTTCGGTCTTGGTCTCGTCTCGGTCTCGGCCCCCTTCGGTCTCGGTCTCGTCTCGGTCTCGCTTTAGGTGGTCTCGAGCACAGCTCTGATTCCTCCGCTACTGACATAAAAGTCTCATCCAACTTGAATCAGTAGCCTGTCTCTCTGTTTTCCCGGTCTTCTAGTTGCTCAGTTGCTCCATCTCTACATCTCCCTGGCTGTCTATCTCACTGCCTGCCTGTCTTCCTGCTCTCTCTCCGTATCCATCTCTCCCCGTCATCTCGGTGTCTCTCTGTTTCCCCTTCTTCCCGTCTCTACGTCCGTCTGTCTCCCCGTCTGTCTCTCTCTCCATCTCCCCGTCTCTCTGTCTCTCTTTCTCTCCCCGTCTCTGTCTTTCTCTCCCCGTCTCTCTGTCTCCCCGTCTCTCTGTCTCTCTGTTCCCCGTCTCTCTGTCTTTCTCTCAGTCTCTCTGTCTCTCTGTCTCTCTCTCCCCGTCTCTCCGTCTCTCTGTCTCTCTTTCCCCGTCTCTCTCTCTCTCTCTCTCTCTCTCTCTCTCTCTGTCTCTCTGTCTTTTATCAGTAGTCTGCTATTAGTCTCAATGTGTCTCATTAATATCTCTCTGTAGCATGGTACACAACAGGCAGGACATTTATCTAAAAGGCACTTTTGAATTGTCTAGCAGCCTGAATCAGAGGTAGTTGTGCAGAAAACATTTGAAAAAACCATTGGTTGAATGATATATATAGAAGCTTGTGAGGCTTGTGGATAGTAATATGGCATCTAATCTGTCTGTCAGAGGGAGAGAGAGAGAAAGGTCATCCAGAGGTAATGGTTCACACTCAGAAACACGCTGATGGTTTATTGGTGCCTGAAGGCTCAATGAGGGCCAATAGAGTAATCAGAACCAGACTGAAATAGACAAAAACCAAGACACGTAGACAAGACAAACACACACACACAAAACCACAAACAAAAAAACAAAAACCAGGCAAATACACAATACAGAAACACACAGACACACAAAACCAGACAGAAATAGACAATAACCATGCAAATACACATCACAGAGAGACAGAGAAATCTGCTGGTTTTATGTCTCTTCAGTCTGTTGAATCTGCCACGCAGCATTTGTTGTGCTCGTGCTTAGTACATAATGTTAAATGCATTTTAACTACTACCATGGCTAAAGGGAGCACCTCCTAGTGGTCTCAGATAGAGGAGACCACTACTACCATGGCTAATTGGAGCGCCCCCTAGTGATCTCATACAGAGGAGACCACTACTACCATGGCTAAAGGGAGCGCCCCCTAGTGGTGTCATACAGAGGAGACCACTACTACCATGACTAATGGGAGCGCCCCCTAGTGGTCTCATACAGAGGAGACCACTACTACCATGACTAATGGGAGCGCCCCCTAGTGGTCTCATACAGAGGAGACCACTACTACCATGACTAATGGGAGCGCCCCCTAGTGGTGTCATACAGAGGAGACCACTACTACCATGACTAATGGGAGCGCCCCCTAGTGGTCTCATACAGAGGAGACCACTACTACCATGACTAATGGGAGCGCCCCCTAGTGGTGTCATATAGAGGAGACCACTACTACCATGACTAATGGGAGCGCCCCCTAGTGGTCTCATACAGAGGAGACCACTACTACCATGGCTAATGGGAGCGCCTCCTAGTGGTTTCATACAGAGGAGACCACTACTACCATGGCTAATGGGAGCGCCCCCTAGTGGTCTCATGCAGAGGAGACCACTACTACCATGGCTAATGGGAGCGCCCCGTAGTGGTCTCATACAGAGGAGACCACTACTACCATGGCTAAAGGGAGCGCCCCCTAGTGGTCTCAGACCGAGGAGACCACTACTACCATGGCTAATGGGAGCGCCCCCTAGTGGTCTCAGATAGAGGAGACCACTACTACCATGGCTAATGGGAGCACCCCTAGTGGTCTCAGATAGAGGAGACCACTACTACCATGACTAATGGGAGCGCCCCCTAGTGGTGTCATACAGAGGAGACCACTACTACCATGGCTAAAGGGAGCGCCCCCTAGTGGTCTCATACAGAGGAGACCACTACTACCATGGCTAATGGGAGCGCCCCCTAGTGGTCTCATACAGAGTAGACCACTACTACCATGGCTAATGGGAGCACCCCCTAGTGGTCTCAGATAGAGGAGACCACTACTACCATGGCTAATGGGAGCGCCCCCTAGTGGTCTCATACAGTGGAGACCACTACTACCATG
Source organism: Dallia pectoralis (assembly GCA_029465975.1). Classification (NCBI taxonomy): domain Eukaryota; kingdom Metazoa; phylum Chordata; class Actinopteri; order Esociformes; family Umbridae; genus Dallia; species Dallia pectoralis. The sequence goes on along the minus strand of CM055759.1, from coordinate 11,286,235 downwards.
GCTAATGGGAGCGCCCCCAAGTGGTCTCATACAGAGGAGACCACTACTACCATGACTAATTGGAGCGCCCCCTAGTGATCTCATACAGAGGAGACCACTACTACCATGGCTAATGGGAGCGCCCCCTAGTGGTCTCAGATAGAGGAGACCACTACTACCATGACTAATGGGAGCGCCTCCTAGTGGTCTCAGACCGAGGAGACCACTACTACCATGGCTAATGGGAGCGCCCCCTAGTGGTCTCAAACAGAGGAGACCACTACTACCATGGCTAATGGGAGCACCTCCTAGTGGTCTCAGATAGAGGAGACCACTACTACCATGGCTAATGGGAGCACCTCCTAGTGGTCTCATACAGAGGAGACCACAACTACCATGGCTAATGGGAGCGCCCCCTAGTGGTCTCATACAGAGGAAGACCACTACTACCATGGCTAATGGGAGCGCCCCCTAGTGGTCTCAGATAGAGGAGACCACTACTACCATGGCTAATGGGAGCGCCTCCTAGTGGTTTCAGATAGAGGAGACCACTACTACCATGGCTAATGGGAGCGCCCCCTAGTGGTCTCAGATAGAGGAGACCACTACTACCATGGCTAATGGGAGCGCCTCCTAGTGGTCTCATACAGAGGAGACCACTACTACCATGGCTAATGGGAGCGCCCCCTAGTGGTCTCATACAGAGGAGACCACTACTACCATGACTAATGGGAGCGCCCCCTAGTGGTCTCAGATAGAGGAGACCACTACTACCATGGCTAATGGGAGCGCCTCCTAGTGGTCTCATACAGAGGAGACCACTACTACCATGACTAATGGGAGCGCCCCCTAGTGGTCTCATACAGTGGAGACCACTACTACCATGGCTAATGGGGGCGCCCCCTAGTGGTCTCATACAGAGGAGACCACTACTACCATGGCTAATTGGAGCGCCCCCTAGTGATCTCATACAGAGGAGACCACTACTACCATGGCTAATGGGAGCGCCCCCTAGTGGTCTCAAACAGAGGAGACCACTACTACCATGGCTAATGGGAGCACCTCCTAGTGGTCTCAGATAGAGGAGACCACTACTACCATGGCTAATGGGAGCGCCTCCTAGTGGTCTCATACAGAGGAGACCACTACTACCATGGCTAATGGGAGCGCCTCCTAGTGGTTTCAGATAGAGGAGACCACTACTACCATGGCTAATGGGAGCGCCCCCTAGTGGTCTCAGATAGAGGAGACCACTGCTACCATGGCTAATGGGAGCGCCCCCTAGTGGTCTCATACAGAGGAGACCACTACTACCATGGCTAATGGGAGCGCCCCCTAGTGGTCTCATACAGAGGAGACCACTACTACCATGGCTAATGGGAGCGCCCCCTAGTGGTCTCATCCACCATAAATATATATATATTTTTTATATTGACAGTTTGACTTGACATTGGAGTTTAACAGTATCACAGCTGTTGGGGATTTGGTGATTATGTGTGTTTAAAAGTCACTGTATTTGGTATTCACACTTGTTGGTTATTGTTTCCAGGTCACGAGTTGTATTGAGTTGAGTGATTGTATTTGAAGACGTGCTGCTGTTGTTTGAATGTTTTATAAGTCGCTGTGCATGCGCAGTATTATTTCAATTCAACAATAGTGTTTTTCGCCACTCTCAGTTTGTTTTACAGTTGTGTTTAAAATACTCCTGTCTTTCGAACAAATACCTGGCTCTGCATATGGCTTTTATGCACTACACTTCCCGCAATCGTGATATGTACCTGTACCATGGAGCAATTAAACTGGTAAAACACTTCACACACGTTTGGGTCCTCTGTGGAAGCCACACACTGAATTTGCCACACATGCTTTGCTTTTTTAAGTAAACAGCACCATGAATTTTAAAACTCTCTGTGTTCATGTGTTACTCAGAGTAACTTCCAGACTGTGGTTAGAGGATCAAATAACCAATCCAGTTCACGACACACATGACTTGAATTTGGGAAATTCATTTTCCGCTTTTACAGGAACATAGAATTACATTTAATCCCTTCTGATATTAAGAAATACATCTCAGCAACAGTTAAACATGTAATGTATGTTTCATTGTGTCTTTTACATGCGTCCGTTGTGAAAATCCAGCGTAAACCAATGCATGTGAAATGTAATTAAGCACACCTATCCAAAAACTTTAAGTGAAACTGCAGAAATGAATAAATAACACAGTGCCTTATGGGAATTCACATCCATCATCAAGACCGCATTGTTGTAGAGTTGCTAGAAGGCGCCACTGGAAGATCTAATTAGCCCCATATACGTTCAGTCATTTTCACTCCCTCAGCTTATAGACACGTGTGCATATGGCAGGTGTACGTGTGAACACATGCAGCGCACTGATGGGAATAAGATTATTTAGGATTTAGCTGTGGAGTTACCACATTATTGTGAAAAGACATCATGTCAGTTCTCTGACCTGAACACTGTCTGGCAATACAGAAAAAATTAACTATATTGAATATCTTATGCAGTTTTTTGAAAACATGAAAAGTTAGAAAAGGTTAACAGGATTTTTCAACTCGACCTGCGAGTTACATTATGCTAGCTCGCTGGATGTGCAGTTCCTATTGGGATAAAACCTATATTCACCTTAGAGCCATGATAAGTGCATGTTAGCATGGTTTTCAGACTGAGGTGTAATGGTTGCAGATTCATGTGAAACATTTGGCCACAGAAATTTATTGTTTTTCCTCTATCCACAGATGTATCCTAAAGTCCACCAACCAGTACAAAGTGAGAACATTTTGCGTACTTCTGACTGCATATTTGATATTTTTGTTCCCCGTTCAACACTACTATACTGTTAACATACCCTGATTTCTAAGAATCCTTGGGAAGAACACTTAACATTCCCACTGTCACATCAACACAGAAATTATTTCCAGCAGGAAGAATTCATTAATTTCATCCAATTAATGACATGCCTTATTATACTGAACTTGGTTCCAATGGGGTTGAGCTGGGTTATCTAAAATTCACTCATTTGAGAATTGTAATGACTCTGTACTTCTAGGACAATGATTTATAGCACTTATTTTCATTCTGCCACAATGTGTACTTCATCAGAATAAAAATCACCACCTCGGCTTGGGACTGTCCTGACACCCCAGGAGTAATTTATTCATTTATTGTTCCACATTAGTAATCCAATTACACAATCTCGCGTCTGCCATGAACGCAGCTGATGGGTTTTTAATTACATAGGTGCATTTAACTCATTTGCCGCTTTTTCAATTAAACAACCCAGATATTCAGGATGCAGGGGTGGTATTTGTGGTCAATAAGTGGAAAATAATTATGCTTTAACAAATCCCTTGCTGACATGGGCCATTGCTTAGCTCCTTAAAGTATACTGTATGCCTTTTTTTAAACATAGCTGTGTTTCTTGATGGACAGTGCAAGAGACAGCAGACACGCATTAGAGTTACATTGACAGAAGTGGGCAATTCCAGAGCCTCCATGGGTTTCTTTCGGGGTTACTGCCTTCCAAGGGATTTTTCCCCATATTCACTGTGCTTCAACATCCTATTGCTTGCTGTTTGGGGTATCAATCACAGGCACTTTGTGACAACCGTGTATGTAAAGATGAATTAATCGAACACACTCTAAAACATGAAAAGAAATGAATGATTTTGCATCTAACTATTCCAACTATTGTAAATTCTGAGCTGCTTTAAACAGAACGAGCATAGGTCTTTTTCGCCGTGATTTCAGACATTTACAAGACCGATCCCAACTTATACAACCTATAAATCTTATTCCCAAGACATCACATGCTGTATCTCTTAACCAATAAAGTACTGGCCGGTAAGAAGAATCTACAGTACATTTAGCTTATTCCAATTTAGCTCTAGGCCAAGGCTGTGAAATCTCCAGGTGCATCAAGTCTCCAGGTGGTTTGAGTAAATAAAATATTCTCTAAATAACTCTAAATATTTGGTCAGTGACAAATACAAAAAAGACACATTGAGTTTGCATTTGGAGTCGGTTGTATTTTCTCACAAATCAAGGACCAAAAGATTGTCAATTAAATTAATGCTGCCCAGGTGAATCTGGGAGAACTGTCATGTAGTAGTTGGAAGGATAAAGCCACGGCACAGGAACAGATTATGATTTATGTTTTTTTAATAGGCAAGGTCCACACAAGGACATGACCAAACACAAGGGACCTATATACTCATCTAATGAGGGAATGAGCACCAGGTGACTGTGATGACAAGACCGGACAATTAGTGAAGGGAGAGGGATTGATGGCAGCTAGTTGCCTGAGAAGACGACCGCCAATGCCTGCCTGCAGGTGGCAGTAGACTGGCTTCGGAGGGAGCTCTGACAAGCACAGATAAGAAGGGCACTCTTACCGGTCATTGTGTACATTCTTTGTTGCTAACGTTTTGTTCTGGTTTGTTTCTTCTTTGCTCTTTTTCTTAGAAGTCCTCTGAAACTATAATGAAATTACCTATGCATATCTGTATAGGTTCAGGACTGTGCCTATCTTGAAATCCACTAAATTTAAATTAAACCATAAGAGAAGATGGTGAAAAATTAGTCTGTAGCAACTGTAAATGCTGAGGAAATAGTAGTATACATTTTCAGTGGGGCCCTCCGGACCTTGTTGAACATTGAATACGACCTCCAGGGCAAAGGGAGTTTGACATCCTAGCTCTAAGCCTGCTGTGTGTTTCTCTCTCATCTGTAACACATGTGGTTGTCCAGGGCAGATTCTCTAGGCACCCCCAGGCTGTCAAGGCTAAAAGCTAGTTAATATCTGATACTCCCCAGCTACCAGCATCCTGCTTTATCTCAGCAACACAGCATCTCTAAATGCCTAAATGTTACACCTCCAGGGGACATTAGTCAGACAACTAGAATTGAGATTGCAGCTCATTTTCTGATCTAAGTACTAATGAACAGGACTCCTCATAAATAGGTTATGTGTTACATTCGACCAAAAATGTCTCTGGCCGCTCTGCCAAGGTTAAAGATTAAATACATACATTTGGGTATTTTTATACCGTAGTGTGAGATCCCACCTCCTCTCACACTAATTAAATCCAAGAGGAAGTGAAAGCCATCAGCTAGCTGTCACTTACAATCAATCAGCCATGTGGAGACATGTGTGCGTGCACACACACACCCACACACACACACACGCACACATGCACACACCCACACACGCACCCATGTGTAAAAACACAAGGTTGTAAACTGTATATACAAATAAAAAAATAATATTCTGTGCCTACATTCACATTAAACATTAATGCTAAAGCGCATTACATACATGCTACACCCAGTGAGTAATCTGTTATCTGGACATGAGTGTTACACCAGCCTGGTACACACACATCCATGTTGCCACACACAGACACACACATGCTACACCCAGTGAGTAACCTGTTACACCAGCCTGGTACACACTCACACACAGACACACACATGCTACACCCAGTAAGTAACCTGGTACACCAGCCTGGTACACACACATCCATGTTGCCACACACAGACACACACATGCTACACCCAGTGAGTAACCTGTTACACCAGCCTGGTACACACACACACAGACACACACATGCTACACCCAGTGAGTAACCTGTTACACCAGCCTGGTACACACACACACAGACACACACATGCTACACCCAGTCAGTAACCTATTACACCAGCCTGGTACACACACATCCATGTTGGCACACACAGACACACACATCCATGTTGGCACATACAGATACACATTAAACTACATCGCTGTCTTCTTATCCACTTTATTCTCCACTCACCACCTCATTCACCATGACGACCTTGAATAGGACAGCTTGGACGTAAGACGTGTCCTTTTTCCAATCCAATCCCCTCCTCAATCCTGTCTCTCTCTCTCTCTCTCTCTCTCTTTCTCTCTCTCTCTCTCTCTTATCCCTCCTACTTTCCCTCATCCATCCATCCTCTCTCCATTATTGCTCTCTCTCTTCATCACCCTCCACCTCCATCCACATCACCCCATCTCTCTCCATCCACCCTTCTGTCTGTCTCTCTCTTTTTCCCACCTCCTTACTCTGCACCTCCTGATTTATATGACAGGGGTAGAAGACAGGAACTCTTTATAGAAGGAGGGTGTGTGGGCAGAGATTTCATTGGCATCCTGCCTTCCTGGGTCTGTCCTCCAGACCTGCTACATCTGTGTGCTTGGGAGTCGGGACAGTCTGGTCTGATACAATAAATAGCTATTGTCCTTTGGGGGACAGTTTCTCTTTTGACACTGGGTTATATACCCTTAGACATGTACCAAGCAGAGACAGTTTGTATATTTGTGTGTTTGCGTGGGTGCGTGCGTGTGTGAGTGCGTATTCTGGGATAAACACTGTCTCTGAAATTACAACCCTTCAGTTATGATGCACCTAAAATTGTAATTAAAGAAAGGAAATTATAAGTCCTGAATGTCAGGTTTGACATTTAAGCTCGAAAGATTGCTGAATTGTTAAATTGTCTCCTTCCATGTTAAACTAAACCTGACAAATGACAAAGCCACTCAAATATTTTATGATTCCAAAAAAATACATCCATCGGTTTTTTACATCATGAAAGAGTTACCAAATCCTTCAGCACATCTATTTGGTGACAAGGCAAGAATCAACCGCTGCGTAAGACAAGAGAAATGTAAGAGCAGCGGAGTCTATGATGGGTCTCTACACACACACACACACACTCTTATACGCTTCTGGTTCGGCTGCTTAAACACTCGGGCACCTTCAAGCGTGTCCAGACTGCAGACCCTCTGGGAAATCAGGGGCCTGGAAACGGCCAGCTTCCCTGGAAACATCTCTGATTCTAACGTGCTAAGATCTGACATCCTACTGAAATGGAGGACGTCAGAGCAGCCGAACCACCTGCCGTGTCCAAGCATCATACAGTGTTGACGAGCGAGACAAGACAGGGAGCGGTGAAACGGGCTTCATTTGTTAACTTTCAGATCGCAGTTCTCTCTCTTGGCCCTCTTGCAACCTTCTCATTGAGCTATAACTCTGGAAGTGTCAGAGGACAGCTGTAATGAGAACAAACCCCAAGATATCATTGATCCATGTCTTCAATTACTTCCCTATGCTCAATTATTTAATAAGGCCTATCTAGCGCTGCCTCTCTCTATCACGAGAAGTTGTTCAAAGAACAAGTTTGAACTCCAGGAACGCTCACTCATATTTATCTACAGTGAAGCTGTGCAAGACAAATTATCTCAGTGCCACCAGGTTGGATTTCATACTGAATTCAATTAAATAATATAGTCAAATAATTCTTTAAAAATGGTTAGAAGCTGCATCACTGAAAATCAATATATAACGGAACGGCCAGCAAAATAAATACAAATCTTAAATGATGAATGCATTGGCCTGGATATATTTGTCCTTTGGGAGAGTTGTCCATGCAATACTTTCTAAAGTGGCTAAATGTATTAAACGACCCTTGGAGTGTATCCCACTAATCACATCTGTTATATCTCTCTGAAGAACAGGGCAGCCAACCACTTCATCGCCACTAACTACCTTGTACCTGTCTCTGCTAAAAGCACTAATAACCCCAGTCCCTTCTAATAGCCATACATTGTAAACTTATTCCAATTAAAAGTGACAGTGGTAACAGTTCATTTCACAAATCCCTTGTCGCAGGGCCAGTTTATGTAAATGTGAAGCCTTTCTCATGCCTGGACACCGGAAATCCCGTCCTACGTTATCTCCTAAAGATGGGACGGTGTGCGTTCACGGCAGAGGCTTGATCCTCTCACCTTCTCTCCCCGCTGCCTTTACTGGGGGATAAGACTCATCTGTATTCAGTTTGAGATAGAGAGTCAGCCTGTTCAATCTGTCTGCATGTATCTACCAGTCTATTGAAAAGCCTGTAGTATATCAGTAGATGCAGGGCAGGGAGAAATGGTGCATTTCACTGTAGGGCTGCATGGGCATGATTTGGTGGATAGTTGACATATTTATATTACATTAGATATTACTCATTTAGTAGACATTTTATTCCATGTAACCAGTTTGTGAAACGCTTGGTGATAGTTCTCGCTCAGCTATAGAGTCAAATTTTACTCAAAACCAGGCTTTGGGGCCCCCTCTGTGTTAACCTGCATCATTGCAGTCAGGAGTTTGAATCCCGATAACATTATGTGTTTGAGGCTAACAGAGTGCTCTGTCAATCAGCTCAGCATAATAATAAGTAAGATGTCAGATGGGGCTGCCGTGTCTTGTCACACTCGGTGACTCCTGCGAGCTCTATTCTGTGGAGAATGAACTCTACTCCAAGCGCATCTTTGTCGGCAAATACTTCCTGGTTGACCGAACAGTGTGATAAAAGCGTTTTCACATTTCTTTTACGTTTGAAGACTTTGTTCGATTTCGATTAAACAAATGAACCGACTAACACATGTGTGTGTCTGTGTAATAATAGACTTCTTCTGTTTGTCCTCTGTGGCATCCAGTTGGGTGATGTCTTAGCACCATAAAGCTAACAAGCCAAACGCTTGGAATAGTAGTCAGGTGTTAATCACTATAAGCCCACTGCCTCAGCACTGCTGTGTTCTTCTATTTACTTTTCCTCTGAGGTTTTAGTCACTGCTATATTCCTTAATATCGTTGTCATCTGAGGTTATTGTCACTGCTGTATTCCTTAATCTCATATTCATCTGAAGTTTGAGACATTTCTGTACTCCATATTTATATTTGCTACTGAACCGTTTATTCCCGCGCACTATTACGCAATGCATGTAGAACTACATTGGCAACTGAAACGTAATAATTTAGGCTTAAATCTGTATGCACACCACAGGCACCGTAAAGCTACAAAGAGACCGGAGAGGAGTCCCGTTACCATAGAGAGGAGTCCCGTTACCATAGAGAGGAGTCCTGTTACCATAGAGAGGAGTCCTGTTACCATAGAGAGGAGTCCTGTTACCATAGAGAGGAGTCCTGTTACCATAGAGAGGAGTCCCGTTACCATAGAGAGGAGTCCCGTTACCATATAGAGGAGTCCTGTTAGCATATAGAGGAGTCCTGTTACCATAGAGAGGAGTCCTGTTACCATAGAGAGGAGTCCCATTACCATAGAGAGGAGTCCCGTTACCATAGAGAGGAGTCCTGTTACCATAGAGAGGAGTCCTGTTACCATAGAGAGGAGTCCCGTTACCATAGAGAGGAGTCCCGTTACCATAGAGAGGAGTCCCGTTACCATAGAGAGGAGTCCTGTTACCATAGAGAGGAGTCCCGTTTCCATAGAGAGGAGTCCCGTTTCCATAGAGAGGAGTCCCGTTTCCATAGAGAGGAGTCCCGTTACCATAGAGAGGAGTCCTGTTACCATAGAGAGGAGTCCCGTTTCCATAGAGAGGACTCCCGTTACCATAGAGAGGAGTCCTGTTACCATAGAGAGGAGTCCCGTTTCCATAGAGAGGAGTCCCGTTACCATAGAGAGGGGTCCCACTTAAATATTAAATATGCTATTTGGCTCTAAACAGGCAGTACTGATGTGGAAAAATACATGACCACTGTGACTGCTAGAAAACTCAGAAAAACATAGAATATGTACAGAGTCAGCGAGCACAGCCTGGCCATTACAGAGTCAGCGAGCACAGCCTGGCCATTACAGAGTCAGCGAGCACAGCCTGGCCATTACAGAGTCAGTGAGCACAGCCTGGCCATTACAGAGTAAGCGAGCACAGCCTGGCCATTACAGAGTAAGCGAGCACAGCCTGGCCATTACAGAATCAGCGAGCACAGCCTGGCCATTACAGAGTCAGCGAGCACAGGCTGGTCATTACAGAGTCAGCGAGCACAGCCTGGCCATTACAGAGTCAGCGAGCACAGCCTGGCCATAGAGACCGGTCATCGCAGACAGGTATAGCAATCCAGAGATGCAAGGCAGTGTTTATTCTGCCAACAGAGTGTAATAACTATACAGACCTGCATATTGAAAACAAATTTAAATACAAAAATTACAATGCCTATTGGGTGAAGAACCATTGTGAAAATGGCACAAAATATGTTGCATCATGCCACACCAGTAGGGACAACCTGTTGACCGAATAATATTAAATAAACATACACACACACAAACCACACACATACAACACACACCTAGATACACAAACACACACAATATTTGTATGTAATGTTTTGTATGTAATCGATACATATTTTATTTTAACAGAGGTTTGTTTAACATTGTATGAACCTTATTTTAAAAATGTTGGTTACATTGTAGAATGCGTTTGCAATATTGTTCAAAATAAATTGACTTTTCATTGCGGTTTTCCTAGCATTTTTATCTCTGGCTTCCTACGGATAGGCCTATTTAATTTTTAAAAAATGGTTGCATGGAAGAATTGTTTCAGAGATCGTTGGGATCGTGTGTGAGTGATACAGGCATAACATACGAACTAAATAACTGTTTGCAATTGACTAATTGTTGAATTGACATTATGTTGATACGTTATACATTTTTTGCTTTAAATAATTCGCGAAGACCAATGCAAATGTTTAGGAAAAAAACAGTCCAAATCTGAACAGGCGGTGTGGATGTAAGGTAATTAAGTGTTCTCCAGTGGGCCGTTTGCAAAGGTGTTTGGCGCCCTCTAGCTGCTGAATAGAGACACCGCACCTTCATTTACTTTCTGTTTGTTTGTCACGCCAACATTTCTTTTGAACAAATTCAGATTTTCTTTAAATACATCTAAACGTAGATAACTCCGGTATATATAAAGAAAATTAACAAAAAAGAAAATAAGCAGAATTTTTGGTGGAAATACATTCCTAATTATAAACAGTACAATCCAATGCATCAAATCCAAGTCTGCTCGGGGGTTTGTAGATCTCCATTGCTACAACATGAAATAAGGACAGTTAATAAAATTGAGAAGTAAATTATTACATATATTTTTTTCAACCCAAAGCACTAGGCAATTCATTTGAAGGGCCAATGTTCGGGGATGGGCTTGCATATGAGTTCATAGATCTTTATTGTAGTAACATTAGGAGAGAGAAGTAGTTAATCAACGAATACGAATGGTGAAACATATTACAATGTTTAACTCATAATGTTGTTAATCTGCCGGTAAAAGTGAGGCAGAGACCGGTGGGTTTGGTTATATTTTGGACTACTCTGCAGTTTCGGGACAGATCAACAATGCACCAGTCATCAAGGGTTTCCATTCAATAGTTTCTGCTAAACATGTTTCTTTGATGGTCCTGTCTGTCGTTATCTTTGTGTCTTTGTGTCATCCTTTGACTCGTGTCTCTCTCGCACATAACCAAATTAACATATTGCCCTTAAAGCATGAGGAAAATAGATCAACTTTTGATTATTCCACCCACATTATACTGACTGCAGTGAAGTTAGCTTCATGCCTGAAACAAATTACATATTGTGAATCTGCTGTGGGGTAGAGAACAATCAATACTTCCTGTTTTCTCGGTTGCGTTCAATGTCTATTGCGGATTCTCCGTGTTTATAAGGGAGCGTTAAAGGCAGCGTGTTAAAAGTGCATAATGAAGGTAGTTTTTACTGGTAAATGCCATTTGCTTTGTAACCCAAACACATTTACCAATCAAAACAGATGTTGGTGCCCTACCATTTACATGAAAAATGTGTTGCCTTTTTTAAATGTCAGTGTAAAATTACTTTTCTGAATTAGAAATATTTTCATATTTTTTTTGTATTCGTTGCTTATTTTGAGGAAACAGTCTGAGTAATCGAGCCATTTTGATAAAGTATTCCCTTTAGATACGACAACAAAGTTTCCTAAATAAAGAATTGCCAAACTAAAGAATGTTGATGATAAAGCGGCAGACCCTGAAGCTTTATTAGTAGATTTTTTCATATACATTTTTATTGGGTCCGAGCAATTTCATTTTAAAAAATTTCATTCAAACAATGTATGGTAGAGCATCAGTCCATGAAGCTATACTAGTGGACTATTTCCAAATAAGTTGTTTTGGGTCTGAGGTATTGAAAATGTTTGTTGAAAAGGTGCTTTAAAAACTATTCATCATTTAGAAAAATTTTAAAAATGAAGATGTTCATGGTAGAGCAGCTGTCCCTGAAGCTATTTTAGTTGGTTATTTTGATACGAGCTATTGACATTTACATTACCAACTGACGTTTTTCATAAATATGACCAGATGGTGCACTTTTAAGACGGTGCCAATTAACACTCCAGTCATTGTTAAACACATATTCACATTATTTTCGACTCTGAAAGATAAATATGAAACCAATATAGAAAAAAACATGTATTGGTTTTTCACAATCGGAGCAGATTCGGAAAATGTAAACAGTTTGTTTTTAGGCTATTTCGTTTATGAGGTAAAGACTGTGAAATTCTGAATAATGTAGTATATTTTGCACAACCATCAACTAGTGCTGGAACGAGGACCGCAGTCCTTTCAGACCATTTTTCTGACATTATTTAAATAAAAATTAAGCTACCATACATTTTCTAAATACAGGACCAGATAATTAAAACCTTTATCCCCTTTTAGGAACTAAGTTATGGTAATTGGCAAAATCCCAAACTATCACTTTAAGGTTGCTGCCACCCTAGGACAATTCATTCTTATCTGTGATTTCCAATGCAATGCGATTAGAACCACAGAACTGGTCGAACTGTGAGTCAAGAGGACTTCGAGTCAGGTGTCACCCATAAGTGGCGATGTCGACCTTATCAATTTCTACAGACAAAAGGTTCTGGATTAGTCCAATTAGGCGGACACTATACGAACTGGTCTATTACTAAAAAAAAAATACGATTTTTCACAATGATCTTATAAATTCGTTTTCCGATCTGAACCGGGTACCGGGGTTTGTCAACAAAAGTTTCTCGTAATGAAACGTTTTGTGTCAACGAACACTACCAATGACGTCACAGGTAGGCGGCTCTGTACTACAGGTGTTCTCTGCAGGTTATGACGTGACAGGGAAGCGGCTCTGTACTACAGGTGTTCTCTGCAGGTTATGATGTCACAGGGAGGCGGCTCTGTACTACAGGTGTTCTCTGCAGGTTATGACGTCACAGGGAGGCGGCTCTGTACTACAGGTGTTCTCTGCAGGTTATGACGTCACAGGGAAAGCGGCTCTGTACTACAGGTGTTCTCTGCAGGTTATGACGTCACAGGAGGACGGCTCTGTACTACAGGTGTTCTCTGCAGGTTATGACGTCACAGGGAGGCGGCTCTGTACTACAGGTGTTCTCTGCAGGTGATGACGTCACAGGAGGACGGCTCTGTACTACAGGTGTTCTCTGCAGGTGATGACGTCACAGGGAGGCGGCTCTCTACTACAGGTGTTCTCTGTACTACAGGTGTTATCTGCAGGTGATGACGTCGCAGGAGGGCGGCTCTGTACTACAGGTGTTCTCTGTACTACAGGTGTTCTCTGCAGGTGATGACATCACAGGGGGGCGGCTCTATACTACAGGTGTTCTCTGCAGGTGATGACATCACAGGGAGGCGGCTCTATACTACAGGTGTTCTCTGCAGGTGATGACGTCACAGGAGGCGGCTCTATACTACAGGTGTTCTCTGCAGGTGCGAGGAAATGTGCGTCCAGAAAAAGAAGTTGAACTTTTCGTGCGGTTATGTGAGCTTATACCACATCTTAGGTATGGCTAATCATTTAGTGGGGAACTGTGCGCCCTTCTTCTACATAGCCCTCGCGTTTGATATCGGCGGGTTGACAGTGCTTTTGGTTGGTATTTTCGCGGATCTTAAACTGGACGGCCGCTTCTACGGTGATTTCTTAATCTACACGGGCACACTCATCATCTTCCTCAGTCTGTTTTGGTGGATTATTTGGTACACCGGCAACATTAAGGTTTATAACGAGGACGTCGAGAGAAAAACCCTGCACAACTTTGCACACTGGGCCAGAAAGTTTTCTGAGCGGCTGTCTAAGGGCGGAATGAAAACTCTGGAAGCCGGGGAAAGGTGCATGGGTAACGGGAAGGAGTTAGGGAACGGGACGGTACCACGGATTTGCGTTACCGAAGTGATGGGTCACGATAATAGAGGGTATGACGACATGTGGACGGAGAAATCGGTCGAGTTGGGTTTCCTAAAGACACCTGATGTGCTGCAAAGCTGAGAGGGTTTTATAACACAGTTGGTAAGTGGTTTTCCTACACACCTAAACACTCGTTAGGCCCATCTGGCATCCCAGGCTCTTCTGAGCACATTCCATTACTTTCAGCCCGTAAATATACAGTCTTTAATTGATGCCAAAACAGTGTGGGAACTGGTCCGGAAAATCCCGTCAATCTGTCTGCCGGCTGTAAAGACAAACACATTGACATGATCCATAGGTCAGATTCAGATCCACTTCTTCAGGTTTTATCAAAATAGATGTCCACCTGGCATGAGGTAAATGACGAGACCGATGTGTGCACGGTTGTTTTACTTGATTTGTAAAAAAATAATTAAGAAATTCTGATTATCAAAAAAACGTAAATTGTATTAAATTCAATAACCTAATTGTTTAGGATACACTGTCTATAATTTTTTTTTTAATTTTAAAGACCACATGTTTAACCCTTCAGTGGATAAAGTTCCAATGGAGTTGAATCCATATAGGAAGTTTGGAGCAACGCTGTTAATACTAATACAAGCAGCCAAGCATCAGTAATGATTTTTGTCACTATAAAAAATGGGTACTTTCAGTGTAAAAATCTGAAGTCAGGATGCAGTCAGATGCTGTTAGGAAGCAGTTTGTCAAATTTGTCCGCAATTAAGAAGACCCGTTTTTAAAGCTACTCCTCTGGAATTATTATAAACAGGAGAAAACCAAGATGATAGAGCGAGAGCACCTGGACAGTTTACAGTAAAAGTGAGGCATGAGGGTAAGGTTACTCAACAATCTACACAACGACTAACCTTACTTTTAGCATGCACACATTAATTGGTTCCTAAGGCTACACACCACCACCCGCACCACATGTGCCCTGCCTACTGCCTCTACGTCAAAAGTCGAAAGGATAGAAGAACCAGTTATAGGAGTCAATAGATACAAAACTATCACCCCACTTGCCAACAATGTTAGGCTAAAGCCAAAATCTAAATATCCACGAAGGATAAAATGCACAAGAAGCTGTTGTTACAAGTGAGTAGCGGTACAAATACATATAAATATGCAGGTCACGCCGTTTACATAGAACCTCCAGTGACTGTTTATAGATCCACTACAGCTCTTGGATCAAACACCATCAATATAACAATCATTAAGATATATCCATGAAACCACTCAGCCTGAGGCATGCGTGCGTTTGGGTCTTCTTCCTGTCAACCCAGTGCAAAGAGGAAGTTCCCATATTTGCTTCCTGTTTCCTAATTCTGTGTCTGAGGTGACCTCTGGCATTCACCTGGGTCCACCCTCAACACTTTGTTGGCAAGACAGTTGATATGTCAACACTCTGTCAGCTCTTCTGTCTTGAATAGATAATGAAACTTTACCATGGGCATGAAAGAAATCCCAGACCCATTACCACTTTTTTCAGCTCGTAGAATTGTATTCAGATACTTGTTTACTCAAGTCTCAGTATAAAAGCAGTTGACCACATGCTCATTTGGCTGTAGGAGTTGTAAAGTCATAGTAGCAATCAACGTACCTATCTCTCAGTTGGAAAAGCACCCATATGTACTGCAGGTCTTTGCGGAAGGATCTGCTTTTTCTTGCGTATTGTACATTGGTTAGCTTTATGAGGATCATGAATGTTTGTGTGGATGATGGGCGGAGTGAAACGCCATAAGAGTCATGAAGGTGTCTGTTTTTTGGAGCTGCGTTTGGACCGTGTTGGTTTCATCTGTTGGCTTCATCATTATCTCTGCAATCTGACACACCCTCGATAGATTTAATTAGAAAGCTAAACAATTGCCCAAAAGCTGTGGTGAAGATGGTGTGTTAAATCTCTATACCTCTTTAACAAAGTGTGCAATTAATCAAGAAAAGTTTTATTGTGAATGAAATGTGTACAATGTGGCGCAGTCCTTATTTATCAATTTTTTAACCACGCTGAAAATTGTCTGCTACAAATCAGTGATTGCAATTCAGAAGGAAGTCATGCTTAGACTTGTGCCGGTAATGGGTGTGTTCAATTGTTTACAAAATGCAGTCTTCATTAATTTAGGGTCAATAGCTGTTACAATAAGTGTGCCATGCCTACAAAGATGTTGTAGACAATATTCTTGGGAAGTATGGAAAATTGAAACTTTTTATTGAATAACTGCCTAAACATGTGTGCCATAATTAAAATATAGTACCTGGGAAAAGTTTGGACACCTACTCATTCAATGGTATTTCTTTCTTTAGTTTTACCTTGTGTGTATTGGGGTCATTTTCCCTTTGAAAACAAATGATAGTCCCACCCGTTTTGTCTTTATCTGAATCTTTTCCCAACCACAAAATAATAGTTCTGAACCCTGAGTTGAACAGAGGGTTGAAATGCTACAGTCCATTGTAGAGTATCATACAAACAGGGGAGCTAAATTCAATGGGACAGACTAGTTAGTGACTGGATTTGTGTCTTAACTTTTACCAACTAAAGATGTCACATAACTGGCAACACTGAATGTACCAACCTATACCTGCAGTGATTCTTCCAACCAGTAATTTTTCTTTACAGAAAGATTTGAGACACAGAAATGTAGAACTCCTTGAGATTTTATACCCAACCCCCAAAATGTATATTAATCAACTATTATTTCCACTACGTTTACCTATTTTCTATCTGCAGAGGTGGGGCAAAGGCTGAATTTTGGCTACCCATAAATTATCCCACTAATTTGAGTTATCCACTAATTATCTTTCTATACTGGTGTTTTGACCCGAGCTCCACTGGACTTTTAATTAATGAGTCAGGCCATTACTATTCTACTGCACCCCTCCACATTAGCCAGTTGTTTAGGCCATTGCTTATGGGTCAGTCCAGCCCTGTTGGTGCAAATCCAGCAGTGCACCCTTTGGCTACATTTGCATTAGAATATGTATCCAAAGGGCTCAATTGCTCATAAAGAAGACAGTGAACCGACTACAATGAACAGCTGTTTGTCAGTGGGTTATTCCATGTGAACAACTGATTGTTGTGCCAATACTTAGTTAAACGTTATTGGTTAAAACATTAAACAGACATTCCTTTCACTTTTTATTCCAAAATATATTTAGGAAAGTTTATTATAAATATGGTGGTAAAACTTGGCAAGCTGTGTCTGTGCTTGACTTTGACTGGATATAGATGCCACAAAATTTAGAATAAATTATTTTTGCTTTAGATGTGTATAATAAAAAAGGAAAGTTATAATAAAAGCAACAATCTTTTCAATCTCTCACACTTTTTAACTGCTGTTTGAGTTAAACTTCAGGATTTAATTTCAAGTGCTTTAATATTGTCCATTGAAGCCATTGATAATAGATTTTTTTAAAGAACCATAATTTTAAGTTATTCTGTTATATATTTTATTGATTTATATATTCAAGCACTCCCGATTTGAACAGGACTGTTCTTTTCTCACGGGAAACGTTTCTCTAGTGAACATTGGGCGCTACCAAGCACCAACATGGCTCATGTACCAGGAACTTGTTTGATGCCTTTTATGACTTACAGTCCAACTTTATTGATAAAGTTTCCCAGCAAATGACAGGAGCAAATATTGACTGAGTGCTGATATTTAAAGTAAACAACATTTTCTGTTTACACTCAGTGATTTCAGATTAAGCAACTGAAAGGTTTGTGGTTAGGAAATATTTAGCCAATAGATGACAACCCTGTGTCTCATTGTATCATGTATGTATGTATTCCATGATCGTTGCCCGGTTTATATTAGGAGCTTATTGTGCAATACTTGTAGGCACTTAAAGGCAATACACATTTATTTTATAATGTTATTCCTGCTTTACATTAAAAAAGAATTGGCATATTATCAATTTATTTTTAACAACTTTTTGAGTTGATTTGTGGGCCATTGATATTCAATAAATGAGTAGTCTTTTTTGTTTTTTGAACAAATTGTTTAATTCCTATTGCCTGTCAGTGACCTGGTTTCTCCTTGTCCTTTCTCCTTGTTTGCTGTTTAGTGTGAGAAATTGTATGCCAAAATAGTTTCTGAGAGTAACTAAAACAGATCAATGTGCATCTACTGCTGAACTTAGAGTTTATGTCCATTCACATGTTACTATTGGCGATGGTCTCGGCAGTGTGTTCCAGGTTGAGAAGGCAGTGAGATAAGAATCACAAAGTCTTTATCTTCAATCATCCGGCACCTGCTGTGGAATTTTTAGAACAGGGAAGACCATAATCACAATTTGGACTTCATGGAAAGTTGTCAGGGGAAAGAGTTTGAGATAACTATGGGACAAAGGGGAAAAATAATTGGAAATGTATTAAATAGTATACTATAAAGAAAACATACAACATATTTTATCTGATATTTGTGTTATATTGGTCTTTTCTCTTTTCCTCTGTTGCAGGGTGATCTCTGGTTTGAAGAATGTTTACCCCACCCTCTCCATAAGCGCTGCTTTTTTAACAAGACTAAGAATGTTTGCCTATTCGAACTACTAACCTATTTGAAGGATACTTTGAAGACTTTTTAATCCAGGAAGAATTCTGACACAATCCCTGGGCCCTGCAAAGAGACTATCAATCAGAATTTTACTTGTAAAAGTAACTTGATGTTTTTATGTTCTGAATTTCACATGATCTGTTTTGATGCTTATTTCTTTAAACAAAGTTTCTTAGGTCATTTTTACACAGTTTTTGAGCTTTTGAATCAGTTTTTATTTGTAAACTTATTTTATGTTGTCCACTATCTAAACATCTCATGTGTTCTGGCCAGTCTTCCTTTTATTTCAGTAAAATCTATATTTTTAATTAACCCAGTTTTGTCTCACTGAGATTCATTATAATATTTCATTTTAATACAGAGACATTTATGGCAGTAATTAAGTATTCATTTATTTTCGATTACCTTAATTTTACCAGGTAAGATATTAGGAACAAATTCTTATTTAGAATTACAGCCTGGCAGCAGGCAAAAGGATTAGATAAGAGACATTCAACGATAACAAAAGACATTTGGCATAAAACGACTAACAGAGAAACATTAAAACCAAGTACACAGAGAGACACTACTTATATATAAAACATTCTTTTTTGAAAAATGAAGGAGGAAAAGTCAACAGGACAGTATAGAAGAACTACATGGTAGTGGTATATCACATAAAGCAGTTATAAATATCAATACATGAATGAATTTGATAGGTATTTGTATACATAAAAGATATATGGACCTCTAACTATATTTGCACATATGGACATTTATATTCTTTCCCATTCTTTGCAAAATTGCTCAATCTCTGTAAAGATGGTTGGGTAACTTTGCCAAACAGCACTAAACACATACTACATATTCTCAATTGGATTATGGTCCGGAATTTTTTAAGCCACTCCAAAGTGGTGCTGGTTGTATGTTTGATGTAATTGTCCTGCTGGATGACAAATCATCTCCAAAGTTTATGATCACTTAAAGACTTAAGCATGTTTTCTTCTAAGATTTTTCAAAGGCTGCAACTATTTTGCCTGGTATCTTAAACTGCCCAGGTTTTGACACAGAGGAGTAAAATGTTTGCCTAAAATAACCAAACCCATATGTCAGAATCCTTGTCCTTGAGATGTGTCCAAAAGCCCTAGAACAGATATGAGGAAGAATAATCTTTTATCATCATTCGTGACACTCACGCACATCCCCTACAATGGAAGGTGTAGTATGTTTCATGTGATGTTTGATACACTGAGCTCTTGGAATGCAATCTGTCTAGACTTTAAAATCTATTTAGCGTTATCTGTTTACTTCCTCTTTATTTAGTAAGCTGCACTTGCATACGTTACCAGAACAATGCAGAATGAGTAGAGGGACATGGTTTGTAGTGTAAACACTGACATGGTATTTTTGTAGCTGTGAATTCCTGTAATATTGTCTGTGGGGAAGGGAGTTGTCTGTGGACAAGTTATGTCTCAACTTACCCTAAACTTGTGTGACTCTGACAAAGAGTTGTGGATGTGAACAGAGACATTATGCACTTACTGATGACACAGAATCCACTATGGGCATCCATTCCTCCCTTGGCTAGAGGTTGTTCAGATTTTTGGACAAGGTGTTTGTCAATGACTTTCTGCAAAGCTTTTAAAACAAAATTATATATTGTTAGGACTTACTGGTTTGTGTTCCCCAACAGGGAACAAGGTGTATGAACATGTTTTTTTGTACTTCACTTCATTAATCTATTCTCTTTCAAAAGACCAACTTTGCTTTTACGATAGCATTCATTTATGGATGATTAGACAATGTTGGTTCCATTTCAATAACGTGAGGATTTACCATTTAATGTTTTTTTTATGGTTGTGTTCCATTTGATATAGATCTAGATCTTGGAAACACTGTTGTGAAATCTGAGAGTTCAGATGCCCTACCCAGACAATAAAAACCAGTTCTACTAGGTATGTCCGCTGGACTAAGACACTGAATGCCCTGATTTTACAAGAATAGGTCTTTGTTGTGGAAAAAGGTGCCACCATTTACCAAGTATCCCTGAAACAACTGACCAAATCACAATGACATGGATCAGGTTCAGAGGAGATTTCATTTGATTGTGAGGCATCAGTTAGACCGGCGTGTTCTATAGTATTCAAGTAGTGACAGAGTGGATCTTAAACACTCCTGAGTGATAATCTATCGGTACATAAACAATGGAGGGTTGTTTCAGTTAAGCTTAACTGTCTGTACTTCCTCCTGTTCCAGCCCTGATTGTTTTATAAAGGCCAGAGTTCACTGAGGACACTTAAGCGTTGTGTTGAGCTGTGTCTGTCCGATATCCAGTGCAAACACTTGAATTAGGTGCTAGCTAACCCTAAGTGCAGCAGGACAATATGAGAACTTGACATGTTTCTAGTAACGACGGAAGCTGTTGTCCCTGGCTACAGACCCATTGCACTGCTTTGTTCGTTTGACACTTCTGTGGTCCTCTGGTGTCCCCGGTGGCAGTGTCATTCCATTAATCCCTGCCGAGGCCTCCGCTCTTGTATGGCATATATCCTGGCACATGGGCATATAGCCTGGCACATGGGCATATAGCCTGGCACATGGGCATATAGCCTGGCACATAGGCATATAGCCTGGCACATGGGCATATAGCCTGGCACATGGGCATATATCCTGGCACATGGGCATATATCCTGGCACATGGGCATATAGCCTGGCACATGGGCATATAGCCTGGCACATGGGCATATAGCCTGGCACATGGGCATATAGCCTGGCACATGGGCATATAGCCTGGCACATGGGCATATAGCCTGGCACATGGGCATATAGCCTGGCACATGGGCATATAGCCTGGCACATGGGCATATAGCCTGGCACATGGGCATATAGCCTGGCACATGGGCATATAGACTGGCACTTAGGCATATATCCTGGCACATGGGCATATATCCTGGCACATAGGCATATAGTCTGGCACATAGGCATATATCCTGGCACATGGGCATATAGCCTGGCACATAGGCATATATCCTGGCACATAGGCATATAGCCTGGCACATGGGCATATTTCCTTTTCATTTAGCAGTTGTTCTATATGCTCTTTCAGGGCAACTTAATATTCGTATAGTGCCAATGTTTGTAATTAGTATCAGTCTTGTTCTTGGAAACAACTTGAAGCAGATTTGACCTATTTAGGAATGTTTAAAACATCCAATATGTCATGAGGATTCACATTTCTTTATCCTCGATCTGTATACAGCAGTTTTATATAGAATTAGTAGTAAAATACCTGTTTCATGTTTTCATTTTAGCCATAGACAAAATATTTAGATAGTGCTCATGTTTTGAGTATTTTTCATCTGGCTCTAAGATTCAACATTTTAAACCTGAGTGGGTTGCAGAATAGTGATGTTAGGTCCTTCCTCATCAGTGAGTCAACACAGAATCTCCACCTTTGGAGCAAATCTGCACTCTGAACAAGTTGCAACATTTCAATAGGAGTGTACAGTGAAGCCAAAGAGACTCTAGGTGATTGTCTGGACTATACTGATTGGGATATCTTCAGGGCCGCCACAGATCATCTTGATGAGTATACTGAATTTTAAGGCACTCAATGGGCTCCCCCCATCTATATCTCTGACCTTGTACAGCCATACTCAGCTCAAAGATCGCTGAGGTCCTCGGCTTAAGCAGAAGGGTGATAGAGCCTTTGCAGTTGCTGCTCCACGTCTGTGGAACCAGCTCCCCCAGGTCATTAACTTTGCCCCCTCCATCGATGCATTCAAGTCAAGGTTAAAAACGTATCTGTACTCCATGGCCTTCCCGGTTCCCTAGCTCACCACTCCTGTATTTCTCTTTTCTTTTTGTACGCCCTGATATTGAGGGTTTCCTGTTTTGTTCGTTATTGCATTATTGCATAATTATGATTATTGATTATACGTGGTCTATCATTATTTGGTATTTTACTTTTCTTTTGGTTATTTCAGTGTACAGCACTTTGGTCAGTCTTGCACTGTGTGTAAATGTGCTTTATAAATTTAAATTACTTACTTACTTACTGATGCTGTGAACTCATACATTAGCTTCTGTGAGGAGAGTTGCATCACAACTCAATCCAGGGTTCGAGCTGATCTTAGCCGTCGGCAGCCGCTCAAGGAGGAGGCTTTCAGAAGAGACCGGGACCTACTCAGAGAGGCTAAATCTGATCAGCCATCTGCTGTGTTCACAGACATATTCAGTAAATCATTGCAGTCATGCAGCGTTCCAGCCTGTTTCAAATCCTCCACCATTATCCCATTACCCAGAATCCAAGGATCAGAGGTTATGAAGTCCTTTGAGCGCCTGGTGCTGTCACACCTCCAGACCGTCACAGATTCAGTACTAGACCCACTGCAGTTTGCCTACAGAGCCAACAGGTCTGTGGACGACATGATCAACATGGTTCTCCACTTTATTCTCCAGCATCTTGACTCCCCTGGAACCTATGCCAGAATGTTGTTTGTGGACTTCAGCTCCAGTAGTTATGCCACAGGGCATGGTCTCTTGTAGAACTGTTTGTGTTGTGTGTTTTTTGTTGTGCTGCTGCTATTGGTCAGATACACATACAAATTCATTGTATGTGTAAACAGACTTGGTGAATAAACCTGATTCAGATTCTTATGCAACCAGCTTATTGTAAGGTTTTTATTTTTTCCTCTCAAATATTTCAGTTTCTTTTTCTTCAAATTGTTCACATTATAGGTCAAAATAAAGATGGAAAATGTTCTGACAATCATCACAAAAACCAAGGCCCGTATTCATAAAGATTCTAAGAATCCTCTCAGAAAACTCTAAATTTAGCTTAAAATCTTAACGTAGGAGTCTTCGCTTAAGAGCGATTCAGGACCGATCTGAGAGCAACTCTGAGTAAGGAAAAGACAAAAACTTTCTTAGTGAGGAGGCGGGGCTGACCCTGTTGCTATGTATGACACAATCTTTTGAAGACTGTGATTGGTTGGTTGTCCAAGAAGGAAAAAATAGTGATTTTAAGTATAGGGTCTATTCTAAGCCTTCACTTTCAAATTACATCCGTAATTTTTCCTACTTGACCGTTCTCATACACAACCATTATATATTGTGTATATAAATCCCTTTTTTATTTACAATGCTGTTAATTTTCTATAAGGTATTTGATTGGCTTAGAATGATAAAAATAGTTCTACTCTTTCCAACTTGAACGTTCATGCTGTGGTATCTATTTCTATTAACATAAACGTCCTCATCTTCCGACGGTGCAATAATTCGGATGTGGGTTCCATCAATTACTCCGACAACACCAGGGAAGCCTGCTATATTCATAAATGCATTTCTTTGAGCCTGCAAGCTGGGAATGTCCAGTGGAAAGAAAATGAACTGTGACACAATAAGAGATTCTGAAAGTGCTATAATTGTTTGTGTGATCACTCTGCTTACAGAAGGTTGTGACAGACCCAAATCATCACTCCTGCATTGTTGCATTTATATCGTAATATGTATATTGTAATGTAGTGTCATCCATTGTCTGCAACACATTTCTTCCCCCTCTTCATTTTCTGCCATTTTCTGCTCTTAAAAGGCCATGCCCGTGCTCCTAACAATTTTGACCGTATGATCTCTTTTAAGATGCTTTCTGAATTACTTTTTTATTTACTACGATTTCTTCTTTAATTTTAAGAGTAAACGCCCATGTTTCTAAGAATTTTCTTAGAATTTTGTCACTAGGAGCTACGCTTTTCATTAAGATTTTGTATAAATACGGGTCCTGGCATTTTAACATGGGTGTGTAGACTCACCCATGTTCTCCTCTTTCTTTAGGCTGATGATATCTATGCCCAGTTAATAGACATTATGCCCCCAGGTACAGAGAAGAGGAATCCCCATCAGCTCATCAAACTCTCTAATCTCTTAAGGGGACAACCGACAGAGCATTATTCGATTTTGTGCCACCCAGCTGAATGGTCTGATGCTTTCAGTGAATACTTTAGCTATTGTATACTGTTTTTTATATTGATTCGTGGTGGTGAATCACAGTGGTGTAATGGTGTGGATAATGTTTTTTTGGTACACGTTAGTTGCCTTTATCGGTTTTCAATTCAGTCAGTGACATGTGAATGCAATTTAGCTTTTCCTAGATGATAGGTTATGTTGCAAAAAGGTTGCAAAAGCAAGGAGGGGAACTGCATTATTGGTGTAATTTCTGAATTCAGTGGAATTTAAACTGAAGTTGTTGTGCCAGGTCACCGTTGCAAATTAGAATTGGTTCTCAATTGGCCTACCTGGTTAAATAAAGAAATGTTAAAAAAAACTCTGTTCTTAGGCTTTGTTTTTGTGGAATACTTTTTTTTATATATGTACACTTATGCTACTAGGTTGTAAGATTTCAGATGAACACTAGATGGCACAGTTTGCTTAATGACAGCCATCTGCAATCTGCAATGTGCCTTATTTTATTTGCTTGCATCTGGACAGATTTTCTTTAGTTCTCAATAAAAGGTTGCCTATAGGATATTTTGTATGCATAGAAATGCAAAAAATAGAACGATAGTCTCCATTTAAGGATGTTTGCACTTGATTATGTATGCTTGTATTCATTGAATCCTTACCCGTTGGCAAATCCAGATAAAAGATGTCTAAACTGAGCCTTAAAAAGACAATAACCTGAAACTAGCAGACTATTTGAATTAACTCAATGTTCCATTGTCTGTGTAGAAAAATGTGAAGGACTGTAAGCTTTCATTATTATTTAAAAATAGCAGTTTGGTTTGTCATTAAGGAGCTCCAGCCTCTTGCCTATAGTTTAAACTACCTCTCCAAATAAAGCCACAGGTCACTGTCCGCAGTGCTGAAATAATGAGATGTCTGTTCAGCTACTGTACTTGCTGATGTATAACGTTCAGCATTCAGAAATAGTTCACTATTATTTGATAGCATTGTGTAAATAAATGGCCTACTTTGAAATTCTACGTTCATCAGGTCTCAGTCTGGGTACAGTTCAACAGTTTAGCCACATGGTGGTATCAGATCTCAGAAGAAATGCATAAAGCATTTCTGTATGAACCTAATGGTAGGACTTGTTGTAAATAGGTTATACATATATATTCACCAGCATGTTTTAGTCACTTAAGACAAGGTGTGGTTAACCATGTTTCTCCTCTGACAACGTGCTGGGACACCTTGATTATTTCTTTCCGGTGTAATGTATAATTCTATGCAAACAATTGTATTTGTTCACTGTGACTGAAATAGTTCATAATTTGTCAAATAAATATAGAGGAAAAAGAAGAATGTTTGTTGGTTCAGTTGACTAGTTATGAGGTCACCACTAGAGTATTATAGGTCTCAGGCACAGGTTTTCCCATTTCATAACCTTGATATCTGTTTAAATCTATTACTGTAACCATATAAAACACTTTATATGCTTTGATTTACCACTTAGGGATCGGTGTACTTTATAGGTGTACCATTGGATTGTAATGTAAAGATACCGAACTGTTATTGTACTGCGAAACTGTTTTACATAAAGGGCCAGAAGATTTTTTTTTTTTTTTTTTTTTAAGGGCCAGAAGATGGAGAGTGTAGGAAGGAAATCCGTTTGAGAACCCCAAATTGATCTGCGTGTCAGCCTACAGTGCAACCAACCTTACTTTATACAATCAACAAACGGTGCCCCGGGTGGGTGGAGATCTGACATGAAAACCAATGAAACTGTCTAAAAGAAGTATACCCCGCCCTCAGTGGGAACCGGGTCATGCAATACGAACATGTTGATTGGCGAAAAACGACACATTCTTCTACGCAATTGGCTCATTGACACGTCCATCAACTGCTGTCCGCCCATTTGGCCTCCTTTGGTTGGCTGCTGCCCCTTCTCTTTCTCTCTGTCGCGGCGGTGTGTTGGAGCCGCTGTCCCCGGTCTGGCACGTTCCTAGCCAAATTGTTCTTGGTTTAAAATTTGATTCCCCTTTGGCGAAATCTACAAAATTCTCAAGCCTGCCAAATCTGAAGCGGGTTTTCTCCAAATCGCGCCTATTGTTCACTCCGTAGTCTCCAAATCAGAACCCCCAAGAAGATGGCGGCGGGGTCGGCAGCAGTCGCCCGGCTGGAGGGCCGGGAATTCGAATACCTGATGAAGAAAAGGTCGGCGACCATCGGGCGGAACTCGTCGCAGGGCTCGGTGGACGTCAGCATGGGCCACTCCAGTTTCATCTCTCGCCGGCACCTCGAGATTTTCACCGCCGGCGAGGACGGCACCGGCAGCGGGGAGTTCTATCTCCGGTGCCTCGGGAAAAACGGGGTGTTCGTGGACGGGGTGTTCCAGAGACGAGGCGCCCCACCTCTGCAGCTCCCGCGAATGTAAGATGGGGTATTATTTTGGATTATTTGCCATGCGGTACGGGGTATTATTTTAGATTGTAGGTCCATGTGTACCCGCTAACGTGAAGGTGATGGAAGTGTGACCTCCGCTTTGTTATTGTTTTGTTCCCCGGCTGCGGCACGTGTTATGACGGTCTGATGGAATTGTGCACCGAGTCTCGGTCTTGTGTTATTGTCTTGTGTTATTGTCTTGTGTTATTGTCTTGTGTTATTGTCTTGTGTTATTGTATTGTGTAATTGTAGTAATGTCGTATGTTGTCTCTGTTGACGGCATGTCTGCCGGTAATACTAGTTATAGTTTTACCGAATGTAGTTGACGAGCGAACAATGTTTACCGGACGTATTTACTCAATATCGTATACCCCTAGCTATATGTGTGAGTTATAACAGCCCGGCACGTCAGGTGGTCGCTCAATTCATACTGAATACAAATATTTTCCAGAATTCAACCACTGGTTTTGGTTTAAAAGAATTCCGCCTACTCAGTTAGGCAGGGCCCATACGTCTCTTAATGTGATTGGTCGATACTCCTTGATTGGCTTGACATGGAAGCTGACATTTTATTGAAGTAACATTTGGACCACAGTTGTACTGGACTGACTAGTACATTTGTGTCTCAATGTTGTTGTTACTAAATCCCTATAACATTAATCTCTCCGCTCCTCGAGACTGAGACCAGAACGATTTCCGTGTGCTGAACATATTCTGGTAGTCATTTCTCATTAACATCTTACTGGATGGCTCTTTTTGTGCAATGGGTCACACGTTGGCCCGATGTCAACTCTGTTTAAGTCAAGAGTGTTGCCATGTTTGCATAGCGTGTAAGAACAATCATTCATTCTTCATATTCTGTCTGCAAAGCAAGCAGTCTTTTTTTAATGCCGACAGGAACCAAATGTTTACTATTTTCTAGTAGGAAATATAAATCTGGAGTTAGAACGGGTACTAATTAGTTGTTTTACAGACCACTCTTACATAGGTCAAAAATATCATGTCACATCACAACAAGCCAGTCTGGTACCATAACAGATGACTTGGTCCAAATATATCCCACCAATGCAAATATACCCGATGTAATAATATGAGCTGTTATGTAAGCTTCATGGTGGACTACCATATATAAACCCAGTTAATAGGCTAACTCATCTGGCTCACTTTGGTCTCTAGACCCTATTACAGCGTCTCTGCTTGTTCTGACCCAGAGAGCCATAGCAACACTTCTGGTGTCTGTCAGAAAGTAATTATAATGAAAGGGGCATTTTAATATGCTCGAAGTTCTGGTTGGCCTGAAAGGCCTGTACGTCCAGTCCTAATGTTCATTCTCTGACTCCCGTTCCCCAGGTGCTGTTTCCGGTTCCCCAGCACCAACATCAAGATCACGTTCACAGCCTTGTCCAGCGATAAGAGGGAGCGCAGGAACGCGTCGGAGTCGCCGGTGAAGCCCGTCCAGCCCCAGATAGCGCCGCTAACCATCAACATTCCAGACAACATAGCCCATCTCGTGAGCCCCCTGCCTTCACCCACGGGCACCATCAGGTTTGGATGAAATAACATTTGAACCATGGGGCATTTGACAGAACCAGTGCAATAACTGAAACTATGGTTTGCTGGGTGTCTGCCAGCTCTGGTTCTTGTACTTGTTTTCTGAACAATAGTCGCCTATTAGTACAGAACTACTTTCACCTGGTTGTGTTAATCAAAACGGCAGGAAGTCAACAGACACCAGGTCCTCCATGGCATGCCGTTGTCATGCTGACATCAGGGTTATTCAAATCTAGATTTTAAAGCCAGCTCCAATGCCGATCTTATGTTTGGTCCTTC
The DNA here is from genome assembly GCA_029465975.1 of Dallia pectoralis. Lineage (NCBI taxonomy): Eukaryota > Metazoa > Chordata > Actinopteri > Esociformes > Umbridae > Dallia > Dallia pectoralis. The sequence goes on along the minus strand of CM055759.1, from coordinate 11,257,424 downwards.
CGTCTAATCAAGGAACTTGCTCACCAGGTGAGCACCCTTCATTATCTGGCTGAACTGAAATAGACTGTCAGTCACTTTTGGCCACTGAATTAGTCTACATTGAAGACACAAGTGGATGCTCTAGAGTTTACCCTGAATAGCTGTCGGCAAAGAGGAGCACTCGACATGTCCAGCGTATAAATTAAGTTCTGTATTGGTTGTCTTCTACTCCAGGCTCACGTTTGAAAGCTTTTGTTCTTGCGTGGTCGCCTATAATCTTTTTAGATGCCTGATAGAGCTGAGATCTTTTCTAACGTAATTGGATTTCCATGTTTATCACACATCCACACTCTGACTTTAATACATACAAAAAATTGTCTCCCACAGTGCTGCCAACTCCTGTCCAAACTCCTGTCCATCAAGTCCAAGAGGGGCGGGGCTGTCTGGCTATAGGATGGGCCGTGTGCTGACAGCCGACCTCATCAACGAGAACTCCCAAACAGATGACCGAGACGGCTCGGGAGGGGACAGTCCCAAGGTAAAACACCAGTGACCCTGGGGTTCCTATCTGTTGTCTGGCTGTGCTGAGCGTCTTCACATTTATATGAAGATCAGCGAGATATGTTTAATGTCAGCCAACTGAGACATGTCGAGCTCTTACAGATCATTTTATTTTTTTGTTTATTTTTGTGAGGGATTGCTGGTGAACCCATTCAAAAATCCAATCGATGTTGTTGACCTGTACTTGTGTCTGTGTGCGCTAACCAATTGATGCTCAGATTTATTTATTTCAATCAAATCTGAAAATGTTAGCCAGTTTCTTTACCTTTGACCATGACATTATAAAATACTATTTTCTGATTGGCTTAAAGGGCATTCTAGAACATGTATTAACTGCGACATGCAGGTAACTCTTACTGTAGAATTAAATGGCTATATCTGTTCATATTCTTGCCTTTGTAAGGAAGTCTGATTTTAATCATTGGCATTTTCAAATTTCCTAATGTAAAAATAGGTTGCATGTTTGGTTAGCCAAGCTAGCGAGCCTGTTAGTTTGGTTACCAAAGCAACTGTACCCAGCTACTAAACCTGATCCAGATAATCACATGAAACGTTACAAACATGTCTGTGATGCCATATCAAGTATCTGTAACATTCATACTGTCCACAGGATGACTCGAAGCCACCGTATTCCTACGCCCAACTTATCGTGCAGGCTATCACCATGGCCCCTGACAAGCAGCTGACATTGAATGGGATTTACACTCACATCACCAAGAATTACCCCTACTACAGAACTGCAGACAAAGGCTGGCAGGTCAGTGGATCCACCATGTATTCTGTGCTGCTTGGGTATCATTTTCCTTAGAATGTCAGAGACACTGACGTCTAAAGTGAGGTGTCCGAAGCAGGAGGTTAGATTTCTCACACGGTAGGCTACAGAAGGTGACGTGTCCGAAGCAGGAGGTTAGGTTTCTCACACGGTAGGCTAGGGGTGTGCGATATTACGATATTTAATCGTGGACTATTAAAATGTCTCCACGATTCACTTTTTCGGAAATATCGTAGAATCGCGCTCCAGTGCACGTTCAATTAGATGCAGATCTATGGCGTTTTTTCAGCCACGTATCAACATGCAATGCGCGGTGCGCTATATGTCAGCGTGTTAACACTAGAAGCGCCAACAGCCCATGCCCGCGGGCGTCGCAGTTAGTAATTAAAATAAATATATAATGTTGAAAAGCTACAGCCTCGTTCTTCCATGACTTTTCCTAAATACGTGCATTTTACCTTGTCCCGTTTTTAGAAACTGGACGCGTTTTGGTCTGATCTCGTTTTGGTCTGATCTATATTGGACTCGTTTTGGTCTGGTCTATATAAAACTGGATGCGTTTTGGTCTGGTCTATATAAAACTGGATGCGTTTTGGTCTGGTCTATATAAAACTTGACGCGTTTTGGTCTGGTCTACATGAAACTTGACGCGTTTTGGTCTGGTCTACATGAAACTGGATATATGTAACCGATTAATTTGCTGCGGTCTCATGTGCACTCATAACAACACAAATGAACACTGTGCGCAGTGCAACCGGTTAGTATGCGTGTCCTGCTCAGGCAGACAAAAGCTGCGAAATATACATAGATAATATATTGATTGGCTTGGTTGAATTTGAATGAACTAGAAAAAAGAGGTAGGCCTACGTTTATAAAGAAATATATGTTTTACTAAATAAACAGAACGAAAATATAAAACGAAATTGATTAATGTATCTACCGGGTAACAGCAGAATATACCCGACCGTGACCAATATACAAACCGTGTTGTAAAATACGTGTTTCATTGTCTACAGTGCCTTAGTTACTGGACTGTAATTACTATAGGCTAATACATTTTACAAATGTAAATGATCGAATTATACACTGTAGCCTAATGTTTTTATTTCAGGAGTCTGTGTTGCAATATATAAGGCCAATCATGCGCAAATCATTTGATTGGGCGTCGCTTGTGATCTAAAATGTTTTAGCATTTATTACATCAAAATAGGACATACAGTTTGATGGATTTTCATTTATTCGATCTTTAGAAATTTAAATATCATAGCCTGTGCATTTTAAAATCATGGTTTTAATTTTGTATTGTATGGTTACATAAGACAATAAATAGGCTACATATTATTTTAGTAAAATGTTTTACTTGATAATTCATAATTCATTTAATTCAGGATGATAACACAGTAGATCATCTGATGCTGTAGATGGATGGCAGGTTACACAATGAATGGATGGTGAAGCTGCGGATGAGAATGAAGGTGCTTCTTTGCACAATTGCACTTCCATTAAATATACACGCGATTAAAATATGCTACTTTAAAATTGTTTTCCCTTTTATGTTTTGTTACCTTGTATCGCTATATTTTTTAAATGGAGATATAATTTCCTTGTATTGCAGCTCAGTAATTTGGAAAATAGTCTTAAAAAGCAACATGAAAAAGAATCGTGATAAAATCGTGAATCGTGATTTTTCCTGAAAAAATCGTGATATGATATTTTTCCCATATCGCCCACCCCTACGGTAGGCTACTGAAGGTGACGTCTCCGAAGCAGGAGGTTAGGTTTCTCACACGGTAGGCTACTGAAGGTGACGTCTCCGAAGCAGGAGGTTAGGTTTCTCACACGGTAGGCTACTGAAGGTGACGTCTCCGAAGCAGGAGGTTAGGTTTCTCACACGGTAGTATGAAAGTCACAATATGTGAGGCACGGGGAGGGTGTGTGAGGCAAGGAAGAGACTGGGAGAGGTAAGGGGGCATGTGGGGCAGGGGGGCATAAGAAGCCCTGAGTGGTTGGCGAGGAGAGGACCTCCTGCTGCACTCAACAACAGAACTAGATCTAGGATGGGAATGAAGTCTCCTTGGCCGGTATAAAGAGCCACAGTGATAGAGCGCAGGATGACTGACCCACCTTGAGACCCATCTGCTGAGTCGGAGAGCACGGCTCTCGCCATATCAAAGTCAAGGGGGACACTGTCAGTGGTCAGTGAGGTAGAGGACAAAGATGGAGGGTAGAGGAAAGGTGTGCGTTTGAGAAGCGGAAGGTGGCAATATCTTTCTTAAAGTTGGACATTGAGAGTGACTGGAGCAGTGTATAAGGTGGAATAGGCCTGGGAGTTATGGCCTAAATGTAATACCCTGATATTTTTCAAATGTTTGACGGTATTTAAAGGTATTTATTTGAAAAAACCCTCCATTGAACACCAGTAGGTCTCTGCGTCGTTTCGACCTGACAGTTAAATAAAAGGTTTAAAGAAATGACTAATAAATTAATTTGCAACCGAAGAAAAAAAAAAGTACTAAACCGTGGCATGTTATGGCACCAAATAGAAAATAAATAACACAATAAATAACTTAAATAAATTGCTAAAGCTGTTGAATGGTACCAAATAGAATAACAAAATAATGTTAATATTGAAGTAAATTAGGACAAGATCAGAGCTTCAAATAAGGGCTTCAGCTTATGAATAACAAAAGTGTCCCACTGTCATTGAACTAGGCTAACTCCTGAAAAGTGTGTCACGTTTGAATCTCCCTTTTCACTGTTTCACAGCATTCAGTGTACTTATTTAGCAAGGTTGTCTCACTAAAGTATTTTCGGTACATACCTGGGAACCAAAGTTTTTACCATTTGTTTAAATCCCTCCTTTCCCACTGTGTGAACAGGGACCATGTCCTTAGCGATGTGTAAAGTAACTGAATCCGTAATATCGCGCCATCTTCTGCTTTTCCTTTCGTACGGTACTCCACTTTGAAAGGATGTAACCAGTGTACTTTGTACTGATGTCGTTTTAGGGATGGCACCGGTTGACGTTATGCGCTTTTTAGTACTTTCAGTATACTCGCCGATGCCGCTACTTTTTTTTCACCGTTTATCTAACTTCAACAAGGTGTTCGTTTCTCACGTTTGTTTGTTTGCGTCGAGCAGTGAGCGCAAGGTTTTTAGTCTCGCGGTTTATTCCGAAATGATATTATTCTCAGTTTTTGCAGCTGGCAGAGTGACATAGCGGTGACGAGAAATACCATACCGTTACATACATGAAGACCGGTATATGGTTTTTACCGGTACACCTCCCAGCCCTAGGGTGGAGACGGAGAGCAGACCTGAGGGAAAGGGGATGTGTAGATGGAGAGGGGAGGTTCAGTTAGGCAGAGTCAGGAGATGGAGGTGACGGAGAATACAATGATATCTACTGCACATGGCCATGACTGAATGCTTAACCATCCTGTTATCATGATGTAAGCTATGATTAATTGAAATTATTATTTATAGATCCCGTAGCTCCACGAATAACTCCTTTTGAAATACGTTTTTGCTACACAATTTCTGGCTGCAGATATGCTCTAGATGATGAGATGAGTATTACTATAAATTGTTCTTGCATGCTACGTAGCTTGAACAATAAATATTAGCCAATGCAGCCATGCTATAAATCAAGTATGTGATAATACACAACGGCAGTATACAGGGTATATGCTTCTTCCGCAGATGGACATGTATTTTCTAGTGTATCTTAAATGTCTGCCTCCAATCTAAATGTGCAATCCCAATCCCCTCAATTCCCGTTTTTCGCTACACTTGGTTGTCCTGTACTGTAGGTCTGCCACACTAACATACACATGGTACTAGTTTGGTAACGGATGTGTTTTACCACAAGAATGCATTTACTTTTGTAGAGATGCTCAACGAGAACAGCACAGCCTTGAGCTAGATGAAACGATTACATTAGATGCCCTGCTACCATATTGAACCCTCTGACTAGATCATGAGAACAGCTCCATATAGCCCTGATTCTGGTTTGGACTCATAAACCAGACCTGCTCATTTATTTGTCTATCAGGCTGTTGTGAATAATGAGTTCTGTAGGCCGGTGAAGTGACTGGTCACAATACATAACCGCACGTACATGTGGTGATATAATGGATTCTGATACTGATTACACGTGCCTTTATATTGGTGTGATACGGTGATTCTACTGATTACACGTGCCTTTATATTGATATGATACGGTGATTCTACTGATTACACGTGCCTTTATATTGATATGATACGGTGATTCTACTGATTACACGTGCCTTTATATTGATATGATACGGTGATTCTACTGATTACACGTGCCTTTATATTGATATGATACGGTGATTCTACTGATTACACGTGCCTTTATATTGATATGATACGGCGATTCTACTGATTACACGTGCCTTTATATTGATATGATACGGCGATTCTACTGATTACACGTGCCTTTATATTGATATGATACGGCGATTCTACTGATTACACGTGCCTTTATATTGATATGATACGGTGATTCTACTGATTACACGTGCCTTTATATTGATATGATACGGTGATTCTACTGATTACACGTGCCTTTATATTGATACGATACGGTGATTCTACTGATTACACGTGCCTTTATATTGATACGATACGGTGATTCTACTGATTACACGTGCCTTTATATTGATACGATACGGTGATTCTACTGATTACACGTGCCTTTATATTGATATGATACGGTGATTCTACTGATTACACGTGCCTTTATATTGATATGATACGGTGATTCTACTGATTACACGTGCCTTTATATTGATATGATACGGTGATTCTACTGATTACACGTGCCTTTATATTGATATGATACGGCGATTCTACTGATTACACGTGCCTTTATATTGATATGATACGGCGATTCTACTGATTACACGTGCCTTTATATTGATATGATACGGCGATTCTACTGATTACACGTGCCTTTATATTGATATGATACGGCGATTCTACTGATTACACGTGCCTTTATATTGATATGATACGGTGATTCTACTGATTACACGTGCCTTTATATTGATATGATACGGTGATTCTACTGATTACACGTGCCTTTATATTGATACGATACGGTGATTCTACTGATTACACGTGCCTTTATATTGATATGATACGGCGATTCTACTGATTACACGTGCCTTTATATTGATATGATACGGCGATTCTACTGATTACACGTGCCTTTATATTGATATGATACGGTGATTCTACTGATTACACGTGCCTTTATATTGATACGATACGGTGATTCTACTGATTACACGTGCCTTTATATTGATACGATACGGTGATTCTACTGATTACACGTGCCTTTATATTGATACGATACGGTGATTCTACTGATTACACGTGCCTTTATATTGATACGATACGGTGATTCTACTGATTACACGTGCCTTTATATTGATATGATACGGTGATTCTACTGATTACACGTGCCTTTATATTGATACGATACGGTGATTCTACTGATTACACGTGCCTTTATATTGATACGATACGGTGATTCTACTGATTACACGTGCCTTTATATTGATACGATACGGTGATTCTACTGATTACACGTGCCTTTATATTGATACGATACGGTGATTCTACTGATTACACGTGCCTTTATATTGATATGATACGGTGATTCTACTGATGGGCTGTTAGTTAGAGAAGCCTAATATCAAGGATAAGTAATATCAAGGATCTTATTCAGTGTGGATGGATGCTCAATAATTTCTTCATACGTGTTCACCAACCTTACCAAACTATGGCCATGTCTTATGACAGCAACTCTCTCTGAAAAGGAAAAGGGTGCTCTAGTCTGGGCAATGTTCTGCTGGGAATTACTGGGTGGACTTAAGCTTTGTTCCACCCCTTCATGGTGATGTTTTTCCCTGATTGCAGTGTCCTCTTTTTGTCAGATTATATGCCCTACCACACTGCACACATTTTTCAGGAATGGTTTAAGGAACAAGAGTTCAAGCGTTCACCTAACCTTCAATTTACCCAGATTTCAATCCAATTAAGCATCTGTGGGATGTGCTGGAACAACAAGTTTGATCCACCTTACAGTACTAGACTGATCTGCTGTTAATGTCTTAGTGCCAGATACCACAGGACACATTCAGGGATCTGCTGCTGCTAATGTCTTAGTGCCAGATACCACAGGACACCTTCAGGGGTCTGCTGCTGCTAATGTCTTGGTGCCAGATACCACAGGACATCTTCAGGGATCTGCTGGTAATGTCTTAGTGCCAGATACCACAGGACACATTCAGGGATCTGCTGCTGCTAATGTCTTAGTGCCAGATACCACAGGACACCTTCAGGGGTCTGCTGCTAATGTCTTAGTGCCAGATACCACAGGACACCTTCAGGGATCTGCTGCTAATGTCTTATTGCCAGATACCACAGGACACCTTCAGGTGTCTGCTGCTAATGTCTTAGTGCCAGATACCACAGGACACCTTCAGGGATCTGCTGCTAATGTCTTAGTGCCAGATACCACAGGACACCTTCAGGGATCTGCTGCTAATGTCTTATTGCCAGATACCACAGGACACCTTCAGGTGTCTGCTGCTAATGTCTTAGTGCCAGATACCACAGGACACCTTCAGGGATCTGCTGCTAATGTCTTAGTGCCAGATACCACAGGACACCTTCAGGGATCTGCTGCTAATGTCTTATTGCCAGATACCACAGGACACCTTCAGGGTTCTTGTACAGTCCATGTCTCAGCAGTGCAGCATTGTATTGGCGGACTAACAGCATATTAGGCACGTAGTCATATTGATCTGATCCATCAGTGTCTGGTCTGTGTGTGTATATATATATGACTATATATATATATATATCTATATATTAGGGCTGCACGATTTTCCCAACAATATATATTGCGAGCCATCAATCCAGGCTAAAGTCTATAATTACCATTCCGTCACACCGACCGTCAGACTCATGTAGGGCTCCGTTGTGCTGCTGGACCATAAATCTGCATAGTATTCCACGCGACAGCTCTGCTTCAATCTTAGATCTGCATTTTCCATACTGCTTTTATATGTGCGGGATGGTATAACATACCGCGTCAAGGGTTCGGATCATTTTCTTAAATTCCTCTGGTGACGCTGTTTAATGGCAACATATCTTTAGCGATATAAAACGTTATTGCGTCTGTTATTTGTTTCTGTCGTTGAGAGCCTTTCTGGTAAGGTGTCACACTGGCAAAGGCATCGCAAATAGTTTTATGTTTTGGTTTGACTTTGTATTCGCCGGAAAGAGCTCCGGGTGCCGTTATAAGTGATCAGACAAATTGGTGGTGTTTTGTGGCCACAACTTTATAACACTCCAGGCAAAGTGCCTGTTTTTGGTCAACATCCTAATTTTTTTGCCGTTTATGTATAATATTAATTACATCTCCTCGGTTGTCTAAATACATCCATTGTTTATTTAGGTAAGCATGTAAATTATCAAGAACGACGACAACATATATCGTTTAACGTTAGTGAATATTTTAGACAATGAAACTACGTGTTCGCTACGTGTACAGTGGATTTAAGAGACACGAGAGAGAAGCTCATGAACGCGCATGTTGCTATCGGTTGCTACGACAAAACAAACAACAATTTTGCTATTGTGCGCATGTCCATCATGACGTCATGGGCCAGTCAACGCGGAAGATCCAAGCTCCGTGTTTCCGTTATGCGCTTTTGAGCACTCTTGTTAGAATGTACGGGGCTTCCGGTCGAACACTGTATCCAGTTTTCTCAATATATCCACGGTGCTACCATTCTCTTAATACGTTTATGGGTGCTACCTTTCTTCACATCGTATGTTACGACGATGTGACTATCGCGCATGCGCACATCGCGATGTCGATGTTAAAACAGAATATCGTTCAGCCCTATATATATATACACACACACACACACATTCACACAGACATATACACACACACACATATATATATATATATACACACACACACCTCAAGCGTGCCAGTAATTTAATAAACAATAATACACCTCACTATGTTTAAAACAGTCTCTAGTTAACATGTCAGTATCCATCACAACAAGTTTTTTACCACTATTTTGCTTAAATCTTTTTTGCGTCTGTTGTTTTTCTCTCTGGTGCTCTGCAATGACCTAGTTGTAACATGTCTCTTGTTTTAAAATCTCAATCCACAATAACATGCAGTCAAATGGTAATTGCACTCTGCCCATACAATGGAAATGTGGTAGAAACATTTGGAGGGACGATGGTGATCTTATTGCACAACAGCTTATAGTAAAACAGTCTTATATTTAGTGTGTTACTTCACACTTCATGGTGCTGATGCTTAAATGTGATCCCACGATTCATGTCCAGATAAGCAGAGAAACCGGACAATAACACATGAATCTGAGTATCCGAGTATTGGGCCCTGATTCAACTGATCCATTCTAAAGGGTTTCCTCTTTCCCCTAGACTGTGTATTCACTGACCCCTCCTGCAGGTTTAATCATAATGAATGCTCTCCCTCTTTTGTATCCTAGAACTCAATCCGTCATAACTTGTCTCTGAACCGCTACTTCATTAAAGTGGCCCGGTCTCAGGAGGAGCCAGGTAAGGGATCGTTCTGGAGGATCGACCCGTCCTCAGAGGGCAAGTTGTGTGAACAGGCGTTCAGGAAACGCAGGCCTCGGGGTGTCCCCTGTTTCAGAACCCCGCTGGGCCCCCTGTCATCCAGGTAAAAGAACTGTCCTCTGTAGACTGTAATGTGGATCAGATGGGGACTGGGAATGAAGTACTTTTTCTGTGTGTGATACTCACTCATCATGTGTTTTTCCTATTTGCGCACACCCCCCTTCTATATCCGTTGAATCTGCCGGTTCTGTCTACTCCAGAAGCGCCCCGGCCTCTCCTAGCCACACAGGTGGGCTGTCTGCTCACTCCAGTGGTGTGCAGACCCCAGAGAGTCTCTCTAGGGAGGGCTCCCCCGTCCCCATGGATCCAGAGCCCACCCGGGCCTTGGCCCCCACAGTTGCCACTGCCCTACAGCCCAAACTGGCCGTCATCCAGGAGGCCCAGTTCGCCCAGAGTGCTCCTGGTGAGTGGTCACAGCAGGAGTTGTTGCTTTTGTGGGCGATGAGACATTCCTTCCTGTCTGACCTCTGACACCTTGTCTCTGCTAGGATCTCCTTTAAACAACCAGCCGGTTCTGATCGCCGTCCAGCGACAGTTGCCCCAAACCACCCTGAAGCCCGTTACCTACACCATGGCAACGCCTGTCATGACAACAGCTGTGAGCTCTGCCTCCGTTATGCAGACCGTGCACGTGCTCCAACAGATTCCCATGGTCACCATGGCTACCATCGCTGCCACTCAGAACTCAGTTGTCACGGTGAAGACGGAACCGCAGGAGAACGGTGGCAATCACAATGGGGTCAAAGGTGAGATTTACAATAGTTTTACAAACGTCTGTCCATTTTCTTGATATACTACTCCTGTTACTTATGAATGAGAGACGGTAATGGTTTGTTGGTTTCTCTTTCCCAGTCAAAGTGGAGCCGGTTCCTGCCATCACAACCTCCTCTATAGGAGGTGCCAGTCGCATCATCCAGACGTCCCAGGCCACACCCCTAACAACGGTTACCATTGTTCAGCCAGCACCGCTGGGTCAGCATCGGCTCCCTATTAAGACCATCACACAGAACGGCACTCACCTGGTGCCCATCACTACTGCTGCTAACACAGGTAAGACTGGTAAGGCTGTGTTCAAATACCCCCATAGAGCTTAAAACCCCGCAACTCTTTGGGTAGTGGGACTGGCAGACATTATTGCATAATCGCTTATATTGGCTTAATGGGATTTCATTTTTAGAACTTTTTCACTTCTCTTAATATAATAACACAGAATTGCCAAATTATTTCAACATTAACTTGGGAAAGGAAGTTTATTTGCTGTTGAAAATCCCTAAAATCTAATGAATATAGAAAAATATAATATATATTTCTTAGTTTGTTTATATTCTTGGTCTGGATTCATACAATCCTGTATCAGTCTTTGTGTTGTGGTTGGTCCTCCTATGAACAATGTTCTTTACTTAAGCTAAGAATATATATATTTTGAAACACGTAAATTAAACAGAAATGTTCTTATAATTATTTTATAGCGCATGCACATTTTTTTTTGCTTACCTTTGTTATTCAGTCTAAAATTGAACTGCCAAGCAGGCCTGGAAGTGTTTTTTATTTTCCAGTCAAACTATAATTCTTTTTAGCATAATGCGCTGTATTGTTGGTACCAAAAATATCTCGACTAGTTTACATAAGAGTGACCAAACACTTTTGTCTAATTTTTATGTGCAAGCTAAATGAGAATACAATTGCCTGTCTAAGCTATCAACATCATTCCATAGTGCAATACTAGTCAAAGTCCTACTCCTAAATTATTGATTTCAATAAGTTTTAATTAGGGAGTGAATTATTATTTCAGACTTTAATATGTCTACTGTTTGCATGTCAATAATACATCGTGCTATTTGGCCCAATGTACCTCCTGATAACGTGTAAATGCAGACATGATGGTGTTTCTGATGAGTAGTTGTCATTATTGACCACACCCCCTCCTCCCCATCAGTAGTGAACCCCCTCCACCTGCTGGCAGCCCACGCCTCCGCCTCAGCATCGCTGCCGACCAAGAGGCAGAACGGTGAGCTGGCAGACCACCCTGAACCCAAGAGAGTGAAGACAGAGGAGGGCAGTGAGAGCATAGCAAACAACAGATCACATGCCCATGGAGACGGTGAGAATGGGATCAGTGAAAAGGCTGACTCCTCTCCTCAATAAGCCCTACAATTCCACCATCCCACCTCTATCTGTTTTCACAACCGGATCGTCACTCTGAACCACGTTGATAATCTACTACAAGGTGCCAACAGGAGAAGAGATATGGATCCACATCTGGACTACAGAATACGTCACCAGTAGGCCAAATCCCGACCCACTCACCCACCCCATGAGTTTAAAAAGAGAAGAAAAAAATGATGCGGAAACGTAACGACCAAGAAAAAAACACAACAACCAAAAAAAAGGAAAATGACAAGTTGCTTGGGGTCCACCCCGTTTTGGAGACATGTACGAAAACAAAACCTTAAGAGAAGCACAGTAAGCCTTCACATAGAAGTATAAAATAAATAAAAAAGTATATAAAAATGTATTTGAGATCAAAACGGACCTCTAGACTGACCGCCAGAATCACCAAGCCTTCCACTGCTGACTGGAAAGGGTCTCTCAGTGGGCGTGTTTGTTTTGCATCACTTATACCTTTGGGTGGAGAGGATTGGTTCATTCTGGACCATACCGTTCATCCTAAAGAGGTATCCACCCACACAGGGCGGTAGGCCATGCAAAAGAAACCTGCTCTGTTTCTACCCAGGACAATTACCCCAAAGGGAGGGATTTAGCCAATGGCATCATCCCTGGCATCATCCCTGTGCCACGATAGATAAGCGCTTAACATTTGGGAATAGATGACTGAAACAACAGTTAAAAGCAGTGTATTCCGTAAAGAGAAGTGTATGAGTGCGTTACCATTTCCTATATCTTTGGCAGCTAGCCTTCATGTCAACCTACCTAATGCAGTTGTGAGTGAGTAGATATGCCGTATTTTGTTGTACACGTGTATCTTAGGATCTGTGCGTTTTAACTCCTGTTTCTCCAGGCTCAGTCATTAGTAATAACTAATAGCTACGAGGAGCGGGGTTCAAAACATTTAACAACACCTAATATTGTGGGTTCTGCTATTCTTTCCTACGTGGACTCTTTGTTCAGTGAAATGAATGTAGTCTCCTATTCCTTCAAGAAAACACTATCTATGGAGTAGATTGTTTTGTTTTTCTGTCAAACCCAAGATATGTTTTTTTTCCACTGTACATCCACAGATTTTTCATATTTTAACAAATATCCTATCAGAAAGTATATTTCCATGCGTATTTGATCGTAGGCTTCTTCATCAATGCTTGCATGTTACCGAATTTAGAGAAAATGTACATGAGCCGATAAGTGAATATGGAACTGAAGAAAATAAGACTGAATCTATACTATACTGTAAGATTCTGACCAGTGCTGCACTTACCTTCTTCCTTATTTTGATTTGTATTTCCCTGCTTTCTGTTTTTCTTGTCTTCAATGGCTGTTTGTTACCTTTGTGTTGGAATTGGTCTCCTTGCTTGATTATTTTATTCTGTTCAGGCTCCCTAAAGCCTTGTCAGATTGTATTCTGTTTCCACAAGGGAAAACAAGTGATTGATGTTTGTTACGCTTCAGTGGGTAAAATGCTTCTTTTTTATAAATTAATTTAAAACCTCTGTCCTGTGTCGCAGCCGTTGTCTCTTTGTATTTTTGAGTCGATCTAATTACAATGGTAAAGACTTGAAACGAACACGCCATGTTTGGATTTTGTCAGGTAGGCTGACACTGTTCTCAGCCTGAGGTGCTGTGAAGACTGGAATAATAGTTTAAGCCTGTGTGTCTCTGTGCAATCCACAATCCTTTGGTGAGGCGTCATGGAAACAACACAGTGTTGGAGAGAGCCAGAGTATGTTTGAACACTGGAGTGAAAATACACATCTAGGATCTTCATTTGATTACTGTTGTTGCAGAGAGCCCTGTAATAGCTTCACAATAGTTAACTCATACATTCTCTTTTATTACAGAGAGCCCTGTAATAGCTTCTCAATAGTTAACTCATACATTCTCTTTTATTACAGAAAGCCCTGTAATAGCTTCTCAATAGTTAACTCATACATTCTCTTATTACAGAGAGCCCTGTAATAGTTAACTCATACATTCTCTTATTACAGAGAGCCCTGTAATAGCTTCTCAATAGTTAACTCATACGTTCTCTTTTATTACAGAAAGCCCTGTAATAGCTTCTCAATAGTTAACTCATACGTTCTCTTTTATTTGTATAACTGAACCTCAATGTGACATCAACAAAAGAATGACTGCTTAAGTCAACATTCACATTTATTTTTTTCTCACAGCTGGATTGTTTTACTGCTGTGAGAAACTGTCTGAAATTGATGCAATAGATCTGTCTTGAGGCAGCTGTTGAGCAGAAAGTTGACATTGCTGCTTGATGGCGAGTTTGTTCAATACTATTTAAGTTCCAAGGAAGTGGGGAGGACCACTAATGCTTCACATTGATGCTGCATTCCAGTGAGTTCAGGTCCACTGTGTGTTAGTGTTCCAGGAAGTGAGTCAGACCAGATGTGGGTAACAGGCAGAACACTTCTATGATACTATGAGACATGGCATCCTACAAGAGCATTACTGTTAACCTGGGTAACATCTGATGCAGTACTATGCTAATACTATGCACTCGGAGGACGGTTTGAGTAAGGAACCAATTACCTGTTCAAAGCAATTGAATCACTCCTGTGGTGAGTCGCGTGGTTGCAGGCATACAGTTGCTGTTTGAATTAACTAGAGAACATACATCCTGCCTGGTGTCTTCGGTACAGGCTGAGGGCGCTGGTGTCATGGTGTGGGAATTGTTTTCCTGGCACACATTGTGGCTCTTCATACAAGCTGAGCAACGTTTAAATGTTGTAGAATATGAGTCAGAGAATTTGAGCCGTTCTGTGGAAAAGTTGAGGTCTGATATGGTATAAGATGAATGTGCCCAATAAACTAGCCCACGTAGTTCCCCAGTTGGACCCCTGAAGTAATTAATAACAGAGCAGTAAGGTCCACTTATGTCCATCTGCACAAACACTTGAACTGCTGGAAAACTACTACAGCACAACTCCTCCTTCATGCCTGCAAACACTAAAGGATTAAACTGTCTAGCGAGGGAGTTGTTTATATACCAAGCATATTCGCTTCTAAAGAAACCTTGCGAATGCATATTAAATGAGTTGAAACACTACCCTAAGCTCAGAATTTCACACTACCTCAGGTCGTGTACATATGTACACACTGACTTTAAATTTTTTCTCAAATTTCAATGCCATTTTTGCACAATCATTTTTGATTAACAAACATGAGCGTTTGTAGCGTGCCGCTATATATTCTATGGTCGTATAGCATCGAACAAAGAGGTGTGTTGTTTCACATTGTGACGAGTGTGTTTAGTGAGATTCAGCTGCACATGAACTATCAGAACTGGAATCAACCAATGACATGCATTCAGGAAGTGACAAACTCAAAGAGGAACAGAAGCAATGCTATGTTAATATTTAACACGACAAAATACAAATATACAGAATTATATATTGAAGTACTGCATTGTAAGGTCATACATAATAATGTAGATGCTGTGAAATCATGCTCCCTGTAAAGCTGCATATTTTAATACATTTTGGATCAGATCATTTAAGCAGACGTTTGACAGTTCAGACCAGATAGGACAATTTGATTAATTAATTTATGTGTCAATGAACACTCTCATACATGTAAAAAAAATATATGAAAGACTAAGCAGACGGTGGACAGTGTATTTTTGAGACTTTGAGCATTGCAGAATAGTCCATCAGTTTACATAGTGACTGGGATGGTGTGATACACTTGTTTATTTTAAAGAATTCAGATTCAATGCAATCTGTATAACTGAAGCATCACTGCGTAATTTTCCATTGAGTGGATATATGTACGCAAGATGCCCCATAAATCCAGGAACATTGTTTTTAATCATTAATCACTGTAGAATATTAAACCTCTGCATAATAGAGTGAATTGTTTTGGTTTTATTCTTTAGGGATACAAAAAACATGTCTTTCCAAATGACATCAGAGGAAGTTACTAAGGTTTAACATTGCGTTGCGTTTCGATCTAAATTTAAATACTAACTCAGTGCTTTTGGGTTTTCGTAGATGTACAGTGCAAAGCAAGAAGGAGTTGAAGCTAATACCTCAATATCTTGATATTACTATTTCCTTAGGCAAAATAAATTTGAAATGAGTTTGGTCTAACCAATTGAACAAATAATTGTATTTTTCTAAATGAAGCTTTTTTTAATTATCCATAAGAATAGTTACTTCTGGTTGTTTGTCAAACTTAGCTTTCTAACTCGCTAAATCTTCCTTCTGGTATATTCCCCATAGTTCTCAACAAGATTCATACTGTAAAGAATATTGCACAAACAAACATCTGAACACAGCAAAAACACGAATAGGGCGGAAGAAGCAAAACCATAACACAATCATGACTACCAGATACTATTACTTCTATTCTGTACAGTGTATGCAGTAAGTTACATGTATTCAGTCTGGTGTCTTCATTATATTTATACAATGATTGAGTAGAAGCTGAACCTAACTCCACCTGGCTGTGGTTTCACCAAGAGGAATCACCAAGGTAAACCGGATAAAACACTGTCAATACCCTTAAATCCTGCAGCATCAAGTTCATATATACAGTAAATAGTAACTTTAAAGGGTGACCCAATTCTTCAACTAAACGAAGATTGATTAAGAAGTGTTTATTGTCAAAGTGTTCATCCAGGTTACCTAGCGAACCCAACGGTCTAAGCATGTAAAATCCCAATCATGTAATTAGTATATACAGATGTGAGTATACAGTATAGACTCTCGATTCCCCTCAGAGGCACTCCCTATATTTAGGAACGGTGATTGGTTAATTGACAAAAACTAATTCCCATGTATTTACCTGTTATTTAAAAAATAACCAGAACAATTGAACGATCGTCCAAAATTCCACGGAAGACATCTTTAAAAAGCAACATTTTTGTCCTTCCAAAAATAGTTTTCCATCTTTCACACTCAGAAGAGCAGGACAAGGAGACCCAGGTGACATCAGTTAGAGAACGTTCTCATCCATCACACTGTCTCTGGGTTCATCCATCCATTCATCCTTCCATGAGCTGTCATTTGTGAGACCGTGTCTCTCTCGTCTCTCCTGAGACTCCTGCATTAAGAGTTCATCAGCACTGGGCGATGAGAAACACCATCTCCCACTACACACCACTCACTGCTGTCTGCAGGAGGTTGTATGGTTAGATCTTCTCATCAGTCATCTCAAGGAACTGGGCGTAGACATCGCGAGAACATTCCCCCTTCTGGTTGAATAGGAATTTGTAGTAGCTGCCGTCAGCACAAATGGCTGTGGAAAAGATCTTACATCAGCAACTGTTCAAAGTTTAAAACTGGATTTTTCTGGTGTGGCAGAAAAGCGTTTGCAAATTAAATAAGTTTATAAGTCGAAGCGGTCAATAATAAAAATAAATGGTTGTGTCAACAATAAATTGTGTTAACATTGACATTTCAGAAACTAGGAACTGGGTAGAGTCCAGGAAGAGGTTGCATCATGCATGACTTGCAATAGGCAAGAGTTTGAATTGGGTTTACTTTCAGATTTAGGTTAGGGTCATTTCTGAGACGGAGAACATGTATTTCTGCTTACAAGTGTGTGTGTGTGTGTGTGTGTGTGTGTGTGTCACACACATTCATTACTCACCAATGACAGAGTTGGGTTCTGTTCCGAAGGCACACACACATGGAGAGTTTGATGGAACCTGAAACTTGGAGAAGCTCCATTTGGAGCTGAAGTACTTTGGGAGGAAACTGGCTGAAGCCAAGCTAAAGAAAGAAAACAAAGAATGATTCACAGAAGCGTTTGTAATAACACAAAATAATGTGTCTTTTTAGAAGGTTTTTTATGGTTGCTGGTTTAAAAACTGAATGTGTTCACAAAAAGCATACACTAATTAGTATTGGGAACCATTGAAATGCTGTCAATATGCTGTGGTTGTGCTATAATACAGTGAATTCTTGATGGAACGTTTGATATATTTAACTCCATATTGAAAGCGTTTCGATTGTCAGAACAGAATGTTTTAAACCTTTGCTCCATTTGGACGGCCGTTAACAAGAAGTGATTGGCCACAGCCGTTGCACCAAGACAATACTCTGATCAATGTTGCAGTATTTGGATCAATGCTTTGTTTAACACCGACCTGGACTGCTTGTTCCTCTTTGGATCCTCTGCAGCAAATATGTGGACAGTACCATGATCACTAGACACGCAGATCAAAGACGCATCCTGGTTGAAGTTGATGCTAAAGATGAAACAAACTGTGATCGGGACTATTACAAAACAAATGTACTTGACAGTATCAGTTCATTTGTGACATCTGGTTGGGAAGAGACACCAGTTGGCTGTTCTCACCAGTAGATGTTAGCAGCTTGTGAGCCTCGCCTCAGTTCCTGGATCAGGTGACCTGCCATGGTGTCAAATATTCTGATCAGGGTCCCCTAGAGAAAATCAGAGACACAATGTAAGGAGTTGGCCACTAGTCAACAAGCAATGACAACAAATGCTTTATCTAAATAATATTACGTTGTCTATGCCCATCAGTAGTCTTAAATGGGTTTATTTTAAGGGGGTGGTAGTACCTTCTCAGAGGCAGTGGCTATCCTGGTCCCCTGTAGGTTGAGGGCAATGCAGCACAACGCCCCTTCGTGAGCAGGGATGTCCACTGGAGGCTTCTCTGTATTGGCCAGGTCCACAATCTGCACGTGCCCAGAGTGGGTCCCCGGGAATGCCAGCAGAGAGTTGTTACTGTTGGGACACAGCACACACAGACCTGGACAGAGACGGGGGACACAGGATTATAACCGGGTGGTGGGGAGAGAAACAGATGTTATTTACAACCATGTTTTGTTTAATCACTTGAATCCTATGCCTGTCTTCTGTATTTAGCATGATTGCTGAGAATCAAAGCCATAGACAGTGACAGATGTGTGTGTGTGTGTGTGTGTGTGTCTGTGTCTGCAGACCTACCTTTGGGGTTGTAGCAAGTCTCAAACACATGCAGCTGATGAGGGTTGTGTGTGAAAGTGAACACTTTGATCATTGAGTCCAGTACAACCACGATCCTGATGACATTAGAGAGTCAGGTCATTCATCATTGTAAACACTGATGAACAGACACACTACACGCTGGCATACTACCCTCTGCTGAACATTAACGTGTGGCTGTATTATAGTCACTCAACACTTGGGAGAATGAAGTGGAGAGTTTTCTTACCTGTCCCTTCTAAGCTTTACGGCTTTGACTTCCGTGGAGAACTCAATTTCAATAACAGTCTTTTTCTTTAGGTCATCCCAGATCATCACTAAAGAACCAGAGAATAACAAAATGTGAACTATCACCAAGTGTGTCTCTAGGGACAGAATAATGAAACTATGACGGAAAATGATGACACTTATAGATGGGTAAAGAAAACATTTCAAACATACTTTTTAGATTTTGCAGATTCTAAAACAATGAAAGGTAATGATTTTGCAGGCCAGTTTAACACAAACATCACACACAGTAACCATACCTTTGTTGGGTGGGTATTTGGGCTTCTTCCCCCCTCCAACCAGGGCTAAATAGTTACACCTGAACAGCATCTCCACATGGCCAACACCACCTTCCATGAACTCTGGAAGACATATAGAACTACCTCATTGGCCATGAAGCTGTCAAACTGGTACCTCAGGTGTATAGTTACCCAATAGTGATGAGGTGGTTGCCAAAAAAACAACATTATTTTAACATTTCAAAATGTTGATGGAAAAATAAAAGATCTGTCCTTGAGATCAGTTGATTTTATACATTCCTATATGTACGTTTTTTCCACATCAAAACCAGCAGACGGTAAATCTGAGATGCATTGTTTGAATATGCAGATAGAATGAGTGTTCCAGCATGCATCTCTGTTAGACAAATCCCAGTAGCCATGCTTTTACTCCATATCAGAGCACCTGCTTTCATAGATCAAAGATGGGACAAAAGATGGGAGGGGGGGGTGGTAAATAACGCTGGGCTGGGACCAGAGCCTATAGCAGAACCAGGTACGACCACTCCTGACCTACAGCCTATTCGTTTCAGTATGGTAAGCTGTTTCCTATAGTGACTTTTGGACCAGGTCATATGAGGAGTCACGTGCAGCCGGGCGTAGAGGCAGAATGTGATTAACTTCCTTATGACGCCCTCCTCATCCGCCCAGAGCACCAACCCAGCCACATCCAGCTCATACATAACAGGAGCAGGAAGGAAGTACCTTGGCTCCCACTGTCATACTGCTGTATTCCTGTGTGCAGCAAAATGGTCTTGGTTTACTGAAAATAATGCCACTAATCCATTGAGTTCATTGATGTTAACAGAAAGGTATGGAGTGAAATCAGTGCCAGGAGACGAAGCTCCGTATAAATAGTTTTGTGTACTTGCAGAAATGATTTGTGTACTTGCAGAAAAATATTTGTGTACTTGCAATAAAAGATTCATATACTTGCAATAAAAGATTTGTGTACTTGTACATAAGTTTTGTGTATCCGTCAAAAGAGGGTGGGACCAGCTCTGACAACCATCACAGCCAATCAAATAACACAAATCTTTTTTACAAGTACACAAATTATTTCTGCAAGTACACAAAACTATTTATACGGAGCTTCGTCTCCTGGCACTGATTTTCACTAGAAAGGTAACCACAGAACATTTGACTCATTGTAAATCGCAGCAGAAATGCACATTGTAAATCAGGATTTTCAAGAAGGCATTTTGCTGTAACAATAGTTTCACATAGTTACCTTGTTTTTCTTTCTCTTTGAGTGGGTCTGTGTTGTACACTCTAAATCCATTCTCCATTCCACAAGCAAAGCATCCTAAAAGGAGAACAGAAAATACCAGTGGTTGGAACAAGTCATAAGTAAGCTAGGCTAAAAACTCAGTGAATGAAAAACCTAAATTGAACCACAGCTTTTGGGCCAAAAAGATTTAGAAGCCAATGATTATAAGGGAGGGTAACTAAGGAAAGGCCACGAGTCCCATGAACATCCTGTCAGATCCTATTTCCAAACAGATACAGAGCGTGTCTGGCTGCTCCAATAACCTGATGACGACACTTAATGTAAAGAAATTAACACAGTAAGTAAACATTTTGGTCACTGCCTTGTTTGGAGAAAGATTCAGTGAGTCATGGCTCAGTGAAGAAAAGCTCAACTTGGCCGGACCCTCAGGCAAAACACCTCAAGCTAATATCTGTAACATGACTGCCTAAAGTGCTACGGAATTGTATTTTCTCAATCAAATATAAAAAAGAACTCATAGCAACTTTGCTTGGAGTTAAGTTTAAAAGTAAGAAATGTACTGAACTTGACCAAATGTAATATTTAAATTATAAGATGTTCCCTGCCTGGACATGAGTTTGTTTCTTAGGCTGGCCTACATGTGAGTGTCCATGAGCAGGACCACCAAACTGGGGTGAAACTGGGGTGATGTGGTCTCAGCAATGTTTTAAGGGCCTATGTCCCTAAGGTTGGCAAATGAAAGAAGTGCAGCAACCGGACTGTTTGTGTTGTATTATTTCATTCCTGTCATTTGAGCAACGTGTTTTAATGTCATTATTATTTACAATGTGGGAAAAAATTTAAATAAATGTATACCCAAACTTTTGACAGGTACGGTAAACGGGGTGGTTTGGATCCTGAATGCTGATTGGCTTATTGCTCTAATAAACAGGTTACCAACGCAATTAGAATCGAAAAAATAGTCATGTCCTACATTAGGTATACCACGGCCTACAGCCAATCAGCATTGGGTGCTCTAATTGCCTTGGCTACCAGTACATCATAGTAATAACGATTCTCTACGTCTCTGACTGCGTGTCCAGACAGGCAGAGACGTAGTTTACTTAAAATGTGTCCATTTACCACACCCTTTGTGTGTTCTTATTTAATAATATATAATATCAAATATAATTGCTATTACACGCACTCCGTGTTCATAGCCCGAGTCCTGACTCCCCAATATCAAGCAGAATACGTCCTTGGTCGTGGATCATTGCCTAGCCCTAGATAACAATCACTTGTGATAAGGGATTTGATCTAATCTTTGTAAGTTTTCAATGTCCGTGAGAAAATGTTAGCATAACAAAAGATGTGCTCATTACGCTGTTGTTATTGGATATGTTATTTATATTAGGATATGTTATTTATCGCTGACGTGAAAGATACTTTTCGAAACCACCTGGCTAAAGTTATCCTCAAGCCCAGATTCTGAACAAAACACCACGCTTATTTTACTATCGCGTGGTCTACGACTTGGTTATCACGACTTGACTAGATTGACTCACAGCTGTCAGCATGACTCTAGTCAGACTTAGTTAGCAAACTAGCTACATACCACTAGCTAGCCATTATTACCCACTGTACTGTACTCTGTCGTTTCGAAATTATAGGGCCTGGCGCAATCATTAACTGTAATTCTTAATATTTATAATTTAAGATAACAGTTAGATGTACTATCGTCGAGTTCACAAACGAAAATCCAGTATTGATTACCAGAAACGACGACAGAATAGTCAAACCACTACGATGCAGAAACACTTTCTCACCGTGATCCTGGTTGAATCCCGCGTACAGGAGTCCGTTTCCATGAGCATTAGTCGGTAATAAATTCATTGTTTCGGTCAGATAATCACAGTGTCTCATATGTCGGCGGAATATTCCCAACACGCTAACTAGCCACCATTCCTCCTGTGCCACACAGACAGACAGGAAAAACAAAACAGCTCTGGGTTCATCCAGGACGCTCAAACGAGCACAGAGCGATCGATCGGGGAGTTCATCAGTGTTCCATTATAGAACTATAGGAGTTCATCAGCGTTCCATATAGAACTGTAGGAGTTAATCAGTGTTTCATATAGAACTATAGGAGTTCATCAGTGTTCCATAGAACTATTGGAGTTCATCAGCGTTCCATTTTAGAACTATATGAGTTCATCAGCGTTGCATTATAGAACTATAGGAGTTCATCAGCGTTCTATATATAACTATAGGGTTCTAGAACCAATAACGACAAAAGGTTCTATGTTGACTCTTGCGAAAGCAATATAAAGCTCTTATGACTTTATTTAGGTTGACCTTTATGTTACTATATACATAAACACGATTTATTGACTGTAATTAAATATTGGACATTATTATAAAAAATATGTTTATAAAAAAATATGTGATAATGTTAAAGTTCTGAGTGAAACGCTTTATTAAAGCAAATATAAAACTTGCATAAAAGGCTTAGTTTGATTAATGATCATTCTGGTCGATATGGTAAACTACATTTTAAAGTATATAGCCTACCATTATACAATGACTGCTATAATAACACTCGTTTTCAGGATTTCTATATCATGGCAGCGATGCTCTTATATTTATATTGTCTAGGGTAGTGTAGGGTAGCATAGTGTAGTGTAGGGTAGTATAGGGTAGCAGATGGTAGTGTAGTGTAGGGTTGCATAGGGTAGGGTAGTGTAGGGTAGTAAAGGGTAGTGTAGGGTAGCCTATAGGGTAGTGTAGGGTAGTATAGGGTAGCCTATAGGGTAGTGTAGGGTAGTATAGGGTTAGTGTAATCTGACAGAAACAGAGGTTTTAGAATTGCACGCATGCGCAGTTACATGGAAACTGCCCACATAGCCTACAAGGTAGAATTAGAATTAATAAAGAAGATTTACTTTTTAAGGAGACCAAATAGCTACTGCCACTTAAATTCATCACAAGTGTCAGCAGCAATGAGAAATATATTGCTGTACCTCGATTTAGGCAACATCTAAGACATGGTCCAAAATATATAGCCCCATCAAGCTTTTTATTGTATTAGTCATTCAATGAAATGATGTGCAATTAATTAATCTGTGTGTGTGCTTTCATTTACAGAGAACAAGGGCAGAATGGTGGGCTATTGAAGATGCTTGGAAATGACTTGAGAAAATTCCTCTGATTGACGCAAAAGAAACATTTGGGGGTATTTCATGGGAGTTTACATTCATTTCATACAACTGTCAGGAAAATACACTTCAAACTCATTCCCTATGAGAGTCAATCACCATGTACACCGTAAGTATAGTGGTTTTAAAATAAAAAGTAATGATATGAAATATTTAAACATTAAAAACATTTTTAAACAAACAAGAACATCATCAGCCATGTGTGGGGCAACCACGACCGACTGTTTTCCTTCTCCCAGACTTTCCACTCCCTTTTGAGCCAAGTCACATTTGACAACATCACGAAACACACCTGGTGATTTTTTAAACCATTTTTAATAGAAAACATTTTAGCACAGTGTTGGGAGCACTAAGATAATAATATTTTTCCAGGTCTCCAAGCCATAAAATGTATGGTGATGTTCTAGACAGCTCTAGACATTGTGCACAAATTATTTGACCATGGTTTTAAGAGGAAGAGCATTTGAGCATGCCTGAGCAAATAGAATAGTTCAAGAATGTAAACGTGTATGACAACAGCAAGTTTGCATGAGTGAAGGAGGCCCTGTTGCTGAAAATGAAACCGATTCTGGACTTTATTTTAGACTTGGGTTTGTTTATGTGGGGTTGGAAGGAGAGGGAGCTGTCTAACAAGACACCTAGGTAATTTGTATGTATCCACATATTCTAGTTCAGACCCAGGCGTCGGCAGCGATTGGTTGAAAAGCATGCACTTACAAGGGCCATGCTAGAGATATTGGGGGAGTCTAAATCAGAGCAACAGTAATATTATTTTCTGGGTAGGGGTGCTGTAAATATGGGGGGGGGGGTCATTAGATATTATGAACGACATAGAAATATAAGAAAAACACATTTCCTGTGATATATACTGTTACTGTCTCTGTGCTCCAAATTATACTGTGATAAACATGTTAGGCCAAGATAAGGTTACAAAACTATTAGTAAAAACTATAGGAGTCAGATTAATATTTACTTAACTATATGACCCAAATACCTGGAGGCGTTCCAGGAGCGTTGAAATAACTGCATATTTTTACTAATAAATGAAAACCAATGTTATCAAGTTGTTTAGCCATCTTAAGTCTACAAAGGGCAGTATAATATTGCAGTTACCTATAGTGCCTCACTAAGCTACCTATACTAAGCTAGATTATTACTGTCAAGTCTTTATAAAAGGAGGACATGTAAATTGAATTATAGTTCATTTTCCAATTTCTCACCTGATAATCTGTATCTCCAGAGCATGTCCTTGTCTGGCCACTTGCAGCCTCTCTCTCTCTAAGCTAACTTTTGCCTTTTTAGGAATCTACACTGAACCAAATGTTGTTTTTGTCGCCATTGTTCATGAGCTGAACTCAGAGATCTTAGACTATTTATATGTACTCAAATATTGTTCACAAATCTGTCAAAATCTGTCATTTCTCAGTTAGACAGCATGATTGTTGCACAGGTGTGCCTTAGTCTGGCCACAATAAAAGCCCCATAAAAATGAAATATGGCACATTTGTAGAAAATATGCTTCAAATTCACAGACTGGCAGTAAACAAAATTAGACATAAACATTATAAATTTAGCAAAACGGTGATGTTTTATACATCAGAATGTTCAGTAGGTACTGTGCAATTACAGAAAGATACAAATAAGCACACTTTGGCCCAAGTTGGCTGAAATGACTCAAAATGCTTCACTGTCCCCTTATTTTTGAATGCTGCAAAAAAAACAAATACAATTCTACAACAGATTTTTTACAGCTCAAAATCACCTTCAATTAGAACACAGCAGATATTAACTCATCGGTATCATCCCCATAACTATCAGAGGCATCATCCCATGTAGGTCTTTCTTCTGTTTCCTGTGAAACATTTGCACAATTTTGGCACCGACATAAATCAGTACAAGACAGTCTTGCAGACATACAGGAACAACAGCGACTGCAGTGGACTGCCTGCAACACACTTTCAGGGGCTGGATTTCTAGTCACCCAGGTCACTGTTAACTCCCCATCCTCGTGCCATCCATTGCCAACGGGTGAAGGGGCACACATTATACCTTTCAGAGAATGTCTCATTGTGGCTGCTTGGTAGTTTGCCCTTTTGCAGTGTTGGTACAGGGCGTCACTTGTCGGGGGCATGGATAGTTCTGGCAAAGCTGACGACGCCATGCAGAATGCTTTGTACCTTGCATCGTTCACATTTTCAGCAGATGACTGGCCATACAGGTGGCACACATATGTGCAAAGTAGCTCTGTTACGCCCCAGCCTGAAGGGGCTGGAGAACGCAACTGCCCAAGGCCGCCCGTTGGGTGGTGAGGTGGGTATGACGGTGTGTGAAGCAACCAATCAGGGAGGCCACAACTGAAACTGCCGTTACCCTTAACAGGTATGGTTTATTTTAAGTACAGTTCAAAATAATAATGATGCTCACAATACAACAATACATACAGAAGGGGAGGACAAGAGAACAATGGGAATGTAGGAGTAGGGCAATGCCAGCGGTCTGTCAAATCAAAGAAATCAAACATAAAGACCCTAAGCTTCCCTACCTCTTTAGTCTGGCCACTATTGGCCAGCCCTAACCACAACTTACCTCACTGCTACAAAACACTGGGCAACAGCCACTGGCTTCTAATCTAGTGTGTATAACAGTGGGTTACCTACGGGTGTGTGTAAACCCTAGGGTATCTTACCTAGCCCCACTCCACAGGGTACGGGTTACACAAACACAGCAGGCTCACAAACATTCCACCAAATACAACAACAAACCTCGATGTCACACATAACAAAAGTCCTCCTTCCTCTCTCATCTCATCTGTCTGTCTCCAAACAACCAACAACTTAAATAGGGTGATGAACAACTCTGGATTGGTTGGATCCTCTTTACTGCCACGCCCACTCCATCAACAGCAACTCACCACACCTGGGAAGAATTAAGAACAAACAGGGAGACACAACAGCATGGGGAAAATACACATACTAGCTGGGCACGTAACAAGCTCAAAGGTAGACTGGTCTAGGTTAAAACTGCTACCAAGATTTGTTAATGCAGTCAGATATTCCTCTTTCTCACATCCAACAGAAAATGCCTTTTTTGCCATAAAAGGCACTTGTAGAGTCACAACCTGTATGGATCCCAATAAGTGCCAAACAGACACTTATGCCAAGAGCTGACGACACCTCAGCTAAGTCAATGAGCCTTGTTTTGTTGCCAACCCCCGTGAAAAAATACAACCTACATGGTAAATCTGGCTGCAGACTTAAAGTAATCACTGCCACATCAGTATCAGGGCTCTTGATGACTACAGTTTGATGTTCCTGTGCTGCATGTTGTGCATGTAAAAACACCCTGGTGTCACATTCCTCATCGTCAACAGCACTGAGAGTATTTGTAAACCCTCCATTACAGTCACGCAGTGACACAGGTCTCCATGTGCTATGTACAAGCTTAAGTCCTTGCCCACAGTGGTAAGATCAGACTCTCACCACACAACACAGTGGTAAGATCAAACTCTCACCACACAACATGGTGGTAAGATCAAACTCTCACCACACAACATAGTGGTAAGATCAACCTCTCACTACACAGTCTTTGTCTTGAATATACACAAGAATGCTAGTGTCGTCGGCCTTCATCTCAGCAGGTTTCAGCAACTGGCCTGTAAATAAATAAATGAAAAATAATTAAACTAATAAAAAACTGTGTTAATAGTAACAATATTGAGTGTTCTGGTTGTAGCTGTATGCAAAACAATCCAAATGTCTCTGATTGTAAAATAAACATTACATAAATTATGTAATTGAAAGTTAGCCATGGTACCCAGCATATAGGGAATACAAGTTCAAAAGTGTGTATGTGTTTGTGTGTGTTGTTTTTACCTACCTGCTGACAACAATCATCACAAGCTACTGGCAGGCAGGTCCTGGACCTAAGTGTCTTTGTCGGACATTCAACTGTAGCGATACTAACGTTACTACCCGATGGTACAGACTGGCCATGATCTTGAGCTTCGGGACGCTGTGTGGCCCCTTTCTCGGCCGCATCCAAGCGCTTTTTGTCAATGAAACGCCTGTAGCAAGTGGAGTGAAACCCAGCGTCTTCAGGAACATTGTCAAACTCGATTTCTAGACAATGTTTGTATGTTTCTGCTATTCTCTGATTCTCACCTTGCAAACCCAGTCACCGTTTGACGCAGTTTCTGAATGCATCCCACCGTGTGCGTGTAAAATTCTTTGTCTCTTCTTTATTCATGGACGTGAGATGCATGTAGCATTGTTAAAAAAATTTTTAGGACCTTTGAAGCAGGTCTGGGCGTAGTCCTCTTCTTCACTACTCGATATTGACAACAAGGGCGCTGACATCTTTTACTAATGTTTACCTGTCGTCCCAAAAAAGCGGCCACCTTATTGGTCTAGCGGGAAGCACGTGATGATTGTTCCGCGAAGTCTCATCACTGATGATCAAAATATGATTACGCGAGGAAAGAACTATTGCCGACTTTAAACAGTAATAAAAAATAAACTGCAGGATTACACATGGATAACTTTTATTTTCTGCCTCAAAAACAATAGATCTTTATTTATTAAATTAAAAATTAAAACAATTTAGTGCCCCATATGTGGGAACGGGATGAAACGTAAAACGTCTTCACCTTACGGCCTAGTAGTAATTTTCTTCTGAAAGAGTGTGACGTAATTTGGTTTAAACAATAGACCAATTATCACCCTACGTCACGTCGACGTCACGCATGTTCAACCGCGCATGTCGGTTGCAAAAGACGACCAGAAACATTCAAAACGCAATGTTGAAAGAATCAACTTTATTGGAAATGTCGATCCTTATGAAGTCCCAAAAGACCAGTGGATCCTCGACCCTGACGCCTTAACTCCCATCACATCTTCTGATATATTTTCTTATTTTGTTTGTGGTGTCAGTATGGAACGCCATTTGCGTTAATATTAAATAGTTAAATACAGCATGAAATAATAAATATATCTATGAAATTATGCAATAATTACATAAATACGTGTAAATATAAATGTATAAATCACTTCATATGTAAAGAAATAGGTTTTATTTCAAAATTATGTTTTCCATAAGACAACATTTATTTATTTCCAGGGACTTGTATTTCACAATTACCCATGTATTTATTTCAAGGCATGCACTCTCAGGCGACTAGTAATACACCTTGTTTTAAACTATTTTTTAACCTACTCAAATAAATAATTCATACAAACAACATGTGTTTCTCTCTAGTTGTATGTCTTGGACATGACCACACAGAACAAAGTTGTACACATCAAGAGAATTGTACGCTTTTAACTTCTCCCGGGTATAAACGCTTGGAGTGTCAATCAGATAATTATATATTTCTTGCCACTGAATGCTAGGCAATTTCGTTTCGTCGTTTAACCATTTGCAGGGCGCTATGGCATAAGGATCTGTAAGACGTATTCCACACATTAACGTCAACTTTGTTAAATAACAGTGCTTATCGCTGGGTGACAGGTTGTTGTAGTAAGCAGAGTACATTTTGCGTTATTCTTTTGCGCTATATCAATATACTCTGCTGCGTTTTCTGCAACCTAGATGCGCATGCAACCCGAATGTATACAAACAAATAATTGGTTTATATCCATCTACGACTTGATGTATTTATCCAACAATTCGTCGGAAAACGGCATCAAAAATATATCTCCACGGTATAGGACAGACCACAGTTTGCATTGTAAAATTCATTTTAGACGCTCAATCCGAATTCTATCGAGCCCCAGTGGCCTAATGGATAAGGCACTGGCCTCCTAAGCCAGGGATTGTGGGTTCGAGTCCCATCTGGGGTGATTTGCTTTTCCTCAAACGATGGGTTAACCATGTTTACTGCTGGGTGTTATTTCAACCAAATAACCACAAACTTTCAAAATAGCGTGCCTCTGCTTTATTTCTTTATTTGTGATGTTTACAACCACACAAGCAATATCCAGACCTGACTTTTTTTGTGGAAGTATCAAAGCCTTACAATTTGCAAATAACTTGCAACATAATTTCTTTCAAAAAATTCAATTTTTATACAATATTGTATTCTCACAAATACTGCACCAAACCACATGTTCAGGCTGTGATCATCCTATAATTGAATTTACTGGTATGCAAAGAAACTGCCACAAGATCAGCTTATTGTCCAAAAAATAAATATAAATAAAGTTTTAAATTTTTTACATTAGCAAATGGTAAAAAAAACATGTCCCATTTGAGATCCAGTTCTCAGTCAAATTCCACCCGTCTAGTCCGCTTGACTACCGAGTGAAGCTTCTTCTGTTCGAGTCTCTCTTTATTCCTCTTCTCTAACCTAAACAAAACACATATTACATTGATTCATCAATCAGTTAGTAATGCTATCAAACAGTTAACAAAAAGGTGTATGACATCCAATTCAGTCAAGTGAAAGATGTAGGGTTATCATAGACCATCAACCAAATGAAAATGGCAGTATCGAATCTGTACTGGGTATCGGCAAATACTCAAAATTCCGCACTCATAATCGGTACCAACAATAAAAAAGTGGTACAGTACATCCACACACAGTGTGCAGGCAACCTTGGAGAGAGATGACAATTGAAGCACATTTTGGATTGATTTGGGATGGGGCAATTCAATTAGCTAGATGAGAATGTGAGCCATGCAGAAGGAAATCTTACCTAGATGCTCTAAGGGCAATGTCCTCTGCTGATGGCTCACAGGGCTTTACACTGGCCTCTGCTATGATGTCAGAGATTTTTTGGATGCAGTCATTCAGGTTTTGCACCTGGCTCCTGCTACGCTCTGACGTTACCAGCAACTCGCCTGCTTTGTTGATACGATTTTTATTCTGGAGTTTAAAAGAGTTTAAGAAAAGTAAATCATACTACTTGACATGCACAGGAAGATAATACACTAGAAAAACAGAGGTGGGGCACAAAATCTATTCTGACTACAATAAACTAGCTTTCTTGACTTAATTTAGGACAATATGTAATTCTGACTCTAACATCCATAAAGGTAAATAATACTAATGAAATCACAGAAAATGTAAATATGTACAATTCACAACCATGGAATCACCAGTAACCTACTTTAAGGATTATCTTTTTTCTAACGTCTTCTGGTATCCATTCTGCTGTATGTATGTGGAAGCGGGCCTCTGCTTTGGTGCTGACTATTAAAACAAAACAGGCAGTCAATCAATTTCATCAAGCATACTGATACAATGCTACTAATTGTTATAAACAATGGTTTCAGCTCCAACTGGCACAGCATGTTTGTGTGTACAGTGGCCAATGTGAATATTAAATAACGTTATTTACACTGAACTTATCAGTGTGACTGAGAAGAGATCTTTGAATGTTACCTTTGTTTACATGCTGACCTCCTGGCCCACTGCTTCGGCTGTAGGATACTGTAAGACGATCTATCAAACAGACAGGGGAAAAAAATACCCTGAACAAATCACTAACGTACATGTAAGGTTCACGTCTTCCTATTATCGGCAACCCCCTATTATCGGCCATTTCTAGCGGTTGGTGACCTAAACTCCAACATTTAAATGCACTCAGTTACTTTTTTCTATGTAATATAAATTAAATTATTCTTGGGGAGATAAAAAAATGTCATGTATGTAAATTGTTTTAGACAAGTTGGAAATTGTCAAATTTCCCACAAAACAGACATCAACAGGTATGAAATATCATAGCCCAGCTTAAATATTTATTAGCCCCCTAACACAATCAGTATATCAGTCAGTATAATTTCTCTGTGATTTCCCACCGCTCCTCAGCGGGAAGGAACTAGGACCAGAGGGAAACTGCTGCCCCTTAAAGAGCACGTATTCATGGATTTCGTCCTCGTATTAGACATATAATATCTTTACTAGAAAGCATAATAGGTAGCTAAAACGTTCTAGTAGACACTTATGTGAATACTCTGATCTGTCATTTGTAATAAAAAAGGAAATATAACATTTATAACACAAAATAGTAAGGTGGCCGATAATACGGGGTACAATTTGTTAGACGTAATGACATGCTAACTAACATTATTATGTCACTAATAGTCAGAAAATACTGACGACTTGATCACATTATTACTCGAGTCGGTACAATAAGTTAATAATGTTTTTCTATACTCACCAACTGGAATGTTCACATGTCGATCCTGCAACATATTCATGTTAAAACCACATTGATGAGTAACTGAATAAGTCATTAGTGAATAAAGCCACAACAAAACTAAGTGTTCAAACGTCCAGTTTATTTTCTTGCCAGACTTCACTACATGTATAGACTGCTCAGTGCATTTACACTGGGTACTTCACTACATGTATAGACTGCTCAATGCATTTACACTGGGTAATTCACTACATCTAAAAGACTGCTCAATGCATTTACATGGGTACTTGACAGTAGAGAATAATATTGAGTTAATCCAGATATATCCCCCCACCTTTGGGTTGTCATAAGGTCGGTTTCCATAAGACGAACGTGGACAATGGCTGTGGGGGTTTATTTCTCCCATACATACAGGGAGGCATTTTAATTGTTGAGTAATAATGGACGGAATCTTTCGATAGAGAGCAAAAACACGTCCTGTTATGGAGGTCGCCATGTTGGATTAACCCTTCACTGTTACCGTACGCATAATACGAGCCAGCGTTTCAAATTAAAGTAAGTCTTGGAAATTTTCGTAAAGAAAATGTCTATGTAACTTTGCTGAAAGCCTTGTGGCATTTATCTGGCCAACATTTTTGCAGCTGCATTCCCGATTTCTGCTTAACTTTTTTTGCGGGGTTTAAGACAAGTTTGGCCAAAAGCAAAACATAATAAAACAATATTAATAACACAATTATTTAGGACTGATTCAATAAAAAGATGTAAAAAGCTAACCTAATAGTAAAACATGTTTTTCGCCTTTTGTAATTGGATAAACGGGTTCCACATCTCTTACGAAAGGGAAAAGATATAGCAGAGGATGGTTTCGATCCATCGACCTCTGGGTTATGGGCCCAGCACGCTTCCGCTGCGCCACTCTGCTCCCTGTTGTTGTTGGGTGAATGTATGGTAATAGACCCTAAAAACAAACAGAGGTAAATAGGTTTTATATTTAACTGACATTCGCCAATAGTAGTTTACAGATTTGAAAATCAACAACAAATTCAGTGATTGAAATATACACGTCAATCAACATTTATTTTATAAATGTCTGGCATACTTTGACACACACACACACACACACACACACACACACACACACACATATTACTGACATCATGGCACAATCAAAACATTAATATGTCAGTGGGTTTCGTGTATTTCTCTCTAGCTACTGTGCATCTGATTTCCTTCATTTTTCACCCAAGCTTTTTACTACATATACCATCACCCATACAGTCCAAAATACTAAGTGTAAAAATGTACGTATTACTACTGCCTTTTTGCTGCTATTTTAATAGTTGAAAATATTTAGTTTTTGTTAATCTCTAAATGAAGTGTTACATACACAGCAGCAGATCCGGTAATTCGATAGATGAATAGATTAGCACACAGTTTCCGTGACACATTCGGTTGTATCTATGCGTCATAAAGTGGTATTTACGACATCTCCAAAAAGCGACCACGAAGGGACTCGAACCCTCAATCTTCTGATTCGAAGTCAGACGCCTTATCCATTAGGCCACGCGGTCCACGGATAAACAATAATATCTATAATATACTGCAAAATACTGGGAAACCCGTGCTGCGATTTGACCTTGCGAAATAATAGCTAGCATCCTGTACGAAGACTGCATTGACCAATAGCGCATCCGGGTGGAAGGGGATTGGGTATTCATTACTAACAGCATTTATCAATACTTTTTGTGGTAGGCCATTTCACTGGTTGTAGAAATGCAAGTAGTAAATAACCGACAGAATATACAAAACACACGCAAAATATATACAGAATTATATAGAATGGTCATGGATTGGCAGTAACGTACACAATTTCCGGTCCAGTATAGATTATGCGGCCTAGATGCAGAAAAATGGGCCCGAGTTTTGAATGAAGTTAACACATTTTAAAGGTATAGTCACAGAATATTTTCTTTAGCAAAATGCCTGTCCTTCTTCTGTTAAGTGCCCTAGCTGTTTCAACACGGTTGTGGCATGTTTAGTTCTGTATACCATCTGTATGCAATGATGCCCAGCATCATTCCATTTGTACAGGCCATATCCTCAGGTATTCAGCTATACATTTAACCTCTTCCTGAATAAGTTGCAGTCTCCACATCAAACAGACCGCCATCTTACTCGTACCAAAGAAAGTTTCCAATAACTCCTTCACCAGAAAGTGGTTTTAGCAGTTGGTAAGAAAACACATCTGCTCCATGCCTCGTCCAGACACATTGGGCCCCTTTAAATTTGCAGACAGCCAAAATATATACAGTATCTCACTCACAGAAGTGAGATGACACAATGTAATGTAATCTAAAGTAGTGAGTGCACAGCTTGTATAACAAAGTGTCATTTACTGTCCCCTCAAAATAACTCAACACACAGACATCAATGTATAAACCGCTGTCAACAAAAGTGAGTACACCCCTAAGTGAAAATGTAAAAAATGGGCCCAAAGTGCCCAACTGTTTTGTGTGGTCACCATTATTTTCCAGCACTGCCTTAACCGTCTTGGGGATGGAGTTCACCAGGTTGCCACTGGAGTCTTCCACTCTTCCATGATGACATCATGGAGCTGGTGGATGATAGAGACCTTGTGCTCCTCCACATTCCATTTGAGGATGCCCCACAGATGCTGAATAGGGTTTGGGTCTGGAGACATGCTTGGCCAGTCCATCACCTTTACCCTCAGCTTCTTTAGCAAGGCGGTGGTTGTCTTGGAGGTGTGTTTGGGGTCGTTATCATGTTGGAATACTGCCCTGTGGCCCAGTCTCTGAACGGAGGGGATCATGTTCTGCTTCAGTATGTCACAGTACATCCTGAGACCATGACACTCCCACCACCTGGCTTGACTGGTTTCTGCCACACATCGACACCATCTGAACCAAATATGTTTACCTTGGTCTCATCACAGGACATGGTTCCTGTAATCCATGTCCTTAGTCTGCTTGTCTTCAGCAAACTGTTTGCAGGCGTTCTTGTGCATCATCTTTAGAAAATGCTTACTCCATAGGACGACAGCCATGCAGACCAATTTGATGCAGTGTGCGGCGTATGGTCTGAACACTGACAGGGTGACCCCCCCACCCCTTCAACCTCTGTAGCAATGCTGGCAGCACTCATACGTCTATTTCCCGAAGACAACCTCTAGATAATTTGCTGAGAACATGCACTCAACTTCTTTGGTCAACCATGGTGAGGCCTGTTCTGAGTGGAACCTGTCCTGTTAAACAGTTGTATGGTCTTGGCCTTAGAGAGTACATGTTGAACTTCCAGCGACCAGTTTGAGTGTGAGAGCAATAACACGAAATTGAACACACCTGCTCGCCATTCATACCTGAGGCCTTGTAACACTTACGAGTCACATGACACCATGGAGGGAAAATGGCATTCAACACAAAGGTGTCTGCTAAGCACGTTTCTAAGCTCAGGACCCTGGGTCTTAACACCTTCCTTTGCACTTGGATCTTGACGAGCTAACCGCAGGTGGTGAGAATGGGCAACATCTCCCCCTTTACACTGACCCAGAACATCAAAGCCCCTCAGGGCTGCGTACACAGTCCCCCTTTGTACGCCATGTAAACGTAGGACAGTGTGGCCACAAGCAGTTCCAAAGTCATCCTTAAGTTTGCAGACAACACCACAATCGGAGACTTATCTCCAACAACGATGAAAAAGCTTACAGAACCTACTTGGTCTAGACTAGGACGCAGCGGGGCGTGGGGTCATGCTCCTATAAACATTGATGAAGCTGAAGTAGAGTTTCCGACATCAAATTTCTTGGTGTGTTCATCAAGGATGACCTTAAACGGTCCAGGCAAGCAGACTTGGTGGTAAAAACTACCCAAAAGCACCTATAAATCCTGAGGAGAATCATGAAGTTTGGCATGTCTAAAAAGTAATGTGAAAATAATGAGTCTAAAAATAATCTGAAAATAATGAGTATCCATAAAATAATTCAGGCACCATTGCAGATAACTGTTGATGTACCACACACAAACGCACGTACGCACACACACACACGCACGCACACGCGCACACACACAAAAACAAAAGAAATTGAGATTGTAAAGTAAATCCAATATCCATGTGCTTATTAACGAGAAATGAGGAGTCAGGAACATTTTTGATTATACATTTTTCAAGTGCAACTGGTTAACATAAGTGTACAGAGGAAAAACAATGAGCCTTCCAAGGATAGAAGGTTTTATTTTGACATAGTTACCTCTCATGAGAAAATATCACAACATTTTTAGTTACCACTGCTTGATACAATGTCTTTTATCTTCCTGCCCTGAAAAGCTTTAGGGAATGCAGGTCTTTAGCCCAGCCCAGCAGTACACCTGAATGCTGAGTTTGGGCCAAAGCCTGCACACACGCACTTCAGGAACCCTGGGTGAACATTTCTATGAAATTATCATTTATTCCCCACAAGACATAATACCCTTTATCTTCACTCAGCAAACCCTTGAGTGAACCTGAGAGGAAAAACAAGACCCTTCTTAAACCTGGCACAATCATAATTATATTTCTATTTTGCAAGCACCCATTTCTGGTTAAATTATTCAGTCGCCTTTTCAGTAGCAAATTCTCTTTTCTTATTTTGTTCCACGCTACATACCAATACTTTTATAGCACCGTGCTCACATTTATCTGTCACCAACATTTTGTGGCTTTTTCTATAACAGGCTAGAAGCTCCCCAGCTAAGTTTAAGACCTTC
Source organism: Dallia pectoralis (assembly GCA_029465975.1). Classification (NCBI taxonomy): domain Eukaryota; kingdom Metazoa; phylum Chordata; class Actinopteri; order Esociformes; family Umbridae; genus Dallia; species Dallia pectoralis. The sequence goes on along the minus strand of CM055759.1, from coordinate 11,220,394 downwards.
ATTTAAGACGTTGAGTTAGTAGCACAAAGAATAATATGCCTTGTACGCTGCAGGTGTTTTGTATTTCTTTTCCCCCCTTTAAGGTTTGGCATTACATCATGAGTATCTGATGAATTATTCATGATAATAAGGAAAGGATGTTTGCTGGGTTGCTAGCCTAGACGACCTGGTTTATATGCTTTACAGTATTATATTTCAGCGCCACTGTTATTGTGTTTCTGACATGTCTTGAGAGCATAGTTAGTGCTAACAAAACAGGTTTAACAAGTTAGCAATACTTATGGTGTTTAGTTGATATCGTGATCCATCACAAAAAAAGTTTGTCTAATGTAAAATAACTCATAACATTGCAACATTGCAATTCAACATTTTCAGACAATCACAGCTATGCTTTTCCTCCATTTTTGTTTGATGTGGAGGGTGAACGATCTTTAACCAACAATCAAAGAAATGGCATATAATGACCGTGATAAAACTTCACATTTGACCATGCGCCAGTTAGTTTAGATTTACCAACAATATAGCAGTAGGGTTAATAATGCCCAAGAAAAAACAACCGTATTTAGATTGTCTGTTGCATCTTGTGAGCACACAGAGAGCAGCTACAGCTAGCTAGAGACCAGTGGACGTATCCAGAAACCATTGCGTTCACACCATTCATGTGTTATTTTTAGGGCACCCCCCAAGTCACTGTGTACTTAAAACACTGTTGCAAACATTCTGACACAAATCCCCTATACCTCTAAGGACATGAAAGGTAAGCATCTCTAAAGTATAAAATACAGTACTATGGTCACAATTATACAGTCACAGAGAGAGCACTGCATGTGGCTGCAGTGTAAACTGGGCAGAAAGTAGGATGGTTTTACATTTCTCTGTATTTCAGGTCCACTGTTAACAGTAGGCTGGGGGAAGCCCTGGAGGTTGTAATCAGTGGTATTCAAAGTCCAGGGTTGCACCCCCGCACCCCCCCCCAGAAAATGACTAATTAAAGTATTGTGAGACAACATACAACACATTTTGAGAAACAGTTACATGTATCTGATATATTTAAGTTTATGAGCAATAGTAAAAAGCAAAACGCACTGATTTCAAGTTTGTGTTATTGGACCTAGGAAAGGGTGGAAGAGGTGAGAACATCTGCCCACAAAAATGAGTTCCCAATAAACTGGCTGAAAAATGGGGTCCCTGCTGATAATGCATGAATACCACTGGTCTCAATGTAGTGCTTTGAGAAAAATGTCTAGTCATTAGACTAGTACAAGGCAGCTGAAAGAATGTGTTAGATCTCACCGGCAAAACTAGGCAGGCGCTAATAGCCAATAGCATTAGCAGTGGATTGGTTTTAGTAGCATATCTGTTGATTAGCACCTAGTAACACAAGCAGAAAATAGAAAATACACCATACAGAAGCCCCAAAGTGCTACATATTGGTGTTGGATGCAACAATCTCAAGCATGGAATAACCTTCCTACACCAGGGAAGATCACCGTCATTCCTATTTATGAGACTTTCCAGGCTTGCTGGTTTTAGGGGCTTTGGTGGCTTTAGTAGCTTTTATGTCCGTCTTGGTCCTCTGAATCCGGGAGAAGATCTCCTTAAACAGGGCTTTGTACTCTGGTGTGTTCTGGCCCAGTCGTTTATCCACCGCACCCACCTGCTTACTGATGCTCTCCATGGCCTCTGGAGTAGAGGGGGACTGGGTGGGTGTTGGCGGAGGTGCAGGAGTTGGGCCAATGGCACAGTCCTTCATGGAGGGGTCCCTAGACACGGGACGTGAGGTCTGAACTGCAGTGTGGCACAGGGACTCTTCATGGCGCCTGCACTTCCCTAATAGCTCCTCGTACTTCTCCAACAGGGCGTGGTACTGCTCATCCACCTCCCTCAGGATGGACATCCCTCTCTTACGAACGCTGTTGGCATGGATGGCATAGCTTCCTCTCCTCCTCCCGGAGGCATCCCGCGCCACGATGGCATTCAGCGCCGTGTCGCTGCAGCTCTTCCTGACTGGGCTGGATGTGGGTAAGGCCTCTCCACCTGCCCCTCTCCCGTCACTCTCCTCCCTGACCCCTCCACCCGCTTCTCCTCCTTCCCCCTCCAGGGTGTCTGTTTCGGGGGTGTTGTTGAGAAGGGTCTGTGTGAATCCCACGCCGTCCGCCTCACTGCTCAGGAGGAGGGCCCTGGCTCTTCTGAGCTGCTGGAGTTCCTGGAGCTCCACCTCTAGTTCCCGTACCCGTGCCTGGCAGCTCTCTGCACCCTGTAAATCATCAAGTCAAACAGTCAGACCATAAACCAAACCAATCAATCAATATGTCTACGCTCCATGAAGAATTAGAAACCCTGCTGTTTTTAAGATAAAGGGTACTTATTGGATTCTGCAGAACACGCAACCATGTCAAAAAGTGCCCGTGATTCTGACCTGCACACGTGTCTCCAAGCGACTGAACTCCCCCAGGAGGACATGACATTCTCTCTCTGCCCCCTCCCTGCGACTCCGCTCTGCCCTCACAGCCGAACGTAACGCCGACACGGCCTCCCTCAGATGCTCGTTCTCTTCCTCTGCCGGCTGCCGCTTAGACTCTGAGGTGAAGCTATCTGAGCGGCCCACCACAAAACCATCCTCATACCTAACCAACAGACAGAGATGCAATGTTGAGTTTTACACGCTGTCAATATAATATTGGCACAGAGTAAAAACTCTATCAAATACCAAATACAATACCACACATATCATGTATTTAACCGTTTTGTATGAATTAAACCAATGTAAACATTTAATGTCTGCATTCTTGAAACGTATGGGTGTCACAAAATGACTGGACAGGGACTTATTATCTTATTTGGGGGCTTTACAATGAAGAAAATTAGCTAGTCACATTCGGTATTTCATACATTTTGAAGAATGAATCATTCTTTGTCTGATTCAAAGGTACCACTTGATGTTTGTTGGTCAATTTAAATGAAGGAAAATAAATTTGAGCTAAATCACTTTAAAACATGCTTGTTAAAGGTATTGATCACCTTACAGTTGAGTATATATGGCCTCCATTGAAAAGGTATTTTATTTGCTACTTAAACAGTATCATCGTTGCTGTTACCAATCTGTTACTGTTTGTACAATGTTATAATTAGGATGAAAGCTATAAACAGTCATATATACCCGATAATTAACCAAGGCTGCTGACCAATAGGAGAGATCCGAGGCTATGAGAACCCTCAGGCTCTGACCAATGGGAGAGATCTGAGGCTATGAGCATCATCAGGCTCTGACCAATGGGAGAGATCTGAGGCTATGAGCATCATCAGGCTCTGACCAATGGGAGAGATCTGAGGCTATGAGCACCCTCAGGCTCTGACCAATGGGAGAGATCTGAGGCTATGAGCACTCACTTGGGTGCGGTACAGAGTTCCCTGAGGCAGGGAAAGGAAGCGATCGTCTTGCGCCGTTCCCTCTTTTCCCTCCGGACCCGGAGCTGCTCCAGGGAGTGGAGCTGTTCTACCTGTCCAGAGAGAGACTCCACCTGAGTCTGTAGGGTTTCAATGGTCCCTGTTAACCTGAGAAATAAAGCGGTTAGTTTGTGTATGTGTGTGTTCATGTACATGAATACATGTGACCGTGCCCCTCTGTCGCTCTCACCTCTCTATCTTATGCTGTGAGGCCTTGCTGTCCAGAACCAGAGTACGATTAGTGAGCTCCAGTTCTCGGGCTGTTCCATCTAGCTGCTCGTAGACCTTTGCATGCTGCTCATTCATATCCCGTAACACCTCCAGCTGCTTGGCCAGGTACTGCAGAGAGACACACACTGTGCGTTTATATCCTATAGGTAATGCAGAGAGACACACACTGTGCGTTTATATCCTGTAGGTACTGCAGAGAGACACACACTGTGCGTTTATATCCTATAGGTACTGCAGAGAGACACACACTGTGCGTTTATATCCTGTAGGTACTGCAGAGAGACACACACTGTGCGTTTATATCCTATAGGTACTGTAGAGAGACACACACTGTGCGTTTATATCCTGTAGGTACTGCAGAGAGACACACACTGTGCGTTTATATCCTATAGGTACTGTAGAGAGACACACACTGTGCGTTTATATCCTATAGGTACTGTAGAGAGACACACACTGTGCGTTTATATCCTGTAGGTACTGCAGAGAGACACACACTGTGCGTTTATATCCTATAGGGACTGCAGAGAGACACACACTGTGCGTTTATATCCTGTAGGTACTGTAGACACACACACTGTGCGTTTATATCCTATAGGTACTGTAGAGAGACACACACTGTGCGTTTATATCCTGTAGGTACTGCAGAGAGACACACACTGTGCGTTTATATCCTATAGGTACTGTAGAGAGACACACAGTGTGCGTTTATATCCTATAGGTACTGTAGAGAGACACACACTGTGCGTTTATATCCTATAAGTACTGTAGAGAGACACACACTGTGCGTTTATATCCTGTAGGTACTGCAGAGAGACACACACTGTGCGTTTATATCCTATAGGTACTGCAGAGAGACACACACTGTGCGTTTATATCCTATAGGTACTGCAGACACACACACTGTTCGTTTATATCCTATAGGTACTGCAGAGAGACACACACTGCGTTTATATCCTATAGGTACTGCAGAGAGACACACACTGTGCGTTTATATCCTATAGGTACTGCAGAGAGACACACACTGTTCGTTTATATCCTATAGGTACTGCAGAGAGACACACACTGTTCATTTATATCCTATAGGTACTGCAGAGAGACACACACTGTGCGTTTATATCCTGTAGGTACTGCAGAGAGACACACACTGTGCGTTTATATCCTATAGGTACTGCAGAGAGACACACACTGTGCGTTTATATCCTATAGGTACTGCAGACACACACACTGTTCGTTTATATCCTATAGGTACTGCAGAGAGACACACACTGCGTTTATATCCTATAGGTACTGCAGAGAGACACACACTGTGCGTTTATATCCTATAGGTACTGCAGAGAGACACACACTGTTCGTTTATATCCTATAGGTACTGCAGAGAGACACACACTGTTCATTTATATCCTATAGGTACTGCAGAGAGACACACACTGTGCGTTTATATCCTATAGGTACTGCAGAGAGACACACACTGTGCGTTTATATCCTATAGGTACTGCAGAGAGACACACACTGTTCGTTTATATCCTATAGGTACTGCAGAGAGACACACACTGTGCGTTTATATCCTGTAGGTACTGCAGACACACACACTGTTCGTTTATATCCTGTAGGTACTGCAGAGAGACACACACTGTGCGTTTATATCCTATAGGTACTGTAGAGAGACACACACTGTGCGTTTATATCCTGTAGGTACTGCAGAGAGACACACACTGTGCGTTTATATCCTGTAGGTACTGCAGAGAGACACACACTGTGCGTTTATATCCTATAGGTACTGCAGAGAGACACACACTGTGCGTTTATATCCTGTAGGTACTGCAGAGAGACACACACTGTGCGTTTATATCCTGTAGGTACTGTAGAGAGACACACACTGTGCGTTTATATCCTATAGGTACTGCAGAGAGACACACACTGTGCGTTTATATCCTGTAGGTACTGCAGAGAGACACACACTGTGCGTTTATATCCTGTAGGTACTGCAGAGAGACACACTGTGCGTTTATATCCTATAGGTACTGCAGAGAGACACACACTGTTCGTTTATATCCTATAGGTACTGCAGAGAGACACACACTGTTCATTTATATCCTATAGGTACTGCAGAGAGACACACACTGTGCGTTTATATCCTGTAGGTACTGTAGAGAGACACACACTGTGCGTTTATATCCTGTAGGTAGTGCAGACACACACACTGTGCGTTTATATCCTATAGGTACTGCAGAGACACACGCACTGTGCGTTTATATCCTGAATAGATGGTCATTAAGACATGAACACTTACTACCCATTATAATTTTGCTGACACCTACTTTCTGATGAGTGTGAGTGATGTAGTGATGTCATATTTTATGAGGAAATTGTAGCCATTAGTAGCTCTGTTTTTGAATGGGCACTCCAACGAGGGGCACTTGAAAATGACTGGAAGCCAGGTTAAGGGGGAGTGTTGGGAATTAGCATTAATTGTTGCAAAAATAGACCCAATCATTTCTCTATTTACTGGACATCATTATGATGAGTTTATATTCAGGGTTGACTTCTATACCGTCAGCTGTCAGTGTGACTCTTTTCAGTTCGGAACCAACTTGGTTGTGAACTCGATTACCCATTTCAGTTGGATGATGAACTGCCATACTAGGATCAGTCAGGAGGGTTGGGCAAGTCACATATTACCTTTAGCCAATAGCCACCCACCAGCAGCTGAGCTCTGCTCAGTCAAAGGGTACACTGTTATTCAATTTACACACAACTAATAGAACTGCTGTTACATAGCCCCCTGCTAACCTCAATCTGTTACATAGCCCCCTGCTAACCCCAATCTGTTACATAGCCCCCTGCTAACCTCAATCTGTTACATAGCCCCCTGCTAACCCCAATCTGTTACATAGCCCCCTGCTAACATCAATCTGTTACATAGCCCCCTGCTAACATCAATCTGTTACATAGCCCCTGCTAACATCAATCTGTTACATAGCCCCCTGCTAACCTCAATCTGTTACATAGCCCCCTGCTAACCCCAATCTGTTACATAGCCCCCTGCTAACATCAATCTGTTACATAGCCCCCTGCTAACATCAATCTGTTACATAGCCCCCTGCTAACATCAATCTGTTACATAGCCCCCTGCTAACCCCAATCTGTTACATAGCCCCCTGCAAGCATCAATCTGTTACATAGCCCCCTGCTAACCCCAATCTGTTACATAGCCCCCTGCTAACATCAATCTGTTACATAGCCCCCTGCTAACCCCAATCTGTTACATAGCCCCCTGCTAACCCCAATCTGTTACATAGCCCCCTGCTAACATCAATCTGTTACATAGCCCCCTGCTAACCCCAATCTGTTACATAGCCCCCTGCTAACCCCAATCTGTTACACAGCCCCCTGCTAACATCAATCTGTTACATAGCCCCCTGCTAACATCAATCTGTTACATAGCCCCCTGCTAACCTCAATCTGTTACATAGCCCCCTGCTAACCCCAATCTGTTACATAGCCCCCTGCTAACATCAATCTGTTACATAGCCCCCTGCTAACCCCAATCTGTTACATAGCCCCCTGCTAACCCCAATCTGTTACACAGCCCCCTGCTGACATCAATCTGTTACATAGCCCCCTGCTAACCCCAATCTGTTACATAGCCCCCTGCTAACCTCAATCTCCTGCACCTGCTCCTCGTTGGTTATATACATCTGCTGCAGAGAGTCCTCCAGCTCCTTGTTCCTCTCCAACAGAGTCTTTCCCAGCTCTGCTGCCAGGTGGAGGTCTGGAGAGGAGAGGGAGTTATGGAAAGAGAGAGCGGTTTAGGTGGTTTAATCACAAAAAGTAATTTAATTAATTAGACAGGAGGTATCCTTGCCCTACATACTGCTACAATATTTATTTTATTTGCCATTTGCACAGATGCTTTCTGCTTGTACTGCCCACCACATGTCTGCAATTTGTTACTTCATTGAACTACCCAACTGCACATTTTCTTATCCATGTCAATGGCACATTCTTACATTGTTCTCCATCTCATTTGACTCTGACATGGGCACATTGACACACTGCCCTGGATAGTATTTTACTGCCTGCATAGTATTTTACCACTGCTCTTTTTGCACTTTCTGGTTGGAGGCAAACTGCATTTTGTTGCACTGTGTCAGGAACTCAGGAGTGTAGAGCAGGGAAATGAGCCAGGAGCAGAGCTTGTAGACGTCCGACGGGTTTTAATACTCAACCAAACAAACACCGAACTGTTATGCAAATATAAGATATATGCATAACAAGCGACCTACACAAACAACAAAACAGCGATATATATTAACTATAAACTATAATTCTAACTATAAATCTGCAACCCTGTTCTACACCCAAATGAATGGGGATGATGGAAAAGCAAAGAGTGCAAGCTAGTGTATATACTGGATAAGGACTGCAGTGTGTTCAGAGAGAGGCTTAGTGATTTCCTATCCGGTATAACTCAAGGCTTAATGTCACCTTGGCTCTTATACATCCTCCAGGCTTTTCTTTCAAGAGGGGAAATGTAATTATGTAAACAAGTAAGCCAAGCTCTGTCTGCTGTATGCTTATTATCCTGTATTTGCAACAGTAAAACTTCCTGGGAAAAAATGACAAAACCATAACACAGACACTGTTGTCCTCTCCTCCAGTGCTGTGTGGTATTAGTAATACGGGGAGGCCAACACATCTCCAAACAGGGAGACCAGGAAGTCAACCGATCCATAACGGATGACCTCACGGCACTGACCCAGTGACTCAGACACGAGGGATTGTGTGCAGTGTCTTGTTTTCATTTGTGTTTTAACCACAATCGTACTGTTGGACTTGAACCCACGACCCTGGCGTTGGGAGGCACTTGTGTTGAACTGTGCCTCAGCTTTCAACAAGTAAACTATGTTCGTCACTGTGCATATCTGTCACTTAATCAATTGGTGTAGTGCAGAATGAGCTTGGCGCAGAACGTTTATCACGTTCGTGATATATTTACTTAGTCAAATAAAACGAGCAACGACACAGAGTAAACATACTGTAGACTGAATAAAAAAATAGAGCTATAAAGCGACTTACTAAAAAACATCCAAACCGCTCTGACGAATAATAAAACACTCACCTACATAGATCTGTGACTTTGAAATGTAATGTCCAACACCGTGCAACTAAACTCAGTGACCTAATTAGCATTCACCCAACTAAAACCTGGCGTGCACAATCTATCAACCCAACCAGTATGTCTCTTGTATGATTCACAGGAATCAAGAAAAACATAAACTATCCTTGTTTTATCCTATTATTTATTTTCTGGGAATAAGCTACGATGGATATAAAAAGTCTACACACCCCTGCCAGGTTTTTGTGATGTGAAAGAATTATCATCATATCAGAACTTTTTCGACCTTTAATCTGACCTTTAACGTGACCAATTCAATTAAAAAAAAACTGAAATCTTTAAACTGAAAAATGTAAAATAAATACAAAATACAAAAACCTGGTTGCACAGGTGTGCCCACCCTCTTATAACTGGAGATGTGGCTGTGTTCAGAATTAACCAATCACATTCAACCTTATGTTAAATAGAAGTCATTACACACCTGCCATTTTTTAAAGTGACTCTGATTAATCACAAATATGGGTCAGCTGTTCCGGAAGGATTTTCCTGACATTTTCTTAGCTGCATCTCAGAGCAAAAGCCGCAGAGAGCTTCCAAAGCATCAGAGGGATCTCATTGTTAAAAGATATCAATTATCTGTCCATGTGAGTTTTTTTCCAATGTTCCTCTGTCCAGAGTCTGCGAGTCTTTTGTCCATCTTATTATTTTTTTCTTGTTTTGAATTGATAATTTATTATCTATCCCATCTATATTTAAATTAGCCTCCACTTCCCCCTAAAACACAGCACTGGTCCTTCCTGAATATAGCTAAGCCAATGTCCTCATTATTCTTATTTCTGATTTATTGTGTACATTTGATGCATTTACTGTTGTCTATTACCATCTATCTATCATTCAACCATGCAATTTGCATGGTTTTAAGTGATATTATATTGCATGCATTTAAGTGATATTATTTTACAGCACAAATTCTATAAAGATTTGTTTTTGAATACAGCACAACATGGATGGAAGCATTGTGTGTTAATAAGAGCACTTAGAGAGGTGGATGTTGAAGCATTGTGTGTTAATAAGAGCACTTAGAGAGGTGGATGTTGAAGCATTGTTAAGCCGTAATAAGAGCAGGTGCATTGGCATAACAGAACTATAAGTGTATGTTAGTTGAGCCCTGCTAACCAATGGGTCCCAGTAGGCCTAAAGCCTCAGCTGTTCTGGGCACGTATCAGCTCACAGATTGGGCAAGAGCCAACCCTGGTCAGTTGAACAAAGGGTTCCATAGAAAAGCATGATAATTTAGATGGTTTTCCTTGCTGTAGTGTTGTTTTGCATGGGGAATCTGAGTCTGTGTCTTGTAGTTGGCTGATTCCTAACAGAAGAGAACAGCACATTGCATTTTTGCATCATTTAATGCGTGTCTCGCTAAGCATGTAAATCATTTTCTTTATTTGAATCTACCAAACTCTGTTGCCAAACAGTGCTACTGATGATAGAGCTTGTGCCTGCCTGCCTGTTCCTGTATCTGCAGGATACTCCAACATTAGCAGTGTGTTCTCCTCTGATAGAATGATGGCATCTCACAGTATCACTACTAGAGATGTGCTCTGTGTTAACACAATGCTACATGTTAAACTGTGCTAAGAGCCCTGAAACACAAAGACTACAGGATACACAAGATGGACGTAGTGGAATGGCTTGACGCAGTCAGAGGATGGTTTAGAAAAACTGGATGAATTAGACATGTTCTATTTTTAAAATTCTTCCCTCTCGTGTATCATTCTGTCATTGTCCTCCTATCATCAACTGTCTGTCTATTTTATCTCTGACATCGTATTGTGCATTCCCTCTCTCTCAATCTCTCTCCCTCTCTTTCTCTCTCTCTCCATATGTCTCTCTCTCTCTCCCTCTCTTTCTCTCTCCCCCTCCCTCTCTCTCCATATGTCTCTCTCACTCTCTTTCTCTCTCCCTCTCTCTCTCTCCCTCTCTCTCTCTCTCTCTCTCCCTCTCTCTCTCCATATGTCTCCCTCGCTCTTTCTCCCTCTCTTTCCCTCTCCCTCTCTCACTCTCTCCCTATCTCTCTTTCTCTCTCTCTCTCCCTCTCTCTTCATATGTCTGCCTCTCTCTCTCCCTCCCTGTCTATCAGAGTTAATTGAAGATACATCAGCCTTTATTTTTATCCTCAGGTCTGCAGTCTCCACTCTCTTCTTGCACAGTGTAAAATGTGTGAGCAGTATGTGTGTAAAGAGCCAGATTAAGAACATTACATCATATCCTCTCAGCCTGTGGGAGATCCGAATAACTGTAACAAAGAGATGAAATTCTGATTGGAACAGGAAGTGGACCAGAGAGTATGAATGGTGGAATGGAGTGGATGACTGAAACCCAAGAAGTGGGATATTCAGGGAGCTAAGTGAAAAATAAGATATTCACTGAGGAAGAAATACCCATAATGCTGGCACCAGTTCAAAGTTGTTTTAAAAGCTGTGTTTTCCTGCAGCTCAGCAGATCAGAGCTGGAATATTGATTGTGCATTTAAAGAATTTTAATCAGAGTTAAAAAATGATATGTAATCTGCATTTAAATCAAAGTCATAATAATAAGTGGCTCTGCTGAATAAAGCCATTAGTCTACATTATGAAGATAAAGATGCTGTTATGTTCCCATATATTGCAAATGACGGAATAGCAGAGTTCTTGAAAATAGTTATTACATTATTATTCCAGGTGATCTGAATTTCAATTGAATTATGGGACATGATAGTCACAGTATTTAAAAAATAAACATTATAGTTTATGACTGAATGAGGAAATCAATACAACCAAATTGACTGCGTGGACAAGGTTAAAAACTTATTACCATAGCATTGGTGTAAATATGTTTAACTTTTAACATTTGGGCCGAAGAAGTTTTACGAAAAAAAGGACATTTGCATTCAGGACTGATGCTTCCAGATATAAGTTTGACAAATGGCAGAAATATGCTTATGAAAAGTTGATGCTAGCTTTTTACATTGTATTGATGACATACGACATCCATTGTCTTCTATTTATTGTACCTTTACTAGGTTGTAAAACTTCAAATGTTACAAGAACCAACTACAGGGTCATGCCTTGCAATATTTAGTCAACAAGAATGGATCGGATCTTCCCCATCAGTGGAACAAAGACCATTAGTCACTTAGATCCATTATTAATACAAAGTATCCAGATGTAGCCTATGTGACGTTACACATGTTCCCCCTTCTTATTTTATCAGATGCATGGACCAATGTACATACAAGCCGATCTAGATCCAGATTGACAATAAAGGCCTTTGTTTGGACGGAACAGGAGATCTCACCAATACCGACCCGCATTAATGCATTAATATTGGGTTCTGGTCGTAACCAGGTTCCCCATCTGCTCAACTCACCCGACTCCAGATCTTGCTGGTCGTACCATGGCTCTTCCTCCTCCGTGATAAATTCCTCCATTCCTAGAATAGCATTTAGAAACGGAAACCACCATCCGCCCTGTCCTGTAGCCGAGCAAAGACTAGCCTGACTGTACCACCCGGCTCTGCACGCGCACGCGCACACACAAGCGCAAACGCACACAGACACGCTCGCTGTCTACGTCGCCTCAAATATAACGTTTGCTCATCTTCAAGACAACCGGTTATGTTAAACACAAGATAATAATTACACATAAACAGGACGTATATGTTTTCATCTTCATTAACCATTCGTTTTATCCCGGGATATGTTTGTCCTCAGATATCACACTTATTTCCATGCATACCGTGTAGGCTATTGATTCCTCATGTCTATTCCCCCCCCAGTCACTCCCACCCCAGTCACTCCCACCCCCAGTCACTCCCACCCCAGTCACTACCCTCCTCAGTCACTCCCACCCCAGACAATCCCACCCCCAGTCACTCCCCTCCTCAGTCACTCCCACCCCAGTCACTCCCCTCCTCAGTCACTCCCACCCCAGTCACTCCCACCCCAGTCACTCCCCTCCTCAGTCACTCCCACCCCAGTCACTCCCACCCCAGTCACTCCCACCCCCAGTCACTCCCACCCCAGTCACTCCCACCCCCAGCCACTCCCCTCCTCAGTCACTCCCATCCCAGTCACTCCCATCCCAAGCACTCCCATCCCAGTCACTCCCACCCCAGTCACTCCCACCCCAGTCACTCCCACCCCCAGTCACTCCCACCCCAGTCACTACCCTCCTCAGTCACTCCCATCCCAAGCACTCCCATCCCAGTCACTCCCACCCCAGTCACTCCCATCCCAGTCACTCCCACCCCCAGTCACTCCCCTCCGCAGTCACTCCCACCCCAGTCACTCCCCTCCCCAGTTACTCCCATCCCAGTCACTCCCATCCCAGTCAATCCCACCCAAGTCACTCCCACCCCAGTCACTCCCTCCCCAGTCACTCCCACCCCAGTCACTCCCTCCCCAGTTACTCCCATCCCAGTCACTCCCATCCCAGTCAATCCCACCCAAGTCACTCCCACCCCAGTCACTCCCACCCTCAGTCACTCCCACCTCAGTCACTCCCACCCTCAGTCACTCCCACCCCAGTCTCTCCCACCCCAGTCACTCCCACCCCCAGTCACTCCCACCCTCAGTCACTCCTACCCCAGTCACACCCACCTCAGTCATTCCCACCCCCAGTCACTCCCACCCTCAGTCACTCCTACCCCAGTCACTCCCACCCCAGTCTGAGCTCCCATCCCAATCCAAGGTCCGTTATGCTGAGAGATGCTGCCTACAGACGTGGCAGATGTTGCAATCGTTTCTCCCTCCTCTTCCTCCTCTTCCTCCTCTTCCTACCTTCCTAGTACGCAAGGGGAAGAGCAGTTTGTTTTTCTTATTGTTATACTGTAATAATGTAGTAATGTTGGCCGTACTCAATTCAGGGAAATGACAGTCCCTTTGTTATTGAGACATTATTTTCCACGTACTCAATTTTAGGCAGACACACACTTGAATATAAAACCAATTAACACTCGGCGAACCATAACCAAACAACTGGCCTTCTGCACACAGTAAGCGTGCTAATTAACACTCGGTTCATCGTGGTTGGAAATACATCACTTTGCTGTGTTGAAGTTAAGGAGCAGTGAATTGAGTTGAGTGTCATTTGAATCGCACAGTTGAGTGTCATTTGAATCGCACTGTTGAGTGTCATTTGAATCGCACTGTTGTAGAGTGTCATTTGAATCGCACTGTTGAGTGTCATTTGAATCGCACTGTTGAGTGTCATTTGAATCGTACTGTTGAGTGTCATTTGAATCACACTGTTGAGTGTCATTTGAATTGCACTGTTGTAGAGTGTCATTTGAAACGCACTGTTGAGTGTCATTTGAATCGCACTGTTGAGTGTCATTCACAGACCCTGAATCACAGACCCTGAATCAACCCACAGGCAATGCAGCAGAGCAGACATGATTGAATTCCACTGCTTAAGTGTGATTCAGTGTATATCACCACTAGAGGTCAGTCTAACATTTCAGCTCAAACAACCAGGCTACTGTCTTGCATACTGACCCTCAAACTCTGACCAGTAGACACTCCAATACCCAATGAAACGAACAGTGTGGCGTTCTCGGGAGCAGGCTGTATTGTATTGACAGTCTTTATCTCAGTAATAGCATAACATTATATAAGTCACAACTTGAAGCTGATGTAAGGACGTTTGCTTGGATCTCTCAGATTTGGGGGGAGGTTTGCTGCTTCTACATATGTGCGTACAGGCACCTCATAGCTCCATAGTTTCTGTTTTATAAGGGCCGACAAAAAGGCCACCAAAAAAGCTAGAGCCGGCACTGATAGAACAGTAAGAGATAGATAGGCATTATGTGATATCTGCCTGTGGGGTCGTGACCCTTGGGTTTTCAAAAAGGTCACAGCAGTTGTGGAGAAATGTGCTACATCAGAGCTACGAGCGCACAATTGAACCCAGTGATAAATATGTATCGGGAAAAACAACACACATAGCTGCATTACACATGTTGGACATTTGAATTGCATAGCTGCTCTGCTCTACTGTTGTCAACAAATACCAGTCGGTGCTGCTTTAAATTATAGAAGGAGGGATCTGAGTTCAAACTCCTTTCAACCGGCCAGCTCAGGCTTGAAATCCCCCATTTTACAAATCATAAATGTTTGCCTCATACATCACTGTGTTAATTTAATGTGTACAACTTTGATATATGTTTAATCATTTATTTCCATGAGCTTCTGTTGGCTCAGAAAAGCATCGTTTAATCCTGTGTGCATTAGGAAACAAGTGTGAAGATATTTACAAACACATTCCTGATTGGCTGGTGACTTTGAGCCATGCTTTCAATTCAGATAAACTGCAATATCTGGTCGATTTGAACCAGATCACATTTGAGATCTCATAAAGTGTGCCAAACTTTTTCTCCAAACTTAGCAAGCCAAATACCGGTACTACGAGTTTCCCAGATATTTTACACAACACACAGCTCACACCCACCAGTCCATCTACGTCAGTTAACTGCAAAAGCCTTATCTTGGTTGGACATGTGTGCCAACTGACAAATATCCCCCTTTGTATAAATAAAGTAAAAAACATGATGGACATATTGGACATAGATACTAACACATTTGTATAAATCCCCCCCTTACACAAGATGTAGATTGCACTAAATCTAATATGCTTACCGTACATTCATTTAAAAAATCAGTCCAGCCCTACTGAGAAAAACATTATAAATTACATGTTATCCCCTCTAAACTATTTCTCTTCTTGCCCAGTGTATGTGTTGTGTGTTTGTGTGTGTGTGTGTGTGTGTGTGTATGTATGTGTGTGTGTCTGTGCACAAGTGCTTCGTCCACTCTGGACGTGGCACTTCCCCTGCCTTCCCTAGAGTAAAAACAGGCAACTTGACTCCAACAGTAACTCTCTGGTAAAGTCACACTGTCACTATGACTAGATACTGTAGATCACAGCCGGCACTACATTAATCAGACTGCAGAACACATTCACACATGATTAATACATTACACAACCAAGGACCTGCCAGACAGTGCATCAGTCCTGGTTAAACCTTGAATGTCATCACAGTTTAATTAAAACACTATGAACAAGTATTAGGGTTACCCTGCACACTGTGCCAGTTTCTCAGTTCAGGAGAGGATATGATTCAGTGATAAGGGAGGAACATGTGAAGGACAGAGCAGCGCTAAAAATGTAGCATAGTTCCTGTGGTAAATCCACCCTACTATTAGATGTGACGGTCGTTCCTAGCTAATAACACTTCTGCATAAAGACTACATTTAAAGTTGTTGGCAGTTCTGTATAGCAAAGTGCATGGTACAGATCAGACTCTGGATACAGGGAGAACATTGTCCAGAGCACACTTGAGCGTCAGAGTAGCTGCGACGGGTCTGGATCACCTGCACAAAGAAAGGCTCTATACAAGCCTGCCACAGATGGCCTACAGTACCGTAGTCTCCCTATACCAACCCGAAAAACCCACAGAACTGCCTCCATTCCCACACAACCGGCCTGCTCTGTCTATGTCAGAAGCCCAGTGTGTTGGACTGCATCACGGGTTAAAGGGTTAAGAGGGTGTCATATAACCGCCAAGGTCTGTCCCAAACAAAAACCATTTACGGGGCAGCTGACACAACTTAGCAGGCTGACGCTATTTCCATTCCCTGTACCCCAAACTGACCTGATCACATGGAGGAGGTCAGTGCAGACCAGCTCGTTGTTGCTATTCTTACAACAACTAATGGGTTAAAAAAAACAAAAAAAAAACTAATGGGTTGCCGTTGGTGACGGCCATGAATTTGAATGAGCTTTCTGTAACTTTGTTGTTGACTCCGCTAAAACCTTTCAGCTTTAACTCTGCTCTCCCCTGTTGCACATTCCTACAACGGTTAATGATATTTATGCGTTTAAATTAATCTTTTACATCTCATTGCGTTTCTCCATCTTTTCTTCCCTCTCTCTCTCTCTCTCTCTACAGCTCTAACTCTCGCTCCATTTATCTCTCGCTCTCTCCACACATTTTCCACCAGCAGGTATTTTGTGCAAAAAAAGCAGTTTCATCCATTCTTTTCACTGAGCTACAGTGCCTGTCTTCCGATGAGTTATGCAAGAGAACAGGCCCTCTGAACGGTAAACAGCGGTTTTGACGTAGGATGTCAAAAACAAATATAGACGCTCGCAGTTATTTCCTCAGCGATGGCATTCACACCACCTCTCCCTGTTCTATTGGACGACAGTGGGTTTGACAGTGACATGAACATTTTATGCAATGACAGGATGACACAGGCCGACGAGGAGTTGAGAGATGCGTGCATTATTCATGTGTAAGCCTGCGGCCTTGCCAGATAAATGGCTATAGTTCAATGAGTCCTATGGTGACATTATCTGTGTCAGGGGACATCGTTCTGTTATAATTAGTTCTGTGTGTGTTAGACTCCTTAACTATTTTTTGTTACATCAGATTACAAAACTCAAAGAGTTATCTGCAGAACCTGAAATGAAGCTACATACAAGTCACATATTCCAGAAGTGTTTACGGATGACAGTTCTGTTTGTTGTTTATCTCTGTGACTGTCAAAGCCCCCGCGACATAAGAATGTGTTCTGTGACGCAATAGAAATTGCAAACTATGGCCAAAGAATGCATAGGGAAAACATTTGCAAACAATGAAAACTGTTTCCTGCCTCTAAACAGACGAAAGCAAATCTCTGGCAACAATTTGGTAGCTCTGCCTCTGACTGAAAAACACACACTTTTTCCTCCATATTGCTCAGGCTTCTACAACAGACAACAAACCCCAGAAGATAAGGAGAAACCACGTTGAACTCTTCGGTTGTGTTTGAGACCACACCTCGACAGTGAATGGAACAACAGATAAATGAGAAACACATGGAAGCTTTTAAACAGTGACAATATGCATTTATATTATCAATGTTTGAGATGTTATTTTAATGGACAAAAAATGGCTTTTCTTTCAGAAAACACTGACATTTTTATATGACCCCAAACTTTTGAACGCCAGTGTATACACACACATGTATATATATATATATATATATATATATTGTAAGGGACAGAGCCCTGTCCTCGCACTCCATGGTGGTGATGACACCTCCCCCGCATCCGGAGAGAGGGGAAATTAGGGACTTGTTCGTTCACCTGTGTTATTGTCCGCACCTGGGTTGTGTTTGCTCGTTAGTCCCTGTACTTAGTTCTGTCGGTTCCTGTCTTTCAGTGTCGGTCATTGTTAAGGTATGTTTCTCTTGTTTTGCGTTTGCTGGTCCTGTTATGTATTGCGTGATTATTCTGGTGTTCTGTGTTTAGTATGTTCTGTCTCACTAAGGGGAGGTTTTGTTAATTATGTTGTTCTTCTGTGTTTATGTTAAGTGTTAGGATTGTCTTGGTATGAAGCTACCCGTTCCTGTTTTGGGAGAAAATAAACCCTGATATTGCAAAGCACTCTGCGTTTGTGTCCTCAACCTGCTCGAAAGCCTCAATCCTGACAGAATGACCGACCCAAAAGAGAGGACACAGCAGGGTGCAGTATCGTGGGCCAGCCTACGGCTCGAAAACCCCGACGAGGGGTTAATGCACGGGCTCTACATAGAGCCCTATGAAGCAGAGGACTCCGAGCCAGAGGACGAGTCCGAGGATGAGGAGTACCTGGAGGGGGAGTTCCGGTGGGATCCCTTCACCCTCCAGCTGATTCCCGTCTCAACCTCCACGTTTCTGTCCCCCACCTCACCACCCATGGCTGCCGCCCCGCAGCATGAGATGGCTGCCGCCCCGCAGCTCGAGATGGCTGCCGCCCCGCAGCTCGAGATGGCTGCCGCCCCGCAGCTCGAGATGGCTGCCGCCCCGCAGCTCGAGATGGCTGCCGCCCCGCAGCTCGAGATGGCTGCCGCCCCGCAGCTCGAGATGGCTGCCGCCCCGCAGCTCGAGATGGCTGCCGCCCCGCAGCTCGAGATGGCTGCCGCCCCGCAGCTCGAGATGGCTGCCGCCCCGCAGCATGAGATGGCTGCCGCCCAGCAGCATGAGATGGCTGCCGCCCAGCAGCATGAGATGGCTGCCGCCCCGCAGCATGAGATGGCTGCCGCCCCGCAGCATGAGATGGCTGCCGCCCCGCAGCATGAGATGGCTGCCGCCCCGCAGCATGAGATGGCTGCCGCCCCGCAGCATGAGATGGCTGCCGCCCCGCAGCATGAGATGGCTGCCGCCCCGCAGCATGAGATGGCTGCCGCCCCGCAGCATGAGATGGCTGCCGCCCCGCAGCATGAGATGGCTGCCGCCCCGCAGCATGAGATGGCTGCCGCCCCGCAGCATGAGATGGCTGCCGCCCCGCAGCATGAGATGGCTGCCGCCCCGCCGCTCGAAACGGGCCCCTATGAACCGGTCTATCCGGTGTCCTCCAGGCCAACGCCACCGTCGGCTACCTCCCCGGCCTTGGAGAGGGCTCTACGGGAGGATCTGGAGGTATTTATCGACTTTCTGGGCTGGGTCCAGGAGGTGGCGGTGATGGACGATGAAAGGAGATGGTGGCATCAGGAGTTCTTCGTGTGGAGGAAGGGACAAGAAGATCTCTGCCCTAAGCTCCTGGACTACCTGAGGGCACAACTTCTCCGCCGTGCACCACACCTTCGGCCAGTCACTGAGCTCCCTCCAGTTTCCTTGCCCGAGTCTGTCCCCGTGTCCTTGCCTGAGCCAGTCCCCGTGTCCTTGCCGGAGCCAGTCCCCGTGTCCTTGCCTGAGCCAGTCCCCGTGTCCTTGCCAGAGCCAGTCCCCGTGTCTTTGCCTGTCCCAGGTTCCCAGCCTGAGCCTGTCCCAGTCCCAGTTTCCCTGCCTGTCCCAGTCCCAGTTTCCCTGCCTGTCCCAGTCCCAGTTTCCCTGCCTAAGCTCGTTTCCCAGTCTGAGCCTGTCCCCGTCTCTGAGCCTGTCCCCGTCTCTGAGCCTGTCCCCGTCTCTGAGCCTGTCCCCGTCTCTGAGCCTGTCCCCGTCTCTGAGCCTGTCCCCGTCTCTGAGCCTGTCCCCGTCTCTGAGCCTGTCCCCGTGTCTGTCCCAGTCCCCGTGTCTGTCCCAGTCCCCGTGTCTGTCCCAGTCCCCGTGTCTGTCCCAGTCCCCGAGCTCACTCCAGCCCCAGAGCTCACTCCAGCCCCAGAGCTCACTCCAGCCCCAGAGCTCACTCCAGCCCCAGAGCTCACTCCAGCCCCAGAGCTCACTCCAGCCCCAGAGCTCACTCCAGCCCCAGAGCTCACTCCAGCCCCAGAGCTCACTCCAGCCCCAGAGCTCACTCCAGCCCCAGAGCTCACTCCAGCCCCAGAGCTCACTCCAGCCCCAGAGCTCACTCCAGCCCCAGAGCTCACTCCAGACCCAGAGCTCACTCCAGACCCAGAGCTCACTCCAGACCCAGAGCTCACTCCAGACCCAGAGCTCACTCCAGACCCAGAGCTCACTCCTGTCCCCCTGCCTGACTCCAGTCCTGTCCCCCTGCCTGACTCCAGTCCTGTCCCCCTGCCTGACTTCAGTCCGGTCCCCCGTCCTGTCCTCGAGCCCCGTCCTGTCTTCGAGCCCCGTCCAATGCCCGAGGCCGTCATCCTGGCCGAGCCAGTTCCCGGGCCAAGGACTGTTGCCGGGCCAAGGACTACTGTCGGGCCAAAGCCGGTTCCCCGGCCTCCTGAACCGTGTCCTCCGGCACGGCCTCCTGAACCGTGTCCTCCGGCACGGCCTCCTGAACCGTGTCCTCCGGCACGGCCTCCTGAACCGTGTCCTCCGGCACGGCCTCCTGAACCGTGTCCTCCGGCACGGCCTCCTGAACCGTGTCCTCCGGCACGGCCTCCTGAACCGTGTCCTCCGGCACGGCCTCCTGAACCGTGTCCTCCGGCACGGCCTCCTGAACCGTGTCCTCCGGCACGGCCTCCTGAACCGTGTCCTCCGGCACGGCCTCCTGAACCGTGTCCTCCGGCACTGCCTCCTGACCCGTCCCTGCCTAGTCGACCTCTAGACCTGCACCCTCCTGTCCGACCTCCAGATCTGCTCCCGCCGAGTAGACCTCCAGACACGCTCCCGCCGGGTAGACCTCCAGACACGCTCCCGCCGGGTAGACCTCCAGACACGCTCCCGCCGGGTAGACCTCCAGACACGCTCCCGCCGGGTAGACCTCCAGACACGCTCCCGCCGGGTAGACCTCCAGACACGCTCCCGCCGGGTAGACCTCCAGATCTGCTTCCGCCGGGTCGACCTCCTGACCCTCATCCGCCGGGTCGACCTCCTGACCTGTCTCCTGACCTGCATCCGCCGGGTCGATCTCCAGATCCGCTTCCGCCGGGTAGACCTCCTGACCCGCTCCCGCCGGGTAGACCTGACCCGCTCCCGCCGGGTAGACCTCCTGACCCGCTCCCACCGGGTAGAACCCATGACCCGTCTCTACCTGTCCGGCCTCCAGACCTGCTCCCGCCCGGTCGACCACCTGATCCGTCGTCGCCTGTCCGGTCTCCTGACCCGTCTCCGCCTGTCCGGTCTCCTGACTGGCATCCACCAGACCGGGCGGCCTCCTGGTCTGTCAGCCTCTGTCCTGCCCGAGACCCGTCTCTCCGTCCTGCCCATGTCCAACTCTTGGATTATATTCTGCTCTTGTGTTTTGGGCGCTTCAGGAGCCGCGCCCCTTGGTGGGGGATTCTGTAAGGGACAGAGCCCTGTCCTCGCACTCCATGGTGGTGATGACACCTCCCCCGCATCCGGAGAGAGGGGAAATTAGGGACTTGTTCGTTCACCTGTGTTATTGTCCGCACCTGGGTTGTGTTTGCTCGTTAGTCCCTGTACTTAGTTCTGTCGGTTCCTGTCTTTCAGTGTCGGTCATTGTTAAGGTATGTTTCTCTTGTTTTGCGTTTGCTGGTCCTGTTATGTATTGCGTGATTATTCTGGTGTTCTGTGTTTAGTATGTTCTGTCTCACTAAGGGGAGGTTTTGTTAATTATGTTGTTCTTCTGTGTTTATGTTAAGTGTTAGGATTGTCTTGGTATGAAGCTACCCATTCCTGTTTTGGGAGAAAATAAACCCTGATATTGCAAAGCACTCTGCGTTTGTGTCCTCAACCTGCTCGAAAGCCTCAATCCTGACATATATATATTGATTGATTGATACTTGAACTCTACATCATGTTCTTCAAACTATTCCCGAAAAATATATGCAGTGTGGCCTCAGGGATTACTCTTGCCATGAAGGGGTGTACCTAGTCGGTAACGATGTTGAGGTATGTGGCACGTG
Source organism: Dallia pectoralis (assembly GCA_029465975.1). Lineage (NCBI taxonomy): Eukaryota > Metazoa > Chordata > Actinopteri > Esociformes > Umbridae > Dallia > Dallia pectoralis. The sequence goes on along the minus strand of CM055759.1, from coordinate 11,198,327 downwards.
TCAAAGGTCTACATGAATACCCAGACCCAGGGTGTCCCGGCAGAACATTTTCCAGAGCATCAAATTCTCTCCTCCGGCTTGTCGTCTTCCCACAATGCATCCACGGCCGTCCACATAATATTAAACAAATTGAGACTAATTGGTCCGGGTTCTCGGCAGTAAGTGCGATTCGTTCTCTGTGGGGTTTGGCCTCCACCAGGGCTGTGCTTTGTCACCAATCCTGTTCGTGGTATTCATGGTCAGGATATCAAGGTGTATTCATGGTTGGGAGGGGTTGCAGTTTGGTGGGCTGATGGTTACATCACTGTATTTTGCAGATGATGTGGTCCTGATGGCATCATCGGTCAGTGACCTTCAGCACTCACTGGATTGGTTTGCAGTCGAGTGTGAAGCATCTGGGATGAGGATTAGCACCTCTAAATCTGAGGCCATGACTCTCAGCAGTAAACCGGTGGATTGCATACTCCGGGTTAGGAGTCAGTTCTTACCCCAAGTGAAGGGGTATCTCGGGGTCTTGTTTGCATGTAAGGGGACAATGGAGCGGGAGATTGGCTGGAGAATTGGAGCAGCGGGGGCGGTGTTGCATTCGCTTTACCGCACCGTTGTGACGGAAAGAGCCAGAAGGCAAAGCTCTCGACCTACCGGTCAATCTTCATTCCTACCCTGACCTATGGTCATGAAGGCTGGGTGATGACCGAAAGAATGTACAAGCGTCCGAAGTGGGTTTTCCCTTAAAAAAAGGGTGAGAAGCTCAGTCAATGAGGGACTCGGAGTAGAGCCGCTGCTCCTTCACGTAGAATGGAGCCAGTTGAGGTAGTTGGGCATGGTAAGGATGCCCCGTGGGCACGTCCAGATAGGAGGAGAGATTATATCTCCACACTGGCCTGGGAAAGCCATAGGATCCCCCAGTCAGAGCTGGTTAATGTGGCCATGGAAAGGAAAGTTGGGGGTGCCCTGCTAGAGGTGCTGCCCCCGCAACTGGACTCCGTATAGCCTAAGTGGTTATAGATAAAGAGACTCATTGGACCTGGGCACCTTCTTTCGATGCCCCAAGGTCCAGTTCTGATGCTAGCCAGTCCCATTTTAGGTCATTCTGACTGGAGTGCAGCTAAACAGCCCCATATGAAGCAGGATGCGATGCATTGTTTGTTGTGACACATTTTTCCCATAAACGTCATTGAAAATGTTTGTGACAATTCGGACCAGAAGAATTGCCTTCGTTGCCCTTGTGCGTTGATGAGCCTTGGACACCCAACACCTTGGGATTTGTTGGACCTTGTCGGACTACTGTTGGTAGGTACTATCACCACTTTTGACCAGGAGTACCCCACAAGCCCTGTCGTTTCAAACTACTCTGACTCATTTGTCTGGTCATTGTCGCTCAGGTCTTTATTTTGGTCCATTTCTATTGCATCAAACATGTTGACTATGTGAACTGATTTTTTTTTTGCTTACCATCTAATCTACCCAGAACTTGAATGTGCCTTTGTTAGGAGATGATCAACGTTATTCGCCTCACCTGTTAGTGATAATGTTTTGGCTCATTTGTTTTAATTTACTTTTCATTGTAGTTGACTTTAGTCTTCCATGGGTTGATTTATGATCGTAGACTACTTATAAAAAACATGCTTTGGTATTTAAACGTGTATCATTGATTTTGAAAAACATGTAACAGATTTTTTTCCTTTAATGTTTACAGATGCTTTCTAGTATGGAAATGAGAACACCGTGGGATTGAAAGGTTTACGGGAGCAGATAAAATGAATAACTAATACACACACATCCTGAGTTTTGAGGAACCAGTGTTTCAGCTTGCAGAAGACCAGACAGACTAAGCCTGCATACAAACACGTAGCCCTCAACCCTTGTTTTCATGTGGTAAAATGAGTTTGGTATCCACGGTGACCAAAGCCAAAAAATGGAGGTGGGGCCACAAGAGCAGCTGGCTTTAAGCAAGGAGAGAGAAGTGTAGAATGGGGGGATGTTTGGGAGAAGACGGAGAGAGTGAATGAGTGTGGAGAGACAGCACTAGGAGAAAGCAAGAGAGGGGGTGTGAAGTACAGAAGGAAGAGTGACTGCCAGTGCAAAAGTCTACATGAAGAACGCATTGTAGAGTTGGAGGTAGAGCACAGACAAAGAAAAAACAAAGAAGTGGAAATAAGCACAGACCGGAGATAGACTGCTCCAGTTTGACAGTCTGACAACACACCTAACTACAAAAACACAACCTCCGAAGGATGATAGGCAATCACTCAGTCTTGACGGGACAACTTCAGCAAACTAATTAGACGGAGAACTAAAACAGCAGAAGAGACTCCCAAACAACAGAAATAAGAAAAGGAGGAGGGTGAGAGAGAGAGAGAGAGAGAGAGAGAGAGAGAGAGGAACACTTTGCAGAGCGTTGGGATATCAGAGTTGTTTCTGTATGTATTTTTTCTTTACTCTGCAGTGGAAGTGGATGAACATAAGTCAAAAGGATTAACGTTACCAAACTCAGAATCTAAACAAATCTTCAAAGGTAAGGTACTTGATACAGTCAAGGTGCCATGTCAGTAATATATTGAATATGTAGATTGTTAACAGTTTAATGTCACTAAATTCTTCTGGTGGGAAAAATGTAATTGTTTGTTAAAGGACAATAGTGTTTTAGCCGAGCAAATATTCTGAGAATCCAGTTTTACAGTTGAACAATTCATTTGGATTCTCTATGTCTGCATGCATACCCGAAACAAGAGTACACGATAAGTGCCAGACTGAATGAGAGGGGGGGGGGGCAGATAAGGGGAGAAGAGAAAGAATTGGAGCTAAAGACAGACAGAAGGCATAGAGAAAGCTCAAAGGTCACATGACTCTGGAGAGTAACCCTGGCAGGTGGTAGAGACATGTCTTAAAATTCCCTTGAAGAGGCTCTTTCCCATTACACACACACAAACAAAACCATAGCCCCTTCCTAATCATTATGCCTTTGAGGTGAACATTGCAAAATGATGGAAGGCTTAGCAAAAAATACATCATATTTGAAATATCAGAGTCTAGTGAATCATGCTACGAACACCTTTCTGGACTGAATTTTCATAATGTCAAGTTGAGCTCAACAAACCATGTGGCTTTATGTAAAGTTAACGAGTCAACGTTTGAAAACATGAAGAAATGTATTAGGGAAGTAATTGCCTGAAACACACACATTATTTGCGATATAAAATGACATCTGTCTAGGATGCTATACAAATGTATATTGTATATGTTTGTACAGTGACCTCACTTTCGAGTGTCACTTATGACTTGCAAGACTTATGACTTATTGTATTGTGAACATTGGATCGGGCATGTTCTAGTCGGTTGTTGGCATTTCTGTCAGTAACATTGTACCTCACATCCTGCTACTGGCAACCCTCTTAACTAATGAGGTCAATTCCTGGATGGGAGCCCAGAAGGTGCTTGGTGTGGATTTAGGGTCCAGTCCAGTCTTACCCCATGGCAGTGAAGGGAACATTGCCCTGTCTAGTGAACCCTCATTGGTATGGGAAGTTTAACAGGTGTCCTGACTTTGTGGCTGCAGAAAATAAACACTTATTTTTTCAGCTAATTTAGCAAAAAAAGAAATCTCCAGTCAATGTAATGGGAACTTATCTAATGAGAGAAATCAATTAACAACATGGCTAATAAGTGATTGAATACTGTTCAGGGTTTCCCAACTAGAGGTACTAGAACCCCTTGGGGTACTTAGCCACTCCATGTGGAGTACTACTACTCATGAGACGATATGATTACTACTAAATGAGGAGATACTTCAGAGGTTCTCATTGCAATGCAAAACCGGGACACGAAACCACCGTTTGGGGAACGTTTTGTACGTGTTATACAGTTAAATCAGAAACACACACACACTTGAGTCAATGATCAGCCTGCGTTATCTATCCCACGCACAGCTGCTGTAGTTGATGACACGTCACAGTCGGAAATGCCAATCTAGAAATAGTCTTGAAGGGTAATAATTAGTGTGTGTGTGCGACGGGGATATTGCTTTGGTGCTATTTTCACAATTATAACGACATTTTTAGTTGATTACATACAAACACACGAAATCCCACATTCACTTTTACAAAGCATTTTGATGGAATTATTTTTTACCTGGACTTAGTTTTAAAGTTCTATATTAAAGTGATTATCATAAATAACATAGGACTTTACTTTACTTATCTTCAAATCGATATGCAGGATAAACTTTCTTGTTATAATTTCTAAAATTAAAATATACGTTTTTATTTTTATTGTTTGTTTTTTATTTTCAATTTCAATGGAATACAAAATATTTTGTCTCGTTTGATGGCGAGATTTGTTGGTGATCTATGCGGTCAGTCGGCTCTTTCTAAACAGATGTTACATTTGGTAGAGCACTCATAGTGAAGCACAAATAGCACCTGTCCTAATTCAAGATTAGGTTCCTGACACAAAATTTACCAGACACCCCTTAGACTGACAGCCCTCCCCCACCCCTTCAGAGTCTTATAATATGTGAGAGGAGGTTTAAGGTGTTCCTTTAAAGCCCTGTAAGCAACAAAACAGAAGCTACACCCGCGCCTCTTTAATCAGGGAACTGTTTATCTTACACTTTAGGTCAAAGTGCCATGTTGTCTAAGCGTTTTCTGGTACACTAAATATGCCACATTGCTGGATAGGAAGTCAGGGGGAGGGGTCCATCTTGGAAGAGGTAATATGTAGCTTGTTCTGCCAGGAGAGTCAGAGTGGACTACTGTTGACAAGTATTCTAATACAATACTCCTGGAATTTAGTGCAGACATGTATTTGGGTCCATGCTGACTTTATGATTCTGGTATTTGGGTCCATGGTCACATTATGATTCTGGTATTTGGGACCATGCTCACATATGATTCTGGTATTTGGGTCCATGGTCACATTATGATTCTGGTATTTGGGACCATGCTCACATTAAGATTCTGGTATTTGAGACCATGTTCACATTATGATTCTGGTATTTGGGACCATGCTCACATTATGATTCTGGTATTTGGGACCATGTTCACATTATGATTCTGGTATTTGGGACCATGCTCACATTATGATTCTGGGATTTGGGACCATGCTCACATTATGATTCTGGTATTTGGGACCATGCTCACATTATGATTCTGGTATTTGGGACCATGCTCACATTATGATTCTGGTATTTGGGACCATGCTCACATTATGATTCTGGTATTTGGGACCATGCTCACATTATGATTCTGGGATTTGGGACCATGCTCACATAATGATTCTGGTATTTGGGACCATGTTCACATTATGATTCTGGTATTTGGGACCATGCTCACATATGATTCTGGTATTTGGGTCCATGCTCACATTATGATTCTGGTATTTGGGACCATGCTCACATTATGATTCTGGTATTTGGGACCATGTTCACATTATGATTCTAGTATTTGGGACCATGCTCACATTATGATTCTGGTATTTGGGACCATGCTCACATTATGGTTCTGGTATTTGGGACCATGCTCACATTATGATTCAGGTATTTGGGACCATGCTCACATAATGATTCTGGTATTTGGGACCATGCTCACATTATGATTCTGGTATTTGGGACCATGCTCACATAATGATTCTGGTATTTGGGACCATGCTCACATTATGATTCTGGTATTTGGGACCATGCTCACATTATGATCCTGGTATTTGGGACCATGCTCACATTATTATTCTGGGATTTGGGACCATGCTCACATTATGATTCTGGTATTTGGTTCCATGCTCACATTATGATTCTGGTATTTGGTTCCATGCTCACATTATGATCCTGGTATTTGGGACCATGCTCACATTATGATTGTGGTATTTGGGACCATGCTCACATTATGATTCTGGTATTTGGCTCCATGCTCACATTATGATTCTGGTATTTGGTTCCATGCTCACATTATGATTCTGGTATTTGGTTCCATGCTCACATCATGATTCTGACATTTGTTTTTTTCTGCCCTAATTCTGACTTTGTAACCTTTTCTCAGGTTCTGTTTGATAAGTCACCATTTTTGTCTGACCTGATCAGGAGAAGATGGAGGCTAACCAGGAGGTGATGGACATCCTGAATAAGGTCTGGTCTAAATTGCAGAACCTCCCTCAGGCAAGCTCGCTGGAGCTTGGGGCCTTCCTCATCATCATCCTCTTTGTCTGTGAGTCAATGCACATGCCAAGTCTATTGCCTCTACCCAGCAATACCTCTGATAGATCTGAAAAAAGTAAATGGATATCAACAATATGCTAGAATCATCATCTAATCTTCCATGGTCAATGGTAGACTTTAGGCTTTATATATATCTTATAAGAGTTCCAATGATATTGTTGTCATGTCACTGATCCACTGATATGAATATGACCATGTCATCATCCTTAGCAACATTGAATTGCAGATAATTAGCTTTAAAATATAATACATTATCAGACCATAATTAGCAGAAAGATTCCGACAGTTTCAATTAGGGTACGACCACATGCGCTAAATAACAGTAATCAAACCAATATTAATGTCATCAGTAATAATATCAAACAACATTTCAGACGGAGCAGCAAGTTAGTTTCTGTTTACAGAATGAGGTCATAACTTGTACATTTCTGTTTCTCTTCTTTCAGCCACTTTCCTATTCATGGTCATGCTGTCCTGTATTCACTGCTGTTGCTGTGGAAAGCTTAAATACCAGGTCACCAGGGTCCAACCCTTACAGGCTGTCTGAGGTGGAGGCTGTCGTTTCAACTATTTTCTCATGTGATTTCAACCTGAAAGAGTGTTTTTATATAGAAGGATGAATGTCAAACTGCCCCGATTTATATTTTGTTCTTTTACAAGTTAGGTTTTTTATTCTTTCGAAACTGCATTGGAAAAGTGTTGAAATTCCAAAAATGTTTTGTGTGACTGTGTTTTCCAGTGAAAAAGCACCACAGAGTTGACCCAAAATCGGTCACATTATGTTGCCTGTTATGAGCCAGTGGCCATGGCGTTGAGACAGTCAATAACCGTTTTTTCAAGTTGCACATTTTTTCTCTTTACCACAAGTATTAGTTATTCACTGACCAACATATTATACAGTCAAAATCATATGATCATTAGTTACCCAATTTCAAGTACTTCACAGTAACACGTTTCTGTCCAAGTAGTCCTCGCCTCGTTCTCTGACTGGCAGATCGAGAGCGCCCTCTACTGGCACATGTGGCAAAGCAAATCTTGTAGTACAGTGTTGATGCGGTATTGTAAAAATACAATTTTCTGTAGCTTTATAGATTGTAAATTGTGGCTATATGTAGTTGTACTTATAACTAACCGTCTGTGATAATAACCAATTTTTGGGATTACATTAATTTCTAATGAGTACAAGAACAATGTGTTTACAAGTTTAGCTTTACTTAATGTTTAAGTGCAAATAAAACATTGTACTTTTATAAATAAAAAAGGTATTTTGTCATTATTCTTATTATTAGTGAATACATTATTTAGGGGCAAGTTTATAAAAATCTAACTTATATACCTAGCAGGGCCTGAATCATATTTTCCTGGAATTACTAACTATTAAAAACCTCTAAGACCACTGCCTAAGTAACCCACCCCTATGCCTGTTACTTTCACTAGAGGTGCTGCAAGAGAAACGTAATGTATAATTGAATCACTGCAATAGAGCTGACCTTATCAGGCCTATAGCACAGTCTCTGCCCAACCTCCTACTGTCAACATAAGGACTAAACATTAACCCAGCTATTCTTCCTGTTTTTCCTACTACGCTGTATTAAATATCCCCACTCAAGAAAGAGCTAGTAACGATCACTGTTCACACTTATGGAATAAATAGGAATTCAGTAAAAACAACTGAAGATTTTAGAGAGACTGAAATACGATCCCTCACAAGATAGAAAGGCGTTCGTACAAAGAAAGGTATTGTCTGGGCTAGAGGAGGATTTCTGAGAACAGATGACGGACTGGACAAGTAAAGAAATAACTAACAGAGGCCCTACATGTCCGATTCTCTAACCTCATAAACTGTGACACATCGCAAACTTGACTGAGAACGTGCTAAGATGTCTGTAGAAAGGTGAGTCACTCATTGAAATATACGTAACATTTTGAAACAGCATGTTATTTTTGCCTGGGCTCAAGTAGATATGAAGGGAAAAAAGCATTTTAAATACTCTTTCCTTGGCCTGAATAATTTTACGTTTGACAGTCTCCACAAAAACTGACTAAAATAACTTTGTACTCCAGTTGAATCATTTGACCTCTCAACTCAGACACTTCAACTTCTTCTGCAGTGTTCTAGCAAAGGTTCCAGGGCACCCTGGTGTGGATGGAACATCAGAGAGTTGGGTCCAGTGGACTATACAGCGCCTGCAAATGGAACCGTGGGCCCTGGGTGGGGCTGTGGTCATAGGGCTTTTCCTGCTGATGATCCTGGCTTTGGTGGTCTTCGCTCTGATATATGGCTGTTGCTGCTCACCAAAAGGGGGAAAGAGGAGGATAAATAACGGGGTGCTTTAGAGAAATGGATGCCACTGCTATGACTGCTCTAATGACATTTCGCTCTGATGTATAGCTGCGGTTTCCAACTCTAGTCCTAGTACCCTCATCAACACACATTTTTGTAAGGCCCCTTTTGTATGTTTTTCAACGTTACAGGCAAACCAATCAAAAACCAATTCTCATTTACAATGATGACATTGCCAAAAGCATAAGATAGCAGATCAAAATTAATAGACAAAATTAATGAACTACATCACAAGAGGTTATGAGAACATATAGTGAATACCGATGGATACGGTCCACAGATGCTCACCATTTGAGGCGCTGAATGAAGTATATACAGACAGATTAAGTGCCTAGCAATTTGTAATAAATAAAGTGACCCTATAATTTGCTCTGCCAAAGCCAGGGATAGGTAGTGACCAAAATATTATGCTTTTTAAAAATACAATGCTGTTTTCACCTGAAACAAAATACCTTGCTATTGTTAAAGTTTTTAGAATGGATGTCATCTTTACAAAACTACATTTTGCAGTATGGGCGTCGCTCCTAAACACATCCATTTCACACTTATAGCACTTATAGTTGACCAGACTATACATTTTGTGTGAAAGGTGGCATCCAATGAAAGTGCTATGTTTGAAGTCACATAGCTCTTCAGTACAACCCCAGGTACTTCCAAGATTTGTATGCACTTGTTTGCAATGGGTGGGGCTGAAACACAGTAATTACTAGGGATGTCCACATAATTTTGATCACATTGAGACTTTAGTGTTCACATACTGTAAGTATAACTGGATGCACGTGTATCAACTTAATTAATTAGCTGCATTGGCCAAAATGCAGCAATAACGACTTAAATCTGACAACCCAACCAAAAGAAAGGACAAAGCAAGTGACTAAGTAACTGTTGTCAGAATAAAGATATGCTGTTCGATTATATATTTATTGAATGTTCTGGAAATCATCATTGTCTGACTCTTTTTTTCCAAGGTTGCATTGATTTGGCTAAAGCCGTGACACATCCTTAACAAGAAACTATGTAACACAGGGTTGTTTAGGACTACCTTGACCGGTATGAAAACTATTTACCTGACCAGAATACAATGCGTCAAATCTTGAATAATGACAACATCTGCTGGTGTGATCTTAGATTATTGGATTCATTATATATTCTCTGTAAAAACGTTGCGGTTCCTGCTGGTAATGTTACATGATTCAAGTTTATTTGTAAAATTATCTAAAACACTACCCTTACAATTCCAATGGCCCTCAATATAGACAAAGCTGCATAAACATGTGGTGCCATTTAAAAGACAGGCCTAAAAATCCACTGAAGAAAAGACGTCGTTTTTCAGTGACGTAGTTGTTGTGCGACTGCAGGAGAAATGGCGAGCGGCAAGAAGAGCGTACTTCTGTCTAGTTTGGCGGATTATGGAGACGATTCAGAGCCAGATTCTGAACCAGACACTCAAGAAACAGGTAGATAAACTGCTTAAATACTGGTATTGACATAGGATTTAGGTCCAATATCTGTTGTAACTTCTCACTATCATGTTGATGCCACTGCCGGTGGATTAACTAGCAAATATACATGTCGAGGTGTTGAAAAAAGTAAATCGTTACAACTTACAATCTCAGAACATGGTAAACAACCACAAAAGTATCGTGATCTAGAACAATAGTGTGTTTGTGAACTGTAACATTTTTTATACAATGCTAACACGCTAATTTACATTTGAAGGCAAGGTTAACTTTCCGTTGTTGTTGGGACTCCAGCTATGGAAGGCCAAGTGGCTCAAAACGTGACACACTTCGAGCGTTTGTTGTGGCTGATGACGTTCAAATCAAGTGTAAATTTGTGAAATACACGCGCTGAGATCGCCTGTTATTAGACGTGCGTTCTCCTCATGCCGTCCAAAGCGAGTGTCAAAAGTGCATTTCACGTGATCACAACGCCTGTTCTACAACGCACGTTCTCTAATAAGACGTTCAAAACAAGTGTAATGATGTATTTTCACTTGATCTGTTCAAGTGTATGTACATGTTTTTTTGCACTCGCTTACTTCAAGTGTAATGTCATTTTTACACTCGTCGTTTACGTCTTGAATTATAGGACGCTCGTAATTGGTCGGTCTTTTTTTTTTTTTTTTTTTTTTTTTTTTTTTATTATTGAACAAATATACATGTACAAACAATAAGGTCATCACAGTGGTTCTTAGCCTTAAATGTACAAAACAGGTACAGGTACATACAATACACATAAAAATAAAAAATAAAATAATCAAAATAAATAAAATAAAATAATAAAAATAGAATTCAGGGGGCTAGGGTTTTTCCTTTAAATCATATCTTTCTATGGTGGACAGAAGACTAATTGCGTTTTTCTTCTGAATAAATTTAAGGGCTTTTGTAAAAGAAACAAATTCACAATGCAAAGCATAAAACCTTGGTATCACCTTTAGGTATTTTGATTTATGTACAAAAAATTTACCAAGCATGAGGATATTGTTGACCAGGAAGTTATCTTTGTTATTTTCCATTAAAAGACCATATAGAATGTCCTTTGCAGTGAAGTCTTCGAGGTGAGGTATCTTTGGACAAAGCCAGTCATAAATGTCAGACCATAAGGCCTCTACATGCATACATTGAAAAAACAAATGCTCTGTGGTTTCAATATCGTCACAAAATAAACATTTATTTGAGTCAAAACCAAATCTAAGTCGTAAAAATTCACTTGACGGATATACCCCATTTAAAATTTTAAAATGAACTTCTTTAACTTTGGGAGGTAGAGGGAATTTTAAATACTTGGTTCAAGACTATGAATGATATCCTTTGTAAAATAATTTGAAATTGAGTTTCTATAAACTAAACCAGGAAAAGAAATGTTGTTAAATCTATTTCTAACCATTTTGTTTGAAAGTTGGCATCCTATAAAATCACACCCTTCAACTAAAAGAACAGGGAGATGTGGGATTAAAACAGCAGAATAAGAGAGTGTTTCTTTAATTAGACTTACAACAGAAATTGGAATGGCTTTAATAATAGAATCAAATTTGGCCCGATTGCAAATTATATTATATTTAACACAGAAATTACCATAAGATATAATTCCATTGTTCCTATCAATTAAATGGGACACTGACCAAATACCTTTTTCCATCCAGTTTTTGTCAAACAGTGATTTGTTCCTGACCGTAATATATCTATTATTCCATAATGGAGAATTGTGAGGTGTAAAGTTATGATTATATAACATTTTCCAGTATAACAAAACCTGTTGATGAAATTTGGATAATTTAATTGGCAGACGTTGAGTGGTGAAATCACACTTTAGCAAAAATTCCACTCCTCCCAATTTCTTAAACAATTCTCTGGGAATGTGAAACCAACAATTATTTTGGTTCAAAAAAGATTTCAACCAATTAATCTTAAGGGTCCCATTTATGGAATCAAAATCAATGGCTTGTAACCCTCCGTCTTTATATTCTTTTGTTAACTCAACCCTTCTAATATAATGGGTTTTCTTTCTCCATATGAAACCAAAGTTGATCTGATTGATTTTTTTAATGGCCCTATTTGAAATAGCTATTGAGTATGCAGGATAAATTAATCTTGAAATGCTCTCCATTTTAGTCAAAAAAACTCTACCTAATAAGCTTAAATCACGCAACAACCAGGAGTTAAGTTTGGTTTGACATTTATCTAAAACTTTCCACACATTCCTGTCTTCCATTTCACCAGAATCCTTTGAAATAAGCATACCTAAATACTTAACTTTAGATTTTATAGGGATGTTGTAGGCTTCAGTTAAATGACATTCCTGAATAGGCATTAATTCACACTTATTCAAATTCATTTTTAAACCAGAAGCTTTAGAGAAGGAGTGGATTATTTGTAAAATTTTTGGGACCTCAGTTAACTGTTTCATGAAAATGGTAGTGTCATCAGCAAACTGGCTGATAATTACTGGCTGGCCAAGTACCTCTAATGGGGCTATGCTTGAGTTCTTAATAAAGATAGAAAGCATCTCTGTGGCTATAATAAAAAGAAATGGGGAAATCGGGCAACCCTGTTTTATGCCACGATTGATTGGGAATCTTGGTGATGTACCTCCTGATAAGGAAACCGAACTATTCGAATTTTCGTAAAGGGATTTTATGATATTTCTAAATCTATCACCAAAACCAAACAATTTTAAACAATCAAAAATAAATGGATGTTCGACTGAATCGAATGCCTTGTAGAAATCAATAAAAAGAATAAACCCCCCATCTTCCAATAGATGTCTGTAATCTAAAAGATCAAGCACTAAGCGAATATTATTATGTATGGATCTTCCCTTCATAAAACCAGATTGAGAATCACTTATGATTTTATGTAAAAATAATTTTAATCTGTTAGCATATAAGAGGGTTACAATTTTATAATCAGTGTTTAATAATGTGATTGGTCTAAAATTATCCAAAATGTTTGGGTCCTTATCCGGTTTAGGAATTAAGGTTATGACACCTTGTTTCATAGAGAGAGGGAAAGTCATGAATTCAGTTGCTTCTTTTAACATAAGCAAAAAAGGGTCTTTTAGGAAATTCCAAAAGTGTTTATAAAAATTGGCAGTGAGGCCATCACAACCTGGAGATTTGTCCGAAGCCAAGCCATTAACTACTTTATCCAACTCATCAGAGGTAATATCAGCATCACATAGCGCTACGTCTTCATCATCTATATGGGGAATAAGATCTTTGATATGGTTGAAAAACAATATTTCATCATCCAGAGAAAATGATGAGGAATATAACTTACTGTAGAAAGAAACAACTTCCTTAGTGATTGAAACTTGATCAGTAATTATCTGGCCCTGGAGCGATAAGGCTTTAATTGAAAGTTTCTCTTGCCTTCTTTTTCTAAACGACAGAAGTAAGAGGTACTTCTTTCCCCATCCTCAATCCATTTGGCTCTGGACCTGATAAAGGCCCCCTCCGCCTTACGAAGATAAATGTCATCCATCTTATTTAGAAGATCTTGTAGTATCTGTTTATCATTATCAGTGGGTGAAGTTTTATTATAGTATATATTTATTTCTTTAATAATGTTCATTTCAGTTAATCTGTTACTTCTATTTATTGTTTTCCCAAAATTAACCGAATATTCTCTAATTCTAAATTTAAGAAATTCCCATTTGGAAATATAAGATACTAACGAATTATCAGACATCACATTAGAGATTATGACCCTAATACCTTCATTAAATGATTGGCTTTTTAATAAACTAGAATTGAATTTCCAATACCCTTTATTCTGGTGGCTACCATCAGGAGGACTAAAGCTCAATTTAATAACAGCGTGATCTGTGAGAGGAGCCGCTGACATACCACAGACGCTGACAAAGTTTATAACGGAGACAGAGATCAACCAAAAATCTATTCTCGACTTCACTATATTGTTTGGTTTAAACCATGAAAATTGCTTTACATTAGGATATTTTAATCTCCAGGGATCCAATAGATTGTGAGTGCGACAAAGATCAGTTAAAACAGGGTTGTAAGAACTGTGATTACCTCTAGAGGGACATCTATCAAGCCATTCATCACAAACCATGTTAAAGTCCCCACCCATAATTATAACAGCAGTTGGATAAATTATTTTAAGGTTTACAATTGCACTAGAAATCTCTGAGATCAACTGTCTGTTTTGAATTAAATTATTGAACCCATAAACATTAATCAGAATAGAATATTGATCATCCGTTTTCAGAACACAAATAAGCCAGTGACCATTATTGCTAAATCTAGATGTCAACACTTTACCCGGTGAATTACATAACAAGATGGCCACACCTGCTGATCTATTAGACCCATGGTCAAATATTATTTTGTCACCCCATTGGTTTATCCAAAACTTTTCATCCTCTGCGTTTGAATGCGTTTCTTGCAGTAAAATAAAGTGTGCTTTTTCACCCTTACAAAACAAAAATATAGATTTCCTCTTAATATTCTCTCTTAAGCCCCTAGCATTAAGTGAAATACACGAAAAACAACTATTCATAACAAACAAAAACCTAACAACAGTTAGTAAGTATTAAAGTCCAACAGACTAAGGTTTTAAAGAGAAGTATAGAAAAAGCTCAATTAGGCAATGTCCCTTCAGTAAGGAATAAATGTAGATGAAACCATCCAAAATGCCTTTCCAACCCATGAACAACAAGGCACCTTGATCCTGAATCGTTACCTCATGTGCTCCTAAGTGACTCTCTGTCCATTAATATAACCGGCACCACCTCTGAAGAACGCCCGCTTTCCAGCATCTCTTGCTTCTTTAATTTTGGGCCACAAAGCAGCTCGGGTCTCCCTGTCGGCTTTACAGAGGTCTTCGATGAAGCTGATACGAAGTTCTCTGCAAATCGCGTGATCCTTGGTCATTCTCCACAGCGCATCCCGATGCCATCTCTGAGTGAACTGAATTATGACGTGTCTTGTTATGTTTCCTTCACGTCTCCCTATTCGATGAACTGAGTCCACAATCTGGTTGATGCTTGAGGACCAAGAAGGTGAGATTTTGACCAGTAAATCAGCGACCACCACTCGTATGTCTTCACCATCATTTTCTTTTAGTCCACGAATCCTAAGATTCCACCGGCGTTTGTAACGTTCTAACTCAAGGACACGTTCCATTAGCTCCGCGTTGTCTTTCTTAACAGCCGTTACATCTCGAACAGCCGATTGTAACTGCATTTTGCAATCTTTAATTTCTGCCGCGTTGAACTCGTGTCTATGCTAGACAACATGGTGGAGTTTTGTTGCAGCTGGGTGCCCAGAGTATCCACCTTTTCAGTTAGTTGCTTTATGGCATCCAGGACCGCGTTCATACCTTCATTCCCATCTGACACCGTAACCTGTCTTTTAGCTGTTGGTGTGATCTTTGCGGGTGAGAACGGATCTTTTCTTTTAGCTTTCTCAGTGGAATCCATTTCCATCCTAGCATACTCGTGGTCGTCAGTTGCGACGATGTTGCGGGATATAGCCAGACTCTTTTTCGATGACATGGTGATGGTGCACAAACTTATCCAGTATTTTAAAGTAGACTGTTGTTTATAATTTCAAAAGGAGCACAACATGGCAGTTTGGATAGCAAAAACTTGATAATATCTGGGACAGGTCTAGAGAGCTCAAACCATAAAATGCACCCGATCCGCCATCTTGACCGGAACTCCAATTGGTCGGTCTTTCTCAGACGCTCGTCGGACTTTGGCGCCATTCATTTGTAAGGCTACAGCGCATGCGTATTTTCAGAAGCTGATATAATTGTATTACCTAGCCTATGTTTTCTTAAATCCTTTTTTTCAATTTCAGTCACAGCATTGGACAGTTTGTGTTATAGATTAATAATAGTTGTCTAGCATAAACATTTACCTTAGAGATATACACACATACACGTATATATATATATATACATATACATATACATATACATATACATATATATACAATTACATTACTACAACTGATATTTCCCCTGGGTATTGTTTTAATATGTTTCTTGGTTATAAATGAGAGTTTGGTAATGCTTGCTCAGATTTCACTTTCCCACTATTAATCTACAACACAAACTGTCCAATGCTGTGACTGAAATTGGAAAAAAAGATTTAAGAAAACATAGGCTAGGTAATACAATTATATCAGCTTCTGAAAATACGCATGCGCTGTAGCCTTAAAAATGAATGGTGCCAAAGTCCGACGAGCGTCTGAGAAAGACCGACCAATTACGAGCGTCCTATAATTCAAGACGTAAACGACGAATGTAAAAATGACATTACACTTGAAGTAAGCGAGTGCAAAAAAACATGTTCATACACTTGAACAGATCAAGTGAAAATACATCATTACACTTGTTTTGAACGTCTTATTAGAGAACGTGCGTTGTAGAACAGGCGTTGTGATCACGTGAAATGCACTTTTGACCCTCGCTTTGGACGGCATGAGGAGAACGCACGTCTAATAACAGGCGATCTCAGCGCGTGTATTTCACAAATTTACACTTGCTTTGAACGTCATCAGCCACAACAAACGCTCGAAGTGTGTCACGTTTTGAGCCACTTGGCCTTCCATATCCAGCTGGTCTAATTCATGCGTTACCAGGGCTCTCAAGTTTTGAATGCGCTTAATTTGTAGTCTGGACGTGGAAGGTTGAACATCTCTTGCTCTGACTGCGGACGGGAGGGCCTACTGTGGAGGTATTGGGCGGATTCTGAGTGCTTTGGCACGGGGGTGGGGAACACGGTTGCACCTGCTGCTTGTAGAGAAGACTATCAGAGTAGGAGCGATACGACCGTGCATACACAAGAGACAAAAAAGTCTCCAAGAACACCAGAAAAAGTAGCTAAATATAGCGACAATGTCGCTAAATTGGCCACACTGATCTGAATCAATGTGTCGTCGGAATACCTCAATCTTACCCGGATACGGTAATGCTATTTTCTGATTGGCTGTCCGGTAGCTGAAAATTCCTGGTAATTTCTCTGCGTGAGAAATACAATGTGTGAACGGGTTGAAATGCGTGTCTCACGCCCAATGCGTGAGACTTGTGAGCCCTGCGTTACGTCATCAACTGGTCTAATTCATGCGGTACGTCATCAGCTTTCCTTATTCGTGCGTGACGTCATCAGCTGGCCTAATTCGTGCGTGACGTCATCAGCTGGCCTAATTCGTGCGTGACGTCGTCAGCTGGCCTAATTTGTGCGTGACGTCATCAGCTGGCCTAATTCGTGCGTGACGTCGTCAGCTGGCCTAATTCGTGCGTGACGTCGTCAGCTGGCCTAATTCGTGCGTGACGTCGTCAGCTGGCCTAATTCGTGCGTGACGTCGTCAGCTGGCCTAATTCGTGCGTGACGTCGTCAGCTGGCCTAATTCGTGCGTGACGTCGTCAGCTGGCCTAATTCGTGCGTGACGTCGTCAGCTGGCCTAATTCGTGCGTGACGTCGTCAGCTGGCCTAATTCGTGCGTGACGTCGTCAGCTGGCCTAATTCGTGCGTGACGCCCTCAGCTGGCCTAATTCGTGCGTGACGCCGTCAGCTGGCCTAATTCGTGCGTGACGTCGTCAGCTGGCCTAATTCGTGCGTGACGTCGCCAGCTGGCCTAATTCGTGCGTGACGTCGTCAGCTGGCCTAATTCGTGCGTGACGTCGTCAGCTGGCCTAATTCGTGCGTGACGTCGTCAGCTGGCCTAATTCGTGCGTGACGTCGTCAGCTGGCCTAATTCGTGCGTGACGTCGTCAGCTGGCCTAATTCGTGCGTGACGTCGTCAGCTGGCCTAATTCGTGCGTGACGTCGTCAGCTGGTCTAATTCGTGCGTGACGTCGTCAGCTGGTCTAATTCGTGCGTGACGTCGTCAGCTGGTCTAATTCGTGCGTGACGTCGTCAGCTGGTCTAATTCGTGCGTGACGTCGTCAGCTGGTCTAATTCGTGCGTGACGTCGTCAGCTGGTCTAATTCGTGCGTGACGTCGTCAGCTGGTCTAATTCGTGCGTGACGTCGTCAGCTGGTCTAATTCGTGCGTGACGTCGTCAGCTGGTCTAATTCGTGCGTGACGTCGTCAGCTGGCCTAATTCGTGCGTGACGTCGTCAGCTGGCCTAATTCGTGCGTGACGTCGTCAGCTGGCCTAATTCGTGCGTGACGTCGTCAGCTGGCCTAATTCGTGCGTGACGTCGTCAGCTGGCCTAATTCGTGCGTGACGTCGTCAGCTGGCCTAATTCGTGCGTGACGTCGTCAGCTGGCCTAATTCGTGCGTGACGTCGTCAGCTGGCCTAATTCGTGCGTGACGTCGTCAGCTGGCCTAATTCGTGCGTGACGTCGTCAGCTGGTCTAATTCGTGCGTGACGTCGTCAGCTGGTCTAATTCGTGCGTGACGTCGTCAGCTGGTCTAATTCGTGCGTGACGTCGTCAGCTGGTCTAATTCGTGCGTGACGTCGTCAGCTGGTCTAATTCGTGCGTGACGTCGTCAGCTGGTCTAATTCGTGCGTGACGTCGTCAGCTGGTCTAATTCGTGCGTGACGTCGTCAGCTGGTCTAATTCGTGCGTGACGTCGTCAGCTGGTCTAATTCGTGCGTGACGTCATCAGCTGGTCTAATTCGTGCGTGACGTCATCAGCTGGTCTAATTCGTGCGTGACGTCATCAGCTGGTCTAATTCGTGCGTGACGTCATCAGCTGGTCTGCAGAATCATCACGCTACGTTCGTTCAGAACTGGTAATCCGACAGGGGTTGGCAATGTCAGAATGATCAAAATATCTGGACTTCACCGTGCATTACCCCAAAATTATAGTACTAGTGTTAAACTGTTTATTGTTACTCAAGCCTTTTCCCTCAAAATTAAAACACAGCAGGTTGGCTTCGACTGCAACAAATATAGCTGCATATTTGGCTAATCTTCAGTTGCGAAAGAGACATTGTTTTACAGAAACGTTAATTACATCGACGCTCACTAGGGTTCAGCAAATACACAGTTCTCGTCAACAATGGCTTGTATATAATCGTTACGGACTTTACTTATCTTAAAAACATACATTCTGATTCTGCCATTTTGATCAGTTGTGATAAGAAACCACATTGACAAAGCTATATTTTTCGTGTCCTGTCGCCAATTTAGAGAAAATAACTATTAGTTCCCACCAGACAGAAGGTAAAATGTGCGGGAATGTTAGATCATACGGTCGTCGTAGTGCTTGAATTTTACAACATTTTGCAACCTTGTGCGGGAAAGGCAGGTGCAGAAACAAAACTCACACTTATATTATTTTACACAAACACACACACACAATAACAGCAGGCCCTAACTAAGGACCTACTATTTCCCCACTTATTGACCCCGGGTCCAATGGACCCGAACGTTCTGTGTGTAATATATATGTGTAGGGCGGGTGTACAGTGTGTGGTCATTGAAAATGTGTTATGATATATGTTCTTCACAGAAAATGAGTCTGAGTTTGAAAAAATAATCGTATTTTTCTTTTGATAAAAAATGGAAACGGGTCCCACAAACCCGAAAACCACACACGGGCTAAGATGTCAGATTACCATTAACAAGATGTTGGTCGCCCCAACTAATTGCCAACATTTCTCTCCAATATTTTCCAGAGGGCCATGGTGCAGGTCTGGTGTCGGCAGCTTATGGAGAGGACGACATTAGCCGGATTGAGGATGGTGATCATAAGGCGTCTGGAGATGAGGATAGCGGGGCGAGCTCCCATACATCGGTCAGTTCACTCACTGGCTTTCCTACTGTTTCATGGTGGGAGATTTGTCACCAGTGTGGCCTTCTGGGAATGTTGACGATTTTCATCTTTTTTTATAGGACATGGAGGAATCTGATGAGGGAGGCGACACAGATAATTATGAGGTATGTTAACCCCTAATATCCCCCCTACAATGGCACTATTTGTCTGAGGCGAGCATCTGGAATGTTGCCACTAGGCGGTGGTGTTCATTTGTCAGATCATTCCTGTCTCTTTACTTTTGTGAAAACATCCCTTATTTCCTGTTATGTATTGTCACCACTGAATTGCATACACTTAATTAAAGGAGTAATCTTGTTAAAGTACATTGAGTACATTGCCTTGGAGTACATTTTATTTGGTACCGGCATTACAGGGCTGTTTTGAGGCACTGTGTGTGGAGGGCTAGATGAAATCCTCAAATTGGCCGCCCATACAGTAATGGATATTTTAAATAGTTTAATCAGAAATGTCTGATTTGAAGAAGAATCATTTATTAGTGCATCTGAGTTAATACTGTAGTCTGGTTTTACAGATTTCACATGTAATTTTAAATAATGTGAATCACACTGCGGCTTTGCCAATTGTTTGTGTACTTTTTGTTGTGATTACACCTTTTTGCAATAATATAAGAAATACAGTGTATACATTGTCATTGGTGATTACATATGCGTACCCTGACCGTATCCCTAACATGAAATAACCATTTAGGAAAGATGCAGTTAGCTGGTGTTCTGTCTATAATGTATTGACCAGCACAGTCATATTTTAATGAAATGGGACACATCTAAGTGACCCTGAACTGTTTAACGGTATTGTTTGTTGTTGTTTGTGATCAGACTTGTAATAGTATTTAACAGCTGAAATCATTTGGAGATTTTCTAATGTTGCCCATGAAAACCGTAAGACAGTGCCTATAGAAAAACGGCAACAGAGTTCTGCCTCAATGCGTCCTCCATGTTAAAAAACATTCCTTGTTTTGTTTATTTGGTCACTTCTGCATTATCAAAAGCATTGTAAAGCCAGAATTAGTGTTACGTGCTTTGCTTGTAGGCACCTAAATTTGTCCAAAAATGTAGAATCTATTTAGAAACACTACAGCTTTTGCTCAGATGCTTAAACTACTGGCTGTCTGCCAGTCTTTCTTTGGTTTTCTTAAGCTATAAAGCCTAACATTTTTTTCAACTTTCTAGCATTCATAACGATGTTCATGTCTAGGTCCCTAAAATATGCCAAAACGGAACACGACAATACTAGCAAAACAATCTCACCCCAATGAAGTTTAATCCATGGTGTGGCCAACCGAGATTTGCGCTAATGACAGTTTTTTTTGTGTGTGTGTAATTATTATTAGGTGTTTCGCTTTGACAAGAGCAGGGGACCACGCATGCCATTGCATTTAAACTGCTCCATCTGAGGAGAGAATTCATGTGAGAATGGCACATTGCTTGCTGGTAACCCATGGGAATGCTTAACCGTTTCACTCTTTAACTCAAACTAGTGAGTGATCCGATTTCTTTAGCAGTTGCACAAGAATGATTTATACATCCACTGCTTTATCTCATTCATGCTGATTTGGGCCTTAAATTAAGTGAGTTATAGACCAGATAGTTCTTGTGGGGGATTTAGCAGCTGTAATGTTTTCTGTTTTTTGGAGATGATCCATTTGTTTAATCGGACTGTTATGCAAATATTGCTGTAAATGATTATTTAGCCAATGCAGTCAAAATAAGGTTGTAATCATTTTGCTTTGATAACAGTTGCTGAGACCGTAAAGACAATAAACAGGTGTTTGTCCCCTGTATCCACTTGACCAGTGTTTTTCACATGGAGAACACATAGTAACACACATAGTAACACACATAGTAACACACATAGTAACACACATAGTAACACACATAGTAACACACATAGTAACACACATAGTAACACACATAGTAACACACATAGTAACACACATAGTAACACACATAGTAACACACATAGTAACACACATAGTAACACACATAGTAACACACATAGTAACACACATAGTAACACACATAGTAACACGCATAGTAACACGCATAGTAACACACATAGTAACACACATAGTAACACACATAGTAACACACATAGTAACCCAAGATATTCCAAATTATGCTGCTCTCTATTGGTTCTGTAGTCATAATTCCCTCCAGTTGATAGTGCCATATGTTTCTGTAGGTTCGTCCTCCCTCTGTTACTCTGCTTAGTTTGGCCCTCAGCCGTCTTCAAGACAATCTTTGGATGTGTCCGTGCAGTTGCTAGGTGACTGACTGTTTGTGTTTTTGAATAGAAGCACTGTTCCTCTAATGCCCTAACATTTTTAAAGCAGCTCAGATCTACACACCTCTTGCCAAGCCCCTGCTTTTGCCATAAAGTCCTGAAATGTTTTCTACAATATCTGAATCCACTTTTTTCCTGTGATACACACAGAGCTTATAATGCACTACTCCTCATTTCCTGTTGTACACACAGAGCTTATAATGCACTACTCCTCATTTCCTGTTGTACACACATAGCTTATAATGCACTACTCCTCATTTCCTGTTACAAACACAGAGCTTATAATGCACTACTCCTGGTTTCCTGTTAAACACAGTGCTTATAATGCACTACTCCTGGTTTCCTGTTACAAACACAGTGCTTATAATGCACTACTCCTGGTTTCCTGTTAAACACAGAGCTTATAATGCACTACTCCTGGTTTCCTGTTAAACACAGAGCTTATAATGCACTACTCCTGGTTTCCTGTTACAAACACAGTGCTTATAATGCACTACTCCTGGTTTCCTGTTAAACACAGAGCTTATAATGCACTACTCCTGGTTTCCTGTTAAACACAGTGCTTATAATGCACTACTCCTGGTTTCCTGTTAAACACAGAGCTTATAATGCACTACTCCTGGTTTCCTGTTAAACACAGAGCTTATAATGCACTACTCCTGGTTTCCTGTTAAACACAGAGCTTATAATGCACTACTCCTGGTTTCCTGTTAAACACAGTGCTTATAATGCACTACTCCTGGTTTCCTGTTACAAACACAGTGCTTATAATGCACTACTCCTGGTTTCCTGTTAAACACAGAGCTTATAATGCACTACTCCTGGTTTCCTGTTAAACACAGAGCTTATAATGCACTACTCCTGGTTTCCTGTTAAACACAGAGCTTATAATGCACTACTCCTGGTTTCCTGTTAAACACAGAGCTTATAATGCACTACTCCTGGTTTCCTGTTAAACACAGAGCTTATAATGCACTACTCCTGGTTTCCTGTTAAACACAGAGCTTATAATGCACTACTCCTGGTTTCCTGTTAAACACAGAGCTTATAATGCACTACTCCTGGTTTCCTGTTAAACACAGAGCTTATAATGCACTACTCCTGGTTTCCTTTTAAACACAGAGCTTATAATGCACTACTCCTGGTTTCCTGTTAAACACAGAGCTTATAATGCACTACTCCTGGTTTCCTGTTAAACACAGAGCTTATAATGCACTACTCCTGGTTTCCTGTTACAAACACAGAGCTTATAATGCACTACTCCTGGTTTCCTGTTACAAACACAGTGCTTATAATGCACTACTCCTGGTTTCCTGTTAAACACAGAGCTTATAATGCATTACTCCTTGTCAGTATTTGTGGTTGATTTATAGCTGATATTTTGGTGTTTAGTTAGTACTGATTTCAGTTTTTTCTTACAGGCAGCATTGATTGTGTCTCTTTGATCCTGTGTAATGCCAAACATCAGTTTCAGCGACCTCCAGTTCATTCAATATCCGCTACTTTATTATGCTGTCTTTTGTATTTCAGGAAATCTCTGAGGCAGATAGGAGGGACCCCAATGAGTTGGTTGGTGAGTGTACATGCACGCACGCAGACACACACGCACGCAGACACACACGCACGCAGACACACACGCACGCAGACACACACGCACGCAGACACACACGCACACACACATTCAGTATCTGCAATCAGACGATAGACTAATTTGTATAATAGCTGAATAATTAGTGACTGATTTGGGTAGTACCACTATAGTCCATGTTGGTTTTTAGCAGGATCATTCTGTGATGAGTGTGTCACAGGAAATGGTCATACTCCCATTGTGCCTGTGGCTGGTATAGTCACCATATGTTTTCACTGTCAGGTAAAGGTGTGCTGGGTGTGGTGCGGCGTTGGCAGGAGGAAGGTGTGGGTGTTAAGAGGAAAGAGGAGATCCCAACAGGGTGTGTCATGTCTGATGCATGCCCATACAGGGCTGATTATGTTATACAGGATGAATATACTGTTATAAAACAAGATCCTATTCATTTCACTCGTTATAACCTCTAAAGCCTGGCTGCCCGGTCACTACCCTGCCTGCAAGACTGGAGCAGTGTACTACCAAGCAAGTGCTCAGATTCTCTTAACACTATTCAGCGTCGGTTAGCGTGACATTCCAGTCATCCAGCCACCATATCTGCCTTCCTCAAGCTCTCAGAGGCTTGTAACTAACTGCCTGTGAGTGTTGCTCATGACTGAATCCACGGAAAAAAGTATCCATCGAGACAAACCTGGGTCCATGCTCACATCATTGGCACATTTTCATGTGTTCCTGGTTATTAGGCTGTTTTTAGGCTGAACGTTTTTAAACTCTTCTTAGATATTTAGATGCTGTGCACTAATGCCTCGTCCAAACCAAATAATCTGAACTTAATACAAGTGCTGATGTCCACCAAACACATCTAGAGAACCATGAGTCCTCCTGCTGTGATCCTGACTGTTCAATCACATGTCGTGACCGGAGCTTCCTGGTAGGCCAGAGACCATTGTTTTGTTCTTGTGTAAAAGTGTATGGTGTGCAGTGTGAAATTGCCCGGGACTAGACTGTCCTAGACGGGCCTGTCCTAGACTAAAGTGGGCGCTGCCCCACGGTTGCTGCGGACCAGCCAAGCGAACAGAAGTGGCAAAACAATGGTCTTTTATTAGGGATTTGAGCATCGTCTAAAGCTATGGAGGACTGTTTGCCTTTGTACTCCACAGATAAGGACAGTGGATGTGAGCTCTAACTGGCCGCCGGTGGAGCACTTGGGCAGGTTCTGGATAAGTGGCATGGGACTGATGACAGTGTCCTGTTATTTAGGTTCTGATCCAATTACTTTGTTATTTTAAGAAATCCATAGACACGCTATCATAATACATCTCTCAAGTAATGAAACAAAATAAACACAAGGCGTTTGGGGTATGAACTGCAATAAGAGACCATGTTATTATGGCCCCATGTGGATGTGGATGACTCCCTGACAGCTGTGGCTCATCCACGGTTATGTCAAACCCCCAGCCAATAGTGATACAATGAACACAGACTCATCCCTAGCCGAGCAGCCACTAGGAAACGGATAGTCATCTATGATCTGTACGAGCCCATCACTTTACAGTACTAAAGACATCCCAACTTCACTCAGCGAGTGTAAAGTACAAAGCTTTTGAGAATCATTGCTATTGTACATTGTCTTATCGGTGACTCATTCTGACTCAATACTGTCACAAGTCTGTTGTCTGGTTCTCTGGGCTGTCTGCTCCTAAAGCCAAAGGTCATCGTTGTCTTCTAAAGGTCCTGGCTGCACCAGCACAGCCAGTAGCAAGAACATGGGCTTTGTCTGTTCTCTGGTGGGAGTTTAATTGGCTGGCTGGCTATTAAGTGTGTTTTGCAATAACAGGTCTCAACTCAATATACAGGATATACTCTAGACTCCATTTTACATATGTGTATTCTTATTTTTTTGTAAACTTTTGTTTAGAAAATAAGCTAAGATCTTTCTTTCAAGCGAGAACAAATCAGTCGATATACAATAAAATAAACGTGGTGCAACCAGGAAAAGTAAAAGCCTCTTTACAAAAGCCAATATAACGTCCATCTCACACACGGAGTAACGTTAAAGCAGTCAGCAGTTTTAAACTCATACATTCCAGTGAATCATGGAGGAAAGGCTATTCCCCTGTCTCTGGCCCAATGTATAACGGTTTTAATTCTTTAATGGCACTAGGGGCTGGTAACCAGTTGACTGTCTGGTACCTGTGAGTGGTGGCGAGCAGGCTGCAGAGGCAGAAAGGTAGTTTATCTGGAACAGCTTTGTAATTGAACAAGTACCTTTGTAACTCCTTACATATCAGGACCAACCCACCATTTTGTGAAAGGTATAATTATGTGTGAGTGAGTGATGCCATGATGATGTCGTGTCTTAGTAGCAATAGTCTAAATCAGTATAGAGTTTCCAACATAATTAATATTATTAACTGACTGTTTTCCACACATTGTCTGAAGAATGCTTGCACTCTCATCAAGAGTAGAGGCTTTTTGTGAAGCAACACTTTCAAATATTTAATGCAGCTTCACAGCTTTTTCTCCATTGCCTAGTTTTGGGTTCTCTGACCTTCCTTAAAGACCTTCCTGATCTTGAGAGATGATGATGATTGTGATAGAAGGGAGTTGAGCCTGGCACCTAATTTTATACCCTATTGAAACACAAAGTCAGGGTGAACTCTTAAAAGTTCCAAACGAAATATGTTTCAATGAGTATACATTTCAATTTGATTTGATTCATAAGGAATGTGTTAAATATCAAATATCAACCACATGTTGTTAAAATAATAATAATTTATGGCTAACTAAAGTAGTGTGGCTCTAACACGCTGTAGCTTACTTTTCATGTTATACTATTGTTCTATCATTGTTAAGGTGCCAAACTTATAGACCAATTATCACCCTATGTCACATCGACGTCATGCATGTTCAACCGCGCATGTCGGTTGCAAAAGACGACCAGAAACATTCAAAACGCAATGTTGAAAGAATCAACTTTACATTTTCTGATATATTTTCTTATTTTGTTTGTGGTGTCAGTATGGAACGCCATTTGCGTCAATATTAAATAGTTAAATACAGCATGAAATAATAAATATATCTATGAAATTAGGCAATAATTACATAAATACGTGTAAATATAAATGTATAAATCACTTCATATGTAAAGAAATAGGTTTTATTTCAAAATTATGTTTTCCATAAGACAACATTTATTTATTTTGAGGGACTTGTATTTCACAATTACCCATGTATTTATTTCAAGGCAGTCCTTTTTAATAGGACATGCACTCCCAGCGACTAGTAATACACCTTGTTTTAAACTATTTTTTAACCTACTCAAATAAATAATTCATACAAACAACATGTGTTTCTCTCTAGTAGCATGTCTTGGACATGACCACACAGAACAAAGTTGTACACATCAAGAGATTTGTACGCTTTCAACTTCTCCCGGGTATAAACGCTTGGGAGTGTCAATCAGGTAATTATATATTTCTTGCCACTGAATGCTAGGCAATTTCGTTTCGTCGTTTAACCATTTGCAGGGCGCTATGGCATAAGGATCTGTAAGACGTATTCCACACATTAACGTCAACTTTGTTAAATAACAATGCTTATCGCTGGGTGACAGGTTGTTGTAGTAAGCAGACTACATTTTGAAAAGATAGTTAGCTTATTGATTCTTCTTTTGCGCTATTCTTTTGCGCTATATCAATATAGCTAGATGCGCGCGCAACCCGAATGTATACAAACAAATAATTGGTCTATTAATTTTATTGATCTGGTGTCTTAGGTTTAAACCATTCCTGAGAACCACAGGTTTAGAGACATGTCATTTAGACTTTTTTTTTTACACTGTATGCTATGTGGCTGTTGCTTAATACCCTCACACACACACACACACACACACACACACACACACACACACACACACACAACCTACCGACGGCTATGTTCATGTAAACTAAAGCAACTCATGCTAGGCCTATGACTCGTTTGACTTGCCTAGTCAGGTTTTTCTCTACCACAGGCTATGATATGTTCTGCTGTTTTTAAGTGTCTGCATATATTTGTGCATATGTAGTGGTGATGGTGGGGGGGGGGGGATTAGCCACACTTGAAGTATTTGATTTATTTGTCATTTCAGGGGTTACATCTCTGAATAGGCAGTACTTTCATTGTGACTTTATTCAGAATTTGGAGGCCAAACTTGGTTGCATGGTCTAAAATGTGAAGAGAATTATGTTCTTCAATACTGAAACAAATGGGGGCTACACACAATCACATTTTGGGAACAAATGCTATTTATGACCAGTTGGCCAAACATCAGAAAATATACCATATGTGTTTCATCAATCAAACATTACAATTGTACATGTGCAAAGTAGCTCCCAAGTGGTCATTGCTCTGCCCTTCGTCTCTTCAAACTGGTTGCCATGGATACTCATACAGGGACATTGAGGTCAAGACCACATACCAGCTCAGACAGGTTCAGTACTGCCAGTGAGGATGGTGTGTGTACTGCTGTATTCTTCCACTTAAAAAAAAAATAAATAATCAAATAATACCAGATTGGCAACTGGCGGTGAAACAGAAATCTGGCAATGTTCAAACAAGTGCATTGCCCATCTAGTTATAACTCGCTGAAACGTGTCTCTGATCAAATTGTTCTCTAGCACACCAGATGTCTGGAATAAAGTTTTAGTTTGAACCTAAAGAGAAAAACGGCCCAGCAAGTCTATTTGAAGTGTTGATCATGAGTGATTGTTTTTCTGTATTGTGGCCACACGAGTGTTGGTGGATGTGCTTGTCATGGTTCAACACCGCTATTTGACTTGTCTTAACAGTGTTCGTATTGGCCAGGATATTGCAGGCTGACTAGATTGACTATTTTCTTTCAGGCTTTGTGAAGACTGTAGTCTGACAGATTGCAAAATAGTGTCTGCTTCTGATGACTCCACATTACTAGCAGAGCACAACTTTCCAGGTTTTTCTCATTTGTTCCAATCTAAACCCAATGTGACCATATCATTATTTAGTTTCAGTCTCAGTATTTATCTATTTACTATTTGTAATTAATTTTGATTACCTAACTGGTAAGGGTGTGGAAGAATGTTGCAAGTCGCTGTGTATATAGTTCATAAAAAGCTGCTGGAAAATGTCTCCTGAAGAAATAAAAACATAGCTGAGTTTTGTTTTTAGGCAACTTCTCAGACCAACTGCAGACCTCAACACTAGAATAAATCCTCCCAAAAATGTTGCTCTTTAAAACAACGTTGACAGCGTTCAAGTAATGCTGGCTGACTGCGCTACCCGCTGGCTGGCTGCGCTACCCGCTGGCTGGCTGCGCTACCCGCTGGCTGGCTGCGCTACCCGCTGGCTGGCTGCGCTACCCGCTGGCCATTAATAATTTGTCATTAATATCACTAAGAACATATTGAACTGTTTGCTTTGTTTTTTTCTCAGCTTTGGAATGGTGTGACCACCCGGCATTTTGGTGTGGCCAATAAATTGAATTTTAATTACACAGATTTTCTCCTTTTTGTATATTTATGTAAGTGTTTGTAGACCGGGCCTTTTCAATGTTTGGAACTGTCACAAGAACCATTTGAATGACCCGGTTTTGGCTTGAAAGTGCTGAGTGACTGTGTAACCCTTCCGCTGATGAGGCCTTAGACTGACACCAAAGAATGCCTGGCCTGGAGTCAGAGAAACAAGGGAAATGTTTAGGAGAGAAGGGAGGTGAAGGAGAGAAGAGGTGAGGGAACAGCAGCCTCCTTTTTGCACAAGTCCCAACACACCCTCCCTGACTGGGTATGGGTGCAGTCTCATACCAGAACCAGATGCTGCAGAACACTTAGCCCAGAGAGACACGCACGGTCACACGCAGACGCACGATCACAGTAGACCTGCAGTCAGCATAGGAATGCCTCAGACATGTGGCGTCAACACTCACTCTAGAAACATGCGTTATGTGTTCACCTGTAAACAGCTAGATGTGGCTGGTGTGCCGTCATTGGTCACTTGTCTGTCCTTCTGCTCCTCTGATTGGTGGTTTGTTTCTCTCTGTCAGCTCTATTCTCAGAGAAAGTGAGGAACATGTCACCTGATAAGATTAGGATTCCTCCTGAACCTCCCGGACGATGCTCCAGTCACTTACAGGTATGCACATGTGTTTGTTGTTCAGTGTGTGTGTGTGTGTGTGTGTGTGTGTGCACCTACTTGGTTTTGACTTTCACTCACACCCTACGTACATTTCTCAACTCACCTGTGTTATTTTCAGCTTGGTAGCACTTATCCACATTTATAGTTCAGTTGACCAGAATGACTTTGACACTTGATTTATGGCCTTTAGTTTACTAGTGTTACATCAAGTGCAGGAGGGTAGTGTGGTTTTGTGTGTGTGAGTTATTGAGATCTTGACAGGTTGTAAGAGTTGATGTGTGTCAGTCTTGTCCGGTGTGCAAACCGTGAGATAAAGACTGTTTCTCCTTGATAATGGCCCCGCGTGCCAATTCCTGAGCTGTGTGAAATGCCAGCGTCCAGCAGCATTTTGCAGTTGTTGGAATATGTTTCACACAGTTGGATAACACAGTCCTCTAGAAGGAGAATAACTACAACACATGTGCCCTAGTGATCAGCCGTCTGTTACTACACTCTAGGTAGAGACACATGTGCCCTAGTGATCAGCCGTCTGTTACTACACTCTAGGTAGAGACACATGTGCCCTAGTGATCAGCCGTCTGTTACTACACTCTAGGTAGAGACACATGTGCCCTAGTGATCAGCCGTCTGTTACTACACTCTAGGTAGAGACACATGTGCCCTAGTGATCAGCCGTCTGTTACTACACTCTAGGTAGAGACACATGTGCCCTAGTGATCAGCCGTCTGTTACTCCACTCTAGGTAGAGACACATGTGCCCTAGTGATCAGCCGTCTGTTACTACACTCTAGGTAGAGACACATGTGCTCTAGTGATCAGCCGTCTGTTACTTCACTCTAGGTAGAGGGTGTGGTTGACTGACTGAACAGCTCAGCATATCATCATGTTGAGGGAGCAGAGGGTGTGGTTGACTGACTGAACAGCTCAGCACTTCATCATGATGCTTCAAGGAGCCTCACACACCTAAGATTGCTTTACCAGTTAAATCAGCCAATGATGAATCACAGCCTGGATATCCTTCACATTAAGCTGCAGTGGAGATGCACACAACACACACCACACAACACACACACAACACACACACAGGTTAGTGGGTAGGCAGGTTGTGGTCAGTGCCTTATTGCAACATCTCTCACAATGTAACCTAACCGAAGAAAGTTTAAACCCTTTTGTTGTCCTAGTAGAGATTCTTCCAAAATAACTTTCGTCACACCTCTCTCAGTGAAAACTAAACAAGCTGTTATCTGATCATGACACCTGCTGAATCCATCTTTAGGTTTCCCAGTGTAGTGTGGTTTAAAGATGAATGCCTATTCCCTTGTGTTTTGTGTGTATTTGTCTTGGCGTTTTGCATTATCTTGTTTGGTTTTCTTCTTTTTGTCGTCTTGCAGTCTTGTAATGAAACTACATGATTAAATAAAGTAAAGAATTTAAACGTTATTTTGTCAGTATGCTTATAGTGCCATTCCACTTCCCTTTTAGCTACGGCTTCAGGTGACAGATTTGGCTCTCTGGAGCCTAGTTGCCAAATATTGCCCTGAGGTATCAGAAACTGCAGACACAATGTCTTCATTCAGAGCCCAGTCAGTCTGACATATGGGTCAGGCGTGGTGTAAAAACCCAAGCTACAGTCCCTGCCAAGTACAGCTGCCATGTTGCTCATTGATTATCACAATGTTATGTCAAAGTAGCTAAGATAGCTCTATTCGTCTCAGTGTTTATAATGCTTCAGAACATACTTACTACTAATGGACATTTTACTCCTGGAATATATTGAACAGATCAAATTGTTTTCTGTCAAAAGGAGAAGATCCAGAAACTGTATGAGAAGAATCTACATGGAGACTTTGACACAAACAAACACATTCAGATGAAGAAGGAGTTCAGGAATCCTAGGTAATACCCGAACACATATAAACATGTCTGACATACTGGTGGTTGTATCAGTATCAGTTGACTTCATCTGTCTTTGCAGTATTTATGAGAAACTTATCCAGTTCTGCGGCATAGATGAGCTGGGGACCAACTATCCCAAAGACATGTTTGATCCTCACGGCTGGTCAGAGGAGTCTTACTACGAGGCACTTGGTAAGGAAATCGTATGTATTCTGTGCTCGTGGCAAAAGCCGGTTGCCGTCAGTATCCATGTTGGGATGGCTGTTGCTGAAGACTTTTCTTCCACTCATTGCAGCAAAAGCTCAGAAGGTAGAGATGGATAAACTGGAGAAAGCCAAGAAGGATCGGACGAAGGTGAGGGACACAGGCGTTTTTATTGACTTGAAGAGGGCACCTGAGGTAACCTGAATTTCAATACCTCTCTTGTGACAACCTATTCTATGGTCTCTTTAAATGCCACTCACAAAGCTCTTTTAAAAATAAACACTATCTGCGCACAATCATTTTGCAGCATTTTATTGTCGATCTCCCAATCTTCTTACATCTTAGCTGTTACACCAACCAGACT
This sequence comes from Dallia pectoralis, assembly GCA_029465975.1. Taxonomy (NCBI): domain Eukaryota; kingdom Metazoa; phylum Chordata; class Actinopteri; order Esociformes; family Umbridae; genus Dallia; species Dallia pectoralis. The sequence goes on along the minus strand of CM055759.1, from coordinate 11,166,027 downwards.
GAAAGAACCTTCTCTGTGTTTTGCTCTTTATCGGGCAACGTAATTTAGCCTAATCCCCACACAACATCACAAGACTAATCTGCTTCCTGCACACTCTGATCCAATGAATTTCCTGTTTTCCTCTTCTAGATTGAGTTTGTGACTGGCACTAAAAAGGGAACCAACCCAGCCAACGCAGCAGCTTCCACAACCAACACCTCTACCACTACAGGTATATACAGTGGGATTACACAACCGACACCTCTACCACTACAGGTATATACAGGGGGATTACACAACAGACACCTCTACCACTACAGGTATATACAGTGGGATTACACAACCGACACCTCTACCACTACAGGTATATACAGGGGGATTACACAACCGACACCTCTACCACTACAGGTATATACAGTGGGATTACACAACCGACACCTCTACCACTACAGGTATATACAGTGGGATTACACAACCGACACCTCTACCACTACAGGCATATACAGTGGGATTACACAACCGACACCTCTACCACTACAGGTACATACAGTGGGATTACACAACCAACACCTCTACCACTACAGGTATATACAGTGGGATTACACAACCAACACCTCTACCACTACAGGTATATACAGTGGGATTACACAACCGACACCTCTACCACTACAGGCATATACAGGGGATTACACAACCGACACCTCTACCACTACAGGTATATACAGTGGGATTACACAACCGACACCTCTACCACTACAGGTATATACAGTGGGATTACACAACCGACACCTCTACCACTACAGGTATATACAGGGGGATTACACAACCAACACCTCTACCACTACAGGTATATACAGTGGGATTACACAACCAACACCTCTACCACTACAGGTATATACAGTGGGATTACACAACCGACACCTCTACCACTACAGGCATATACAGTGGGATTACACAACCAACACCTCTACCACTACAGGTATATACAGGGGGATTACACAACCGACACCTCTACCACTACAGGTATATACAGGGGGATTACACAACAGACACCTCTACCACTACAGGTATATACAGTGGGATTACACAACCGACACCTCTACCACTACAGGTATATACAGTGGGATTACACAACCGACACCTCTACCACTACAGGTATATACAGTGGGATTACACAACCGACACCTCTACCACTACAGGTATATACAGGGGATTACACAACCGACACCTCTACCACTACAGGTATATACAGGGGGATTACACAACCGACACCTCTACCACTACAGGTATATACAGGGGATTACACAACCGACACCTCTACCACTACAGGTATATACAGGGGGATTACACAACCAACACCTCTACCACTACAGGCATATACAGTGGGATTACACAACCGACACCTCTACCACTACAGGTATATACAGTGGGATTACACAACCGACACCTCTACCACTACAGGCATATACAGGGGGATTACACAACCGACACCTCTACCACTACAGGTATATACAGTGGGATTACACAACCGACACCTCTACCACTACAGGTATATACAGGGGGATTACACAACAGACACCTCTACCACTACAGGTATATACAGGGGATTACACAACAGACACCTCTACCACTACAGGTATATACAGTGGGATTACACAACCAACACCTCTACCACTACAGGTATATACAGTGGGATTACACAACCGACACCTCTACCACTACAGGTATATACAGTGGGATTACACAACCGACACCTCTACCACTACAGGTATATACAGGGGATTACACAACCGACACCTCTACCACTACAGGTATATAAAGGGGGATTACACAACCGACACCTCTACCACTACAGGTATATACAGGGGGATTACACAACCGACACCTCTACCACTACAGGTATATACAGGGGGATTACACAACCAACACCTCTACCACTACAGGCATATACAGTGGGATTACACAACCGACACCTCTACCACTACAGGTATATACAGTGGGATTACACAACCGACACCTCTACCACTACAGGCATATACAGGGGGATTACACAACCGACACCTCTACCACTACAGGTATATACAGTGGGATTACACAACCGACACCTCTACCACTACAGGTATATACAGGGGGATTACACAACAGACACCTCTACCACTACAGGTATATACAGGGGGATTACACAACAGACACCTCTACCACTACAGGTATATACAGTGGGATTACACAACCAACACCTCTACCACTACAGGTATATACAGTGGGATTACACAACCGACACCTCTACCACTACAGGTATATACAGTGGGATTACACAACCGACACCTCTACCACTACAGGCATATACAGTGGGATTACACAACCGACACCTCTACCACTACAGGTATATACAGTGGGATTACACAACCGACACCTCTACCACTACAGGTATATACAGGGGATTACACAACCGACACCTCTACCACTACAGGTATATACAGGGGATTACACAACCGACACCTCTACCACTACAGGTATATACAGGGGGATTACACAACCGACACCTCTACCACTACAGGTATATACAGGGGATTACACAACCGACACCTCTACCACTACAGGTATATACAGGGGGATTACACAACCGACACCTCTACCACTACAGGTATATACAGGGGGATTACACAACCGACACCTCTACCACTACAGGTATATACAGTGGGATTACACAACCGACACCTCTACCACTACAGGTATATACAGGGGATTACACAACCGACACCTCTACCACTACAGGTATATACAGGGGATTACACAACCGACACCTCTACCACTACAGGTATATACAGTGGGATTACACAACCGACACCTCTATCACTACATGTATATACAGTGGGATTACACAACCGACACCTCTACCACTACAGGTATATACAGGGGGATTACACAACCGACACCTCTACCACTACAGGTATATACAGTGGGATTACACAACCGACACCTCTACCACTACAGGTATATACAGTGGGATTACACAACCGACACCTCTACCACTACAGGTATATACAGTGGGATTACACAACCGACACCTCTACCACTACATGTATATACAGTGGGATTACACAACCGACACCTCTACCACTACAGGTATATACAGTGGGATTACACAACCGACACCTCTACCACTACAGGTATATACAGTGGGATTACACAACCGACACCTCTACCACTACAGGTACATACAGTGGGATTACACAACCGACACCTCTACCACTACAGGTATATACAGTGGGATTACACAACCGACACCTCTACCACTACAGGTATATACAGGGGATTACACAACCGACACCTCTACCACTACAGGTATATACAGTGGGATTACACAACCGACACCTCTACCACTACAGGTATATACAGTGGGATTACACAACCGACACCTCTACCACTACAGGTATATACAGTGGGATTACACAACAGACACCTCTACCACTACAGGTATATACAGTGGGATTACACAACCGACACCTCTACCACTACAGGTACATACAGTGGGATTACACAACCGACACCTCTACCACTACAGGTACATACAGTGGGATTACACAACCGACACCTCTACCACTACAGGTATATACAGGGGGATTACACAACCGACACCTCTACCACTACAGGTACATACAGTGGGATTACACAACCGACACCTCTACCACTACAGGCATATACAGTGGGATTACACAACCGACACCTCTACCACTACAGGCATATACAGTGGGATTACACAACCGACACCTCTACCACTACAGGTATATACAGGGGATTACACAACCGACACCTCTACCACTACAGGTATATACAGGGGGATTACACAACCGACACCTCTACCACTACAGGTATATACAGTGGGATTACACAACCGACACCTCTACCACTACAGGTATATACAGTGGGATTACACAACCGACACCTCTACCACTACAGGTATATACAGTGGGATTACACAACCGACACCTCTACCACTACAGGTATATACAGGGGGATTACACAACCGACACCTCTACCACTACAGGTATATACAGTGGGATTACACAACCGACACCTCTACCACTACAGGCATATACAGTGGGATTACACAACCGACACCTCTACCACTACAGGTATATACAGGGGATTACACAACCGACACCTCTACCACTACAGGTATATACAGGGGATTACACAACCGACACCTCTACCACTACAGGTATATACAGTGGGATTACACAACCGACACCTCTACCACTACAGGTATATACAGTGGGATTACACAACCGACACCTCTACCACTACAGGTATATACAGTGGGATTACACAACCGACACCTCTACCACTACAGGTATATACAGGGGATTACACAACCGACACCTCTACCACTACAGGTATATACAGTGGGATTACACAACCGACACCTCTACCACTACAGGTATATACAGGGGGATTACACAACCGACACCTCTACCACTACAGGTATATACAGTGGGATTACACAACCGACACCTCTACCACTACAGGTATATACAGTGGGATTACACAACCGACACCTCTACCACTACAGGTACATACAGTGGGATTACACAACCGACACCTCTACCACTACAGGTACATACAGTGGGATTACACAACCGACACCTCTACCACTACAGGCATATACAGTGGGATTACACAACCGACACCTCTACCACTACAGGTATATACAGGGGATTACACAACCGACACCTCTACCATTACAGGTATATACAGGGGGATTACACAACCGACACCTCTACCACTACAGGTATATACAGTGGGATTACACAACCGACACCTCTACCACTACAGGTATATACAGTGGGATTACACAACCGACACCTCTACCACTACAGGTATATACAGGGGATTACACAACCGACACCTCTACCACTACAGGTATATACAGTGGGATTACACAACCGACACCTCTACCACTACAGGTATATACAGTGGGATTACACAACCGACACCTCTACCACTACAGGCATATACAGGGGATTACACAACCGACACCTCTACCACTACAGGTATATACAGTGGGATTACACAACCGACACCTCTACCACTACAGGTATATACAGTGGGATTACACAACCGACACCTCTACCACTACAGGTATATACAGTGGGATTACACAACCGACACCTCTACCACTACAGGTATATACAGTGGGATTACACAACCGACACCTCTACCACTACAGGTATATACAGTGGGATTACACAACCAACACCTCTACCACTACAGGTATATACAGTGGGATTACACAACAGACACCTCTACCACTACATGTATATACAGTGGGATTACACAACCGACACCTCTACCACTACAGGTATATACAGTGGGATTACACAACCGACACCTCTACCACTACAGGTATATACAGTGGGATTACACAACCAACACCTCTACCACTACAGGTATATACAGGGGATTACACAACCAACACCTCTACCACTACAGGCATATACAGTGGGATTACACAACCAACACCTCTACCACTACAGGTATATACAGGGGGATTACACAACCGACACCTCTACCACTACAGGTATATACAGTGGCAGACCACTCTTCGGATCGGATAATTGATGTAGCCTTTGGTTTCTCATAACGCCAGGTCACTGAGGGCAGCACAAATTGAGGCAGACCCCTCCAATCCGGACAATGGTCTACTCAGATCTCTCCCATCTGGTAGGAGGCAGAGGTCAATCAAGACCAAAACCTCTCGCCACAAAAACAGTTTCATCCCCTTGGCTGTAAGCCTAAGGAATGTGCCTCGGCACTAAACTGTCCTAAACTTGCCTTCTTCTTCTCATTGATTTAGCCACTCTGTACACTACTGGGTCAGTCAAAAAATGTAAAGGACATCTGAACTCACAATTTGCATATTCATGTAATACATATCTCCAAAAGTAATCTCTACAGGTCATCTGAACTCTAATCAGACATGGCATATTGCATAATCAAAGTACATTACATTACCACCCAATCCAGAGTTACGATATAAAAACGACTGTACCCGTTATTTGGTTTTTGCATCTATTGCCATCAGGTGGATTGCAAATGGGTCTACTAACGTGCAAATGGGTCTACTAACGTCCTAACGTTTTTTTCCCCGTTTTCCATGTTTTAATATCTTTCTAAAAGGGAAAGGCTAAGAATATATCAGGTTATTTTTTTCACTTATTCACTATTACCCTGTCTCTTCTTCAGAGGCTCAGAAAAGGAAGAGTAAGTGGGACTCTGCAGTGCCTGTGACCCTGGCCCAACCAGCCCTGCTCACTACCACGGCAACCCTGCCAGCGGTCGTCTCCGTGACGACCACCGCCAGTGGGACCAAGACCACAGTGATCTCTGCTGTAGGCACCATCCTGAAGAAAGCCAAGCAGTGAACTGGCATGGCGAGGAATCGTGTTCCAACGGACAGATAAATAAATGAGACAGTTGGAGAGACCAGTATGAGTGTTGAATTTAGCTGAATGACCGCATTGGAACTGACAAGAGACTGTCTAAAGACATTACGGTCATCACATGAACGTTTCTATGGCCACTCAACCTCTGCATTTCTGACCAAAAAATGTGGGAGTGGAACTATGGTCAAAGGATTCATTCCTAACATGGGATTCAATAACATGTAGTTGTTCTGTAACTTCTGCATTGGTGTTGTGATTTTACTCCTTTACCCAGCCCCACAGTCCACACCCAGTTGGTGTTCAAACCATTTAACTGTCTGTGTTTATCAGCTAGACATAGTGTTTATCTGAAGTCTGTTCATTGGGAAATCTATCTTCGCTACTAAGGTATCTCAGTTATGGCATTTGTTACTTGGTTCATGTCTGAACCGTGTAGAATTCTTTTGTTCAATGTTCCTGAAAAATGGTTTGTCCCAGGATCAATCTGCCTTTTAACGTAGTAGATATATTTTTATTTTTTGTGGAGTCGTCAATATAATTAGCTTTTCAGCCACTGCATACAGTGTATTTGTGCCATTTCCTGGACTGTATGTTTTGTATTTGCTATGGTCTTAAAAGGCTAACATGACTATGGACTTTAACATCAGTGTTTGATCATTGTTAATGGTCTTTTTACAGATGTACATATTTATAGGTAATGATTGTAAGGTAAATAAATCAAACATCATACTGCCTTCTAAATCTGAGTGGGAATGATTTTGGGTTTAACTCTTTTTAACACGTCTTCTGTATGTAAGATGCTAGGCGTGTCTGGTCATAAAAAAATCAAAATGTTCCCTGGATATAATTTTGTCCCGGCAATGAAGGGATGGTATTGTGTTCTAAATCTATTGACTGTGGCCACTGGCTTGAATATGGACAGAGGAATTTCTTACAGACTTTTCCCTGATATCTATGCACTACCCACTTCTGTCCCCCCCTTCCCTCTATTTCTGGGCACTTTGTTCTTGCATGTGTTCTCCAGCTGAGGATGTGATTTACAGCCTTCCTTCACCTCCCATCTTCCCATTATCCTACCGCTATACATCTCTCCCACCCTGCAGTCTTTTGAAGGGCCGCTGGAGTTCAAAGTTCACAGCAGGAGTTGTTTCGGAGTATGTGTAGTAGGAGTATGTGATGTCCGTCAATTTGATTGAGTCATTAGGCACAGCTCTAGGATCATCTTACCATCGATCGATAACTATTATATTTAAGTGGTATGCTTTTGAAATTGAATGGTTGTCTCAAATGGCTTGTTTGTCATGATGTCTAACATATTCTAACATATATTGTTCTCCGTGCTTGCCCCGCAATGGTGGAACAACTCCACTCTGGAGATCAGATCATCGGACTCTCTACCAATCTTCAAAAAACGTCTAAAAACATTCCTCTTCAAATTGTACCTCCAGTAGCTCCATGAATGGAGCTCCACAACTCTCGACCGTTTGAAACTTCACTACCGAATCATTCTTCTATCTCTAGCACTTCCCCCTGCACCCACCCAGGAACAATGTACTTATTGCCTTTTTGATGTGTGTTTTTAGCTATATGTGAAATGCCTGCACTTATTGTAAGTCGCTCTGGATAAGAGCGTCTGCTAAATGCGCAAAATGTAAATGTAAATGTAAATATTCAGGCTGTTGTGTACAGAACGTTTTGGCAGAGGTGACTGAGTATTGTATTATTTCTGGAAACTGTTACTTTGGGTCAGGAAGGAGCCATACCCAAGGTTCCCTGAGCATTTCTGACCAAACATTTGCCAATGTAAGTCTGTTTTCTTGGGGATATTGACTGGGTCTTCTTTGAGTGTTTGTTTGTATGCTTGTTGGGCGTGGTAGGACCCAACCCACTCAACGCCCAGTGTTTTCCTGTCTGTCAGTAATGTCAAATATGCATATTGAAGATGTCTGAACGCCGTAGTTCAGAGCCACTGGCACGGTCTTCTGGATAACCTCCCATCCCACCACAAAATGATTCCCAGAACCAGATGAGATGAACTAGAAACAGAACTCGGAGCAGGATTCAAGTCAACATGTACAGCATAGTTTCTGACTGTGTGAAAACAGCTTTCACTTCACTCTGTCCCCCTTATGTCAGCGTGTTCATTTGCCGTGGTCTCCCTCACTTTCTCCCTAATTTCCTGTCGTGATATTGTTAAATACTGTTATATGTGCTGTGCTTAGATACATGCCTAGAGGCTGTATTTTATATGAATCTCAGAATTGCAACCCTACCCTGTGTGTGTGTGTGCGCGCGTGCGTGTGTGTGCATGCCCTGTGTGTGCCGTGTTCCTGTGAGTCAGAGACACACCCAATGTACAGCTAAGTACTGAACAGGCCTCAACCTTGCCTTAACACAACCTAACTTCCACCCGGTATACTGACACAGGTTTGAATCACTCACAAAGTATTAAGATGCTATGAATAAGACCTGTTATTGCCTACGGAAGGGGTGGCCAACCAGTCAGAGACTAAGAGCCAAAAATCTTTACTGTGTCGCCCCAAAGAGCCACATCATACACATGGGCAAAAGTAAAATTCCGAAAAATAAAAGCTTAAAAACTATTTCAAAAGACATATTGTGGCATTTGGTGGGGGAAATCGAACTAGCAACCTCTGGCTCCGCAGCTGATTGCACTAACCACTACTTCAATCAGGGATATCACAATTGGAGAGGCGAGTAGCAGCTTTTTGTTATAAGTCGCGACTGCGCAATTTGAGTTAATTGCAGTGTCGTTGTTTTATTTCCGTTCGTTGTTACGTGTTGGTTTAAATGGTTTTTAAAATAAACACCACAAACGTATAGAGTGTCTCTGCAAATGGCTTTTGACTGCACTACACCCCTAGTTTGTGACACATGCGTGTTTGACGAAAGTTCCTTTATTGAATTCAAGTGAAGCGAACACGGACATTAAAAAAACACAAACTTCGATATGAACGTAAGAGCCGCATGAAACCTGACAAAGAGACGCATGCGGCTCGGGTTGGCCAGGCCTGGCCTACAGCCTTATCCTTACCAAATGCGGACGTTTTTTCTCTTCAAGATGGACAAAATAATTTTAATCTGAAGTAACACTTCTGGACTAAATATATTGTACATCATGGCTGGGGTAATTAAATGAGTTGGTATCCCACCCAAAAACACTGTCCATCTCTCATTGGCTGATTTTGTACCCTACCATGACTATTGAGCTGGTTCAATGGGGTGACAACAAGTCTGGCTTTTGTCATGGAAATAATCCGAGTTTAACACTGGGGACACTGTTGAACAGAGCACAACCGGGACGGTTGAGGGAGTCTTTAACGGAGACCCTCGGACATTTTGCACGTCTGGGATACATGACATGTTAGGTTGCTGACCACCGGAAACAACGTGATTATTATTATTGTCCATCACCAGACCACCTGATACCGGTAACGGACACTCACCTCATACGCGGAGCTGTAGACGTTAAGTAGTCCGTTTGGAGAAACATTAAGACGTTTATTACCCTACAATTCATAGATTACATTGCACCAGTGATTAAATGTAGTATTTATTCAATAGTTGCTATTCATTAATATGAACAGTAATGGGTATTGTTTTGCACAATGTCCGCTCTATCTTTTCTCAAACTGGTCGCATAATTGGATTTAAGTCGCGGAGTGATTTGAACTTTTATAGGCAACATTGTAACCACGTGCGTATATGGAACTACTTTCATATTTAAATGCTTTGTAACGTTCATTTATTGGGCATCCAGTGTCATGCTGGTTATACGTCATCTGGCTGCTTGATATGTACTATCTGAGATTAGTGTGACAGGTTAAAATGCTCACAAAGCAAACATCCTATTTGCAATAATGTCTGGTTCGGTTTCTATTGTGTTCATTGATTTACTGCTTGATAGGCGGATAGGGTCAAATAATAGGCCTCCAAGAAGTCTCATTCTGATATTTCTTTAGATGTAAATGTAAATGTGTAGGTAACCTCAAGGTGAAGGTCGTTAGTCGGCCTACAAGCCTGAAAGTAACAATATATTGCAGAAATGAGTACAGGTGTGCGGACAGTAGGAACCTGTAAGCGTTTCATGAGAATTTCTCTCAATGTTATCAAACACAAATGTAATAAAGTTTAAGCAACTCAAGTTTATCTCCTTAAAACAAATGTTTGGATTGGCATCATTGCCAAAAGAGAGGGAAGGTGAAAAAGGGAGTGGTGTTTTGCAACATTTCCATTTCTCTGGAGAGGACTGAACCATTTGTCAAGCCCAAACCGTGTTCATGATTGGTGTTTTGTTTTAATTACTGTACATCCCTTCCCGAAAACTCTGTTTTGGAGACAAAGGTTTTTTCACCCATGAGTCATTGCATGGCATACAGATGCCAGAATATGGTGCGAGATAAAGCTTTGATATTTGTTAAGTTGTCTGTGGACCAGTAAACTGAGTCTGACTTATGTATAGCGCCTCAGTCTTGACATAGGTCTCAGGGCCTATATTTGATCACAGACAGGTATTTCTCCGGTGAGAGCAGGTGAACAGTTAAATATACAGTACTGTCTTCCTTTCTGTAGCTCTTAATAGATATTATGGCTGTTAAATTATATAACGTGGTCTGACGTAGATATGCAACTCCTCTTTAACACAGACATAGGTTATCCCCAGCGATCAGGCAGTGTGCCTGGTTGGCATCTGGCTCTGCTACGGTCCCAGTTCTCTCTGGTGTCTGTTTCTAAAATACATTACTATTACTATGCATTACTACACTAGCTTTACACTTAATTTCCACCAGTTGCACGCTGAGCTTAGTGTGTTCCTGTTTGTTTCAACTTCAAGTAATGTTGTTACTCTGTGGGATATCATGTTGCTATTTGAAGTGAGTGTGTCTGCGCGTGTTATCAGGGAATATATGTAATGCCCTTTATCACTGCATGTTAGCTCTTTGTGTACTCTTGACTGTGACTGTTACCTGTAGCCTGCAGGCTGTGTTCTGTTCTCTGCCACTCCCTGGGGCTTGGAAGTCGGCCATGTAAGGAGGGGCCACTCTCACTAGACTCAAGCCCACACAGGTGAGCCCTGCTTTAGAGGAATGTGGCAGGGAGGGGGGCTGACAAACTCAGAGACGTGGTACCCTGAACATTTAACGCCAGGGGACAGGATAGAGATAGAGGAAGTGAATTGCTCTTACTGTTAGCTACTTACCTGAGCCACGGAAAAAGTAAGACACACGGAGAGCAAGGAAGAGAGAGAGTGTGAAAGAGAGAGAGAGAGAAAGGGTTCAAGTTAGAGGAGGGATCACAGCACAGACAGATAGAACACACGTTTGCTGACTCGTACCCTGTGTCTTTCATTTAAAGGCTGCCACTCAGGCTTTCACAGAGGTGTATATTTTGCCTCTAAGTTCAAGGGAATAGAAGTCAGTATCTAACCAAGCAGAGAAGGCAGGACTGAGGAAGGAACAAAAGAAGACAGGAAAAAATAGAAAGGGAGAAATAAGTGTTTCTCTGTTCTGTGCCGTGGCATTGACAATTCTTTGGAACTTGGACCTGAACTTTTTTCCCCTTCCAGGTGGATTGTAACCTTGCAGAACAGTGGGAAGTAAAACAAAAGGACAGGATTGAGTAATTTTATTCCTTATTTGTCGGATTTTTGGACTTGTTTTGGGCAAGGCATCAGAGGTTTGTTTGATCAGTAGTCTCTTGATTACTAAATTCACTACATGTTCCTCATGCTTTATTACATGCTTCAAACTTGCATTTCTGCGTTAAAATATTGAGTCAGAAAACATGCAGACACACGTTTGCATTCTGAGATATGTATAGATTTATTATTAACCATTTTAAAGTTTTAAAGTTGACCATCATCGCACAATGATGTCTGTAATCCATGCTTTGATTATTATTTTCAAATGTGTCACAAATCCATTTTAGTTATTGGTACTAATATTAGCATTTTGCATGCATGATGTTACAATTATCTGAAAGTAACTACGAAATATTGTTTCTTATGGTTCATTTGAACAGGCAAGCTGATATAGCTCTTATCCAGTGTGACATACATTTTCATAGTTTTTGCACTGATCCCCTGATCATTTAAAATATGACCATGTGGAGCAAATCCTATTGAAGTCATGCTACCAATATTATACATCTTCATGCATCCTGTCCAAATAATTTAAGTGATAATTGAGTCACACTGTTGATTTCAGATACAGGAGTTATTAAAAAAATGAAGCACAAACGATGCTAATATGAATATCAGAACTTAAATGTTGACATTAAAAGTTTCAGAGAAACTAAACCAAAGCATCGGATTTTGTCAAATCTTGTTTATAGGCTGATAAAGATAAAAGTGCCTTACAAGAGATGTTTTGCCAGTATGCATCCTGAAGATAATAATTTACATGTCAAGGTGCTGATTTGAAAGGATACAAAGCTTATTGTGCCCCCATATTCATTTCATAATGGATAGGTCCCCTCCCTGTTCTGGAATGCTCACTGAGCTGCCGGGCACATTGTTTTATCCACAACAACGACTGAACTAACAAAGACAAACATATTTCCCCCATTTGTTTTGCATTTCTCCCTATCTCTGTTTGGCTTCACATTCAAAATATCTGATCCTAATCTGACTGTTATTTGTCTCTTTTCTGTTTGTCACTACTAGTATCCTCATGGTAATTCATGTCATGTTTGTAACTATGTGGAAGTGGGGGATATACTGTGGAATCACAAGTACCAGTTAGATGCATTCACATGCTTTAAACTTGTTCAGAAAATGCAGGTTGGCTAATAGGCAATGTGCTGTGTCTGTGTTTAACTGAAGTGTTAATTATTATCAGTATTGTGTTGTCGTAACATTTAACGGCTCAGATTTGCCTATTCGTTATTTACGTAATTTTCTTATTAGGTGACTTTGAAAGTCAGGAAATCTGGGTTTTAGTAATTCACAGTAAATTCCCGGTTCCCACTCGGTTAGAAAAGGAGCACTTGACTTGGGTAACTTTAAACAGAACTTTAATTATCAGTACTATATTTGCTCTGAAACTTTATTCATAAGGAACTACCGTAGATATTTTTACTTGATATAGTTGGGTTTTATAGTTGTTAACAGACAACATTACGGAACTTGCATCTCTTGGTAAAAACATTCCCGCTCCTGTTTTTCTTTCATGTCCCTATCGATTATTGGGATAAATATCAGTGCGAGCACATGTGGACATACTCCTCAGGCAGGGTCAAGTTGGCAGTAAAGTGCAACACTACAGAATGTGGCCGTTCCTGTGTTTTATTGCTCTGTTTTGGTCATCGTAGGGGCAGGGTCTCGCCTCAGGGTGAAATTCCTGTTGGGTGAGTCAATGGTCAAAATAGGGGGCATTTTGGACCATAACACATTATTCCTGTAAGTCATTTTGAGCCACCAAATGTTAGACTTCACTCTAAATGTAATACTGACAGTGTTGACAAAGATGTGGCTTCTTATTTCTTTGAATGATATTTGCTACTGTATGATACTTTTTCAACGCAATGTTCACTTATAACAAAGTCTTTCTTTATGACTGGAGGAACATTCTCTTGAAATAATGCGTTTCACATTGCCAGACGTCTGGGCTTTCCTATTCCAGTTTATTAACCCATGCCCAAACTTGATTTTTCCATGCTTACCTTCCTACTCTGAAGTTTTGATCAGACAGGCAGACAGTTCGGGTTACACCATCTTATTTCTGTAAAGGAATGTGCCGAGGTCACTGGGGGACTCAAGAGGTAGATAATGTAACCCAGGAGGCATACCTGGATGCTAAAAGAGCATTTTCATAGATTTTGTGTGAAACTCAGCATGCAGGTAGAAGTTGTTTTAGATGTATCCTCTACATTAGATGGGTAAACTGAACCACCTTCATGACTGTGAGCTTGACAAATGACGGGGTCCAGCACAAGGTGAAAGTTGAAAGGTCATGGTGTGTGTGTGTGTGTGTGTAATGTTTTGGTTGTCATTTGATCAGTACACAAAAAGTATGTATCCTTCAATAAAATGTTTACTTGCTTGTTTCCTTACGACAGTACAATAATATAGATAATAGAGTAAATTAGATACATCTTTAAAAAAGTAAAACAAGGGCACATTATACATCATCAGGGCATTCAGATAGGGTAGCAACTGGGGTTGTTCAAATCGTGTGTGTGTGTTTTGCAGGAAGGAGATGGGGAGATGGAAAATACATCTCTGGGTGGGTGTTGTACTTCTTGCTGTTCTCATGGCCAGTTGCTACACTGAAGGTGAGAACATTGTAAAGAGTCAAGTGTTTTTTAGGTCTGGCATTATTACAGAATGAACCTTTTCTTCATTAATCACTTGATATCATACTTTTCATTGGAATACTACTGATGCTTATTTGCAGATAAAAACAGACAAAAGTACGAACCAAATCCATGTGTGTGTGTTTGTTCTCCCTTCTATAGCGAACCCCTGTGTGGCCAAAAGCAGTCAGACCTGTTCAGCTTGTATCCACCGGGCGAAGGACTGTGCCTATTGCCCAGATGAGGTGAGAGGACACTGAGGTTAGGGTTATACATAAAAACACACGTTTAGCAGTAGACATGTCAATGACCTGCGTCCGTGTTTGCATACAGGTATTTGATGGTCCTCGGTGTGACCTCAAGCATGCCATCGAGATGCGTGGTTGTAAAAACCCAATGGCAGCTACCAGCACTGTCTCCATAGTGGAAGTAAGTATGCCCTACCAGGCTAGCAGCCTTACCAGGCTAGAAAGCAGTGAGCGCTCATAGTGGCACTGAGAAATGTCTTCATCATTTGTTATTGTTGACCCTAATTAATGGTAGGCAGAACACTGGAGATGTGGAGGTTCGTAGTCTTCAGTATTACTGATATTGTTTTTTACATCTGACTCTGACATCTGATGACTTTTGACAAGTAGTTACAGCCTTCATCCTGGGCACGTTGTTTCCCATCATCCCCATCATCTCTATCATCCCCATCATCCCCATCATCCCCATCATCACCATCATCTCTATCATCCCCATCATCCCCATCATCTCCATCATCTCTATCATCCCCATCATCCCCATCATCCCCATCATCCCCATCATCTCTATCATCCCCATCATCACCATCATCTCTATCATCCCCATCATCCCCATCATCCCTATCATCCCCATCATCCCCATCATCCCCATCATCTCTATCATCACCATCATCCCCATCATCCCTATCATCCCCATCATCCCTATCATCCCCATCATCCCAATCATCCCTATCATCCCCATCATCACCATCATCCCCATCATCTCTATCATCACCATCATCCCTATCATCCCCATCATCACCATCATCTCTATCATCACCATCATCCCCATCATCCCTATCATCACCATCATCACCATCATCTCTATCATCACCATCATCCCCATCATCCCTATCATCCCCATCATCACCATCATCTCTATCATCACCATCATCCCCATCATCCCAATCATCCCTATCATCCCTACCCACCATAGTTGTTTGGCTACAGATCAGTTGACCACATGCCACATGGATCCTCTGTTCACCATGGTCTCAAGAGAGGTTTTTTTCTCGTTTTGAAGCCCTTTCTTCCAAATGATGTAGATGACATGACACCATATTCACTCTATATCTCCACCTCTTTCCCCTTTCTCTTCATCTCTTCATCTAACTCTCCAGAGCCGACTGATCAACAAAACGATCAACCGCTCTCAGGTATCTCCTCAGAAGATCGAAATGAGTCTTCTTCCAGGAGAGGAGAGGGTGGTAGATATGGAGGTGTATGAGCCCACTAAAGGACCACTGGACCTCTACATTCTTATGGACTTTTCCAACTCCATGCAAGATGATCTGGACAACCTCAAAAAGATGGGCACCAGTCTGGGTTAGTCTAGGCCCAATATGTGCTGTGACTCCCGTGTCGTGGTGCTGGGAGTTTGCCTTGGCGGTATTAACTGTCTGTGTTCCTACGTAGCGGAGCTGATTACAACCCTGTCTGATGACTTCACCATTGGCTTTGGCAAGTTCGTGGACAAAGTGGTGGAACCCCAGACAGACATGAGACCAGAAAAGTGAGATCGATTTTACACCACATGTAAAGACTAATATACACATGTAGGCAAGAGCAATGTTTGCTTAAAATGTCTGCATATATGTGCTTTTACTCACTGTCCTTCCCCTCCCATTCTCTTGTCTTCTGTCTCCATTTCCCTTCAGACTGAAAGAACCCTGGCCCAACAGCGACCCTCCGTTCTCGTTCCAACATGTCATCACTCTTACTAGTAATGAAAGTTCCTTTACTCAAAAGCTGAATAAGGAACGTATCTCTGGAAACGTGGATGCTCCTGAGGGGGGATTTGACGCCATACTGCAAACTGTAGTCTGTGGGGTGCGACTAACGACTTACATTTACTAGATCTATCCTTACAATTCACTTTTGTATTAGTATTACTTTCAAATTGAGATCAATTGTTTTGAGGTGTGGTTTCTCTGAGACTTTTGTAGATGAGGCTCAGAGGAACCTCCAGGAGCTCAGAAAGCTGTACCAGAAGCTGTAAAGTTCAGGATAAAGACGTGTCGAGTCAGATACTTCATGCCAGACGTGTCGAGTCAGATACTTCATGCCAGAGGTGTCAAGTCAGATACTTCATGTCAGACGTGTCGAGTCAGATACTTCATGTCAGACGTGTCGAGTCAGATACTTCATGTCAGACGTGTCGAGTCAGATACTTCATGTCAGACGTGTCGAGTCAGATACTTCATGTCAGACGTGTCGAGTCAGATACTTCATGTCAGACGTGTCGAGTCAGATACTTCATGTCAGACGTGTCGAGTCAGATACTTCATGTCAGACGTGTCGAGTCAGATACTTCATGTCAGACGTGTCGAGTCAGATACTTCATGTCAGACGTGTCGAGTCAGATACTTCATGTCAGACGTGTCGAGTCAGATACTTCATGTCAGACGTGTCGAGTCAGATACTTCATGTCAGACGTGTCGAGTCAGATACTTCATGTCAGACGTGTCGAGTCAGATACTTCATGTCAGACGTGTCGAGTCAGATACTTCATGTCAGACGTGTCGAGTCAGATACTTCATGTCAGACGTGTCGAGTCAGATACTTTAATGTCAGACGTGTCGAGTCAGATACTTCATGTCAGACGTGTCGAGTCAGATACTTCATGCCAGACGTGTCGAGTCAGATACTTCATGCCAGACGTGTCGAGTCAGATACTTCATGTCAGACGTGTCGAGTCAGATACTTCATGTCAGACGTGTCGAGTCAGATACTTCATGTCAGACGTGTCGAGTCAGATACTTCATGTCAGACGTGTCGAGTCAGATACTTCATGTCAGACGTGTCGAGTCAGATACTTCATGTCAGACGTGTCGAGTCAGATACTTCATGTCAGACGTGTCGAGTCAGATACTTCATGTCAGACGTGTCGAGTCAGATACTTCATGCCAGACGTGTCGAGTCAGATACTTCATGTCAGACGTGTCGAGTCAGATACTTCATGTCAGACGTGTCGAGTCAGATACTTCATGTCAGACGTGTCGAGTCAGATACTTCATGTCAGACGTGTCGAGTCAGATCCTTCATGTCAGACGTGTCGAGTCAGATACTTCATGTCAGACGTGTCGAGTCAGATACTTCATGTCAGACGTGTCGAGTCAGATACTTCATGTCAGACGTGTCGAGTCAGATACTTCATGTCAGACGTGTCGAGTCAGATACTTCATGTCAGACGTGTCGAGTCAGATACTTCATGTCAGACGTGTCGAGTCAGATACTTCATGTCAGACGTGTCGAGTCAGATACTTCATGTCAGACGTTCGAGTCAGATACTTCATGTCAGACGTGTCGAGTCAGATACTTCATGTCAGACGTGTCGAGTCAGATACTTCATGTCAGACGTGTCGAGTCAGATACTTCATGTCAGACGTGTCGAGTCAGATACTTCATGTCAGACGTGTCGAGTCAGATACTTCATGTCAGACGTGTCGAGTCAGATACTTCATGTCAGACGTGTCGAGTCAGATACTTCATGTCAGACGTGTCGAGTCAGATACTTCATGTCAGACGTGTCGAGTCAGAAGTATTGTTTCATATGTGTTGTATCAGCGTGGGTAATAAGTATCATTATGCTACGGGGTCTAAATGATACTTACAATCCAACATGCACCCTCCTTACCCCACTCACCCTCCTTACCCCACTCACCCTCCTCACCCCACTCACCCTCCTCACCCCACTCACCCCCTCACCCCACTCACCCTACTCACCCTCCTCACCCCACTCACCCTCCTCACCCCACTCACCCCACTCACCTCCTCACCCTCCTCACCCCACTCACCCTCCTCACCCTCCTCACCCCACTCACCCTCCTCACCCCACTCACCCCACTCACCCCACTCACCTCCTCACCTCCTCACCCCACTCACCTCCTCACCCCACTCACCCTCCTCACCCCACTCACCCTCCTCACCCCACTCACCCTCCTCACCCCACTCACCCTCCTCACCCCACTCACCCCACTCACGCCACTCACCTCCTCACCCCACTCACCCTCCTCACCACACTCACCCTCCTCACCCCACTCAACATACGCTCTCTCCCATACAGGATAAGATTGGCTGGCGTAAGGATGCCACCCACCTTCTTGTCTTCTCCACTGAGTCGGCCTTCCACTACGAGACGGATGGTGCCAACGTCCTGTCGGGCATCTTGACCCGCAATGACGAGCAGTGCCACCTGGACGAGCAGGGGAGATACACCATGCACACCAAGCAAGACTACCCCTCTGTGCCCACCCTGGTTCGCCTGCTGGGAAAACACAACATTATCCCCATCTTCGCCGTCACTAATCACTCCTATACCTATTATGAGGTAAGAACCACGGCAGCATACTAACCTAACGCTAACCTTATTAACCATAACCTTAACCTTACTAAACCTAACGCTAACCTTATTAACCATAACCTTAACCTTACTAAACCTAACGCTAACCTTATTAACCATAACCTTAACCTTACTAAACCTGACGCTAACCTTATTAACCATAACCATAACCTCACTAAACCTAACGCTAACCTTATTAACCGTAACCATAATCTTACTAAACCTAACGCTAACCTTATTAACCGTAACCATAATCTTACTAAACCTAACGCTAACCTTATTAACCATAACCATAACCTTACTAAACCTAACGCTAACCTTATTAACCGTAACCATAACCTTACTAAACCTAACGCTAACCATGTTAACCGTAACCATAACCTTACTAAACCTACTAACGTTAACCTTATTAACCATAACCTTAACCTTACTAAACCTAACGCTAACCTTATTAACCATAACCATAACCCTACTAAACCTAACGCTAACCTTGTTGACCGTAACCATAACCTTACTAAATCTACTAACGCTAACCGTATTAACCATAACCTTACTAAACCTAACGCTAACCTTATTAACCATAACTTTAACCTTACTAAACCTAACGCTAACCTTATTAACCATAACCTTAACCTTACTAAACCTAACGCTAACCTTATTAACCATAACCTTAACCTTACTAAACCTAACGCTAACCTTATTAACCGTAACCATAACCTTACTAAACCTAACGCTAACCTTATTAACCATAACCATAACCTTACTAAACCTAACGCTAACCTTATTAACCGTAACCATAACCTTACTAAACCTAACGCTAACCATGTTAACCGTAACCATAACCTTACTAAACCTGACGCTAACCTTATTAACCATAACCATAACCTTACTAAACCTAACGCTAACCTTATTAACCGTAACCATAACCTTACTAAACCTAACGCTAACCTTATTAACCATAACCATAACCTTACTAAACCTAACGCTAACCTTATTAACCGTAACCATAACCTTACTAAACCTGACGCTAACCTTATTAACCGTAACCATAACCTTACTAAACCTAACGCTAACCTTATTAACCGTAACCATAACCTTACTAAACCTAACGCTAACCATGTTAACCGTAACCATAACCTTACTAAACCTGACGCTAACCTTATTAACCATAACCATAACCTTACTAAACCTAACGCTAACCTTGTTAACCGTAACCATAACCTTACTAAACCTGACGCTAACTTTATTAACCATAACCTTACAAAACCTAACGCTAACCTTTTTAACCGTAACCTTACTAACTCGACCCTTAACTCTGAACTGTAGAATATGAGAGAAATTATATGAATTATATTTTCTCTCAATTAGTTTCATGGGATTATTTGGATTAAAAGCGTAATGTTTACATTGATCATCCAGCAGGGGGTGACTATTACCAAGAACTGTAATTGTGTTGCACATAAGATGTCACTTGCTGCTAAGGACTATAAAGTTTGTTAGCAATCGTTTTGTAGTTGAGTTAAGACTGGAATCTTAGGTAGGCTGTAAACGCACTGCAAGCTATCTGTGTTGTGGTAATCAGTTAACATTAAACAAGCGGCCTTCTCCCTCAATTAAAACCGGTTATAATATTAATTAATTCCACTATACGATAAATTGTATTTCCCGAAAACAAATATTTTTAGCAGTACTATCCCTAACCTTACTAGCCCTAACAATACTAACCTTAACCGTACTAACCCTAACCTTAATCGTACTAGCCCTAACCTTAATCGTACTAACTCGAACCTTAATCTTACTAACCCTAACTTTAATCTTACTAACCCTAACCTTAATCTTACTAACCCTAACCTTAATCTTATTAACCCTAACCTTAATCGTACTAACCTTAACCTTAATCTTACTAACCCTAACCTTAATCTTACTTACGCTAACCTTAATCCTACCCAAACCTAACCATACTAATCCTAACTGTAATTTGACCTTAATAGCCCACACTTTACTAACCCAAACCTAACCATACTAATCCTAACTGTAATTTGACCTTAATAGCCCACACTTTACTAACCCAAACCTAACCATACTACTAATCCTAATTTGACTGTAATTTACTAACCCAAACCTAAACCATACTAATCCTAACTGTAATTTGACCTTAATAGCCCACACTTTACTAACCCAAACCTAACCATACTAATCCTAACTGTAATTTGACCTTAATAGCCCACACTTTACTAACCCAAACCTAACCATACTAATCCTAACTGTAATTTGACCTTAATAGCCCACACTTTACTAACCCAAACCTAAACCATACTAATCCTAACTGTAATTTGACCTTAATAGCCCACACTTTACTAACCCAAACCTAACCATACTAATCCTAACTGTAATTTGACCTTAATAGCCCACACTTTACTAACCCAAACCTAAACCATACTAATCCTAACTGTAATTTGACCTTAATAGCCCACACTTTACTAACCCAAACCTAAACCATACTAATCCTAACTCTAATTTGACCTTATTTAACCCAAACCTAACCATACTAATCCTAACTGTAATTTGACCTTAATAGCCCACACTTTACTAACCCAAACCCAAACCTAAACCATACTAATACTAATCCTAACTGTAATTTGACCTTAATATACCCACACACTTTACTAACCCAAACCTAACCATACTAATCCTAACTGTAATTTGACCTTAATAGCCCACACTTTACTAACCCAAACCTAACCATACTAATCCTAACTGTAATTTGACCTTAATAGCCCACACTTTACTAACCCAAACCTAACCATACTAATCCCTGTAATTTGACCACACTTTACTAACCCAAACCTAACCATACTAATCCTAACCATACTAATCCTAACTGTAATTTGACCTTAATAGCCCACACTTTACTAACCCAAACCTAACCATACTAATCCTAACTGTAATTTGACCTTAATAGCCCACACTTTACTAACCCAAACCTAACCATACTAATCCTAACCTAATTTGAATTTAATAGCCCACACTTTACTAACCCAAACCTAACCATACTAATCCTAACTGTAATTTGACCTTAATAGCCCACACTTTACTAACCCAAACCTAACCATACTAATCCTAACTGTAATTTGACCTTAATAGCCCACACTTTACTAACCCAAACCTAACCATACTAATCCTAACTGTAATTTGACCTTAATAGCCCACACTTTACTAACCCAAACCTAACCATACTAATCCTAACTGTAATTTGCCCACACTTTACTAACCCAAACCTAACCATACTAATCCTAACTGTAATTTGACCCCACACTTTACTAACCCAAACCTAACCATACTAATCCTAACTGTAATTTGACCTTAATAGCCCACACTTTACTAACCCAAACCTAACCATACTAATCCTAACTGTAATTTGACCTTAATAGCCCACACTTTACTAACCCAAACCTAACCATACTAATCCTAACTGTAATTTGACCTAATCCTAATAGCCCACACTTTACTAACCCAAACCTAACCATACTAATCCTAACTGTAATTTGACCTTAATAGCCCACACTTTACTAACCCAAACCTAAACCATACTAATCCTAACTGTAATTTGACCTTAATAGCCCACACTTTACTAACCCAAACCTAAACCATACTAATCCTAACTCTAACTGTAATTTGACCTTAATAGCCCACACTTTACTAACCCAAACTAAACACAACATCATCCCCATCCTTAGCAGTCATAATGTTATTACATGTGTGGTGTATACACTGTGTCTGAGGTCCTCATTGCTTTGCAAATAACATCTTATAACACATTTACCTTTTTGTTTTGTGTCCCCTGTGTAGAAGCTATATAAGTATTTCCCAATTGCTGAGCTGGGCATACTACAGGAAGACTCTACTAACTTTATCGCTCTTCTGGAGAAGGCCTTTACGGTAAGAATGGGCTTGTATGACACGTGTTTCACAATGAACACATTCAACTTAATGTATCCCCTTTAAACAACTTCCTTCCTAGTTCTGATCTTTGTCCTTTTCTCCTCAGAGTATCCGTTCTAAGATCAGTATCCGAGCAGAGAAAACTGTTTCAGTTATACAAGCTGAGGTCCAATCAGAAAGAGGGAGTATTGCACAGGCCGGGACCTTCGACGTCACCCCTGGAAACATAGTAAGAAACGCTTACATGTTGCAGACAGGGATTCATGCTCACACACACACACACACACACACACACACACACACACACACACACACACACACACACACACACACACACACAGCCAAACACACACACAGTCAAACACACACACACACACACAGTCAAACACACACACAGCCAAACACTCACACACAGCCAAACACACACACACAGCCAAACACACACACGCACACACACACGTGAACACACAAAAACTCATTGTGTGTTTTCCAGGGAAAGTTTAAGGTGCGAGTCAAGGCCAATGAGAGGGACGGTGAGGGACATGTGTGTGAGCTAAAAACCTCGGACAGAAAAGGGGAGATTAGAGTAAAACCAACAACCTTCAGTGCAGATCTACAAATCAACGCTGTGGTGCTCTGTGAAACCTGCAAGTGTGAGGAGGTATGAGCACAAACGCACACAGACACTTAAAACAACTCACACAAGATGTTTCAGTTTCTTACATTGGCTCTCTCTCTATCTCAGGAACGCATTAAAAAATCACCGAAGTGTTCAGGCAATGGGGACCTGGTGTGTGGGACGTGCCAGTGTGATGCTGGATGGTGAGACTAACGGAACTGAATTTACTCTCCCTCATATGTTCCAGATCATTTGTGAACAAACACAGTTGGACTGAAGAATCAGAATCAGAAAGTGTTTTGTTCGCCAAGTTCGATTTCACAAACGTTCGTTTTCATGCCTCAGTGTATTTTCTTGTCATATTCAGTCTAACATTATGTCTTATTAAGTCACATTGAGTCTACCATTATGTCTTATTATGTCATATTCAGTCTAACATTATGTCTTATTAAGTCACATTGAGTCTACCATTATGTCTTATTATGTCATATTCAGTCTAACATTATGTCTTATTAAGTCACATTGAGTCTACCATTATGTCTTATTATGTCATATTCAGTCTAACAATGTGTCTTATTAAGTCACATTGAGTTAGGGGTGGGCGATATGGGAAAAATATCATATCACGATTTTTTCAGGAAAAATCACGATTCACGATTTTATCACGATTCTTTTTCATGTTGCTTTTTAAGACTATTTTCCAAATTACTGAGCTGCAATACAAGGAAATTATATCTCCATTTAAAAAATATAGCGATACAAGGTAACAAAACATAAAAGGGAAAACAATTTTAAAGTAGCATATTTTAATCGCGTGTATATTTAATGGAAGTGCAATTGTGCAAAGAAGCACCTTCATTCTCATCCGCAGCTTCACCATCCATTCATTGTGTAACCTGCCATCCATCTACAGCATCAGATGATCTACTGTGTTATCATCCTGAATTAAATGAATTATGAATTATCAAGTAAAACATTTTACTAAAATAATATGTAGCCTATTTATTGTCTTATGTAACCATACAATACAAAATTAAAACCATGATTTTAAAATGCACAGGCTATGATATTTAAATTTCTAAAGATCGAATAAATGAAAATCCATCAAACTGTATGTCCTATTTTGATGTAATAAATGCTAAAACATTTTAGATCACAAGCGACGCCCAATCAAATGATTTGCGCATGATTGGCCTTATATATTGCAACACAGACTCCTGAAATAAAAACATTAGGCTACAGTGTATAATTCGATCATTTACATTTGTAAAATGTATTAGCCTATAGTAATTACAGTCCAGTAACTAAGGCACTGTAGACAATGAAACACGTATTTTACAACACGGTTTGTATATTGGTCACGGTCGGGTATATTCTGCTGTTACCCGGTAGATACATTAATCAATTTCGTTTTATATTTTCGTTCTGTTTATTTAGTAAAACATATATTTCTTTATAAACGTAGGCCTACCTCTTTTTTCTAGTTCATTCAAATTCAACCAAGCCAATCAATATATTATCTATGTATATTTCGCAGCTTTTGTCTGCCTGAGCAGGACACGCAAACTAACCGGTTGCACTGCGCACAGTGTTCATTTGTGTTGTTATGAGTGCACATGAGACAGCAGTGCTTAATCCATTACATATATCCAGTTTCATGTAGACCAGACCAAAACGCGTCAAGTTTTATATAGACCAGACCAAAACGCATCCAGTTTTATATAGACCAGACCAAAACGCATCCAGTTTTATATAGACCAGACTAAAACGGACCCAGTTTCATATAGACCAGACCAAAACGGTGTCCAATATAGATCGGACCAAAACGAGATCAGACCAAAACGCATCCAGTTTCTGAAAACGGGACAAGGTAAAATGCACGTATTTAGGAAAAGTCATGGAAGAACGAGGCTGTAGCTTTTCAACATTATATATTTATTTTAATTACTAACTGTAACGCCCGCGGGCATGGGCTGTTGGCGCTTCTAGTGTTAACACGCTGACATCTAGCGCACCGCGCATTGCATGTTGATACGTGGCTGAAAAAACGCCATAGATCTGCATCTAATTGAACGTGCACTGGAGCGCGATTCTACGATATTTCCGAAAAAGTGAATCGTGGAGACATTTTAATAGTCCACGATTAAATATCGTAATATCGCACACCCCTACATTGAGTCTACCATTATGTCTTATTATGTCATATTCAGTCTAACATTATGTCTTATTAAGTCACATTGAGTCTACCATTATGTCTTATTATGTCATATTCAGTCTAACATTATGTCTTATTAAGTCACATTGAGTCTACCATTATGTCTTATTATGTCATATTCATTCTAACATTATGTCTTATTAAGTCACATTGAGTCTACCATTATGTCTTATTATGTCATATTCAGTCTAACATTATGTCTTATTAAGTCACATTGAGTCTACCATTATGTCTTATTATGACATATTCAGTCTAACATTATGTCTTATTAAGTCACATTGAGTCTACCATTATGTCTTATTATGTCATATTCAGTCTAACATTATGTCTTATTAAGTCACATTGAGTCTACCATTATGTCTTATTATGTCATATTCAGTCTAACATTATGTCTTATTAAGTCACATTGAGTCTACCATTATGTCTTATTATGTCATATTCAGTCTAACATTATGTCTTATTAAGTCACATTGAGTCTACCATTATGTCTTATTAAGTCATATTCAGTTTACCATTATGTCTTAATGAATATATCATTATGTCATATTAAGTCACATTGAGTCTATATGTCCTTCTGTGTGTCCTAAGGATGGGTCCATTCTGTGACTGCTCAACAAAACTGTCGTCAAACTCAGAAAGTACCTGTCTGAGTCCAAACATGACAAAGCTGTGTTCTGACCGGGGACAATGTCTGTGTGGAACCTGTGTGTGTGATCAATCGGACCAGTATGAAGGACACCTCTGTCAGTTTCACAAGTCTCAGTGTCCACGCTACAGAGGTTTCCTCTGCAATAGTGAGTGCAGGGTTGTCATCATCTTTCAATATAGCAAGTTCATGTCAACTCTCTGCAATGGAATTACCCGGTTTGTTAGTAGGCAATGAAGCTACAGTACAGTGACAAGTGTCATGAATGTGTGTGTGTGTGTGTTTGTAGACCATGGTAGCTGTTCTAAGGGCGAGTGTACATGTGTGGACGGTTGGGTCGGACCGGCTTGTGAGTGTCCCCTGAGTAAGCAGACCTGTTTGGACAAAAAAGGGGTCAGTACCACACATTTATGATGGTTTTCTTTAGTATACTATCAATAAAGGGATCAGTACCACACATTTATGATGGTTTTCTTTAGTATACTATCAATAAACGGTTCAGTACCACACATTTATGATGGTTTTCTTTAGTATACTATCAAAAAAGGGGTCAGTACCACACATTTATGATGGTTTTCTTTAGTATACTATCAATAAAGGGTTCAGTACCACACATTTTGATGGTTTTCTTTAGTATACTATCAATAAACGGTTCAGTACCACACATTTATGATGGTTTTCTTTAGTATACTATCAATAAAGGGGTCAGTACCACACATTTATGATGGTTTTCTTTAGTATACTATCAATAAAGGGTTCAGTACCACACATTTTTGATGGTTTTCTTTAGTATACTATCAACAGTGCAGGCATTCTTTATTATCTCCTGTGTTTTCTTCAGTGGGATTGTAGAATCCAGTGTATTCTAGTTGTCTGAAAAAGTTGATTCCATTTTTTTATTTATTATTATATAAAAAAAAATGTTGAGCGAGTGTTACATCCATACATCTCTATTTTGGATTTTCAGTGTTGTTTTCCGTCTGATCTAACACCCCCTCCCCTTTCTCAGGGTCACTGTAACGGCCGTGGGGAGTGTACGTGTGGCCGCTGCGAGTGCCAGGACATTGGTCTGCCCTTGAACCCCCTTTGTGAGCTCACCTTCCAGGCCCAGCTGGGGATGTGCGAGGAAAAGCGGAGCTGTGTCCAGTGTCAGGCCTGGAAGACTGGAGACAAAAAGACCAGTGACAAGTGTGACACGTGCAAGTTCAAGGTCATCATGGTGGACGAGCTGAAGGAAAAGAAGGCAGTGATTGACACATGTGAATTCCGCGACGAGGACGATGACTGCACGTACCAGTTCACTGTTGACTATGCTGACGAGCAAACGGACAAGGAACTTGAGGTCCAGGTGCTCAAGAAGAAAGGTTAGACACGTCTATGTCTCTATCTTTGTAAGATGCTTATACCATGACAAGGGATCACTGACATGTTTTGGAAGGGCTTGGCAACGTGGTTATGACGTTGTTGATGTTCTGCTCCGTCCCTACAGAATGTCCCCCTGCTGGGTTCCTGTGGCTGATCCCACTTATCATGTTCCTCATGTTACTGCTGGGACTACTGCTGCTCTGCTGCTGGAAGTACTGTCAATGCTGCAAGGTACTGTCCAGTCGCAATCATAACACAACCAAAACATAACTGTTATACACCCAACCATGCAGCAAGAAACTGTCCAGTCGCAATCATAACACAACCATGAAACAACCAAAACATAACTGCTACACACCCAACCATGCAGCAAGAAACTGTCCAGTCACAATCATTACACAACCATGAAACAACCAAAACATAACTGCTACACACCCAACCATGCAGCAAGAAACTGTCCAGTCACAATCATTACACAACCATGAAACAACCAAAACATGACCTTGACACATCCAACCATAAACCAACCATCAGATAACCTTAAAGCAACCAACTATGCTGCAAGGTGCTTTCCAGTAGTAATCATAACACCACCATAAAACCAACCCATAACATGACCTTATCACCACCAACCATGTTGCAGGGTGTTATCAAGTTGCAATGATAGCATTAACCAACCAAAACAAAAACTATACATAACTAAGTCCTTAATTCGTTTATTTACTCTCTCCCCCTCTTTCTCTCTCTCTCTCTCCAAGGCCTGTCTTGCTCTTCTACCATGCTGTGGAAAAGGTCAGTGTTAGAAAGATTTAATAAATCCATATTTGTGTATATCAATAGTTGTTTTCCTGTTTTATTATAATCCTGAGTGCTTTGCAAGTGTTATTGTGTGTGTTGCTGTGTCTGCAGGGCGTATGGTTGGCTTCAAAGAGGACCAGTACATGCTCCGCCAATCCCTGCTCACCTCCGATTACCTGGACACACCTTTGGTGAGGACCGGCCCACCCAAGAGCACTGATGTTGTTCGCTGGAAGATTGCCGACAACGTCCACCGACCACCCAGTCACCCACTGGCACAGGTCCAGCCCGACCCTAAACAGATCAGTGAGTTACAGCTGTCATTGGTTGGTGTTGTCAGTGAAACGTCAGTAACATTGTTCTGATTCTGGATCAGCAGCCCTAATCCACCCCT
This sequence comes from Dallia pectoralis, assembly GCA_029465975.1. Classification (NCBI taxonomy): domain Eukaryota; kingdom Metazoa; phylum Chordata; class Actinopteri; order Esociformes; family Umbridae; genus Dallia; species Dallia pectoralis. The sequence goes on along the minus strand of CM055759.1, from coordinate 11,136,681 downwards.
CTTCTAATCCTCTATCTATAGTCCCTTTCCCTGTCTCCCTCCGCCTGGCCAGGTTGTTCTCTGACAGCCTGTCGCGTCAAGACTCCAGAGATTCTGAGGTTCTACGAAGGGAGGTTAATGACAACGTGAGTGTTTATACGTCTGTGTGAACCTGTAACGTGAGGGTTTATACGTCTGTGTGAGCCTGTAACGTGAGTGTTTATATGTCTGTGTGAGCCTGTAACGTGAGTGTTTATACGTCTGTGTGAGCCTGTAACGTGAGTGTTTATACGTCTGTGTGAACCTGTAACGTGAGTGTTTATACGTCTGTGTGAGCCTGTAACGTGAGTGTTTATACGTCTGTGTGAACCTGTAACGTGAGTGTTTATACGTCTGTGTGAACCTGTAACGTGAGTGTTTATACGTCTGTGTGAGCCTGTAACGTGAGTACGTCTGTGTGAACCTGTAACGTGAGTGTTTATCGTCTGTGTGAACCTGTAACGTGGTGTTTATACGTCTGTGTGAACCTGTAGCGTGAGTGTTTATATGTCTGTGTGAGCCTGTGTGAGTGTTTATACGTCTGTGTGAGCCTGTAACGTGAGTGTTTATACGTCTGTGTGAACCTGTAAACGTGAGTGTTTATACGTCTGTGCCTGAAGTGTTTATACGTCTGTAACGTGAGTGTTTATATGTCTGTGTGAGCCTGTAACGTGAGTGTTTATACGTCTGTGTGAAACCTGTAACGTGAGTGTTTATATGTCTGTGTGAACCTGTAACGTGAGTGTTTATACGTCTGTGTGGAGCCTGTGAGTGTTTATACGTCTGTGTGAACCTGTAACGTGAGTGTTTATAGTTCTGTGTGAGCCTGTGTGAGTGTTTATACGTCTGTGTGAACCTGTAACGTGAGTGTTTATACGTCTGTGTGAACCTGTAACGTGAGTGTTTATACGTCTGTGTGAACGTGAGTGTTTATACGTCTGTGTGAACCTGTAACGTGAGTGTTTATACGTCTGTGTGAACCTGTAACGTGAGTGTTTATACGTCTGTGTGAGCCTGTAACGTGAGTGTTTATACGTCTGTGTGAACCTGTAACGTGAGTGTTTATACGTCTGTGTGAACCTGTAACGTGAGTGTTTATACGTCTGTGTGAACCTGTAACGTGAGTGTTTATACGTCTGTGTGAACCTGTAACGTGAGTGTTTATACGTCTGTGTGAGCCTGTAACGTGAGTGTTTATACGTCTGTGTGAGCCTGTAACGTGAGTGTTTATACGTCTGTGTGAACCTGTAACGTGAGTGTTTATACGTCTGTGTGAACCTGTAACGTGAGTGTTTATATGTCTGTGTGAACCTGTAACGTGAGTGTTTATACGTCTGTGTGAACCTGTAACGTGAGTGTTTATATGTCTGTGTGAACCTGTAACGTGAGTGTTTATACGTCTGTGTGAGCCTGTAACGTGAGTGTTTATACGTCTGTGTGAGCCTGTAACGTGAGTGTTTATATGTCTGTGTGAGCCTGTAACGTGAGTGTTTATACGTCTGTGTGAACCTGTAACGTGAGTGTTTATATGTCTGTGTGAACCTGTAACGTGAGTGTTTATACGTCTGTGTGAGCCTGTAACATGAGTGTTTATACGTCTGTGTGAACCTGTAACGTGAGTGTTTATATGTCTGTGTGAGCCTTTAACGTGAGTGTTTATACGTCTGTGTGAACCTGTAACGTGAGTGTTTATACGTCTGTGTGAACCTGTAACGTGAGTGTTTATACGTCTGTGTGAGCCTGTAACGTGAGTGTTTATACGTCTGTGTGAACCTGTAACGTGAGTGTTTATACGTCTGTGTGAACCTGTAACGTGAGTGTTTATACGTCTGTGTGAACCTGTAACGTGAGTGTTTATACGTCTGTGTGAACCTGTAACGTGAGTGTTTATATGTCTGTGTGAACCTGTAATGTGAGTGTTTATACGTCTGTGTGAGCCTGTAACATGAGTGTTTATACGTCTGTGTGAACCTGTAACGTGAGTGTTTATATGTCTGTGTGAGCCTTTAACGTGAGTGTTTATACGTCTGTGTGAACCTGTAACGTGAGTGTTTATACGTCTGTGTGAACCTGTAACGTGAGTGTTTATACGTCTGTGTGAACCTGTAACGTGAGTGTTTATATGTCTGTGTGAACTTGTAACGTGAGTGTTGTTTTGTCTGTGTGAACTTGTAACGTGAGTGTTGTTTTGTCTGTGTGAACCTGCAACAAAACAACCATGGGAAGGCTATTTACATACCTTATTCAAAAAAAAACATTTGACAAATGCCTGACAATCATTGTCAAATACCTGTAGCTGAGTCTGTTGCCCTTACTGCAGATGAGTGAGATAGACAGAAAAGTTTGACCAAACACATATTGCTTCCCAAACAATAAGTCAAAACCACTAACAAAGCAAGGCCTTCCTAATATGACTTTATCCAATCACTTGGTAGATAATCTAATCAGCACATACAGACACAATTATGGGAATAAAATGTTATATTTCAAATTAAACTATTATTGGGCCCTTGTATGGCTGTATAAATGTACTCGGATGTATACAGTACTAAATAATTCAAATAATTATTACTGTCTTTCAAATATTTCTGTAGTTATTTGAACATTTTTACTTATTTTTTTCCATGTAACTCATTTAGCGGATGCTGTTATCAGAATGTACAGTTAATGCATACATAGTGATTGCCTATGGTTTCATTATGTTTAGTAACTCTGGATAGGAACCGAGGTCTGGTGAGCAGGCTGTTTATATAAACGTTTGTGACAATCATTTATGCCTGTGTGGGTTTTCTCTACTTAGCTGAACGAAGTGTACAAGCAGATCCCTTATGTCAAGCCAGTTGAGGATACTACGTTCAGGTGAAAAACCTTCCAACATACCCTTACGGAATATATTTCAATAAAATTAAAGTGAACATGTTGTGTGGCTAAATAGCTTTAGCTCACAGCGTCAGTCCTGACATTCTGGTGGTTTTTCAGATTACAGAGAAACGCTGGTAAACGGAAGGATCACACTATTGTAGATACAGTTCTACACGCTCCTCGTTCCAGCTATCCTGATATCGTCCAACTGACTGAGAAAAATGTCCAGTCTGGAAACTTCCAGGATGTCAAAGTGGTGCCAAACTACTACACAGTGGCTACAGATAGAGGTGTGTATTGTGTGTGTGTGTGTGTGTGTGTGTGTGTGTGTGTACTGTATCTGTGTGTTTGAATTCCCAACTGTCTCTCACTCTCTCTTTCTCTCCAGAGGCAACTGGTGCCGTAGAGTTCCAGGAGGGGGTGGAGATGGTGGACGTGCGTGTGCCGCTCTTCATCAAAGATGAAGATGATGACGAGAAGCGGCTGCTGCTGAAGGCGGTGGACGTTCCTCTGGGCATTGCTAAGATTTGGAAACCCTTAGTTAACATCACTGTTATTAAGGAACATGGTGAGAACCAGACAGTGGAACCTTATCTGACTGGTGATGTCTGACTGGTGATGTCGCTACTGTTTTACCCAAACTCATACACCCTTGTCTTTCTATCCTTGTGGAGACCTGAGATATAATCTTAAACATAAAGGTAAACCACATTCTATGGCCAATTGTATTGTGCCCTCCAGAATTATTGTCTACATTGCAAAATAAGAACAAACAAATAATGTCAAACATATCATGTGAATCTAATCTTTAATTGATTAAAAAAACATTAAGGAATAACATGCATGACAGAACTATTGTTAACTCAAGAAAATCTTCATGAAATTTATATTATATTTACATTTATATAGAGCATTTACTGCTATGTCATCCCTAAAGATAATTTCTTGATATGTTTTTATTTCCTCAGTTAAAGTTTAGATGAGTTTAAAGTTAAATTGTTGAGTGTATCACCAACCGGAATATCACCAACTTTTTCACAGATTATTTTTTGCATAATCGCTTGTGCCAATAATTCTTTAGGCACAGTATGTTTTTCAAATCAAATTTTCACTATTTAAGACCATAAAACACAATTTTTGGCACATGCTTAATAAATCACAAGTGTTTAATAAAAGGATCAGACACATTATTTAAAATTAAATATTAAAAATATGTTTTTCCAGTAAATATTTTTTCTTTGGTCCATTTTTCTTTTTGGTCGTTGTTTGCTAATAATCGTGTCCCTTCTCTCCTCTCCAGCCAAGAGTATTCTGACGTTCCTCCAGCCGTCCTACACCTACAGCCGGCGTGATAAAGTGGCTAATATCCCCATCAGCAGAGACATCATAGAGGACGGACACACACAGGTCACCTACCGCACCAGAGACCTCACCGCCAAGGACAAGAAGGTAACATATCTACAGTAGACCTTTAATTAGCGCCTGTTCTTATTTGACCAGCAATCCTTAACTGCTCTTCTCGACCTGGCTAGGACTATGTGGCTGTGGAAGGGGTCTTACATTACGGACCCGGTGAGACCCAGAAGAATGTCCCTGTGAATCTGTTGGAGCTCGGAAGTGGGGATAGTCTGCTGGACACACAGGTCAAACAGTTTGCCATGGACCTCAGTAACCCAAAACAGGGTGCCAAGCTGGGAAGATACCCTAGAACAACCGTCATCATCGCTGACACACCAGGTGAGAGGTTATAAACTACCGACAGCCTACATACGGTACCGACAGCTTAACTGGCCAACCAGGTGAAAGGTTATATAGTACTGATAACAACAACAACCAATCAGATGTGAGCTAAACCAAGGGCCTCTCCCCTCCAGAGCCTAGTGTGATGATGTTTAAGAAGAGCACCCAGAACTTCACCACCGCCGATCCAACCTTCTCCATCCCTGTGGTCCGCACTCGTAACGAGGAGGGACCCGCCACAGTCCAGTGGAGGACTCGTAATACCAAACGCTATGACCAGTCTGGTCCCCTCAAGTTTGCTCCCGGGGAGACGGAGAAGAACATCGTGATCGACACACGATCAGTTAGGCCGGAGATCCCAGTGAAACCTGAATCCTTCCAACTCGAGCTGTTTGAACCCAGTGACAACGCTGCGATCGGGGAGAGAAAGATCACAATGGTCAATGTTACCGATGGAGGTACGACACAAAGCAACATATGCCGAACACACAAGTACACAGTGTCGGATACTCAGTAAGTGCCTCACTAAAAACCCTTTCTTCGGTCCCCGTAGGACGCCCAGAGACAGCTCAGGTGCAGAGTAAGGGCTACAGCCAGTCTGTCACGTCCCCTGGTGGTCGTCTCTTTTCTCCAAACAACGTGAAGGCCACAGCCACCGGGCCAAGGAACATCCGTCTGAACTGGGACTCCTTAGGAAACTCCCTGGGCTACAAGGTGAGGTGCCCCTGAGAATACAACCTCCTGAGACAAAAGACTTTAAGTGTCTTACCTTGTCTTCATCACTTAAATCCATAACTATGTTAGTAGCAGAGGTGAACAAGTTAGACACACTACATTATAATATTAATAATAGTCAGTACATCATTCTGTGTCTCCTAAACCGTGTGTTCTCTCTACCTCTCCTTCTCAAGGTGAAGTATTGGATCTATGGGGACCCAGAGGCTGACGCACAGGTGATGGATGTGAAGACCACCCAGGCTGAGCTGACCAAGCTCTTCCCCTACTGTGACTACGAGATGAAGGTGTGTGGCTACAATGCCCAGGGAGATGGAAACTACAGTGACATGGTTCCCTGTCAGACTCTGGAGGATGGTAAGTGGGTCTCTATATGGTCATGTAGGATTGTGGACCTTTTGTGCTCATTTTTTAACACACCATAACATTAAACAATTCCGTCGTTGTAACCAACCTCTCTCCTCCCTACACTCCTTCCTCCTGTCCTCTTTCCTTCCTCCTCCTCTAGTCCCTAGTGAGCCTGGTCGTCTGGCCTTCAACGTCATAAGTCCAACTGTCACTCAAGTCAGCTGGGCTGAACCTGCAGAGACCAATGGGGTCATCACTGCCTATGAGGTCATCTACACGCCCATCAACGAGGACAACAGTGAGTGTGGCCAATAAACTCAAAGAATCTCCTGATTCCTCTGAACGACGTCTGGCTTCTATGACACTGTCTTCTGCTTCCTGCTTCTCCATGCAGAGCAAATGGGCGTATCTAAGAAGGTTAAGATAGACAACCCTAAGAAAAGGATGTTGCTGATTGAGAACCTCCAGTCAGCCCAGACTTATTGCTACCAGGTCCGTGCTAAGAACAGCGTGGGCTGGGGACCCTTCAAAGACGCTACTATCAACCTGGCTTCGCAGCCAACCAGACCCATGTCCAGTAAGTCCCTGTATGGCAACGCATTGCTGTTTTGTGAAGACAGACAGATGGATGATACATCCTTTCCATTGCTGTTGTGTGGATGATAATCCTTCTCAAATGAACTAATGGAAACTGAATGTTGCAGACTCTTTCTTTCTCCATTGAATACTTGAAGCATGTCTATATTTAGATTTTGTAGTCACAGAGGTCGTTTCTAAAGGGCTCAACTTTTTTTATTTTGGATAATTCTTTTGAGGACTTTTGAATTTTAAATAAAAAAAGCATTTTCAATCGGGTGTCACCTCGTTTGGGTGATTAGGAGGGATCAGAAAATTAATTATACGTGAGCTGACATTCAATAACTGCAGGTGCCAGTAAAGAGTCAACCTTGTCTTTGATCTTATCGTTGAATTAGAGTGAACATAGCTGAGAGTCGAACGAACGTTTTATGATATTTATTTACATTGATATTGCTTCAACCTAGAGCAATATGCACTCTGCATTTTACCAGCGCTGGTTAAAGGCAGGAAAGAGTATATTCCCATGGGGTCAAAAGCCTTTATACCCCAATCTTAAACCAATCAGAAACGTCCCCCAGTTCTCTCCTGATGACCAATTGATACATTTCTACAAGACCCCCACCTCTGTTGATCACACATACGCCATTTGCTGCTTTAGGCACATTGGAATGTATGGGGGACGGGTGTCACTGAAGACCCAAAATCCACCACAATCTGTTCAAAGAACTCCCTCCAGGTGGCGGTGTGCACCCATCCAGTTTGTTTACCAGCTTATAGAAGTCATAAAGGAAGATGGCCTCAATGGCATTTGGTGTGCTCTCACAAACACCTTAATGACACTGATCCAGTGGTGCTGTGTCTAATGTTTGAGTCTGTCTCCATCATGTAGTTCCAATCATCCCAGACATCCCAATAGTGGACGCAGAGGGAGGGGAGGACTACGACAGTTACCTCATGTACAGCAATGAGGTCCTGAGGTCACCAACAGGCTCAAAGAGACCCAGCGTCTCAGACGAAGGTGGGTACCAACAGACAATGCCACATCACCATCACGATCTTCAGGGGTGAATACGGACTGGGGTTTTGTGTGTGTTTCAAATGCATTCTGGGAAGTGTTCATGTTTCTAAGTACCAGCTGATGGGGATTAAACAAATGCTTGAATCTCAAAAGGACCTTTTCATGCTAGCTTGTTCCTTAAAACACTGCATATTGGTGGTAGCCCTCCCACACACAAACAAGTGTGAATTATAAGCAAGCAAGTGGCCATGCCTCTAAACATGTGATCAGTCACACGGTCTATTAGGCTATTAGCTGATCGTCAATGTTACTAGCTAGTTTCTTATGATGCGTATGATGTAATACCTAAACATGAATAATAACGCACTCCATGAAGCGGATTTGTTTTGTCATTTGAAAACATGTGTTTAGTCTCTCTGTCTCATATGATAGTATGAAGTAGGCATCAGAAAGACATTTGCTTAGACCAAATATATTTATCTGGAACCGTATACGTTTCCACAATAAGCCTCGCCTCCAGTCTAGGGTTCTTTTACAACTTTTTGCTACCATGAAACATTAAACGTGCCTCCAAGAAACCCTCAACTGCTTCCCCATTCTATCTCTTTATTTTTTCATCACCCTTGCCACTTTCTCTGTGGTGTCTTCGAAGACATGAACATCATCAGATCACAAAGGGCTGTCTTTTCATGTTGCTCTTCATGGCTTTGGGTTCTATCGTGCTGCTCTCAATAGCGGTCTTCTCTTTTGTGGCTTCATTACGCCGGTCCAACCACATTGCTTTGAACTCCAAATCTAATCTGGGCATCCTGAGAGCCTCCATCTGTAGATATCACAGATGCCACTTCCATCCGTGTTGCTCCGTTTACTCGTCTTCTCTTAGCTCTTTTTACGTCACTTTCTTCCTGATTCCAATCGCTACACATCTGCCAGCCCTCATTCCAGACCAATCCACACCCACCATGCCTGCTTGCTTGCGTCTTCCCTTCATAACAAGGCTTTATCAAGTTGGTGGGTTCCGAACTGGACCTGCGTTCGGTGTCCTGGAAGAGGTGTGTGGATGTGATCCCCTACCGAATCAGCACAGATTCCTGCTCCGAAGAGACCCCTCGGCCCAGCCGAACACAGACCCCCCAGCAAGGTGAAGACCTCACTGGACAGGCAGACGAGCAGACAGACAGGCAGACAGACAGGCAGACAGACAGGGAATTAAATGGCATGCCAGACCTTGTATTGCAGTTGCAGCGGCCCTCGCCACCTTATCTGTCTGCAGATTCTGCAAGTCTTCTGATCTAATCAACAATCACTTTCCTCTCTTTTCCGGTACGATTCTTGGTACGGTCAATATTCCTGGTCCTGCCAGTATCCTTGATCCAGTCCATATCCCTGGTTCTGTCCGTATCCCTGGTTCTGTCCATATCCATGGTCCTGGTCCATATCCCTGGTTCTGTCCGTATCCCTGGTTCTGTCCATATCCATGGTCCTGGTTCATATCCCTGGTCTGTCCATATCCCTGGTTCTGTCCGTATCCCTGGTTCTGTCCATATCCCTGGTTCTGTCCATATCCCTGTTCCGGTCCGTATCCCTGGTTCTGTCCGTATCCCTGGTTCTGTCCATATCCCTGTTCCGGTCCGTATCCCTGGTTCTGTCCGTATCCCTGGGTCTGTCCATATCCCTGGTCCTGGTCCATATGCCTGGTTCTGTCCATATCTCTGGTTCTGTCCGTATCCCTGGTTCTGTCCGTATCCCTGGTTCTGTCCGTATCCCTGGTTCTGTCCATATCACTGGTCCAGTCCATATCCTTGGTCCGGTCCATATCTCTGGTCCAGTCCATATCTCTGGTCCAGTCCATATCCCTGGTCCTGGTTCATATGCCTGGTTCTGTCCATATCACTGGTCCAGTTCATATCCTTGGTCCGGTCCATATCTCTGGTTCTGTCCGTATCCCTGGTTCTGTCCGTATCCCTGGTTCTGTCCGTATCCCTGGTTCTGTCCATATCACTGGTCCAGTTCATATCCTTGGTCCGGTCCATATCTCTGGTTCTGTCCGTATCCCTGGTTCTCTCCATATGCCTGGTTCTGTCCGTATCCCTGGTTCTGTCCATATCACTGGTCCAGTCCATATCCTTGGTCCAGTCCATATCCTTGGTCCTGGTTATGTCTCTCCTATCTGTTCTCTTTACTCCTCTTTTTTCTCCTCTCTATCTGGAGGAAGGCCTTGGGACAGAGGTTGCTTGAAGTGTTTAAAAGGCTCAGTGTTTTAAAGACTTCTGCTGGTTGTTGCACTGGTAATCCCCAACAGATGTGCGTCTCTGAGTGCTGACTAAAGTTCTTTTTTGTGATTTACATAAAATAAATCCGGTCATTTGGATTCAGAATCTTATGTTCGGTTCCTGAATGCTTTTTGTTGTTTTTCTTTCTCTCTCCTTCTCAATCCTACGGCTTTTCTCATCGTTGTGTTTCAGACCAAGGGAGGTGGGAACAGAACTTCCTGTTTCCCGGAGGCGGAGGTTCAATGTCACGCAACACAAATATGTCTTCGTCAAGCTACGGCCAGGCTTCTCCTATGTCCACCCTGAGCTCCAACCACAGAGCAGGAGGTGGAGGCTCTATGACCATGGATTCCAGCACCACCTACATCTCTGGACAAGGTACCATAGCAGATGAGTTCACTTATAGAACCAATGCATTCTAGTTGGAACAGAACCGAACAGTGCACTCGTTCTGGAAACTTGGACTGAGATTTAAAGTTTCAAACGGGCAACATTTTGACGCCAAGAAATAACACTGAGAATGTGCGGCCTATAAATAAGTCTCTTGCTCTGTATCTGTTTATCTTTATTATAAGCCTGACTGTTGTTCTCGCTGACAGGAGGAAACTCACTCTCTCGTACACATATGACTGGGGGAGGTACACGCACAGAGAACGTTATCATGAGAAAGCGATCAGAGAACAGAGGTTACTACGAGTATGATGACAACATCCGAGATTCCATTGTCATGGGAGACATGCACAGTGGATTGTCAGGCTACACCGAAGGCCAAAGTAAGCATATATTAACATATTTGTGGCAAAACATATTAGCATGTTTAAACAAATCTTTCTTTTATTTCCCAGGTAGCGTGACCAAGATTTAGATTTTTTTTGTTTAGTTTCGCAATGTGATCAGTACTTGCAGAGTTTGAAAAATGCATGACTTTACTTTGTAGTTGACACCTTGATTGATAGTCGCAAACAAATGCAAACCCCTCGTAGCTATGTAGACTCTATAGAGATTATACACATGCAGTTTGTGGACAAATTTTTTTTTTTTGTCAAGCTTTATTGGTTTCATACAATCCATTTTTCCTTCATCTAATGGTTAGCTAATATCTAACTACTTCCGATGTAGTCATAGCTAGAGAGTTCCAAATCAAGGGCCAATGTGGAGTGAGGAAAGTCAGTTTCTGTTTAAAGGAGTACAACCACTTCCTGGTGCAGGGAATCATTGTTTCATCAAAATCAAAAACGAGAAATATTGTTCGTCCCTGCTTTTGTAAGTTGGTTACAAAAAGCGAAAGAAAAACGTATTTCTTCTATGGTCAGTGAGTTAAGATTGCACTAGCTTTTTGAAGAGCTGGTCATTCGAAATCCACACTGACACAATTCACAGGTGTAGGGTTTTACTGAAACATTGAGATAAGGTTTTTAATTAGGAGGTACTTGCTCGCAAAGATTTTATTGCATAGTTTCCATTTCTGTCCTATTCTATTGTAAGCTGGGGGAAGTTAATCTGTTTCTGTGTAGCACTCATGCCTATACATGTAAGATATACAAATCATCTGCAGCAGGTTTATGGGTGAGGTGCATGGGGAGGATGGCTTGGAGATCAGATATGGATAACTTGGGCATTTGGCTGTACAGAGCTATGCAGGAGCTATGCTGACTGTCGCCCTCCTCTTCTGTTGTTATCCACCTTGTATCAATCCTCTCTGCTGCCGGGACTCATTTCTACTCCTTCCTCTGTTACGTCTCCCCTTCATTTACCTCCTTCTCTCCTCTTTCTCTCTCCCGTATGCTTCTTTCTGCCCGCTCCCTGCGTCCTCAGGTACATATGGCTTCAGCCCAACTAAGACTCTTACACCCAGTCAGTACAGCTACAGTATGTCTCAGGCATTTCGGGGCAGGACCCAGTCTGAGGATGTCAACGATGCTCTGCTGAACCTGGACAGAGTGCTCCTGGGTGAGTGTGCCTGTCTGGAGAACACACAGCTGCCCTCTACCACCAGACTGGGAAACACTGTAAGATTAAAGACTGGAGAGTACACAGCTGCCCTCTACCACCAGACTGGGAAACACTGTAAGATTAAAGACTGGAGAGTACACAGCTGCCCTCTACCACCAGACTGGGAAACACTGTAAGATTAAAGACTGGAGAGTACACAGCTGCCCTCCACCACCAGACTGGGAGACACTGTAAGATTAAAGCCACACTATAGGATCATTTGATCATGTCTATTGATGGTGTGAGAGGAATGCTTTGTGTTGCTGAGGCTTTTTATGGCTTTAGTGTGGTTGATAAGTCTTTTCTCTTTACTTTTTCTGTCTCTTCATTGCGCCCGCCCCCCCTCTCTAATTCTATACCATCTAGGAATATGATTAAACCACAAAGCGCTAATCTACGCTAATCTACATTAATCAACAATTGCATCTTCCCAACAGCTGTTTTTGTAAATAGCTGAGGTATGTGGCTGAAGAATTAAGATAGGATGCATCAAAATAACTGCCAGGAATCAGTATCAGACAATTATAGGCAAAGAATGTAGTGTCGTATTGTCTGATTGCTTGTAAATGGACAATTATTTCTGTCCAATTGTGCTTTACCAAGTATAGGTAAGTACATGACATGTTTATTATGTTGATATTATACACACATTATACATTATTATATAAATAGGAACGTAGGTATTTAATGGTAAAATGTAAAAATGGACTAGAATTTACAATATATTTCCAACAGTAAAATATAGCAATTTCCAATTTCTAATATATTTTTTAGAGTTCAGTCTTCATTTTACCCGTGTAAAGTGTGTTGAAATTTGCATGTTTTTTGGCTATTGCTAAGTTGGTGGCCAAATACCAAAAAAGTAATTTCAGCCAATATTTTTAAGGGCTTTTAGAAAGGCTTCACTGACAATCATATTATGTACCAAGATTCTTGGTATCTTAAATCTAGAAAATGATGCTCTAGTTAATTCTTAATGTACAAGTACAGAAGACCTCTATTCTAAATGGAATTCTAGATTTATGCTGAAATGCATTTTTCATGTGTAGATACTATCGGTGAGCTGAGTACTTTGAGTGTTTCTTGTTTTTTCTTCAAACTAAAGCCTAAAAAATCTCTACTTAATCCAGTGTCCAGGCAGGATGGATTAGCAGTATGCCACATGGATATTATCTTATTTCCAGATGATTTGAATTAATGCTGTCTCTCTACGACTGGCAAATATTAATTTAGATTATAGGATGTAGTGTTACTTACTTATCTTCGATACGTTAAAATGACAACAATCTCATTTTGTGTTCAGCAAACTTTTCTCTTAATGTTTTTACATAAGTCTTACAAACTCACAAATCTTTACTAATAAATTCAGTCTATTTCATGTAACACCCATAACATCAATTCCATTATTCTGTGCGCAGATGTGTGCTAGAATCACCCTATATCGTAGTTGACTCCTATTGTAGTTGACTCCTATTGTAGTTGACTCCTATCGTAGTTGACTCCTATCGTAGTTGACTCCTATTGTAGTTGACTCCTATTGTAGTTGACTCCTATTGTAGTTGACTCCTATTGCAGTTGACTCCTATTGCAGTTGACTCCTATTGTAGTTGACTCCTATTGTAGTTTACTCCTATTGCAGTTGACTCCTATTGCAGTTGACTCCTATTGCAGTTGACTCCTATTGCAGTTGACTCCTATTGCAGTTGACTCCTATTGTAGTTGACTCCTATTGCAGTTGACTCCTATTGCAGTTGACTCCTATTGCAGTTGACTCCTATTGCAGTTGACTCCTATTGCAGTTGACTCCTATTGCAGTTGACTCCTATTGCAGTTGACTCCTATTGCAGTTGACTCCTATTGCAGTTGACTCCTATTGTAGTTGACTCCTATTGTAGTTGACTCCTATTGCAGTTGACTCCTATTGCAGTTGACTCCTATTGCAGTTGACTCCTATTGCAGTTGACTCCTATTGTAGTTGACTCCTATTGTAGTTGACTCCTATTGTAGTTGACTCCTATTGTAGTTGACTCCTATTGCAGTTGACTCCTATTGTAGTTGACTCCTAGCCCCTGAACCTGTATCTCTCACATCAGAGTCTCGGTCTTCTCCTGGGGTTCCCGACACTCCCACCAGGCTGGTGTTCTCCGCCCTGGGCCCCACAGCCCTGAAGGTCAGCTGGCAGGAGCCACACTGTGCAAAAGACGTGCTGGGTTATTGTGTCCTATACCAGCTCCTGAACGGAGGTATGGGTTCATGAAGATATGTGGCACGTTCTGATGTTTGCCCATGTGATTGTTGTTTGTCACCTTGATCCTATGCAGTGTCTAATCAGACTTGATCGGATACGGTTTCCATTCCTTTTTCTGCCATGTCAACTTTTTATGTCTCTAAGCCTTTTTCCGAAGTCTCTGCGCAGTCATAAACCTCGTCTCCTTCTCTAGGTGATGTGAAGCGTATTAGCGTGTCCAGCCCAGCTGATAACTCTGTGGTGGTTCAGGATCTGCTTCCAAATCACTCCTACCTGTTCAAGGTGAAGGCTCAGAGTCAGGAGGGCTGGGGACCAGAGAGAGAGGGGGTCATCACCATCGAGTCTGCCGTTGATCCCAAAAGTCCACTGTGTCCAATGCCTGGTAATCATGTACACCTGTCTGCCCTGCCTGGTGGACAGCACTTACCCTCACTCCTTTCATTCACAACTGTCCACCTGCCGCTCTCTCACTGATGAACTGCACATGCACCTAATCAAAGTCATAAAATGTACCGAATGACATGCATTATATTGAACAATGAAATTCTTGTGACATGGCAAGAAAACATCTACGTAGTTAAAAAGAACAAAACACAGAATAACAACAGAATATACATAGTGTGCAAGATATACATAATGGAATGGGAATATGGACCAGGATGCAAACCATGCAAACCTTAAATACTGTAGTAAAGGTGATTTAGTGCCAGTAGCGATACATCAGATATGTATATAAAACTTAAATACTGTAGTAAATGTGATGAGGTACCAGTAGCGGATACATCAGATATGTATATAAAACTTAAATACTGTAGTAAATGTGATGAGGTACCAGTAGCGGATACATCAGATATGTATATAAAACTTAAATACTGTAGTAAAAGTGATTTAGTGCCAGTAGTCGATACATCAGATATGTATATCAAACTTAAATACTGTAGTAAAAGTGATTTAGTGCCAGTAGCGGATACATCAGATATGTATATCAAACTTAAATACTGTAGTAAAAGTGATTTAGTGCCAGTAGCGGATACATCAGATATGTATATCAAACTTAAATACTGTAGTAAATGTGATGAGGTACCAGTAGCGGATACATCAGATATGTATATCAAACTTAAATACTGTAGTAAAAGTGATTTAGTGCCAGTAGCGGATACATCAGATATGTATATAAAACTTAAATACTGTAGTAAATGTGATGAGGTACCAGTAGCGGATACATCAGATATGTATATAAAACTTAAATACTGTAGTAAAAGTGATTTAGTGCCAGTAGTCGATACATCAGATATGTATATCAAACTTAAATACTGTAGTAAATGTGATGAGGTACCAGTAGCGGATACATCAGATATGTATATAAAACTTAAATACTGTAGTAAAAGTGATTTAGTGCCAGTAGTCGATACATCAGATATGTATATCAAACTTAAATACTGTAGTAAAAGTGATTTAGTGCCAGTAGCGGATACATCAGATATGTATATCAAACTTAAATACTGTAGTAAAAGTGATTTAGTGCCAGTAGCGGATACATCAGATATGTATATCAAACTTAAATACTGTAGTAAAAGTGATTTAGTGCCAGTAGCGGATACATCAGATATGTATATCAAACTTAAATACTGTAGTAAAAGTGATTTAGTGCCAGTAGCGGATACATCAGATATGTATATCAAACTTAAATACTGTAGTAAAAGTGATTTAGTGCCAGTAGCGGATACATCAGATATGTATATCAGTGTTGCTGGTCTGAGTGTAAAAACTGTTTTTTAATCTGGAAGTGCATGTACCAATGCTACGGTAACGTCTCTCTGTTTATGTTGAACTACACATTTTGCCTAATTTCACTGTTTGTTTTCAACTATATGCCTTATCTCTCTGGTGTTTCTATCCAATCGCTCATTATTATTTTAAAGTCTAGAACATATTTTTACATTATCTCTATGTTCTGTTTAACAATAAGTTTACCTTTTGTTTGTCATGTTTCTTTGTTTCTTCTCATCATTTCTATCCTATACTATTATACTATTCTATACTCTTCTATACTATTATACTATTCTATACTCTTCTATACTCTTTTTAACTGTCCTTCTCCAGGTTCTCCGTTCACTCTGAGCACACCCAGTGCTCCTGGCCCCCTGGTGTTCACAGCTCTGTCCCCCGAGGCACTTCAGCTGAGCTGGGATAAACCCCGCAAACCCAATGGAGACATCCTGGGCTATGTGGTCACCTGTGAGCAGCTGCATGGAGGAGGTGAGACAGAGCGCTGAGACAGAGCGCTGAGACAGAGCGCTGAGACATAGATAGAGCGCTGAGACATAGACAGAGCACTGAGACAGAACGCTGAGACAGAGATAGAGCGCTGAGACGGTGACAGGGCTGAGACCATAGATGGAGCGCTGAGACATAGATACAGCGCCAAGACAGAGACAGAGCGCTGAGAACGAGACAGAACACAGAGCGCTGAGACATAGATAGAGCGCTGAGAGCCAGAGCCAGAACACAGAGCGCTGAGAGAGAGACAGAGCGCCAAGACAGTGGCAGAGCCAGAACACAGAGCGCTGAGACATAGATGGAGCGCTGATCATCCCAGTCATGAAATATCACATCTCCTTTATTTTTTACTTCCATGGTCGTTCCTCGATATCCCTTTGCTATTCTAATCCCCACCTTTGCCCTTCTGTCTTTCCCAGGGGACATGCGGACCTTCCCGGTGAGCGGGGATAGTGCTGAGACCAGTCTGATGGTACCGAACCTGAGAGAAAACATGCCGTACAAGTTCAAAGTTCAAGCTAAGACCACCCAGGGCTTTGGGCCGGAGAGAGAGGGTATCATTACCATAGAGTCTCAGGAAGGGGGTAAGAGGACAGTCCTACCAGAAACATATTCATATTTGTTTGCTCTAATCCGTTTTTAAGTATAGAGTTATGTTGTATACTCATGTGATTGCTCTTTGTCCTCTTTTGTAGGTAGTGCTTCTCAGATAAGTGGAATAGGCGGTATGTCTCAGTTAGGAGGCCTGAGTAGCTTGTCTCAACTAGGAGGAATGTCTCAGTACAGCAGTCAGTCCATGACCAACAGGGAAGTGTTCCAACTGCCAACCGATGTCACCACACACACCAACGTAACACGCACCATGGTTAACGAGCCCTTCTACTCAGGTATCTAATGTGTTTATCTCTCACCTGTTCACACATACAATGTCACCACACACACCAACGTAACACGCACCATGGTTAACGAGCCCTTCTACTCAGGTATCTAATGTGTTTATCTCTCACTTGTTCACACACACACACACACAATGTCACCACACACACCAACGTAACACGCACCATGGTTAACGAGCCCTTCTACTCAGGTATCTAATGTGTTTATCTCTCACCTGTTCACACACACACACAATGTCACCACACACACCAACGTAACACACACCATGGTTAACGAGCCCTTCTACTCAGGTATCTACTCTAACCTGTTCACACACACACACAATGTCACCACACACACCAACGTATCACGCACCATGGTTAACGAGCCCTTCTACTCAGGTATCTACTCTAACCTGTTCACACACATACACACACAATGTCACCACACACACCAACGTAACACGCACCATGGTTAACAAGCCCTTCTACTCAGGTATCTACTCTAACCTGTTCACACACACACACACACAATGTCACCACACACACCAACGTAACACGCACCATGGTTAACAAGCCCTTCTACTCAGGTATCTACTGTGTTTATCTCTCACCTGTTCACACGCACACACACACACACACACAATGTCACCACACACACCAACGTAACACGCACCATGGTTAACGAGCCCTTCTACTCAGGTATCTAATGTGTTTATCTCTCACTTGTTCACACACACACACAATGTCACCACACACACCAACGTAACACGCACCATGGTTAACGAGCCCTTCTACTCAGGTATCTAATGTGTTTATCTCTCACCTGTTCACACACACACACACACACACACACACACAATGTCACCACACACACCAACGTAACACACACCATGGTTAACGAGCCCTTCTACTCAGGTATCTACTCTAACCTGTTCACACACACACACACACAATGTCACCACACACACCAACGTATCACGCACCATGGTTAACGAGCCCTTCTACTCAGGTATCTACTCTAACCTGATCACACACACACACAATGTCACCACACACACCAACGTAACACGCACCATGGTTAACAAGCCCTTCTACTCAGGTATCTACTCTAACCTGTTCACACACACACACACACAATGTCACCACACACACCAACGTAACACGCACCATGGTTAACGAGCCCTTCTACTCAGGTATCTACTCTAACCTGTTCACACACACACACAATGTCACCACACACATCAACGTAACACGCACCATGGTTAACAAGCCCTTCTACTCAGGTATCTAATGTGTTTATCTCTAACCTGTTCACACAAACACATCACACACAGTCTAACACTCTCTCCTCCCCACAGGAGACGGTATGATGATGACAGGTATGACGACCCAGCACATAGAGACTGGAGGCATGGTGACGCGTCATGTGACTAAAGAGGTGGTCCAGAGGAGCGTGCAAATGGCCGGCACCAGCAGTGTCACCAAGAAGGTTGAGAGGTCCTTCTATGAGACCTGAGCCCAACATGGCCTCCTCTCTGTCTGTAACAAACAGTTGTAACTGTCCTCCCTGAAAGTTTTCTGTTTATAGTTGTTGTCCCTTGTTTGTTCTCCCTCTATTGGTTATTCACTGTATCACGCCCTGTAAAAACACTCTTCACGGCTCCCTCTATTGGTTATTCACTGTATCACGCCCTGTAAAAACACTCTTCACGGCTCCCTCTATTGGTTATTCACTGTATCACGCCCTGTAAAAACACTCTTCACGGCTCCCTCTATTGGTTATTCACTGTATCACGCCCTGTAAAAACACTCTTCACGGCTCCCTCTATTGGTTATTCACTGTATCACGCCCTGTAAAGACGCTCTTCTTGGCTCCCTCTATTGGTTATTCGCTGAGTCACGCCCTGTGGTTTAGATTATGCTGAGGTAGTAATCCGAGGTCTCCGTTTAGAGTCTGCTAGTGCTAATATATCTTGACATAAGATTAGCTGAGAGATAAACAGAGGGGAAGGGTTCATGAGGGTTTGTACGTGGCTGCAGTTTGTTGGTTTGAAAGCCTTTTTATGGTAACTTTCTGCCAGTACCCTAAATGATGGTTGTTTGTGGGGTATCTTACTGCTTTGTATTACCATGTTGTTGGTAAACTCATTTCAAACATGAAATATATTATAGTGATTGGTTTTGTATGTTAAAAGAAATGGAAATATTGAAGCCAAATGCTGTATTGCTATGTATTGTTTGTGTATAAGGTGTTTCTTTTTTTATTGATTTGCATATATTTTGACAAGCTCATTAAGGCATTTGCATGTTACAGGTTTTGATACTTAACATTTAGATTTTTGTCAAGAGCGCTTCGGTCTACATAAATGTTATGCCAAACTAATATATTTTAGCATAGAATAACTAGAAAAAACTTTGTTCACATATTTTTACGGGAAATGTTATTGTAAGACAAAAAGATTTTATCCTCTTAACTGTGTGATGTTTTTTTTCACTTTGCTTCTTTACATATACTGTCTATTGGAATTTTTACACTTAGTGACGCAGGACATGCATTTGTATATTTATCTGAAAAGTATTGGATTCATTTGATTCATTTGTTTTAAAAAGGTAGAATAACATTTCATCAACATACCAAAAATGCAAAAGGCAGAACATATAAAACCCTTCATAAACTTCATCAATAATTCCTACTATAATATTTTTTAATGGATAAGACATGTCTATTTTACTGCACTTATGATAATAAAGAATATAAACCAGTGTAGTATGTTAAACCATAGTGTCGGTATGTTCAAAAGTGACAAACCAATTGTTTCTAATTTCTTTACATTTATTTAACGACTGAAAAAAGCATGATTAGTACCATTATACACACAGGCAACATCAACTGGAAGTTTCAGAAACATACTGATGCTCATTATGAGACTAATAGACTAATACATGCTAATTACTGCATGCTGATTGACTTATGTGTGTAAGCTCTTATTGAACCAGCTCTCATTGAACCAGCTCTCATTGAACCAGCTCTTATTGAACCAGCTCTCATTGAACCAGCTCTTATTGAACCAGCTCTCATTGAACCAGCTCTCATTGAAACAGCTCTCATTGAAACAGCTCTCATTGAACCAGCTCTTATTGAACCAGCTCTTATTGAACCAGTTCTCATTGAAACAGCTCTTATTGAACCAGCTCTCATTGAACCAGCTCTTATTGAACCAGCTCTCATTGAAACAGCTCTCATTGAAACAGCTCTCATTGAACCAGCTCACATTGAACCAGCTCTCATTGAAACAGCTCTCATTGAAACAGCTCTCATTGAAACAGCTCTCATTGAAACAGCTCTGACTGGACAACTTCTGACTGAATCACATTTGACTCAAAATGCTCTTACTAAAACAGCTCTGACTGAACCAAATCTGACTCAACGTGCTCTTACTGAACCAGCTCTGACTGAACCAAATCTGACTGAACATGCTCTTACTGAAACAAATCTGACTCAACAAACTCTGACTGAACAAACTCTGACTAAGCCAGCTCTCATTGGAATATTATTTGAGCAGCGTAATACCAAAAAATATTTTACTGTGCCATAAAAAGTATTTCCATGAGCATCAAACTCCAATAGAGTGTATTAGTGCTTGACCAAAACAAACAAAGCCTGCACTGCGTTAGCCTTGAATGGACACTGAATATTGCTATGTTTACAATATTTAGAGTGAATCCTAGGCAAGAATGCATTTATGTAATTTCAGCACCAGAGACAGGGTCCAGAACAGAGACATGGAACCCTGGTCTGTGCTGACCTGATCACAAGATCCTTCACCACCTCAACAGTCCCAAACACAGGAAACAGTCTCTCTGTAAAGGTCTCGTTGTACGTGTAGATGTGGGACCTCTTCTCCACATCGTAAAAAGACAGCTGGCCCTCTTCATAGTCCAGGTACACCCCTACCTTCTTGGGGACCGGCGTTTGAGCCAGTAGAGTGACGGGCACGGTCAGGGCTTTGAGGTCGGTGCCCCTCTCCAGCCTCAGTGTAAGGTAGCCTGTCTGCGTGTTGAGAGAGCTGTAACCCTTCCTCTGGGCGGACGCTGTAGCCACGCCCAGCCGCCAATCCCTGTCTCCCAACTCTACTTCCCAGTAGTGACGCCCAGAGGCATATCCCTGGCTTCCCATTGCACACCACCAGCCATGGAAGCGGCCCGTACAGTTGGGGGAATCTCGACGCTCCAGGCCACAGCGCATGCGTTTGTTGTCCGTGGAGAGCAGAAGGTAAGGGTTGGCCGTCTTCGGGTCAAGGGTCACTTCCTCTGTAAAATAGGTGGTTGGAATAAATTTAAAACAAAATATACTCTGTTTTCTTTCTATACTCATGTTATTAATTAATTCTCGAACGCAACTAAAAAAAGATTACGCCTAAATACCTGCAGCATCACAGATCCAGTTCCATACTGAAAAGAGAACGTTTTATTTTACTAAACAAATAAAGTGGTGAATAAAGTTGAATTCACTTGTCGACATGGGTTTGACTCACCTTTGTGAGGAATATAGCGAGATGCATCTGAAAGTTAGACAAATCAGATGAATATACTATGACATTTCCACCCTAATACTCTTCCATTACCAGTGGGAATACAGTATGTTCATTTCTCTGGTACCTCCCTGGCAGCACTTAAAACCTGTGATCAGTCATTAAGTATTATGAAAAACAACCAAAGACACAATAATGTGTCAATTATTGAATTGGGGAATATTGAGATCTCTTGACCACACATCATCAAATCACATAACTATGCTCACAGGCAGACAACGTTTCATTTATTGGTGACGTAATGAACTGAGAAATGTACACTCACCAATGCTCTGACTCCTCTGTTTTCGAATCAGCCACTGTTTAGTTACGTCCTCCTGCTAACACATGATTGAGGCCTGGATTCAACATTAGAGACTTTAAATGCACTATAGCACTATAGCAATGACAATGACACCTTTTCCAACAGAAACCTTGGTGTCACGGATTGATGAGTTGTGTTCAACACAGGGTGTTAGGGGAGAGCACTTCTGTGTATTGTCTTGATAAGGAGCACAGCTGTTTTGGATATAGCTATGTAATCAGTGGGTTATTTAAGTTTTGCAATGCAAAATTAAGTTAATACAATGCTTGGTATTGTAATATGTTACGTTCCATGTAGGTGAGTATGTAGTTGGTCACTGGTAAAGTCGTGCACTGTGTTATTGAAATATATACGTCGCTTTGTGTAAGCGCGTTTTCTTTTCCGTTCAGTGTATGTTTTACACGCTCTGCGTGTGGCTTACGATGCACTTTACCTAAGGAGATTGTGACACTAGGCCACAACTATGCGGTGTAGAGACCAACTGGAGAGACCAACTGGAGAGACCGATTCTGAGTGATGTGTTCTTTTATAACTCATAAAGTCATTCATAGTAATTATCATTGTCAGCGAAAAGATACATACGTTGTCAGGGCTGTCCGCACTCAGTACAACCCCCATGACGAGCTCCATGGCCGGGAGAAGTGTTGGCAGGCGCCCCTTCCTCCACTGTATCTCCAGATCATCCAACATCATCAATACAGTTTCACCAGGCCAGATATTGCGCTATTGTGGGACAAACAGATAACTCAATTAGGTTATAATTAGGTTACAACTTTACTGTGTGAACTAAGGAAGAAACAAGAGGAAGGAAGTAGTGCGACTAAAACTCATCTGTATCACCCATCTGTCTTGTTATTTTAAATAAAGGCTATTCCACGTGAGAAATTGCCAATTGCCACTTTTGAAGGGTAGTGTATGTGCTCGCAAATGCAGGACAGAAAATGGCCAAGTGAGGATGAACTGAAACCAAAGGTTACTCCTTAGTCACAGAGAAAGAGAGGAGGGGAGAATGAGGGGAGAAGGAATTGTAATCAATAGCGCGTCTTTAAAGTGTCAATCGACTATCGCTACAAACAGAGGATACAGGAAGATGCACACAAAACAACAACCTTTTGGCGTCCCAAGAAATGTTAGAATAAGTCTAACTCAATAAATCTGAAATTCATGTTGATGTTTTTCTGATGAGGCCTTAGTTGCCCAGCCAAGGAGTTTCATATTTAAAAGGGTTCGTTTAAGGGATGTGTATATTAAATAAATTACATAGCTTTGAGAACCAAAAGCCATTATGATTGCCAGTTTCCCGACAACTTAATAAATGTACATTCAGATACATCAATTAACAGTATTTAGAAATGGTAATAGTACCAAATGTAAATGTAGCACTATAACCAGATAAATGGTAATAGTACCATATGTAAATGTAGCACTATAACCAGATAAATGGTAATAGTGCCAAATGTAAATGTAGCACTATAACCAGATAAATGGTAATAGTACCAAATGTAAATGTAGCAATATAACCAGATAAATGGTAATAGTACCAAATGTAAATGTAGCACTATAACCAGAAAAATGGTAATAGTACCAGATGTAAATGTAGCACTATAACCAGATAAATGGTAATAATACCAAATGTAAATGTAGCAATATAACTAGATAAATGGTAATAGTACCAGATGTAAATGTAGCACTATAACCAGATAAATGGTAATAGTACCAAATGAAAATGTAGCAATATAACCAGATAAATGGTAATAGTACCAACTGTAAATGTAGCACTATAACCAGATAAATGGTAATTGTACCAGATGTAAATTTAGCACTATAACCAGATAAATGGTAATAGTACCAGATGTAAATGTAGCACTATAACCAGATAAATGGTAATAGTATCAGATGTAAATGTAGCACTATAACCAGATAAATGGTAATAGTACCAAATGAAAATGTAGCAATATAACCAAATAAATGGTAATAGTACCAACTGTAAATGTAGCACTATAACCAGATAAATGGTAATAGTACCATATGTAAATGTAGCACTTTAACCAGATAAATGGTAATTGTACCAGATGTAAATGTAGCACTATAACCAGATAAATGGTAATAGTACCAGATGTAAATGTAGCACTATAACCAGATAAATGGTAATAGTACCAATGTAAATGTAGCACTATAACCCAGCAATATAACTAGATAAAAATGGTAAAAGTACCAGATACATGGTAATAGTACCAAAATAAATGTAGCACTATAACCAGATAAATGGTAATAGTACCAAATGTAAATGTAGCACTATAACCAGATAAATGGTAATAGTACCAAATGTAAATGTAGCAATATAACCAGAAAAATGGTAATAGTACCAGCACTATAATAGTACCAAATGTAAAAGCAATATAACCAGATAAATGGTAATAGTAATGTAAATGTAAATGTAGCACTATAACCAGATAAATGGTAATAGTACCAGATGTAAATGTAGCACTATAACCAGATAAATGGTAATAGTACCAAATGTAAATGTAGCAATATAACCAGATAAATGTAACCTATAACCAGATAAATGGTAATAGTACCATATGTAAATGTAGCACTATAACCAGATAAATGGTAATAGTACCAAATGTAAATGTAGCACTATAACCAGATAAATGGTAATAGTACCAAATGTAAATGTAGCACTATAACCAGATAAATGGTAATAGTACCAAATGTAAATGTAGCACTATAACCAGAATAGTAAATGTAAATGTAGCACTATAACCAGATAAAGATGTAAATGTAGCACTATAACCAGATAAATGGTAATAGTACCAGATGTAAATGTAGCACTATAACCAGATAAATGGTAATAGTACCAATGTAAATGTAGCACTATAACCAGATAAATGGTAATAGTACCAAATGTAAATGTAGCAACTATAACCTAGATAAAGATAAATAGCACTATAACCAGATAAATGGTAATAGTACCAAATGTAAATGTAGCAATATAACCAGATAAATGGTAATAGTACCAGATGTAAATGTAGCACTATAACCAGATAAATGGTAATAGTACCAAATGAAAATGTAAATGTAGCAATATAACCAGATAAATGGTAATAGTACCAAATGTAAATGTGTAAAAATGTAGCCAGATAAATGGTAATAGTACCAAATGAAAATGTAGCAATATAACCAGATAAATACCAACTGTAAATGTAGCACTATAACCAGATAAAGATGTACCAAATAAATTTAGCACTATAACCAGATAAATGGTAATAGTACCAGATGTAAATGTAGCACTATAACCAGATAAATGGTAATAGTATCAGATGTAAATGTAGCACTATAACCAGATAAATGGTAATAGTACCAAATGTAAATGTAGCAATATAACCAGATAAATGGTAATAGTACCAACTGTAAATGTAGCACTATAACCAGATAAATGGTAATAGTACCATATGTAAATGTAGCACTTTAACCAGATAAATGGTAATTGTACCAGATGTAAATGTAGCACTATAACCAGATAAATGGTAATAGTACCAGATGTAAATGTAGCACTATAACCAGATAAATGGTAATAGTACCAAATGTAAATGTAGCAATATAACCAGATAAATGGTAATAGTACCAGATGTAAATGTAGCACTATAACCAGAAAAATGGTAATAGTACCAGATGTAAATGTAGCACTATAACC
This sequence comes from Dallia pectoralis, assembly GCA_029465975.1. NCBI lineage: Eukaryota > Metazoa > Chordata > Actinopteri > Esociformes > Umbridae > Dallia > Dallia pectoralis. The sequence continues at coordinate 11,111,117 of CM055759.1, read as the reverse complement.
AGATAAATGGTAATAGTACCAAATGTAAATGTAGCACTATAACCAGATAAATGGTAATAGTACCAAATGTAAATGTAGCACTATAACCAGATAAATGGTAATAGTACCAAATGTAAATGTAGCAATATAACTAGATAAATGGTAATAGTACCAGATGTAAATGTAGCACTATAACCAGATAAATGGTAATAGTACCAAATGAAAATAGAGCAATATAACCAGATAAATGGTAATAGTACCAACTGTAAATGTAGCACTATAACCAGATAAATGGTAATTGTACCAGATGTAAATTTAGCACTATAACCAGATAAATGGTAATAGTACCAGATGTAAATGTAGCACTATAACCAGATAAATGGTAATAGTATCAGATGTAAATGTAGCACTATAACCAGATAAATGGTAATAGTACCAAATGTAAATGTAGCAATATAACCAGATAAATGGTAATAGTACCAACTGTAAATGTAGCACTATAACCAGATAAATGGTAATAGTACCATATGTAAATGTAGCACTTTAACCAGATAAATGGTAATTGTACCAGATGTAAATGTAGCACTATAACCAGATAAATGGTAATAGTACCAGATGTAAATGTAGCACTATAACCAGATAAATGGTAATAGTACCAAATGTAAATGTAGCAATATAACCAGATAAATGGTAATAGTACCAGATGTAAATGTAGCACTATAACCAGAAAAATGGTAATAGTACCAGATGTAAATGTAGCACTATAACCAGATAAATGGTAATAGTACCAGATGTAAATGTAGCACTATAACCAGATACATGGTAATAGTACCAAATGTAAATGTAGCACTATAACCAGATAAATGGTAATAGTACCAAATGTAAATGTAGCACTATAACCAGATAAATGGTAATAGTACCAAATGTAAATGTAGCAATATAACCAGATAAATGGTAATAGTACCAAATGTAAATGTAGCAATATAACCAGATAAATGGTAATAGTACCAGATGTAAATGTAGCACTATAACCAGATAAATGGTAATAGTACCAGATGTAAATGTAGCACTATAACCAGATAAATGGTAATAGTACCAAATGTAAATGTAGCAATATAACCAGATAAATGGTAATAGTACCAAATGTAAATGTAGCACTATAACCAGATAAATGGTAATAGTACCAAATGTAAATGTAGCAATATAACCAGATAAATGGTAATAGTACCAAATGTAAATGTAGCACTATAACCAGATAAATGGTAATAGTACCAGATGTAAATGTAGCACTATAACCAGATAAATGGTAATAGTACCAAATGTAAATGTAGCACTATAACCAGATAAATGTAAATTGTTCTACATGTTTTATAGACTGATGCTACATGTGAAATCTCAATAGGCTTTGTGCATCATTGAAAGTGCCAGGCGATACATATGTTCATCTTCATATTCCTCTGGGGAACCTCTCACACACAGACCCTGTACAACCCCAACTAAAAAATGTCCTCAGACGAAATTCACCACTAGATTTTCCCTACAGCCTTCGGTATATTACATTTGAATTAGCTTTTTAGGGGGGAAAGTCTAGTATAGAAAATAAACTAAGATTTGTCAACAACAAACAACAAGTGCTAGCGTATTACATTGACTTCAGTGCAATAATAGACTTCCGCAAACCAGACCTGTTCTGTACCTCAAATCTGTTCTTGAGCTGGTGAGTCCAATCCAAAATGACCCGCTTGTGGCTCCCCATGTCATACTCTCCTCCAGTCTCCAGCATACACAGCAGATGATCCTCCCAGTCCTTTCTCTCTGACGACTCCATGTCCAGCTCTCTCTGGAAGCTCCTTGTCTGCATCAAGACAAGGCACAATAGGAAAACCTGATGTGAAAGACTCTTGTGAATAGATGCATGCAAATACTGAAAGACCAACGAAAGAGAACGAAAGTTCCCTTAGGGATTTTACATGGTCACATTTAGGCGCTCAGTCAACAAAAGTTCCACCCGATAATGCACTAACCACTCATTAGTTTGTAGCTTATCTTGTCAAGAATAGCAGTTTTCAAATAAAAAATGTGATTGCAAAGCAGAGATAATAAGAACAAAACCATCACAATTATGAAATTCTGAACAATCCGGGGGGGTAAACTGCTAATCTTTGAACTAACAGCCTTGATTTAGGCCTATAGTCTTATTTACTGTGGGGTAGAAAATGTGTGATGTTCTGATGTTCACAAACTTAAAGAACTGCACTCCATGCCATTAAACACGACGGCTCACCTGTACTCTGCTCTCCAGCACCGCAGCCCACTCCAATATGAATTCCCGACACACACTGGGGGGCCACGTGTCTTTACTGGTCCAGATGTGGGCTAGGACATTGGACCTCTGCAGAGAGTGTTAAAGTGAAAGTACACAATGTGCTTGTGTCTGTCTGTGTGTGAATTAATGTATCCTATTCATTTTTCCTTGCCTGCCTGTTGCCTGCCTTGTTTATTTGTGTTTGTTTACCTGGCACAGTCTGTTAAGTTCCCTGGCCAGCTCCATTATGAACAGCTGACTCTGCACTAAAGGTTCTTTCTTCTCATTTCTCACTTTCTTACGAGACACCTGCACAGAGAAGTAAAATAGTTGGGATGAGATATTAATACCAATACCAGTAAGGGGTTATATGAGAGTTGAGAATCGTCCAAGGAAACGAATCATACCTTGAGTCGGATCTTGATTTTTTTGGCTGGCTCGATGAGGAACTGGAGGCACTCTTTTATCATGTTTGCAGCAAGACAAGTCCTGTGACACAGAGATAAACAGCTTTATAATGCTGGCACAGAGATACACAGCTTCAACATGCTGCAACACTATTTCACAGACACAGATTTTATTCTCTGCCAGGCTGTACAGTGCAGGTTTAAAATGCTGGCAGGTGATACACAGCTTTAATATGCTGGCACAGTGATACACAGCTTTAATATGCTGGCACAGTGATACACAGCTTTAATATGCGGGCACAGTGATACACAGCTTTAATATGCTGGCAAAGTGATACACAGCTTTAATATGCTGGCACGGTGATACACAGCTTTAATATGCTGGCACAGTAATACACAGCTTTAATATGCTGGCACAGTGATACACAGCTTTAATATGCAGGCACGGTGATACACAGCTTTAAAATGCTGGCAGGTGATACACAGCTTTAATATGCTGGCATGGTGATACACAGCTTCAATATGCTGGCATGGTGATACACAGCTTCAATATGCTGGCACAGTGATAGACAGCTTTAATATGCTGGCAGGTGATACACAGCTGTAATATGCTGGTACGGTGATACACAGCTTTAATATGCTGGCACAGTGATACACAGCGTAATTATGCTGGTACGGAGATACACAGCTTTAATATGCTGGCACAGTGATACACAGCTTTAATATGCTGGCACAGTGATACACAGCTTTATTATGCTGGTACGGTGATACACAGCTTTAATATGCTGGCACAGTGATACACCGCTTTAATATGCTGGTACGGTGATACAGAGCTTTAATATGCTGGCACAGTGATACACAGCATTAATATGCTGGCACAGTGATACACAGCTTTATTATGCTGGTACGGTGATACACAGCTTTAATATGCTGGCATAGTGATACACAGCTTTAATATGCTGACACTGTGATACACAGCTTTAATATGCTGGTACGGTGATACACAGCTTTAATATGCTGGCACAGTGATACAGAGCTTTAATATGCTGGTACGGTGATACACAGCTTTAATATGCTGGCAGGTGATACACAGCTTTAATATGCTGGCACAGTGATACACAGCTTTATTATGCTGGTACGGTGATACACAACTTTAATATGCTGGCACAGTGATACACAGGTTTAATATGCTGGTACGGTGATACACAGCTTTAATATGCTGGCACAGTGATACAGAGCTTTAATATGCTGGTACGGTGATACACAGCTTTAATATGCTGGCAGGTGATACACAGCTTTAATATGCTGGCACAGTGATACACAGCTTTATTATGCTGGTACGGTGATACACAACTTTAATATGCTGGCACAGTGATACACAGCTTTAATATGCTGGTACGGTGATACAGAGCTTTAATATAATGGCACAGTGATACACAGCTTTAAAATGCTGGCACAGTGATACACAGCTTTATTATGCTGGTACGGTGATACACAGCTTTAATATGCTGGCACAGTGATACACAGCTTTAATATGCTGGTACGGTGATACACAGCTTTAATATGCTGGCACAGTGATACACAGCTTTATTATGCTGGTACGGTGATACACAGCTTTAATATGCTGGCAGGTGATACACAGCTTTAATATGCTGGCACAGTGATACACAGCTTTATTATGCTGGTACGGTGATACACAGCTTTATTATGCTGGCACAGTGATACACATCTTTAATATGCTGGAACGGTGATACAGAGTTTTTATATGCTGGCACAGTGATACACAGCTTTAATATGCTGGCACAGTGATACACAGCTTTATTATGCTGGTACCGTGATACACAGCTTTAATATGCTGGCATAGTGATACACAGCTTTAATATCCTGGTACGGTGATACACAGCTTTAATATGCTGGCACAGTGATACACAGCTTAATATGCTGGCAAAGTGATACACAGCTTTAATATGCTGACACAGTGATACACAGCTTTAATATGCTGGCACAGTGATACACAGCTTAATATGCTGGTACGGTGATACACAGCTTTAATATGCTGGCATAGTGATACACAGCTTTAATATGCTGGTACGGTGATACAGAGCTTTAATATGCTGGCACAGTGATACACAGCTTCTATATGCTGGTACAGTGATACAGAGCTTTAATATGCTGGCACAGTGATACACAGCTTTAATATGCTGGTACGGTGATACAGAGCTTTAATATGCTGGCACAGTGATACACAGCTTTAATATGCTGGCACAGTGATACACAGCTTTAAATTATGCTGGTACGGTGATAGACAGCTTTAATATGCTGGCACAGTGATACACAGCTTTAATATGCTGGTACGGTGATACACAGCTTTAATATGCTGGCACAGTGATACACAGCTTTAATATGCTGGCACAGTGATACACAGCTTTAATATGCTGGCACAGTGATACACAGCTTTAATATGCTGGCACAGTGATACACAGCTTTAATATGCTGGCACTGCTTTTTATTATGCTGGCACGGTGATAGACAGCTTTAATATGCTGGCATAGTGATACACAGCTTTAATATGATGGTACGGTGATACACAGCAGCTATGCTGGCACAGTGATACACAGCTTTAATATGCTGGTACGGTGATACAGAGATTTAATATGCTGGCACAGTGATACACAGCTTTAAAATGCTGGCACAGTGATACATAGCTTTATTATGCTGGTACGGTGATAGACAGCTTTAATATGCTGGCATAGTGATACACAGCTTTAATATGATGGTACGGTGATACACAGCTTTAATATGCTGGCACAGTGATACACAGCTTTAATATGCTGGCACAGTGATACACAGCTTTAATATGCTGGCACAGTGATACACCGCTTTATTATGCTGGCACAGTGATACACAGCTTAAATATGCTGGCACAGTGATACACAGCTTTAATATGTTGGCACAGTGATACACAGCTTTAATATGCTGGCACAGTGATACACAGCTTTATTATGCTGGTACGGTAATACACAGCTTTAATATGCTGGCATAGTGATACACAGCTTTAATATGCTGGTACGGTGATACACAGCTTTAATATGCTGGCACAGTGATACACAGCTTAATATGCTGGCACAGTGATACACAGCTTAATATGCTGGCACAGTGATACACAGCTTTAATATGCTGGCACAGTGATACACAGCTTTAATATGCTGGCACAGCGATACACAGCTTTAATATGCTGGCACAGTGATACACAGCTTTAATATGCTGGCACAGTGATACACAGCTTTATTATGCTGACACTGTGATACACAGCTTTAATATGCTTGCACAGTGATACACAGCTTTATTATGCTGGCACAGTGATACACAGCTTTAATATGCTATCCTATTGTGGTTACCCCCAATCTGCCAGTGTTACCCCCCCCACTATTACAGCTTTAATATGCTCAAAGCAGATCATCAAAAAGTCAGTTTTTTCAAACATGTAATCAGATTTTCAATTGACTAAGTACAATGCACAAAATCAAAGAAATACCCTTCATATGAAATTATTGTCTTTCACAATGCAATGCTCAAAGTACTTTTGATATGCTTCTCATCTCATTTGTATAAATACATTTGACCATCACTTAATCCAACTGATTAACACTGGCAGATTGGGGTAACCACAATAGGTCATTAGATATACTGTAATAGTGGGGGGTAACACTGGCAGATTGGGGTAACCACAATAGGTCATTAGATATACTGTAATAGTGGGGGGTAACACTGGCAGATTGGGGTAACCACAATAGGTCATTAGATATACTGTAATAGTGGGGGGTAACACTGGCAGATTGGGGTAACCACAATAGGTCATTAGATATACTGTAATAGTGGGGGGTAACACTGGCAGATTGGGGTAACCACAATAGGTCATTAGATATACTGTAATAGTGGAGGGGGTAACACTGGCAGATTGGGGTAACCACAATAGGTCATTAGATATACTGTAATAGTGGGGGGTAACACTGGCAGATTGGGGTAACCACAATAGGTCATTAGATATACTGTAATAGTGGGGGGGGTAACACTGGCAGATTGGGGTAACCACAATAGGTCAATAGATATACTGTAATAGTGGGGGGTAACACTGGCAGATTGGGGTAACCACAATAGGTCAATAGATATACTGTAATAGTGGGGGTAACACTGGCAATTTCTTTCAACATGGAGCAGGATAGACAGCAAGGAATAGGAAGAGCTCAAGGGATCTGTCAGAGAGGTGGGCATGGGCACCAACAGAGAGGTGGGCATGGGCACCAACAGAGAGGTGGGCATGGGCACCAACAGAGAGGTGGGCATGGGCACCAACAGAGAGGTCAAAGAGGTGGGCATGGGCACCAACAGATAGGTCAAAGAGGTGGGCATGGGCACCAACAGAGAGGTCAAAGAGGTGGGCATGGGCACCAACAGAGAGGTCAAAGAGGTGGGCATGGGCACCAACAGAGAGGTCATAGAGGTGGGCATGGGCACCAACAGAGAGGTCATAGAGGTGGGCATGGGCACCAACAGAGAGGTCAAAGAGGTGGGCATGGGCACCAACAGAGAGGTGGGCATGGGCACCAACAGAGAGGTCAAAGAGGTGGGCATGGGCACCAACAGAGAGGTCAAAGAGGTGGGCATGGGCACCAACAGAGGGTGGGCATGGGCACCAACAGAGAGGTGGGCATGGGCACCAACAGAGAGGTCATAGAGGTGGGCATGGGCACCAACAGAGAGGTCAAAGAGGTGGGCATGGGCACCAACAGAGAGGTCATAGAGGTGGGAATGGGCACCAACAGAGAGGTCAAAGAGGTGGGCATGGGCACCAACAGAGAGGTCATAGAGGTGGGCATGGGCACCAACAGAGAGGTGGGCATGGGCACCAACAGAGAGGTGGGCATGGGCACCAACAGAGAGGTCATAGAGGTGGGCAACGGGCCACTGTCCAAGTGCCTGGACAACGTGAAGGAAACATCTCCATGTGCGCAGCTATCTCTGAAGATGGTGTCGTAGGACGTAAGCCATTACTTGGCTCCTATAATGCTGCACATCTTATTGAGTTTCTCAATGACATTGAGCAGACCTGTCAAGGTGAAGGGGTCACCTATGTCATTGTGTGGGACAATGTCAGCTTTCACCACGCAGAGGTAGTTCAAGCATGGTTTCAGGCCCATCCTCGATTCATGACCCTCTACCTGCCTCCATACTCTCCTTTCCTCAACCCTATTGAGGACTTTTTTTCAGCATGGAGGTGGAAGGTCTATGATCGCCAACCCCTTGAGCGTGCCACCCTTCTTCAGGCCATGGATGATGCATGAAGACATCAATGTAGACCAATGTCAAGCATGGATTCGTCAAGCCAAAAGGTTTTTTCCAAGGTGCTTGAACAATGAGGACATTCATTGTGATGTGGATGAGAAACTATGGCCAAATGCTCAAGACAGGCTTGATCCAAATTAATGTAATGTAATGTGTGCACTAAACGTTATGTTTTGTTCTCCTTTAGTTACATAATAGAAATTGTACCCGGGTTACAATTATATCTGAAAAATAAAAACAAATTTGCCCAAATGATTTTAGATGATGTCTTCATTGATCCTTCACTTCATTACACATAGAATGGATATTTTGGAAATTACAGATTATGCAAATGTCAGTAATGTAATTGTATTGCCTAATGTGAAACTGTGTAATCAGTCTTTTACAGTATAGTACTGTAGCATATTCATTTCAGCACTTCTAAGGCTGATTTGAAACATGTATCTTGCATTGTTTGCTGTTGGATGAACTGATTGTTAAAAGTACTAAACTGAAAGAAGATCATACTGTTGTGTTTCGGTGATTAAACCAAATGTTCCCATTACATATTACAATAATCTGGTGTTTGAAACAATGATTATGTGGACTGAAAGCATGTGCAACTGACTGAAAGCGTTACATCAGGTTTTGAAAGAATGACTAGCTGCGTTACAAGTGTGATCAGTTTGGATCTTTGTACTAAGAGTTTTGAAAATGTACACCTTACTTGTGAAAATAGTACCAAAGCGAATAAAAAAAACTGTAAATGCTGGCACAGTGATACACAGCTTTAATATGCTGGCACAGTGATACACAGCTTTAATATGCTGGCACAGTGATACACAGCACTGGCTCTCGTTCTGTCAGTGTCGGGCCTGAGCTACAGCTGACTGGGCTCTAGAGGCACCTCAAATCAACAAGAAGGCAGAGTAAGGAAATGTGTGTGTGTGTGTCTGTGTGTGTGTGTGTGTGTGTTTGCGTGCGTGTGTACGGGCGTGTGCATGTGTGCATTGTGTGTGCATGTGTATTGCCAAACTTTTATTTCATTACACTGCAGCAAGCCCACTCTATAGGCTCAGCTGCAGCTCTTCATCTAAAGCTGGCCTGGGTTGACAGAAAGACAGAAAGAAAGATGGAGAAGAAGGTATGAGAGTGAGAAAGGGAACAAACAGAAAAAGGACGATGTACTGCAGAGTAACATCTTTCAGCTGTGTGTGCACTAAGACATTTTAATCACAGCCTTGGTGTCAAAAAGAAAATCCCAAAGAGATCTGAGGCAGCAGCTGAAAGTGTTTTTTCCCAAATCCAGCCGATCGGGTGTTCTGTCCCTGTGGTGTTGAATCAGCAGCACCACCTTGACTTGAACCCTGCGGCTAGTTGAAAGAATAAAATTGATTCCCTGTACCTTTTTTTTTTTACATTGAAAGCAGAGGAAAGGAGCCAAATATTATACCAGTCAATAGTGCTTCAGGGCAAATGTATAGCAGAATAACCAGGCAGCTTGTAGTGGTCCCGGGACACAGCTTAAATGAGCTTATAAAGAAATATTAAAATTATTAAATCAGAGAGGATTACCCACCTGCCGGGTTTCAGTTGGTAATAGTCAGCCGTTTAATCAGGCATGTTATAATATATTATACATTTTGGTTAAGTTAATCTAACTGTGTTCCTCTTATCTGAGCGCCCTTGGCAACCAGAAGCTCAAGAGCAAATAAGAGGTCCCACTAAGCAGAAATTCTGTCTTTGGTCGAGAGTTGTCATTTTCATTGAAGATGTTTCTGACTATAGAGGTTAATTAAATTACACTTGTTTCAACCCTTTAAAAAACAGTTTTTGGAAATAAGTGCGTATAAAGATAGCCAGCTAAATTGAGAAAATATGTAACATTTGATAAATAGTCTAGCTACAGAATGCTGATTTGATTGATTAGAAGTTCTTCAATTACTGTGACATCCTGGACAATTTGAGAAAAAATACATCATTTCTGAGTTGTGTCTGTCGATGGGCTGTGTGATGTAATATAATGAACAGTCATCTTTACCAAAGATTAATGTTGGTTATATGCTTCCTATTGCTAAATAGGCACCAACATTCCTGCGGTGAACCGTTAATTCCGAAGATTATAAAAATCTCAGAACCAGGGAACAGTGTGAGCAACTCAGACTTACTGGACTTTGTTCAGAAACCCAACAAAAGCATTCATTGCAGACTAACACGAGGCACAACAAACTATTATGCAACATCATTGACCACTGAGCTCTCATCTCTAAATGTTTAAGTATTTCTAATAGTATTTTTAACACAAGTATATTGTTAAGACTGGATCTGTTCAGTTCAGGTAGTTTATTCTGGGTACGATAATTGAACAGTTTTTTTTATCTCAGTGCCCTCTCTAGAGTTGTATCTCAGCTAATATCTGTATGGCAAGCAGCATCATGGCAACTATATCCTTATGTGCCTCTGTGCCAGAATGTGCCTGTGTTCTACTGCACTGCCACTTTGATAAAGCTACTGCAGTCTATAACTGATTGCTCTTATTATTATAAATTATAAATACATTTGAGGATAGGGCTTACAAATATTTTGTTTATATTATTTTTCATATAAAAGTAAAGCAAAGAAATATCGTAGAACATTTTTTATTAAATCATTATAATGCCACGTGATACATGTATTGCATGTCGATCTATTTAACATGTTTCTTCAATAACTTTTGTTATTAAATTAATTTAATTAAGTTAATTGACATCTACTCCATCTATTCAGTACAGATGAACTCGCAGGGAATGTCTCGGACCCCCGCTGACCCGCGACACTAATCTGAATTACACCGAGGTGGAAAACTGAAACACATCATTAAAACCAAAGCGGATCAACACATACCTGACATTTCCCAAATGTCCCAAAAGTATTTAAAATGACGCACGTGAAATGTTATATTTTTGGATCACAATCACGGTAATAAGAGATCATGTGTAGGATAAATTAAGGTACAACACCATAATAAATCACAACAGTCATAATAAATCACACTTCACTTGAGGTGTCCTGTGGACAATTTGGACTAGAGTGTAATACCACAAGCCCATTTTGTGTAATATGCCATGAAGTTATATATCAAGCACATTTTGTGTAATAAGCCATAAAGTCATATATCAAGCACATTTTGTGTAATACGCCATAAAGTAATATATCAAGCACATTTTGTGTAATATGCCATAAAGTAATATATCAAGCACATTTTGTGTAATAAGCCATAGTCATATATCAAGCACATTTTGTGTAATATGCCATAAAGTAATATATCAAGCACATTTTGTGTAATAAGCCATAGTCATATATCAAGCACATTTTGTGTAATATGCCATAAAGTAATATATCAAGGACATTTTGTGTAATATGCCATGAAGTAATATATAAAGCACATTTTGTGTAATATGCCATAAAGTCATATATCAAGGACATTTTGTGTAATATGCCATAAAGTAATATATCAAGCACATTTTGTGTGATATGCCATAAAGTCATATATCAAGCACGATTTGCGCAGCATGCGGAATGATACAGTAGCCTATTCAAACAATTGTGATAGTTTGTCTAATGCACTCCTAAACACATAGGCTACATTCATTGACACGTCTTATAAAGAAATGGTTTAAATGCAAAATAAATACTTACAGTAGGAAATAGCTCCACACTATTCTCTGTAGATAACTGGTTTTGTGTTCTCTGCAGTTATACTCCAACCTTACTAACCCAGTTGTAGCCAGAACCCTCCCTTAATAAAGGACACCTTATATAAAGGCTGCGTTGAGTTATAACAGGGACTTTTTGTACCCCGCAGCGCGTTTCTGACAAGTGGACACCAACGGACCAAAGAGGCAGACATCTTTGTTGAGTCATCTCAAGCAATATGGACATGTATGTCATCCACTAGAGGTCGTTACAGAGCACACGAATGTAGTTAGACCTAAAACATTTTTTTAAAGTACAATATACCTTTAAACAGCTTCATGACAATCTATAGAAACATTTTACAATCTGCATCTGTGGTGTAGCTTCTTAAAATGTCATCGCTCCTCCCTGAACATAGTCGTTATTAGCAACAGTGATGACGAAACCCTTTAATCAGTGTGGTGCTCAAAAACCAGTGTTGTTAAAGAATGTGAATAGAGACAACAGAATTGGTAACTAGAACCAACTACATTAACTTGGTGTATCATTTTTATGTCCAATTTTTCTAATTAAGTCTTAAAGGGGAACTCACAACTGACATCACCACTAAAATGAGATTCAGGGCTACAGCATATCGGATGTCAGCACAAAATCGGTTATCCAAACTAATAACTGGTTTGCCAAGTGGGGCTTGTATCTTATGACCAAAAACAGTTAGTTCCAGAGTGTCAACTACAGAACCAAGACACGGGTGTCAACAGGATTTGAGCAGACCTTGATATATTAATTAGGTTTGGTTAGATTCTACCCTCACCTAGTTGTTTAGGTCTGAACTTGGAACCAATGAAAGGAAAAATACAAACCATCAGTTTGACACCCCTGGTCGACAATGACCACATTCCCATGTTCCCCAGCTGGTGGTTTCAAGCAAACCGTATGTGTCAAGTAGTGTTAATAAATCAACTTCAAAAATAGAGTTGCCCTCTAAATGCGACTAAAAGCCCCTATACATTAATCAGTTGGATGTATTGCCCACAGCATTATTACAACAACCAGACATTAGAGTTCTCATAAAGACATTTAATAGAAAAACTACAACGTGACAACACTCATAAATATAATTAAATGTAGCTGCCAAGTTTGTTTTTTGGAAAAATAAAATGTAAAAACAGCCAAGAACATACATGCGTCTTTGTCCATCCCAGAATGTCAAGAACGGCAAAAATCTCAAAAATCTCCCTGACACCGTATTGAGTGAGATAGCGCATGACATGTAGTTAGACTGCAGAGAAAGGGGGAAAAAGTGATGGAGAGCACCTGACCACAGCACCCTGGAAGCTGAGAGAATAATTCAGCCATCTTGAATTCACACCCAGAGCTCCAACCTCATCTGGAGCAATCATTACCCACAAAAGCCCAAAAAGGGCCAGTTAACATGAAGAGGACATCTATGGAGAGGACTACGGCAAAACAGTCATGTAACATTTGATCAACTATTTACAAAATAAAAAGTCTGATATGCAATTAAAGCCAAGCACGTATAACTACAACATCCCTGACTGCACACCAACCAATTCTAAATTCAAGGTTTGGAATGACCGATCTCCTCGTTTAAAAATATGTTAACAGGAAAAACTTAAAAATAACATGTCCACACAATGGTTTAGGATGTTAAATAGGATTATATCTGAGGCAGCAGTAGAACTATTTAGGCCCTCTCTCCTCTTATCCTGCGGGCCAGCTGGATGTCTTTGGGCATGATTGTGACACGTTTGGCATGGATGGCACACAGGTTTGTGTCTTCAAACAGGCCCACCAGGTATGCCTCACTGGCCTCCTGTTGGAGAGAAAAGGACATTCAGCGAGTTCAGTCCAGCTACTAACAAACTGAAACAAAAACAGCAGTCAGCATGGATCTTACCTGAAGAGCTCCAATAGCGGCACTCTGGAAACGCAGATCTGTCTTGAAATCTTGTGCAATCTCTCTCACCAACCGCTGGAAGGGCAACTTGCGGATCAATAGCTCAGTTGACTTCTGGTAACGACGGATCTCACGAAGAGCCACAGTTCCTGGCCTGGGATACATAGAGTACAAGGTAAGACTGTGGATACAACTAAATCGGTGTTGCTACTGATTTTGGGGACTATTGTAAACTATGTAGTACTTAAGCTAAAAAGTATTAAGATTGTAAAAAGCGCAGAAGTAAAGCTCTCAGCAGTGACCACCTGAACAAGATGTGGTTACCACATTTAAAACCAGGCATGAAAACGGGTCAGGGGTGACAAAGGTGAGCAGGATATTACCCCTATAGGGGGGTGCGGGGGCATGCTCCCCCATTTTACCCCTGTAGGGGGGTCCGGGGGCATGCTCCCCCGGACGAAATTGTCAAATATTCCACATGTGAAAGACCTTTGTAGACAATATAAAGTAAATTGAGGTTTCCAAGTGATTTCACGAAAAAGAGATTGACTTTACATTTAGTAAAAAAACAAAGCAGTGCAAAATGTGGGTGTCCTCTATAAAACAATCTGAAAGTGGTTTGAAGTTTCAAGGCCAAATGTTTAAACAGCTACTGAATTCATAACTTTTTGTCGGTTAATCACAGGGTGTAGTGGCTGAGTGCAGGGAAACCGGACCTGATGTCGGCTTCCGAATATCCCTTGAATATCCAACCAACTTGGATTCCTCAGTCTGAGATGAAGCAAATATATTTGTTCGGGAATTTCTCGCACTATAAACACTAACCATGCGGGAGTGGTTTGAATTATGCGCAATCCCCGCACCGAAATTCAAGCCCTGCAGATCTTCAGCTGGCCAACATTGCGGTGTCTCCTGCTGTGTATTTTGACTCAATTCATCAACCTGTATATAACGTTAGCTAAGCCTATCGCAACAGAGCTTCTGAGTTACTATTGAAACCATCAGTCACCAAATTCAGTCGATTAAATCGCAGAGGCCAGGCGGGCTTTTTCAGCTTCTGAATTTGATGTGCGCGCTCCTGTCAGCACGAGCGAAGCAAACTGATTGTAAAGCAATCAGGTAACGCTATTCCCCCTCCTTCCCAGAGAAGTAAAATGGTGACGCAAGACCCTTTGCGCTAATATGTTCATGCACTCGCGCACATGTTGCGCACCCCCCAAAAGAAAGATTCTCATCGAATCTACACGATTCACGTAGGCCACCTATTCTGTTTCAAAACGGCGAATTTCGCGCCTGTAAAACAAATAGACAGACTCAGAACAGGGGTTGCACTTCGTACCTGTAACGATGGGGCTTCTTCACTCCTCCAGTAGATGGCGCGCTTTTCCTGGCAGCCTTTGTGGCGAGCTGCTTTCTTGGCGCCTTTCCTCCAGTAGACTTACGGGCGGTCTGCTTGGTACGAGCCATCTCACAAAAAGCTTCAACGATTAATCTAGGATTTGAAAGCAAAAGGTTTCAAACGAGGCCAAAAGACAGTTTACAACATCGATGGGTCGTATAAACAAGCAGCTGCAACTATGTTGCATCCGAGGCCCTCGGGTTTCCTAGTTAGTAACGCTTGTTTAATTGACTCAAAACCAATTGGAAACGAAAAAAATGTTACCGTGGTGATGTTACCCTCCCCCTCCTACGTAATCAACGTAACTGCACCACTGGGAGGCGTCTCAATTTAAGCAGCGCGCCCGAATATGAACAGATCAATAACCTTTTGTAAACTTTGACTTGATCCAAGTTAAATTGCAATACATTTTTAATATTGGTTATTGGCTAACAAATTACAATCAAATGTTTTATTTGTTTGAACTAAAACCTGCTATTATATGGCTAACTTTTAATATGTAGCGCAATGGCGCTAAAGCTAATGTTATTTACCAATATCTGCCATACAAAACCCACGTTTTGGTTGAACTCTATAAATGCTACACCTGGTTAAAGTTGAAGTGAATAATTATCAGCAGTTAATCTTTGTAATTCTGTTTACTAGTCATTTCGCCATCTAGCTAACCGATACTAGACAGCCATTACAGGTCTTTGTTTAGCCTATTTAACCAAAATAACTCCTCCACTTAGTAAACCGACTACTTTTAACATTTTTCAAAAACTTTGGGATAGAAATAACAACATACTTACGGATTGGTGACCGGTAAAGTATTCCAAAACTTTGCCACCTAAACCGACTTAAAGTATACCCTACTCGTAAAAACACAGTTCAGTAACGACAAGCGGAATGCGAGTTTGATTTTATACTTTTCAATGACGTCAGGTAACCGTTTTTTTCAGAGCAGCTGGGGTTTGATTGGTTTAGACGAAGAACGTCATGAGATCATTGGTTGAAATATGTCTTTTTCATTGGTCAATATCTCCAACCAATGAAAGCAATCGAGCAATAGAGGGAAATGCTAGTGTTGAAACCATAGACTGTATAAAGATACAGGGGTTGAAACAAAATTGTCCCATGTGGGGGAAATACATTATAAGTATGGAGTCTGCCAGAATTAAAAATAAATAAATAAATGCATCAGTACCAGTATTTTACATCAAAATATACGTAAAAAAATATATAGAATTAAAAATGTATTAACCTGTCGTTTTTCCTATTTATTTATTTCCACAATCATTTATTTCAGTAATTGTTTATTTCTGTAAGTATTTATTTCCGTTTAAATTTATTTCTGTTCATATTTATTTCTGTTCATATTTATTTTCACAATCATATATTTCTGTAATTATTTATTTCTGTAAGTATTTATTTACGTTTATATTTATTTACGTTGACATTTATTTCCGTTTACATTTATTTCCGTATATATTTATTTCTGTATTTCCTCAACCATAGGCAAATGAGGGTGTCAACCATAGTACATCGCAGTGGTATCAGTAATCCTATTGGTTAATCGATGGAGGAGTTCCAAGATCGACTTTATAAGTCTAGACTGCTATAACTACGGAAGTAATGCACAGGCTATTTACATTTCTAAAAATCAAATAAATGAAAATCCATCAAACTGTATGTCCTATTTTGATGTAATGCTAAAACACTTTAGATCACAAGCGACGTGCACAATCAAATGATTTGCGCATGATTGGCCAATAAACAAATGTATTTATATGTATCTCTCCGTCCACAGTCGGCTCACAGCTTCAGTTGTTTGTGTCCTGAGCAGGACACATACCTAAACTGGTTACATGGCACACAGTGTTCATATCGGACCAAAACGGGTCCAGTTTCATATAGATCGGACCAAAAAAACAGTCCAGTTTCATATAGATCAGACCAAAACGGGTCCGGTTTCATATAGAACGGACCAAAACCAGTCCAGTTTCAGATACTGAACGTGGAACGAGCCAACCCGGACTCCTTGGTTATTGTTCTGGGGGACTTTAACAAAGGGAACATCAGTCTCGAACTCCCCAGATACAGACTATTTATCAAATGCCCCACCAGATAAGGGAATACCCTGGACCACTGTTACACTACGGTCAGTAAAGCCTACCACGCTGTCCCTAGGGCTGCACTGGGTCTCTGTTACACCTCGGTCAGTAAAGCCTACCACGCTGTCCCTCGGGCTGCACTGGGTCTCTGTTACACCACGGTCAGTAAAGCCTACCACGCTGTCCCTCGGGCTGCGCTGGGTCTCTGTTACACCACGGTCAGTAAAGCCTACCACGCTGTCCCTCGGGCTGCACTGGGTCTCTGTTACACCACGGTCAGTAAAGCCTACCACGCTGTCCCTCGGGCTGCACTGGGTCTCTGTTACACCACGGTCAGTAAAGCCTACCACGCTGTCCCTCGGGCTGCACTGGGTCTCTCCGACCATGCCATGGTCCATTTGATTCCTGCTTACAGGCAGAAACCAAAACTCTGCAAACCTGCGGTGAGGACATCAAAACAGTGGACCAGTGATGCGGTGGGGGATCTACAGTCATGCCTTGACACTACAGACTGGGACATGTTCAGGTCTGCTAGTACCAACAGCCTCAATGAGTTCACAGAAGCGGTCACATCTTACATCAGCTTCAGTAAGGATTGCTGCATCACAACACGCGCCAGGGTGAATTTCAACAATGACAAGCCCTGGTTCTCTGCTAAACTCAGAAAGTTGAGGCTGGAGAAAGAAGAGCGTTCAGGAGCGGGGACAGAGACATTTTCAAAGAGGCTAAAAACCAGTTTAGCAAGGAGATTAGAGTGGCTAAACGACGGTACTCAGAGAAATTAAAACAACAATTCTCTGCTAACGACTCTGCCTCTGTCTGGAGGGGTCTGAGGCATATTACCAATTACAAGCCCAGAGTCCCCCACACCACCAACGACTCTCGCCTAGCCAACGACCTGAATGAGTTTAACTGCAGATTCAAAAGGCAGCTGGATGGCCCTGCACAGCCCCCCCCTCTCCCCCTTACCCCCACCTCTGATGCATCTCTACCATTTAAGATAGAGATGTAAACAGACTCTTCAAGAGGCAGAACCCCCGCAAATCAGCGGGACCAGACTCTATCTCCCCAGCCACCCTTAAGCACTGCGCTGACCAGCTGTCTCCCGTGTTCACCGCCATCTTCAACACCTCCCTGGAGACATGCCATGTGCCAGCCTGTCTTAAGGCCTCCACCATCATCCCAGTGCCTAAAAAGCCAAGGCCAACAGGACATAATGACTACAGACCCGTCGCGCTGACCTCTGTGGTAATGAAGTCCTTCGAACGTCTTGTGCTGGCTCACCTGTAAACAATCACAGACCCTCTACTAGACCCCCTGCAGTTTGCCTACAGAGCCAACCGGTCGGTGGACGATGCAGTCAATATGGCCCTCCACTTCACTCTCCTGCACCTGGACTTCCCTGAAGCATATGCGAGGATCCTGTTTGTTGACTTCAGCTCCGCCTTCAACACCATCATCCCTGCCCTTCTACATGACAAGCTCTCCCAGCTCAACGTTCCAGAATCCACCTGCAGGTGGATCACAGACTTCCTGTCTGACAGGAAGCAGTGCGTCAAGCTGGGGTCACAAGTCTCTAACTCCCGGTCCATTAGCACCGGGTCCCCCCAGGGCTGCGTCCTTTCTCCTCTGCTCTTCTCCCTGTACACCAACAGTTGCACCTCAAGTCACCCATCTGTTAAGATCCTGAAGTTTGCGGACGACACCACCCTCATTGGGCTCATCTCCGGTGAGGAATGAGTCCAATTACAGGCTGGAAGCTGACAAACTGGTGACGTGGTGCAGCCAGAACAACTTAGAGCTCAATGATCTAAAGACAGTGGAGATGGTTGTGGACTTCAGGAGAAACTCAGCCCCACTCTCACCCATCAACGTGTGTGGCTCCCCCGTCAATACGGTAGAGTCCTTCCGCTTCCTGGGCATGAGAAGATGCCGCTTCCTGGGCATCTTCTCACAGGACCTCAAGTGGGATTTAAACATCTGCTCACTGACCAGGAAAGCACAACAGAGGATGTACTTCCTTCGGCAGCTGAAGAAATTCAACCTGCCTAAGACTATGATGGTCCACTTCTACTCAGCCATCATTGAGTCCATCCTCACCTCATCCATCACCATCTGGTACCCTGCTGCTTCAGCCTAGGACAAGAGCAGACTGCAGCGTATCATCCGCTCAGCTGAAAAGGTGATAGGCTGCAATCTGCCTAACCTCGAGGATCTGCACACCTCGAGGGCTCTGAGGCGAGCTAGGAAGATTGTGGCAGACCCCTCTCACCCCGGACACTCTCTGTTCAATCCACTCCCCTCCGGCAGAAGGCTTCGGTCCATCAGGACCAAAACCTCACGCCACAAGAACAGTTTCTTTCCATGTGCTACTGGTCTCCTCAACAAGGCCAGGGGGGCACACAAGCCTTGAACTATGACCCATTGCACATAAGCCTTGAACTCTGACCCATTCCTTTTGCACATTGCCTGATTTGCACTACAATATTTGCTCTATTGCACTGTTGTTTTTCGGTATCTTGTTTTTACTTTTTTGTACATTACTATCCCTCTACCCCCTCAGCCCTTTAGTATAATTTATATTGTTATATTCATATGTTGTATGTAAGCACCTTCCTGCCACAGTAAATTCCTTGTATGTTCACACATTCAATGGCGATTAAACACCTTTCTGATTCTGATTCTGATATAGAACGGACCAAAACGTGTCCAGTTTCATATAGAACAGACCAAAACGGGTGCAGTTTCATAAAGATTGACCAAAACCACGTATTTAGGAAAGTCATGGAAGGACGAGGCTGTAGCTTTTCAACATTACATATTTACTTTAATTACTAACTGCAACGCCCCCGGGCGCGGGCTGTTGGCGCTCCTAGTTTAACCACAGTTGGTATCAACTTTCGCAGTGCATTGCCGCCCCCTGTTGTCCTGAACGTTTACATCTGTTTCTCCCTCTCTGCGCTTGATTGCTTTGGTTGAACGATTAAGTCCCGCCCCCTCATTTGCCTACGGTTGTGGTAATACAGAAATAAATATATACAGAAATAAATAGAAACGAAAATAAATATGAATGCAAATAAATGTAAACGGAAATAAATATAAACGGAAATAAATACTAACAGAAATAAATAATTACAGAAATAAATGATTGTGGAAATAAATAAATAGGAAAAAACGACAGATTAATACATTTTTAATTCTATAATTTTATTTTTTTATGTATATTTTGATGTAAAATACTGGTACTGATGCATTCATTTATTTATTCATTTATTTTTTATTCTGGCAGACTTGGTCCTCCATGCTGGGGTGTTGTTGGATGGGCTGCACCTTCATTCAAGTTTACAAGCAACGCAGTTTCTCAAGGCAATGTGGACACAAACCCAATTAGTTAAATGCCAAGGAAAGGGTGTTGTAAGTGTTGATGTTAGCGTTATGCTAAGGTGAATGGGGATGCCCAAAGACTGTAGAGCACTTTTTAGGTCTACATTTTTTTTATTGTTACAGTAACTTTATTGAAATATAATACATTATCTGATCAGCAGTCATATTAAAGAACAGCAGGAGTTGAAGAAGATGAGGCAAGGACGGGGTAGAGTTGGTCTTGGAAAGGCCCATAGAAGGCCAGGGAGCGATGCTGGGTAGCTGGCAGATACAGGGAGTGAATGAAGGACAACCATGCCATGCGCCGCCTGAAATTCTACAATATAGATATACCTACGTGCTCTATTTTCAACTTTTATGAACAGAAGTTGGCAGGACAGCACAGACACAAGACCTGATTTTCCAAATTATGATTATTTGCTTGTAACTGTTTGTGCTTGCCAGGGCTGTAATGTTTGTGTTTTGTTTTGTGAAGAAGGGACAGTCCCTTTGCACATTATGCTGTCTTTTTACCACATTGTCTAGTCCCTGCCTGACCATGTGACAGTTGGGACTACTTCAACTGTATCCTCAATATTACATTATACTTTCCATGTTAACAAGAGGCGGAAAGGGTGAATTGTACAATCCAATATAGGCCTAATCAGCATATGGAACTTCCTAATTTGCAGTGTGCTTGACCTTACCAGAAATGTCAGTGACCTCTGACCCTGCATACGCCTGTAAGCAAGTGTCAACACATTTATCTGATCCATCTTTACCAACACGCAAAACAATAATTAGTTGCATTGTGTCATACATCTTTAACACATACTAAAAAAAACAAAGGACTTAGAGCAAACACGTTCACGTGTTGCTTGTGTCTAGATAAGCTCATCTTATCACATGGATACAAGCATCTGTGTAAGTGAAACACTTGTATAAAGAATCTAATATGACATTGTTCTAAGCACAATTTGTATTTAGTAATGTTATCGCAAACGTTTTTGCTTTTGATGGTAGCTCGGTTAGCTATATTCAGACATGCTATTTCCAAAAAAATATTTACATCATATTGATACAATCACATGATCTCATTGCTGCTCTAAAGTGCACACCGGCTAATATCATAGACTTACCATCAGGTGTCTGTGTTCAGCTACACTTTACTGCCCCTTTGGTAAAGCCACTAGCCTAGATAATAGCTATCAATAAATAGCATTTTAATAAATACCCTAGGAGGTAAGGGTAATATTATTTTAATATTTTATATAAAAGTAAGACAGAGAAGGAAGCTCATTTTTTTCTAAATATTATAAACACAATACAACGTAATAAAAGTATTGTACGTCTATCTGTGTTACATTTTATTTTGGATAATGTTTGTTGTTTTGGTTAAGAATTGAATTTACACAAGAATTTAGGTCAACATTCATACCCCGCTGTCAAAATCAAAGTTCAGGCGTTTTGTAGAAGTAGCCTAAATCCGTTTATAAAGTGGAATATTTCACCGCTAGAGGTCGTCACAGTACCAAATTTATTTTATAGGGCGTCAATTAGAGCCTATTAAAAAACAGAAAACGTGTGTCAAGTCAAGTGCGCTATTCTGAAGCGTAGTAAGATAGCTACATTGTTTTCTCATGCCATTTGTTTATTGTAGCTCTTACTGATATCCTGTCTTATCACCCTGACATGTATTGGCTATATATGACCTTATCATGTTTAAATATATTATCTCTATGTGACAGCCCTTGGGAAAGTGCGTCTCCGTGTGTTTTACATGTTGCGGAAGTGTTCATGCCGCGGTGTTAAACGACAGGCTACTCGTCTGATCTGAACAATTATGCCTCGAAAACATCCGCTTCTCGGGACTCTCAAAGGTAAGAACAACCCGGTGAATGGATGCCAAGTGAATGGAAAGCTGTATAATAACTGCTCTCTATGATTGGGCCGATATTATTTGTAGATATTTACCTGGTAACATACTAATAGGACAGATGCTAATAAGGGTAAGGATATGTGCTGCTGTAGTTAAAACATTTACAAATGAACCGTCCCACTGTCGTAGAAACGACAGATATTTTATGTGAACCATCAGAATCATCCCCGTATAAAAGATTTTTAGGCGTCAATTGCTCGTTATTTTCTGTCACTCAACCAACTTATAATAAGTTCTAATTATTATTATTATTAGAATTAATTATTATTATAATATAACTATTATTATGATAATATTAATATTATTAATTATTATTATTATATAACTATTATAACGTATTATTATAATATAATTATTGTTACCTATTATTATTAATTATTATTATTAATCAACCAACTTATGGAATTTAGTGTTTGGTCAGCCTATTAGAGTTCATGCAAAATACAAAGGGCCAAAGGTAGGTGATGATTCTGGTTGCCAAGCAACTGGGTCCCCTTTATTAAGTGTGGGAGAGGGACCGTTGATTCCGTCATGATTAGACAAAAATATACTTTCCATGTCTGCACAGTATGATTGATGTATATCATGCTAATGTCGCCTGTGAATGATACACATCTACACATTGTGGCCCACATAATGTGTAAAGAAATATTTAGTTTTTGATTTAATTTGCTTTCATCTAGTATGCATCCTGAATCTGCAGCCTGAGGAGGGGACAGTGACAGATGTTAACCCTCATCTCTCCTCTTGCTGTGAAGTAATGGAACTTATCCTCAGAAAGGGTCTTCAACGTAAGTATTATAACTAAGCCTATCTAGACAGACAGGGGAGCAGAACATGCCTACAATCATTCACACTATAGTGTGTGTGTGTTCCTCAGAGCCAGTCTTTAGCCTGGTACACAGGGACTACTGGCATTGCTTTGAGCAACTCCTTCAACACGACACCTGTGGCAGGTAAACCTTTATGATTATGTAATAAAGTAGATGCTTTGATTCAGAAGAACTTACATTAGTGCATTTTATTTGATGCATTTACTGGCTAACTGTGGATATTAAAGTCAGAACCCTGGTGTTTGTTGGCACCATGTCCTACCGAGCCACACAGGTAGACTACCTAAAGCTTATTTATACATTGTGTTGTAGGCAGTCACACAAATTGACTCTATTAAGTTGTTGTCTTTTCTCTCTTCTTGTGTGTGGTGTGTGTGTGTGTGTGTTTGTGTGTGTTTGTGTGTGTCTGTGTCTGTGTGCGTGTGTGCGTGCATGACAGGCTAAGTTCTGTTTCGCTGGCAGTTGAAGAGACTTCAGCCTGCAGGAAGCTGTTGTCAGCACAGGGACGAGGACGCTACCTCATCAGGCTTGCCCTCAGGCGGAGGGTTCTAGAAGAAGTCCTCAAACACCTGCTGCACACTCCAAAAGTCTTAGAGGTCTATTGCATACAACTACTCACTCGTAGTGTTACACATTTGTAAGATTAGGAGAAGGATCTTCCTGGTGTTTAATAGTGTATGAACAATTTTGATCAATATAATATGATAACGTGTACTTGTTAATTTCCAGTGGTACAATCCAACAGAATCACTTCTTAGGAATGAGGAATTTTATGGTGAGGTTTTTCATCTCTTTATTTTTACTAAAATGTTTGGCTTTGACATGTCTCAATAAATCATTAGAATAACATTCAGCTTGTAAAGCTTGTGACAAGAATGATGATTGAGTCAAATATCATTCCTCTTTCAGAGCCTTTCATGTCCCTCCTTAAGGTCCTCACAGAAATGGACTTGAAACCAGACATGAAGGTACAAACCATTTGCTTTCATTTCCTGTCTGCCTAGTATGTAGATCATTGCTGAACAAACCGTGTTTGGCTTTTCTCTTTAGAACTGTAGTTTTCTGGATGAGAGCTGGCTTCTACCGGTAAGCTCTAAACAATCTCAGACCCCCTATATAAGTCTTCCAACCCTTATAGTTCACCTGTGTGTCTTCTGTTTTCCAGGTGTGTGATGTATATGAGGCTATACCCTGTAAGGAACTAGGGATGGTGCTCAGGTAAGTGCCATACCCTGTCATATGTTTTCAATGTGTCTCAGAATACCCGTATCCTTACTATAATTTGACTCTCTCTTTCTGTCTATCTCCAGGTATCTCAGTGGCCGTGTTTTTGTCTTGAAACTGTTGCCAGGTAGCCAGGCCCAAGTGGACAACTGTGTACATCCAGGGGACATCATTGACGAGATCAACGGAATCTCCTTACGGAACGCAAGCAACGGACAGGTAAGGTAAACGAAAGCCATTGCATGTCACAAAATAATTACTTCCAGCCTAATTCTGACACACGCAATTTCTAAACCGTTGCTCAATCCACAGATTTTCCAATGAAGGCTCGCCTCAGATAAACCAATAATATTATGTGTATACCACCCCAGAAATGTGCTGTAACAATGAGCATATCATGTGGTCTTTGTACTTCTCTGTGTGTGTTCTCAGGCAGGTGTGATCCTCTCCAGGCTAAAATGTTGTCCCCTGTCCCTGCGAGTGTTACGATGGTGTGGGCGGGACAGGGACACGTATCGCCCTATCATCAAACTCCTTAGGGCCCTCACTGAGGAGAACCCCTCCCTGCAGCTAGGCCCCTCCCATTCATCTGGACAACTGACCAATCAAGGCCTGCGTCCGCCGCCCTCTCAGTGCCACAAAGAGGGAAGGCAAGTGTGAAGGGGTTGTTGTGTGGTGGTAACGCACCTAACATTGGTTCACAAAATGTTTTTGTGTTCTAGGTCAATTTGTAACTTGGAGCATCTAGTCTTCTGTAGGTCTGGAGGGTTAGAATTGTTATCGAAAAAATATGGCAAAGAACTTCTGTAGCTATTCAGAAAGCAAGTTGTTGGTGCTAAACTATTGCAATGCTAATACTCTTATCTCTACAATGTTCAGGAAGTAAGGTCTGATTTGGGATTCACAATGTTGTTGTTTTTACAATGCAACAGTATCTAATATGTTAAAATTAAACACAGCATCTTTACCTACTCTGAGACAAACCTTACTTCCAGGAGCGTGTATACTGTGCAGTTCTTGGGAAAGGCCAACATTGGAATGGTAGGTACAGATATTATTTACAAATTCTAACTAATAAATTATGTCTTTCTGTGACTTGTAATAGTTTCTTTCATTTTTATTAACCGTTATCTAACCAGGTTAGTCCCATTGAGAATAAAAATCTTTTTTACAAGAGACACCTGGTCAGGACGGCAGCCATACAAAAATAGTTTCAGACAAACACATGGAGACAACAGCAGGGCAAAAAAGTGCAATACATCAAAAACACAAAAAATGAAAATAAAACGTCCTATTGTTATGTAAAACATTTACAATGTTCATTAGACTCAGATTCCATTGACTTTACCATGCCTTCCAATTCAGTTAGAGTAACTAGGTACTGGAGTTTATTCATTTTCTGCAGACTATTCCAAGCAGACGGTTCAGAAAAAACATAGCCTTATTGCCCAACTCCGAACTTTAGGCACAGTCATAATCACAGTGTCCTGAGACCGTAACCCATGAGTGCTACGTTTTTGTGACAAAACAACATAAATACCAGGGGAGTTAACCCAGAATGGACGAAAACGTACGAGTGACGAAGCCAACAAGTTTGACAGAGCAGGCCAATTGACTTTTGAATACAGTGGTGAGTGAGGGTTCTGCATATGGTTACAAACCTTAAGGCTCCATGATACACAGAGACAATGGACTGATTCATTCATGTGCTGATGCACGTTAAGTTGTTTATTTGTTTTCTTCTGTCCTTGTTGGACAGTATGGAGGCAAAGAGGTTCTTCAACATGGAATCACTATGGTTATACAGACAAACCAGCCCAGCAAGGTACATGCTTCCCCGACTTGAGTTTCATGCTGTAGTGTGTAATCAAACTAATAACTATTATTCTAAATTCCCCACAGGAAGCACTTCTGGACCTGAAGGAAACTCACTTAATCTGCACTGAGAAACCCAATAAGATAGTGAGTACCCCGTATTAGAAATGTGCTTACAGTATTTTCTTAAGTGGGTTTTAAATATTGGGATCAGAATCAGTGTTTTATTCAAGTTATTTTTCACAAACAAGGAATTCGTCTTGGTCCATTTCTGCAAAATATATTCATATTCACACATTGAAGGAAAACTACTAACAATACGAATCGACTTGAAATACTGCATTGGATGTTCTCTATGTTTAGAAGTTGTTCCAGCATCATTATCCAGAGATTTCGTGTGTAGGGCGATTTGGCTACCCGGATTATACCATCTTTGCCTTTTGCGTGTCGTGAGTATTAATTTAAACATAGATGTCATACATCATAGTACCTCACCATTGCAGATTAGTCTATATACTAGTGAATTTATAGTGCACTCAAACTCTGCACTCTCAGCAGCACTCCATCATGTCCGTTATACTGCAGACTCTACCAAAGCATATATACCCAACGTAGCAAAGATAACACTGATTCCTCATGCCATTACATAATTCCAGTAAAAACGCAAACCATAGTCCTGTGTTCCTATGCATCAGATAATTTTCTAGGGTACAATATACCTATAAACACAGCTTATTGACAATCTGCATCTTCGCTCAGCCTCAAATTTCCAGATGTCACCTTGCCAAATAAATATTTGAGCAATGGCACTTGCAATTGGCAGAGTGTATGACAGAGCATGCCATTGGTTTTGTTTTTCAGAGACTTTCCCGAAACGCCTCAGTCACCTGGATTCTGCTGTGTGGTGCTCAAAGCCAATGTTGTTAAAGAATGTGAGGACATAGTCAACCGTGTTGGTGAGTGAAATCAAATCTCATTACCACAAGTAACTCTTTCTGATGCGATTTTTATAATTGAAAAAGGATATGGGAACTAGACTTCCAAACAGCTGTAGTATCACAACCATTGAAATCAGTCAGGCCCACAGCAGATTGGATGAGCAGTACGAATGAGTCAAATCAGTTATCCAAGCTAATGACTTAGTGGGGCTTGAGTAGAACTACTTAAGTTGACATACATTTTCAGTACACTTCTGAGATTCTAATGAGGTTATGACAGTTGGGAGTTTAAATGTAGCAGAAAGTGTTGAGTCAGGGTGTCGTGTCCAAAAAAACAACAACTGTTGCCTTCATAGTTTCTACTACAGAACCAAGCGCTAAGATGACCACATTTCTATCTTCCCCAGCTGCTGGTTTCAAGCAGACAGAGTGGTTCGTATGAGCACAAAAAAACAATATCAGGTTACACATTGTGCATATGACAGAAGATGAATGTCATAGCGCAATGTAATTCAAGTAATGATGTTCTTAAAAATTACAAGTGTGCACACTAAATGTAAATAGCAAATTAAAGCCTTTATAAACAAATCAGTTGGATGTATTTCCACAGCATTATTACAACAAGAACCAGACATTAGACTTCTCATAAAGACATTTAATAGAAAGACTACAACGTGACAACACTTTCATAAATATAATTAAATGTAGCTGCCAAGTTTGTTTTTTGGAAAAATAACATGTAAAAAGCAGTCCAGAATATACATGTGTCTGTGTCATGCTCTTGTCCATCCCAGAATGTCAAGAAGAACGGCACATCAAAAATCTCCCTGACACCGTATTGAGTGAGATAGCGCATGACATGTAGTTAGACTGCAGAGACAGGGGGGAAAAGTGATGGAGAGCACCTGACCACAGCACCCTGGAAGCTGAGAGAATAATTCAGCCATCTTGAATTCACACCCAGAGCATAACCTCAAGAGCGCCAACCTCATCTAGAGCCTAAATTACCCACAAAACCCCAAAATGAGCCAGTTAACATGAAGAGGACATCTAAGAGGGCTATAGTGAAACAGTAATTACATTTCTGATCTACCATTTGCAATGTAAAACCAAGCATGTATCCCTACAACATTCCTGACTGCACACCGGCCAAATCTAAATTCAAGGTTTGGAATGACCGATCTTCTTGTTTTAAAAATACGTTACAAAAACAGGAAAAACTTAAAAATAACAAGTCCACACAATGGTTTAGGATGTTAAATTGGATTATGTCTGAGGCAGCAGTAGAGCTATTTAGGCCCTCTCTCCTCTTATCCTGCGGGCCAGCTGGATGTCTTTGGGCATGATTGTGACACGTTTGGCATGGATGGCACACAGGTTTGTGTCTTCAAACAGGCCCACCAGGTATGCCTCACTGGCCTCCTGTTGGAGAGAAAAGGACATTCAGCGAGTTCAGTCCAGCTACTAACAAACTGAAACAAAAACAGCAGTCAGCATCGATCTTACCTGAAGAGCTCCAATAGCGGCACTCTGGAAACGCAGATCTGTCTTGAAATCTTGTGCAATCTCTCTCACCAACCGCTGGAAGGGCAACTTGCGGATCAATAGCTCAGTAGACTTCTGGTAACGACGGATCTCACGAAGAGCCACAGTTCCTGGCCTGGGATACATAGAGTACAAGGTAAGACTGTGGCTACAACTAAATCTGTGTTGCTACTGATTTTGGGGACCATTGTAAACTATGCAGTACTTAAGCTAAGAAGCTTGTAAAAAGGTCAGAAGTAAAGCTCTTGTACTTGCTGCATTTACCATCTGAACAAGATGTGGTTACCACGTTTAAAACAAATAGACATCAGATTCAGAACAGGGGTTGCACTTCGTACCTGTAACGATGGGGCTTCTTCACTCCTCCAGTAGATGGCGCGCTTTTCCTGGCAGCCTTTGTGGCGAGCTGCTTTCTTGGCGCCTTTCCTCCAGTAGACTTACGGGCGGTCTGCTTGGTACGAGCCATCTCTCACAAAAAGCTTCAACAATTAATCTAGGATTTGAGAGAGCAAAAGGTTTCAAACGAGGAAGTTGACAACGATGGGTCGTACAAACAAGCAGCTGCAACAATGTTGCATCAGAGGCCCTCGGATTTCCGAGTTAGTGACGCGTGTTTAATAGTTTAAACCAATTGGAAACGAAACAATTGTTACCGTGGTGATGTTACCCTCCCCCACCTACGTCATCAACGTAACTGCACCACTGGGAGGCGTCTCGTCCGTTCAAGCAGCGCGCCCGAATATGAACAGAGCAATAACCTTTCGCTTTCCAAGTTAAAATCACAATATTTATATAATGTTTTGAACTATTTTATATGTGTTGTTGCTGTAACTACAATTATATATAGCTAACGTTAAACATGTAGCGCATTAGCTCTAAAGCTAACGTTAGCTACCAATATTTTCCATACAAGACCCACGTTTTGGTTAAACTCTGGATATATAACCACTATACCTGGTTTGGGGTGACAAACTGTAATTTATCCTAGTATTTAACTAATGTAGAACTACACAATGTTGTTTACTTTTCGCTAGCTACTGTAGCTAACGTGTTAGCCGGTAGACAGCCATTACAGGTCTCTATTGTTCAGTCTATTTAACCAACCCAACTACCCCACAACCAAACGCTTTAATAAATACTGTTGAATGGAAATTAAATAAAACCTCAAGTTACTTACGGATTGGACTCAAAATACCCAAAAGTATCCGAAAATATGAACAGATCTGGCAGCTTGGGTAAATCCCGGTCGTTGTAACACACTTAAACTGAAGGAAAAAGACACCCGAGTCACATTTTATACTTTTCAATGACGTCATGTAACCGTTTTCTATAACGGCTGGGTTGTGGTTGGTTTAGACCATGAAAGTCGTGAGATCATTGGTTGAAAGCGGTGTCTCCCATTGGTTAACAAAGTCTTCCTTCCATTGGTTATTTTCTATTTTCTTTAGCCAATAAAATCATCGAGCTTTCACTGAAGATAGACGGGGTTGAAAAAAACTGCAATCCCATGTGGAAGAAAGACATTATAAACATTGCCATTTTGATAAAATGAAACGTTTCAACATGTTCTAACATTTCTGCGCAAATTGAAATACATACTTTGTCGCAATAATATGAATGTGGGTTTACATTTTGCATGGTATATCCCTTTTGAATTTTAAGAAAAAGTGTAAATTTCACATATATGCAAATATTTGTTAATGATCAATACGCTTACTTTTGTCCAGTTGTATGTATAATCCGGGAAATAGTTTGGAAGAATACACTGCAACATACACTTATAAGTGTTAATATGGCCACGGTTGTCTGAGCAGACATTAAAACTGTCTGTTCGAGTTAAATGTAATATCTTGTTTTTTTTCTCGACTCTAGCAAGACAATTTCAGTCTCAAAATGACGATATTTTTTATGCTAGTATATGGTTAGTAATAGTTTTCGTTTTCTGTAATAAAATGCTCTGACAGAGACATGACATGATTTTTATGACGAATAGTTTAGGAATGACCGACACAAGGGCAACTGTGTTTTGAATTCTTTGATATATATAATTTGTATATCATTTGCACAGGTTTCGGTATAGTGCTTCGGTTTGCGCAGAACATATGTTTTTATTTACGTGTGACTCAATCGTAAACTAAACCGTGATTTATGCATTATCCAATGTATCCAATTTTTATATTATACTTATGTGTTTGGCTCCTTCACACACTGCAGCAAATGGGAGAAACATTGTTGAACTACATGTCCCAGAGTTCTTAGCAAAGACCTTCGAGCTCGCTTCCACTTCCTCGTACTTGCGCATGCGCACAACAGTAAAGAATGCGGACTTCGTCGCACACTGGATACGGAACGTTGTTAGAAAAGCTTCAAACGGGAGAAAAATGTCGAAAACACACACAAAGCTGCCGGCTTTGTCGGCGCCTACAGTCTCTGGTGGACCTTCTTCCTCCTCCTCTTCCTCGCCATTAGGAGGCACGACGTCTCCCGCCAACGTCCTGCACGTACAGCCTGAGAAACCTCAACACTACACGTACGTAGACCGCACTCACAACCTCACGTGTATTCAAAAGCAACACTGCCTCTAGAAGAGTTAAGTCAATTACTCATGGCGATTACAATTGAAGTCTTCAATTGCTTCTGTTGTTTTGTGTAGACCAGTTATAGTTAGGCTATATGGAATAGAAGTGAGAGGCCTGCTGGGATACTAAGTGGCTGTTTTCTATCCTCCTCCCGGGGAGCCTGATGATGTAGAGTTGTCCTACGTTAACCCTGTCAAGTTTGTTAGGTCCATAGGTCAGCAGGTGGAGGAGTCATCTGTAATGGCTACCTGCATTTTCTTAAGATTAGATCATCTGCAATAAAACAAAAAAGCACATTCTAATTATTATGTGTGTGAGACTCTTAAACATCACACTGGATACTCCCATCTCACACCCAAAAGGGTTATGTTTCCAAGTATGTGGTACATGGATCTGGCAGCCATTCTCTGAACTTAAGTCAAAACCAAGGAAATGTTACGTTTCAGTTGGCATTGAATTTATATTTACTACAAACCAAGCCAAGTCTTCTAACCTCCTGTCCAGTCCCAGGTCGTGCTCCTGACTAACATAATCACACAGCTTTTGAGAGGCGGGACATTAAAACATAGTAATGAAGTTGCAATTACACTTGCATTTTGCTATTTTTATTGCTTTATCACGGGCATGTCCTTGTTCCTCCTCCGCCATCTCTGTCCAGGTATCTGAAGGAGTTCAGGACAGAACAGTGTCCCCTGTTTGTGCAGCACAAGTGTACTCAGCACCGGCCCTTTGCCTGTTTCCACTGGCACTTCCTGAACCAGCGGCGCCGCAGACCCATCCGCAGGCGGGACGGGACCTTCAATTACAGCCCAGATGTGTACTGCACCAAATATGATGAGGGCACAGGCACCTGCGCTGACGGGGATGAGTGAGTGTGTTTGTGTTTTAGAAAGAGAGGGGAGTGTCTGTGTCTGGGCATGGTATTTCCGTACCAGATTAGCAATTTTTTATTAATTAGATTTGTTATGATGGTTCAGGGATTAAAACTATAACACATGTTTGTTTTCTTAACAAGTCAGCTAAAAAGTTTATGGGAGGTCTCCTATCTCCCAGACTAGCAAAATAATGGTCAGTCATTATCTACTCATATTCAAGGAACGCACAGAATGGTTAGACTATTAGGAGTTTCTCTGCCATGAGTACTTAGCACCACTGATCAGACTTTCGGCTGAAATGTACCAAACAAAAGCCAGTTGCTTACAGCTTGAGGTAACACATCATCTAAAGCTATTAAAGTTTAAATCTGTTAATAATGGCTCACTGCTGTGATTTGCTTGATGCAACACCCCTCTAGCCTCCGTTATAGTGACACACATATTTCACACACACATGAGGATCTTTATTTTCACCTAGCAATTTTTTTAAGGGTGCAAGACAAATTTGTATTGACTAGTCAAACTCACTCCTGTAGTGACTTAATTGAGCTCAATGCAATACAATCCACACATTCCACACTAATTTGTAACATACTATAACATGTAGAGAGAGACAGCACTTCCAAATGTCTCCAGTTTAAAACATGGCTTCAAATAAAGATGTGTTCCACTTCCTACCATACTTGCCTGTTAAAATAAATCCCTACGGGAGGGCAACTCTCGATCTGCTCAGTCTAAATTGTTCTCCGTGCTTGCCCCGCAATGGTGGAACAACTCCACTCTGGAGATCAGATCATCGGACTCTCTACCAATCTTCAAAAAACGTCTAAAAACATTCCTCTTCAAACTGTACCTCCAGTAGCTCCATGAATGGAGCTCCACAACTCTCGAGTGTTCGAAACTTCACTACCGAATCATTCTTCTACGATTATCACCCATTCCTCCTCTCTCTCCTAGCACCCCTTCTATCTCTAGCACTTCCCCCTGCACCCACTCAGGAACAATGTACTTATTGCCTTTTTGATGTGTGTTTTAGCTATATGTGAAATGCCTGCACTTATTGTAAGTCGCTCTGGATAAGAGCGTCTGCTAAATGCGCAAAATGTAAATGTAAATTTAGCCTGGAGAGTTTTTGGTGTGTTTTGTTAGCCCAACACATAACACCCAGCATCAAAAGTAACTACAAAAACAAATGCTATTTCTGTAATCTTTTGCTAAAACCTCATGATGGCAGTATTTTGCTCACACTTGCATTGAAGTGTAAACGTAGTATATACATTTGTAATCGTCAATGAATAGGACATTCAATGAACTGATCTGATGGGAGGTTTGGACGTCATCAGCATTCTTGAGGGACAATAGAGGGACAATTAAAATCTAAAGAGGAAACTCCAACCCCCCAACTTGTAATAGGTCTTGACTGGTATGTGGATGTGGTAACTTGGACCCCCTGTGGAGATGTGGGTCTCCTGTAAGTGAACCAGGCATTACATTATGTGAGATGGGCCGTTTAACAATTTGGACTTCTCTTTTAGTCTAGGGCAGTGACAATGATGAAGAATTTGTCTTTGAGTCGTGCTCACGGCACCCGTTGAAATGTGTAAGCTGTTTTTCATCATTTTGTCTGCTGTGTGTTTTCCAGATGTCTGTTTCTGCATCGTACAGCGGGGGACACAGAGCGCAGATACCATCTGAGATACTATAAAACCGGCTCCTGCATACATGAGACTGACGGGAAGGGCCACTGCAGTAAGAACGGCTCCCACTGCGCTTTTGCCCACGGGTCACATGACCTACGATGTCCCGTCTACGACATAAGGTACCATCATACACAGAACAGCTGTTGCCCACTAGCATGATATCAGGGAGGGGTCTGTAATGACCTCGTATTATTTCACTTAGACTCTTGAACTTTTACCCTTTTATTCCCTCATGTAGTTGAGAAGCAACTTTGGGCGTAGCAAGACAATCCTTGTTTGTGCTGTATTTTATCATTTTACTGTGATGCGTAAAGTGAGACAACCCGAATGTTTCTGCAAGAGCACTTTGTAAATAAAAAGCCCAACCCAGAACAGGATACAGTGAAAGGATCTCAAAGATGTCACCAGAGATAAATCACAGGACACAGTGGAAGATAACAAACACTCACTCAATAGATTAGCAGCTGATTTGCACATCCATCTAAAACATACCACGGTTTTCAAGCAATTTCTTTTCTGCTATCACAGTAATTTCCCTTTGGTAGGATAAAGCTAAACCCTGTTTTATTGCTTTCTGGGTCTGTTTTATTAGGACTATTTTCTAAATGGGGTGTCAATATACCTTTTTTCATTTTTTACTATTTTAAAGTAAAAAATGTCAGGATTTACCTTTTTAGTCTTGACTCTTAACATTCCTAATGAAATAAGCTAAGTCCTTTCTGAGTTTAAAATTCTGTTTTCTAGTATTCTTTGAGTAGCAAAAGTAATTACCTAGAAATCTATACATGATGGCATCATAGGAAAATATTGTTATTACAAGTAAAGGAATAATGTGCATTACCCATATCCAAGTGGGCGAAGTCTGGCACAAAATTAATTTTAATCAGTCAATAATGTTTGTTACAGCATTTTGGTACATGCATTGCAAACTCAGTCAAGATTCAACTTCAATATTGAACAAATTTGGCACACATGCTGAGGATTTGTCAGAAACTTTATTGTCACCCTCATTCTTTTTTGTGTTTCTCCGCCTCTCTAGGGAAGTTCAGGTTATGGAGTCTCAGGGGGGGCCAGGTGCTCCAGAGGGAGGAGGAGGGGAGGGCCAGTCAGGGCTGGCAGCCAGCACCGCTCTCATTGAGAAGATTCTGGGTGAAGAACCACGCTGGCAGGGTATGGTTGTACACAGCACATACTCATTCATCAACTGATCCTTAACACTATGCATATAAAGGCTTTGATTCCAACACAAATACATTTCTCCCTCGTTTTCTCTGTAGATAACACCTACGTGTTGTCCCACTACAAGACAGAGCTGTGTAAAAAGCCTCCTCGTCTGTGTCGCCAAGGTTACGCCTGTCCTTACTACCACAACAGCAAAGACAGGCGACGTAGTCCACATAAACACAAGTACAGGTAGGAAAAGTGCGTACATCCTTTCACACACACTGGTCCTGTGGTTACTGATACAGTGTTTGGTGCTGATGCACACCTCCAATACCCAAACAGGTCTGAAGTCAGTATGGTCTTTGTCTCCCTCTACAGGGCGTTGCCGTGTCCAGCGGTCAAGCACAGTGAGGAGTGGGGAGACCCCAGTAAATGTGAGGGGTCTGAGGGTTGCCAGTACTGCCACACACGCACTGAGCAGCAGTTCCACCCTGAGGTAGGTGTTCAGGTTCCTTTAAAAAACACACTCCTCTCATCTCTAAATCCTGGGTTCTCATTTTTCACTACATTTTATCGTGGATTACTAACAATAGGATCTACATGCAGTTCGTAAGTCTCTGGAACCCTTTGTATTTTTTAGTGTTGGTTTTTATTATCTAATTTGGCTGCTCGTTTTACTGTACTCATCCAAGGACTAGTCTTATAGACAGGGGAATCAAGTGGATGTGTCGAATTATTGTTCTTACAAGAAATTGAAAAATAAGGTACATTTAGTTTCAAGCATTTGGGATGCACATTTGCAAAATTCTGATAGAAATATATAATCCTTATTCATTCACATCATTCTGTTTGCTGCAGACGGACATCTATTGCTGCGAATCTCCCAAATACCCATGTTTGAGTTGCATTTACTTTACACTTTCGCTTGAACTCTTTTTACTGACAGTGAGTTCTGCTTTCTGTTCCTATCAGATCTATAAATCCACCAAGTGTAACGACATGCAGCAATCCGGCAGCTGCCCCCGTGGGCCATTCTGTGCGTTTGCACACCTAGACAACAGTAGGTGTCTCCTAATCACATTGTGTAGTAATAACTGATAGAGTAATAACTGATAGAGTAATAACTGATAGAGTAATAACTGATAGAGTAATAACTGATAGAGAAATAACTGAACCACTCTTTTTCTCCTTTTGTCCTGAAGAGCCGCCTTTCAGTGAAGAAGCCTCACTTCAGAGCCCAAATTCCCCACCTCCACCCCCAGGGCCATTAGATTCTCACCCTTCTCAGGACGGATGCTCCAGCCCTGGGGGCCGGGGTGGGAGGTCTGGCTCTCTGTCTGGTGGTCCCTTCTCCCCGTCAGGGGGGGTGTGTGTGGCTGAGCAGGGCCTCCTGGGGAGGGTGTCGTCGTTGTGTGAGGATGTGTGTGGGGGAGGCGAACCCCTCTCCCCCTGGGCTGGAGAGGGTGGATACGGTCGGGCGCCGGGGTACGAGCGGGAAGACCAGGCCAAACAGAAGAGTTTTGCCATGGAGCAACGTAACCGAGAAATGGCATCTCATCATAGCAAACCGGTACCTTTTCTTATTATTTATCGGCAAGGCAGCCATTATTGGAAAAACGGATATGTGGCTTATTGTAGCTGTACCTCTAGGACCTGTTGGTGTTTCTCCCAGTGGGGAGTCCTCTGAGCCTGTCCTCCAGTGTCCCCTCCAGCCTGGCAGCCACGCCTCCCAGCCCGGCTCCTCCAGGGCCCTTCAACCAGGGCCACCACCTCCACCATGGTGCTTCAGCCCCAGGCCTGTCTTCTGGTATGAATGCCAATGCGCTGCCCTTCTACCCCACCAGTGACACCGTCGAGTCTGTAGTAGGTGAGTCACACGGGAGACTTGCCTGGACGCAATACTGGCTCATTTGTTCAGAATCAGGTTTATTCACACTGAATCAGGTTCAGAATCAGGTTTATTCACCAAGTCTGTTCGCACACACAATGCATTTATTCTGACCCCTAGCTGCAGCATTTAGAACACACATTTAAAACGTACACAAACTGTGATAACAGAGCAAAACACACAACACGAACAGTCAAGAGACCCTGCCTACTTAGCATATGTAATGGGTTAATAGAGAATGTGTAATATGTATCTGAATTAATAGTGCATGTGAGCAATGTCTAGATGTGTGAACTTGAATGCAATAAAGAAAAAGAGCAATGTCCAGGATGTAGTTTCATATTGTGCAAAAGAGCAATGTCTAGTTATATATATATATATATATATATATATATACAGTTGTGCACAAGAAGAGAAATTTCCAGTTATAGTACAGGATGTCCACTTTTGTATCCGCAACTGTTGTCACCTTCTCACCAAGCTGCTCGGCGATGGTCTTGTAACCCATTACAGCCTTGTGTAGGTTAACAATGTTGGCCCTGACATCCTTGGACAGCTCTTCCATCTTGGCCATGGTGGAGGGTTTAGAATCTGATTGATTGCTTTTTTGGACAGGTGTCTTTTATACAGGTAACACGCTGAGATTAGGAGCACTCCCTTTAAATCACATTTTATTTAACAGGTCTTCGGAACCTTTTCAGGTGTTTAGAAACTGGCCAAGCAGTCTTTAGAACTTCCAGGTCTTAAGAACTTCTAATGACAAAAGGTCGTTAGAACTTTGTCAGGTCTCTAGAACCTGGCCAATAAGTATTTAGAACTTTTAGGTCTAAAACACTTTATTCAAAAGGTCTTTAGAACCTTTTCAGGTCGTTAGAACCTGGCCGATTTATTCAAAAGGTCTTTATAATATTTTCAGGTCTCTAGAACCTGGTCAAGAAGATTTAGAATTTCCAGGTCTTAAGTACTTTATTTAAATGGTCTTTAGAACCTTTCCAGGTCTCTATCTGGCCCAGAAGTCTTTAGAACTTCAGCTCTTTTATGTATACAATACAGGTTTTAATTTATGCCATGCATCAGAATAAAAAGAAATTAAAACATGAATGACTTTCAATGAGGAATAGAAAATAAAAATAGACTTATAAGCGCTCAGTCAAACGCTTGTGAAAAGACAAATGTTTCTAGTCTGGCTTTAAAATGTATACATTTGGGGCACGTCAAAGATCTTCTGGTAATTTATTCCAGTTGCATGCAGCGTAACTGTTGAATGCAGCTCTACCATGTTTAGTTTTGACTCTGGGCTCTACTAGCTGTCCTGAGTTCAATTATCTAAGAGCCCTGTTTTGTTTATAATCCTCAAACATATCAAAAATGTATTCAGGGCCCAGTCCGTTCAGAGATTTATAGACTACTAACAACACTTTGAATTCTATTCTGTAACTGACTGGAAGCCAGTGCAAAGATTTAAGAACCGGCGTGATGTGTTCTGTTCTCTTAGTTTTTGTTAACATTCTAGCAGCAGCATTCCGAATGAGCTGCAGCTGTTTTACAGACTTTTTGTGGAGTCCAGTTAAGAGCCCATTACAGTAGTCAACCCTACAGGAGATTAATGCATGGATTAGCTTCTCTTGGTCTTTTTTCGACACCATTGTCGTCTCAGGAGAGCAGTTGATTGGGATAGTCGGTTGTGGGCCAGCCCAGGTGGTCAGGGGCTGTTGGTGGTGGCAGGACACGGCTGGGGGGGGTGTGCAGACAGGACTCAAGTCTGCAGTAAAACTGGTTCAGGTCGTTGACAAGTTGCAGACCGTTAGTAGCCTGGAGGGATTTGCATTTGTTGAAGACCAACTAACATTTAGTTTCTGTTATTAATGTGGCATAGAATCTGCGCTGGATGATCTGGACTTGAATGACTTTGGCATGTCTGCCCTGGAGAGGAGCCTGGATGGCAGCTCAGCTCTGTCTAGAACCATGCTGGGTGTGTATGGAGCCTAGACACACACACACACACCTACACACACACACACACCTGAGTGGAATGGCCTGGTTGATTGATTTGTTAAATGGTTGACGTTGCAGGTGGGAATCTACAGAGTTCTGCTCCAGTCAACATCCCTGGTTCCCTCTGCAGTGCTGCCCCTTTCAGTTCCCCCTCACCCTCTCCACCAATCAGGGCCCACCAATCGCCTTTCTTCTCTCATCTGACGCCACATGGCCAATCAGAAAGCAACTTCTTGGGAACATCACATAGCTCTCTAGGTTTGTGTTTTTTTTTCTTGGTCATGTTGTTTCTGCCTACGCCATTGACATAATCTTCAACACTACAGAAGATTTCAAAAGAAAGGGCACTAAATAAGTATGGTACGTGTCTTATGTCCAGGGCTAAATGGTATGAGCAGTAGTATATGGGAGCACCCGTCAGGCCAGGGTTCCCCTGGCACGCCCCCGGCCTTCCTGCCCACTATGAGCCAGAACATGGAGACGGCCAGAATAAGACAGGAACTAGACGAGGCTAACAGAGTACTGAAACATTGGGACCACACCTGGAGACATACAGCACAGGTAGGAGGACTGCGACTGGGCTTTGTGTGTGTTGTGTTGTGTGGTGTGGTGTGGTGTGGTGTGGTGTGGTGTGTGTGTGTGTGTGTGTGTGTGTGTGTGTGCATATGTGTTGGTGTGTTTGTATATTTTTGTGTGTTAGTGTGAGTGCCATGTGTATGTTATTGTACCCTATTCAACCACCCATACGCTTTATTTACCTTTGGCTCCAACTCTCTACACCCTCTTACTCTCTACACCCTCTGACTCTCTACACCCTCTGACTCTCTACACCCTCTAACTCTCTACACCCTCTTACTCTCTACACCCTCTGACTCTCTACACCCTCTGACTCTCTACACCCTCTGACTCTCTACACCCTCTGACTCTCTACACCCTCTTACTCTCTACACCCTCTGACTCTCTACACCCTCTGACTCTCTACACCCTCTGACTCTCTACACCCTCTGACTCTCTACACCCTCTGACTCTCTACACCCTCTGACTCTCTACACCCTCTGACTCTCTACACCCTCTGACTCTCTACACCCTCTGACTCTCTACACCCTCTGACTCTACACCCTCTAACTCTCTACACCCTCTTACTCTCTACACCCTCTGACTCTCTACACCCTCTGACTCTCTACACCCTCTGACTCTCTACACCCTCTGACTCTCTACACCCTCTGACTCTCTACACCCTCTGACTCTCTACACCCTCTTACTCTCTACACCCTCTAACTTTCTACACCCTCTGACTCTCTACACCCTCTGACTCTCTACACTCTCTGACTCTCTACACCCTCTTTTTTTACATCCCACATCCAGTCGTGGGCGGCGCTTAAGTCTGATGCGGAGGAGTCTCGTGGCTCTGCCGCTCGGTTATCTCTAGAAGCAGAGCGTGCCAGGCAGGCTGAGGTGGAGGTGCAGAGACAGACCTCGCTCCTTCAGGAGGCGCTGGAGAGCATGACCACAGGAGAGAACCCACACCTGGCCCTGCATCAGCTTCAGCTGCTCCAAAGACTGCCTCTGGAGTCAGTCCTCAGTCTGCAGGCCCAACTCTGTACATGTCTACACGCCGTGGAACAGGTAGAGAACACACACACAGGCAGTGTACTCAGGATGGACCCAACACTCAGAGCTGTGTTTGGTTCTAACCTCACCCCTATTTTCTAGGTGGTGTATAGGAAGCAGCGCCAGTGTTGTGTGACGTGCGGAGGTCAGGGGTCAATCTCTCTGGCCTGTGGACACGGTCTTCAGTGTGACAGCTGCACCAGCTCTTCAGAGTGTCCCCTCTGCCCAGAACAGAACTTGGACCAGCTGTCCTGATCTGACTTCTCAATGAGCTGCAGTCCAGAGGGAGTGTCCAGTACAGACCAGCATCACCCTGACCCAACCCACTTAATCAGCACAGTTATCCTAAAACCAGAACCTGACCAGTTGATTCTTAAACTGGCTTTAGATCAGATCCAGACCAGTGACGCTTAAACTGTATTTTTGACCAAATAACAGATACTAAATTTTCTCTAACCTCTGATCCTAGATCCGATATCGTCATCTAGCCCAGACCAGCCTCCTGTCACTTTAGTTACTGATTCAATCAGATGATTTTCTACTCACATACTGCCTGTTTGAAAGAAATGATTCAGGATCAGCTCTCACCACAGACCTGACATTTGAACCATTACACGCAGCTGACTCAATGGTTGATGGCACGTTTGATCCTGAGAGCTAATCCTTGATGCTACAACTTAAGGGCAAACCCGGAAAGATCGCCGAGTACATGTTTTTGACATTCTAGTTGATGTTTTTACATTTTCATGTAATTTCCATGCTTTTAAAGCTAAATCAGTTATTGATATTTTGCTAGCAGCATTTCAAGCCAGGTGCTGAAATGGTCTGTTTTTCAATAGTGTAAAAGGCTCATTTCTACATTCAAAACAGAGCAAGGGATTTTGGAAGAATACTACAATGAAGTTGCTGATTAAGGAACGGATGTTTTCACAGATATTTCTCTAACGTGACTGTCTCTCAGGTTTGCTGTCTGTCATATTCTGTTTTGTTGTTAACTGGAAGATGAGAGTAGGTCAACAACACAATCAACAGAAATATACTAGTCAATTGTGTAGTCTTTGAAATTGTTCATTTTTTCATTAAGTAACACAGCTTATTGTTAACTCAAATACATTTTAATTCCATCAAACAACCAGCCTTTTTTACTATAGAAACGAATGCATAATGTTTTTGAGTTTTGAGGCATTGTTTGTAAGCGTTTTGATATTACACATTATGTCAAACTGGTGTCACATACACCTCATGCAGTGCTATGTTACGCACTTAATCCACCAGGTATCAGGTACCAATCACAGCTTTGGAAACTGTGGGTGTGTGTCCCCGATAAAAGATCACTGGGATGATCTCTACTATACACAGACATGCACACATCTTTCCCACAGTCTGTATCTCGTCTTACTGTATCCACAAACAGTGTTTCATTTGGTGTTTTTTTGGTATAGAACAATAAAACAAATGTATATTTTTGGATAATGAAGCTCTCTGTGTGTATGTGTCATGGTTGTTTTCCTTCTTGTGACTGTTTTTCTTTCTGTCTTCGTTTCTTCACAAACACCTGAGCCTCCCGTTCTCCTTTCCTAGTCTCCAACAGCTTCAGAATACTGTCATCTGGAAAAACATGGTTGTGTCAGCTAGGTGGTGGTCAATTTCAGTTATTTTTTCCAAAACTAAATTCCAAAATGTACCGTTTGGTTTGGGGTGCATAAGAGGCAAGCGGATCTGGGCAGGGGAGGGGTCCGGCTGGTACCCCTGTTTGTCCCCCGTCTCCCCTCCAACCCCCGGCACGGCCTTGAGAGCTAGGAACGCCTCCCCCTCAAAGTCATCTGTCCTCAGTTTGTCATAGTCGAACACGCTCACCACCAGACATGCCCCTGCAGCTTGGCACTGTTCTACTGACACCATACTGTCACCGAGGGAGATGGGGCATAGAGAAGGACATACTGTCAGAGGGAGTTGGGGCATAGAGAAGGACATACTGTCAGAGGGAGAGGGTACATAGAGAAGGACATCATACTGTCACAGAGGGAGATGGGGCATAGAGAAGGACATACTGTCAGAGGGAGAGGGTACATAGAGAAGGACATCATACTGTCACAGAGGGAGATGGGGCATAGAGAAGGACATACTGTCAGAGGGAGAGGGTACATAGAGAAGGACATCATACTATCACAGAGGGAGATGGGGCATAGAGAAGGACATACTGTCAGAGGGAGTTGGGGCATAGAGAAGGACATCATACTGTCACAGAGGGAGATGGGGCATAGAGAAGGACATCATACTGTCACAGAGGGAGATGGGGCATAGAGAAGGACATACTGTCAGAGGGAGATGGGGCATAGAGAAGGACATCATACTGTCACAGAGGGAGATGGGGCATAGAGAAGGACATACTGTCAGAGGGAGTTGGGGCAGAGAGAAGGACATCATACTGTCACAGAGGGAGATGGGGCATAGAGAAGGACATACTGTCAGAGGGAGTTGGGGCATAGAGAAGGACATACTGTCAGAGGGAGTTGGGGCATAGAGAAGGACATACTGTCAGAGGGAGAGGGTACATAGAGAAGGACATCATACTATCACAGAGGGAGATGGGGCATAGAGAATGACATACTGTCAGAGGGAGTTGGGGCATAGAGAAGGACATACTGTCAGAGGGAGAGGGGACATAGAGAAGGACATCATACTGTCACAGAGGGAGACGGGGCATAGAGAAGGACATACTGTCAGAGGGAGTTGGGGCATAGAGAAGACATACTGTCAGAGGGAGTTGGGGCATAGAGAAGGACATACTGTCAGAGGGAGTTGGGGCATAGAGAAGGACATATTGTCAGAGGGAGATGGGGCATAGAGAAGGACATCAGACTGTCACAGAGGGAGATGGGGCATAGAGAAGGACATCATACTGTCACAGAGGGAGATGGGGCATAGAGAAGGACATCATACTATCACAGAGGGAGATGGGGCATAGAGAAGGACATACTGTCAGAGGGAGAGGGTACATAGAGAAGGACATCATACTATCACAGAGGGAGATGGGGCATAGAGAAGGACATACTGTCAGAGGGAGTTGGGGCATAGAGAAGGACATACTGTCAGAGGGAGTTGGGGCATAGAGAAGGACATATTGTCAGAGGGAGAGGGTACATAGAGAAGGACATCATACTGTCACAGAGGGAGATGGGGCATAGAGAAGGACATACTGTCAGAGGGAGTTGGGGCATAGAGAAGGACATACTGTCAGAGGGAGAGGGTACATAGAGAAGGACATCATACTGTCACAGAGGGAGATGGGGCATAGAGAAGGACATACTGTCAGAGGGAGTTGGGGCATAGAGAAGGACATACTGTCAGAGGGAGAGGGTACATAGAGAAGGACATCATACTGTCACAGAGGGAGATGGGGCATAGAGAAGGACATACTGTCAGAGGGAGTTGGGGCATAGAGAAGGACATCATACTGTCACAGAGGGAGATGGGGCATAGAGAAGGACATCATACTGTCACAGAGGGAGATGGGGCATAGAGAAGGACATCATACTGTCACAGAGGGAGATGGGGCATAGAGAAGGACATACTGTCAGAGGGAGTTGGGGCATAGAGAAGGACATACTGTCAGAGGGAGTTGGGGCATAGAGAAGGACATCATACTGTCACAGAGGGAGATGGGGCATAGAGAAGGACATCATACTGTCAGAGGGAGATGGGGCATAGAGAAGGACATCAGACTGTCACAGAGGGAGATGGGGCATAGAGAAGGACATCAGACTGTCACAGAGGGAGATGGGGCATAGAGAAGGACATCATACTGTCAGAGGGGATGTAGAGAAGGACATCATACTGTCACAGAAGGCGCTGGGGCATCTAGAAAGATATCATACTATCACTACCTACTGTCACAGAGATAGATAGGCCATAGAGAAGGACATCCTACAGTGAGAGGGAGATGGGACATACTAATGGGATATTTTGAACGACAAACCGGATGTTGGAAGGATGGTTACTTGCATAGTAAAAGTGAAAAGTAGAATGGATAGGTTGAAGTGGAGAAAAGGCAGTTGTCTTAAGGTAATATTTTCTGAGAGACTTCTGAGGATTATCTGTCTGCCACTGAGGGGCGACAGAGGGCGAACAGCTGGAGCGTGTGCTTACAACTCAAAGGCCTCATCAAACAGGGGGTTGAGGTCACAGTTCTTGATCT
Source organism: Dallia pectoralis (assembly GCA_029465975.1). Classification (NCBI taxonomy): domain Eukaryota; kingdom Metazoa; phylum Chordata; class Actinopteri; order Esociformes; family Umbridae; genus Dallia; species Dallia pectoralis. The sequence continues at coordinate 11,066,349 of CM055759.1, read as the reverse complement.
GCGTGCTGCGGACCTCCACTTCAGGAAACACATGGTGAGGCTCCAGGCACAACTGAACAAATGGATCACTGAAACCTGGAGAGAGATATGAGATGCTGTACCTCTGATCTGAAGTCATGAGCGGTGCTTCAACTTGTCCAGGGTAGGAGAGGAAAACACTCACCGTTGGAGTCCATGGGTATCAGGTTAGCCGCATTTAAGATTTCCAGTCGCAGTCGATGATCAGACCTCCTATAGGATGCTAAGATTGTGACCGCGCCATACTTCTCTCCACTGTAAACTTTCTGTTACAAACACACACCCACAGGCCACGTTTAGTGTAATGTTTTGTATTACACTATGTGCGTGCTGTTACACAATCGAATACTTCTTACCTGCTCCCATACTTTTCTCTCCAGGAACTTTTCTATAAGCTGCTGGGAGTTGAGGGAGTTGTGTGTAAGGTGAGCTTTCAAAATCTGATTGAGAGATGAAGAAGATTGGGTTAGGGTGCATTGTTTCTAAGTCAACATCACATTATATGTGTCCTTATATAGAAGGTACTAACAGTGTATTGTGCAGTTTAATTATCATGAACTGACCTTGTAGTCATCTGTGTGCAGGGTTTCAATTGGCAGTCCATTACCCTCCGCATGGAAACACTGCTCCAGACACTGCAACAACCACAATTACTTAAGAATAGTGTACTAACCTGGAGTGTGTAAGAATAGTGTACTAACCTGGAGTGTGTACTTACGAATAGTGTACTAACCCGGAGTGTGTACTTAAGAAAAGTGTACTAACCCGTAGTGTGTACTTAAGAATAGTGTACTAACCTGGAGTGTGTGCTTAAGAATAGTGTACTAACCTGGAGTGTGTACTTACGAATAGTGTACTAACCTGGAGTGTGTACTTACGAATAGTGTACTAACCCGGAGTGTGTACTTAAGAATAGTGTACTAACCCGTAGTGTGTACTTAAGAATAGTGTACTAACCTGGAGTGTGTAAGAATAGTGTACTAACCAAGAGTGTGTACTTACGAATAGTGTACTAACCCGGAGTGTGTACTTAAGAAAAGTGTACTAACCCGTAGTGTGTACTTAAGAATAGTGTACTAACCTGGAGTGTGTGCTTAAGAATAGTGTACTAACCAAGAGTGTGTGCTTAAGAATAGTGTACTAACCTGGAGTGTGTACTTTAGAATACTGTACTAACCTGGAGTGTGTACTTAAGAATAGTGTACTAACCTGGAGTGTGTACTTAAGAATAGTGTACTAACCAGGAGTGTGTACTTAAGAATACTGTACTAACCGGGAGTGTGTACTTAAGAATAGTGTACTAACCTGGAGTGTGTACTTAAGAATAGTGTACTAACCTGGAGTGTGTACTTAAGAATAGTGTACTAACCTGGAGTGTGTACTTAAGAATAGTGTACTAACCTGGAGTGTGTACTTAAGAATAGTGTACTAACCTGGAGTGTGTACTTAAGAATAGTGTACTAACCTGGAGTGTGTACTTAAGAATAGTGTACTAACCAGGAGTGTGTACTTTAGCCGTTGACAGAAGACCATGAGTCCATCTTCCTGTCTGGGCTGTGTAGCCACCTGGTATATGGTCCGTAGGGAGTTAATCCACAAGGGAGTAAGCAGACTAGACAGGGAAGGAGGAGGAAGAAGTCATGACAGCCACTCCTGTTACGTAGTCATATAGATATGCCGAAACACAGGAGGTAATGCAGGTTCAGTACCAGTTAAACCACAGGTTAATAGGGTTTGGAACATCAGCTGTGTGTGTCTACCTGTTGAAGCTTTCCTGGACCAGGTTCTCGTTCATGTACTGCAGCTCTTTCTCCATGTATTTCATCAGAGGAACCACAGCCTGCCAGGGTGGACGCGCGGAAACAGTTTTACATTTCACAAGACATTAGTCATCTAACATCTTAACACAAGAGGACATGTTTGACTATGGATTCTTATCGATTCTGTACCGCTCAACTCGGAACGGGCAACATGACAGTTTCTTACATCTTCCGTGGACTTGGAAGGTAATCTGCGTCGCGTGGACATGCTCCGAACATATGTCTCAATGTCTGAATTCAGCTGAAGGAGAGCAAGACATGTTATGGTAAAATTGTTATATCAAAGAAATATAATAACGTAGGATAATTTGTCAACTAATCAATTTGTCCTTTTTGGCTATCTGACCCCATTTCCTTGACAATTGCAGTCTTTTATCTAGGTGTACATGTTTTTTAGGCTACTTTCTCCCATGCTAATCTGCTCTGGGTCGTCCTCCCCTAGGTCGTCGTCTCTCTTACCTTCTGTCCAACGGTCTCTAAGGCGGAGCGTATCTCCCTGTTGAGGACACCCTGTGTGTGCTGCAGCTGTGAGGGCAGGACATTGTGGAACTGGGAATCCCCTATAACATGTAGGGTGCGTTCCCGTAAACCCGGCCAGTTCAGCTGCTGGGGCAAGCGTGTCAGCACCGACCTCAGGTGTTCCAGGTCATTTACTACCACACACAGCTGGAGAGAATGACAGACATACATTTAGAAATCCCCTGAAACATAACAACTGACATTGGCTGAGAGAAGTGTGATTGACATGGAACTATTTGACGGAGGTAAAGAATTAAAGCAGGCGGTTCTTATCCGTTTGCACACCATGTTGACGGCACTGCCGTGGTCTGAGTTCTCTGACAGCTCTCTGACCCGCTTCTTCAGGATACGACAGTAGTTCACCACAATTTTACACACGTCCTGAACACAAACACACACATTAGCTGACACGCTTGTGCCAACGATGACTAATGTGTTTTTTACGTTAACGCTGGACAGAGCATATTCTATGTTATCGTATTCTATGTTATCATATGTGTGTGTGCTTCATCAGTTATGTTTCTCGTGTACCTCAGTGATTTTGACCATGAGCATGAAGGCCTCCTCAGGGTCTGGCCAGGAGAGCTGCTCCCACAGCTGGCAGATGGGCTGGACGCAGGCCACCAGGTCTACCGCTGAGGAGCTGTGTTTGATTGGCACCGCCCCAGACTGCAGTGGCTGGAGCTGGGGTGACATAGTGGTGTGATATAGTGCAGTGACATAGTGGGTGACATAGTGGGGTGACGAAGGAGATGGAGATGGTGCAGTGTCTCAGCTGGCACTAAAGTGTGCAGGGAATATTTTACCAGGTATTTTTTCTGTTCTAGCGGTGACCGACTTTTTCCGTTTTGAGGACCACTAAGTTCACTTAACCTCTGGTCCATCTGAACCCTCATTTGTATTCACAGACTTTTTTCTATATAAAATATTTCCACAGCGCAAATTTATAGTCATAATTGGAATTAAAACATGCATTAACAGGTGCAAATATACATTTTACTACAACATATTCTGTGGGTTGAAATCTCTGTTCTATTTGCGTTCTACTGGTGTGTCACCTGGTCCAGTTGTACAGCTCTCTCTACCCTGTCCTGGGTGGTGCTGAAGGCCTTGTTCAACCAGTATGGAAGTGCCTCACGGAAACCCTCATGGAAGTTAGTCAGCTCCAACGGCTTCCCTCTGCAACAACACAAATATATCTAGCATGTACAGCAGTATAGTACTGTGATAGGGTGTAGTCATTTACACCATCGTCTATATCTAGTGGGGTGTAATGATGTGGCATCTGACCTTTTCTGTAGGAAGGCCTTGTCTTTGTGGATGGCCTGGAGACTCAGGTAGAGAGGGAACAGGCTATTGGCTAAACTCTGGTCCATCTCCCCTTCCACTAGGCTTAGGGTGTGCCTCACCTCCTCTGCCAGCTATGGGAGAGAGAAGTGAAAAGCTGTGAGTTATGCTCTAGACTAGAGAGGGGCAAAGGGAAAGAGAGAGAGATGTCAAGAGACAGGAAGCTATCTTATCCAATAACTCACCAGGGAGTCCAGCTTTTGGTAAACTATAGTGAACACATCCACCTGTACAGCACTAAGAAAAGGAGAAAAACAAGGAATCCAAGTCCATTCATGTGATTAACAATCAGCTTGTTGGCGTTCCACAGAGATATATCTTACCCTCACTTCATATTAATGTTTTATGTCTTGTACCTCACAAACACTCTGTTCCAACTGTCTTTGTTATGCTTGATGTCCTCCTGCACCTCGCCTATGAGCCTGGAGAGGGCGCCCACAGTATCTGTCAGGTCCTGGAAGGAGGAAGTGTGAGGCGAGACAGTCAGAGACATTGAAAGTGATACAACGCATGTAGAGTGAGTAGCCTATTTTCCCATCGATCCTTCATCGTTACCTTGGTCATAGGCTGATGTAGTCCCTTCTTGATGGTGAACCACTCCTGCGTACCAGTCTAAAGCCAACGAACACAATCATCTATGAGCTCCCTGATTGCTTTAAGGATCTTTTAACAGTCAATACAGTATCACGGCGGTCTATCTGTGCTCACATGTACAGCCTCGTTGACTTCGTGATGTAGGTCAAACTGTGCTGGGTTCAGCTTCTGGAACGCCCGAGTCTTACAGATCTGACACAGGATCCTGCAATAAAACAACATGCATGCTGTTTAGAGATCTTTGTTAAACACACAATATGACACAAAACGCACACCCACACAGATACATATTCACACACACACACACGCAGGGTACCTAAGCAGTGTGTGCAGGCGCCCGGTGGCATCTTGCGTTGGGGGAAAGATGTCTCTGTATTTGGCCACGAGACACAGTCCGTACTGCAGGAAACCATGGAGAGAGTCGCCTAGCTCCTGTTTCTGAACGTGCCGATTTTTATGTCATTAGTTATAATGAAACTGTGCAGTTAATTCAGAATACAATATGCAATCGATAACCAAAGACTGTGTTACCTGTTGGTAGGGCAACTCCTGTTGGTGCCAGTGGTACTCTATACTGGTCAGCTGCTGGAGCAGTACTGAGGAGTGGACCTCTAAACTCTGGTACAGTTTACTGTAGGCCACCCACTTCCTATGAAACATGGTGGAAAGATTTCCATTGCACACATTTCTTGTCCTCATTTCAAATCAATTCATCTAAAACAATTGGGTGAAAAAGCCAGAGGCCTCTGGTGTTCTCATCTGCTGCGCTTCCATAGGGAGGCAGGAAGTGTGGACAAAAGGAGTTTGATTGATGTGCTCGTGAGTTTTTGAGAGTCTGTTAGTCTATGAGTTTTTGGTAGTCTATGATTTTGTGGTAGACTATGAGTCTGTGGAAGTCTATAATTTGTGGTAGACTATGAGTTTGTGGTAGACTATGAGTTTGTCTTCGTCAATGCGTTTGTGGTAGTCTATGAGTTTGTGGTAGTCTATGAGTGTTTGGAAGTCTATGAATGTTTGGCAGTCTACACGTTTATGGTAGTCTATGAGTGTTTGGTAATATATGTGTTGGTGGTAGTCTATGAGTGTGTGGTTGTCTATGAGTGTGTGGTTGTCTTTGAGTTTGTGGTTGTCTACATTTCTGGTAGTCCTTGAAGTTTGGAAGCCAACTTACGCAAGGTCCTGCAGGAAAGGTGAGAGGTCATTCTGAGTGGCGTAGAGTTCCAACAGCGTCTGTCCCTCCCCACACAGGTCCCCCTTCCACGGCCCACTACCCTGAGTTGGCGAGAGAGAGAGAGAGAGAGAGAGAGAGAGAGAGAGATATTCATCAACATGATGGATTAACCATTTGATGTACAACTGTCAAACTCATCCCTTTATTACCTGCTGCTTGGAGATGTGAGACTGGACAAACTGCTGTAGCATCCCACAGTAGTTGACATAAGCACTGCGTCCAGCACTTAAGGTCCCGTCTCTCTGTCCCAGACAAACACAAGAAACAGTTCACAACTGACAGTTTTGGTTGGGCTCATTTTGGAGATCATTCTGTATAATTCTTTTCATGAATGAAAACAATGAAATCATATTTTGTGTGTTAAATTATGAACAGTCTGAAATGGGTTTATTTTATTGAAGACACAGTTTGATTCTGTTGTCCTATAACTGTACATCTAAAAATCATATTGTAGCTCGTCAAATATGCCTCACTGTGATGCAAATTCACTGTCACAGTGTCTCAGAGAAAATAATCACCCTGCTTTTTGGTGTGTTTTGGTTAAATGTGTCTATTATGTTGACCACTTCTGCTTTATTAACATTATTTTTGCTACTGCAGGGTTGTAGAGACCAACTTGAGCCCACCTCTTTATGGATAAATTTCAGCTGCAGATGACAGTGGCCTCGATCTGGATAAGTCTCCGTCCTCGGCTCCAAAATATACCAACTATCCTCTGTACAGTGTAGATCCTTCAGACACGAACACACACATCCACAAATACCACTCGTTACACAAGATATTACAACAGTTTCGGGCACAGATGACTAGACATCTATAGAAACAGATATCTCCTCACACAGCCAGGACGTCACGTGACCGCTGACCCACTGCTTTCCTTTTGAATCATATAGACCTGTTGTTTGATGGTCACATACTGTCAGCCTGTGAAAAAGTCCCAGGATCCCTATTGTTGAACTAACCATCAAGGCTGGATGTTATAAGAAGGTCTGATATTTCAGCTGCTTATCAACAAAGATCTGCATGTAGGAAATGAGCACCCCTCCCCACAGCCCCACCCACACTCATCATGATATATGTGCTTGTGTATAACATTTGCTGTACCTTAAGTTTTAGCACGATACTTCCCAAGAAATCATCCTGGCCCTTCTCTTTCTTAGCGTCCTTGATCATCCTGAGTGGGAACAGAAACATGAGGATTATTTATTCAAGTGTACATATATTGTACATAGTGAATACATAATGCTCTGTGTTATTGTAACATGAATCCCTTTAATTGATCAGGTTCACCCCATCAAACTTGTCACACAAAATCGACATGCATTGTGGGAGGTGAAGTTTATGGTTACTGAAATGCTGTAAAGGAGCATATAGGAGTTTGTTCTGATCCATAGATGCAGCATTTAGGACACACATTTTAAAACGTACACGAACAGAGCAAAACACACAACACCAACAGTCCGACAAGAAAGACCATGTCTAGTTGGAATATGTAAAGTAAATATAGGATGTGTTATACGTATCTGAATAGTGCAAAGGAGCAATGTCCAGGTTCTAGTTTCAAATTGTGCAAAAGCGCAATATCTAGTTGTACAGTGAAGAAGGAAAGTATTTGATCCCCTGCAGATTTTGTACGTTTGCCCACTGATGAAGACATCAGTCTATAATTTTAATGGTAAGTTTGTTTGAACAGTGAGAAATCCAGAACACATTTATGCATTTCAAATAAGTTATAAATTGTTAGGCATTTTACTCAGTGTATTTGACCCCTTTTCAAAACATGATTTAGTACTTAGTGGCAAGACCCTTGTTGGCAATCACAGAGGTCCAACATTTCGTGTAGTTGGCCACCAGGTTTGCACACATCCAGGAGGGATTTGGTCCAGATCCTCTCCTAGTCATTAATTTTTCCAGGCTGATTTTTCGCAACTCCAAACCTCAGCTCCCTCCACAGATTTTCTATAAGATAAAGGTCTTGAGACTGACTAGGTTACTCCAGGACCTTAAGATGCTTCTTTTTGAGCCACTCCTATGTTGCCTGGGCCGTGTGTTTTGGGTCATTGTCATGTTGGAATACACACCCACGACCCATTTTCTGGCTGAAGGAAGAAGGTTCTCACCCAATATTTGATGGTACATGGCCCGATCCATTGTCCCTTTGATGCGGTGATGGTCCCCTCAGCAGAAAACCAGAATGTTTTTACCTTCATGTTTGACGGTGGCGATGGTGTTCTTGGGGCCATAGACTGCATTCTTCCCCCTCCAAACACAGCGATTTTAGTTGATGCCAAATAGCTTTCACCCAGTTCTTCTCTGAATCATTCAGATGTTCATTGGCAGACATAAGACGGTCTTGTATATGTGCGTTTGGCAGGATTTCAGTTTTTCACGGCGTGGTGTGTTACCAATTGTTGACTATGGTACCAGCTGCCTTGAGATCATTGACAAGATCTTCCCGTGTAGTTCTGGGCAGATTCGTCACCGTTCTCATGGTCATTGAAACTCCATGAGGTGAGATCTTGCATAGAGCCCCAGACAGAGGGAGATTGACAGTTATTTTGTTTCTCTTCCACTTGCAAACATTAGCACCAACTGTTGTCACCTTCTTACCAAGCTTCTTGTATCCCATTCCAGCCTTGTGTAGGTCTACAATCTTGTCCTTGACATCCTTGGATAGCATTATTGGCCATGGTGGAGAGTTTGGATTGATTGCTTCTGTGGACAGGTGTATTTTATACAGGTAACAAGCTGAGATTTGGGGCACTCAAAGGCTAGTCTAGTGCTTAAGGAATATTCCTAGACTCCTGTCTTGAGGTTTTGGTTTACTGCCCGCCTCAGTGACCTGGCTTTGAACAGTTCTTTGAGGTATGGCAGCTTACATCCAATGTTCGGCACCGCAGAGCAGATGATGCGTTGTAGTCTATTATTATCCTTGGGGCTGCAGAGACTGGATACCAGGCGGTGATGGAGGAAGTCAGGACAGACTCAGTGATGGCTGTGCAGGCATTAATCATCATGGACATTGGCAGTTTGTACTCTTTGAGCTGCCACAGGCAGTACAGAGTTTGTTGTGCTTTCTTAGTGAGAGAGATGATGTTCACTGTGTTGACTGGGGTGCCCCTCAGGACAATGGGTCAAAGGTCAGCTGGGCTTCTCGTAAAGTCCACTCTCATCTCTGCTGTCTTTAGAGCATTGACAAGCTACTAAAACATCGGCATAAGCCCCACGTGTCATGCCAGAAAGCCCTCTGTATTCATTACAAGCTGACAAAACAGGTATTTGGGAAACTTAGCCATAATTATATGTTGACAGTATAGTGAGTATTTAGAAAATATCTTCAGCTAGGTAAATGTCTGAACTGTCATCTAAATTGCCTTTGTAAATCTAATTTTTTCTACAGCAAATTATTTCTTTTACTGCTATATGAGGAAGTGCGGTCCAATGAGTTTGAGGCATATTTCAAAAATGATGCGCTGCAGTTTCCTCTTTCCATCACCATGACACGTATGTTCATTTTCATCACATCTGTCCACAATGCAAGTTTTCCCAGAACTCTGCAGGTTCTGTTTTCAATGTTAACTAGTGGTTTGCGCCTTCCAGTGTAGTCTCTGTATGCATGGTGGGGCCTGAAACATCCACGCCTACGACCAGTATGGCCAGAGTATTCCCAGGCTTTCAGTTTTTGTCTTCGTTGTTGTAAGTGTTCTTCGATCAGCCTTTGTAGAGGTCCTCCTTGGCCAACCAGACCATTCGCGATTGCTAAGCTCACCAAGGCTTTCCTTTTCCTTTTTGACAATGTGTTTTTCCAGACATATAATGGCATTGACCATCAGTGACACGTGTTTGGTCCTCATGGTGGCCTAATGGTGCGGGAAGCGGGCTTGGGTCTGGAAGGTCCCTGGTTCTAATCCCCCCCAACATCAAGGTGAGAAAACCTTAGTAGTTCTGTCCTTGAGCAAGACAGTTAACCCTAAAATGCTTCCCGGGCGCTGTTGACGTGGAAGTCAAATCAGGTAACTGATTAGGGCTGCCTCCTGCACCTCAGGGTTGGGTAAAAACACAAATCCTTTGATATTCCCTGAAATTGAAATGCATATACATATACAACAATTTACAAATGCAAAAGCCCCAAATATAATGAGGATCTGAGGATCTATAATGTACCTTATAGTAACTGTAAGATTTGAAATGCACATATGTGAAGTATAGAGTCTATAAAAGCCTTACAGAGGGCACTGTGTGTGAGACTGTTATAGCTACCTCCTTAGTCCTTGAAAGTTGGTTCTGATCTCCTCTAGCTTCTGTGCCAGAGACACCTCCTCATCTTTGTCCCTGTAGATGAGATAGATCACAAGTGATTATGGAAACATATATACTGAACGTAAATAAATCAAAAGAAAGTTTAAAAAAATCTGTATCTGATGACTCACCACATCTCAAGGTGGAAGCTGGACCTCGAGGTGTCTTCAAACTTCCTACAAGCCCAGGAGAAGAGAGATGTTTAGTCCCTCAATAAAAAACATCAAATGCTTCAGTTTAGTCTATCCTAATGTTCAAGGCAACACTCACTGATCTGACGCATGGCTATGAATGCACTGTGTGTAAAGTAAACTCATGGTTATGTTCTATCGTAACTAGGTTTATGTTTATGTTCTATTGGGCTCATCTCTGATGTGGATGAGACCGCCAACCGGGGGGAGATTGACCATCTGGTGTATTGGTGCAGCCAGAACAATCTGGAGCTTAACGCTCTAAAGACTGTGGAGATGGTTGTGGATTTTAGGAAGAACCTACCCACCCACCCCCCACCCCCATAACCCTGTGTGACTCTGCTGTCACCATTTCACTTTCACTTCCTGGGCATCATCATCATCATCATCACCCGGGACCTTAAGTGGGAGCAAAACACCATCACCAAAAGAAGCACAGCAGAGGATGTACTTCCTGTGGCAGCTGATCAAGTTTAATCTGTTAAAGACAATGATGGTGCACATCTACACAGCCATCATTGAGTCCATCCTCTCCTCTTCCATCACCATCTGGTTCACTGCAGCCTCAGCGAAGGACAAGGGCAGGCTGCAGCGTGTCATTAGGATCTGCTGACAAGGTGATTGGCTGCAATCTGCCATCCCTCGAGGACTTGTAGGCAATCAGGACACTCAAGTGTGCAGGAAAGATTGTGGCTGACCCCTCCCATCCTGGACACAAACGGTTCCAAACAATCTCCTCTACGGTTCATCAGGACCACAACCTCACGCCCAGTGACCCCACCCCCCCACACACACACACAGAGACTGACCCCAACTTAATGTGTTACATTAATGTACCACTCTGGACTACTGACTTGCGGATTGCTCATTGCTTTAAATTCCTGGTGGGCACTTTTAATCTATTTCTATGCTGCATGTATTGTTATTTATATGGTTTATTTTTTATTTGTACCTCTGCACTGTTATGCACCAACATTTCGAAGCATATGTGTAAACCTACCTGTCAATAAAAGCTGATTCTGATTCTATGTATGGGTTATAACCTTAAGTACATGTTCTCCCACTCACATCACAAAGCTCTGGTTCCAGATGGGGTTCAGGGTCTGTTTCTTTGTGTCTGTTGTGTAGACCACCTCGTCGGAGACAGCATCTTTTACCACAGCTTTACTGGGTTTTGGTTTGCCCCCCTGATGCCTGCTTTCCTTTTCAACCACTAGAATGGTCAACAGGCAGTACGGGTCACTGAAACCTGGGAACAACATAAAACAAAGCAAACCACACAAGTTATACATCTGAGTTTCTTAGATACCTCTTTGCCATCTACACATACTTTGTTTACGTGAATTTGATGGTTGACAGATCTAAATTAAGGACAATTTACCACTTATATCTTTTCCCAGGATGCCCTTTGCTTCCTTTACAGTTGCCATTAAACAGTAGACTGGAGGCTGTGGAGAGGACTCGACACTCATGAACTGAGAAAAACAGCCGCCCTTGCATCTGAGAGAACCCACTTCGACACTTGATAGTAAATGTGGATACTGCTGGATTGAAATACTTCAAACCGCCTTACCTCTGTGGTTTGGACCTTCTCTGTCAGATTCTGATGTTCATCGTCTGTCATACAGAAAGCCTGGAGGTAGAGGGGGGTGGTTTTATAGCAACAAGACAATGACACAATCAGAGCACAGGATTCAGGCTGTGACGAAGTGTGCGGAGAGTGGATGTGTCCAGTTAGTTGAGAGGATCGTATTGATACCTCTCTGATGTATTGAAAGAGCTGGTTGTCAGTGAAGACCTCCGGTGATGAAGGCTTCCCCAGTTTGTGGGTGATGGTGTACAGCAGTTCTTTATACAGGGGCTTCAGCTGGGATGAGAGGACGGATGAATGAAATGGTCAAGCTTAAATGGAGACTCTGACAGGACATTGAAATAACAATGTTCACTGTTGCAAGAAAAAAACGTTTGAAAAAATGCCCATTTGCCATAAAAGCCATAAAGATACCTCTTGCGCTTTGTGCCTTTTTTCTTTCGCATCTGGGTTCTCATCGTCTTTAAAGTCCTGTTAATAGATGTATTGTTATCTACTGGGAGCCTGGCACTGATGTCATTGTCAAATGATAGTTAATTATAGTATTAAATTGGCAATAGCCGTTAGCATATGCTGTTCAACAACACTGGCTGGACCTACCCTCCTGTCCTTCTGTTTCCTGGTCATTCCCAGTTTCCGGGCAGGGGAGCTCTGGATTGGCAGGATAACACATAATGCTGTTATACAATCACCGTCATATGGGAAGCATGTATAACAAAGTGGCATTCATACATTAGACGCGTGTGTTCCAGAAATACATTTGAAGTGGAGACATTCTCCTTACTCTACCTGTCTCTGTCGGGTCCTGGTTGAGCCATCTATCTGTATGGAAGCCATGTGAAAAGTAATCAAATTAGATTAACCCCCAGTCAGAAGCTCCCTGGTAATATACCTATTATAGAAATAGATGCTAAAGATAGGCCAAACATTCCTGCTATATCAGTTATGCAATAGTGGGGCAAACTATGGGGACTATTATTCTGTGTATATTGCCCATGACACTAGTCAGACGAGTGGAGATGATGACAGTTACTTCCTCATTTAGTACAGTATGGATATTACGCTCACATGCTGTGTTCACGTTTGAGCCAGATCATCCACAAACGGGACATTTTATTTAAAATTAATATATATTTCTGGTTGGTATGAAAAGCTTTATTAGGGGATATTAGGGCTGACCTTTTTTTTTGTTAACTTAAAAGTTTTTTTTAACCTAGATTGCGCTGCATGTCAGAATTTCCTGCTCTTCAGGAAAATGTGTTCCTCAACAAGATCAGATTAATAAAATAAGAAATCTGAAGTCCAGTTTCAGTATTCCAACATAGGATAGAGAGGGGATCAACTTATACAGACAAGGGTTGACGTAAAACATGAACACACCCATACACAGGCATGAACACACACATACAGTATGTTAAAAACTATGGATGTATTAAAATTATATAAAAGCACTCTCCAAATCATCATCATCTGATCTCAACCAGAAACCCTTATTAGTACTGAAGTATGATTCACATCTAATCTAAAAATACCACAAATATTAATCATCAACATCATCTGATGTCAAACAAAAACTCTGAGTTAAAAAATGTCAAATAAACATACAGCATGCAGGCCTAATGCTTCAACAACAATGGAAGTCTCAATCTTCCAAAACTCATTAAACCGAGATTAGTTAAAATCCCATAAAACATAGCGTTACATATTTTACTTGTAGTGAAAATAATGTTTTGCAAACCAAATTACAGCAACTACGGCATCTATAGTTGAGGACCAAGCACCAAACTATAATCTAAGGGGAATTGAACATGAAACACACAAACAGGTGCCCGATGATGGCAAAACAGTCAAAACCAGCTATTTAATCCTCAATAAATTTTTCTAAAACAATAAAGGTGCTTTGAGAGAATTTTATTAGATTTGAATGTACTCATCGCTCATTACACAGGAACACTTTCAAGTGAACTTGTTTTCTATTCAAAGTTTGTTACTTGCCTTATCGGGAGGTTGTAGAAGGTTGTCTCCCGTTGTTGAGAACCCATCTTGGCTTGGCATCATGGTGATGGTGCTTATTCGGCCTTCTGGCGAGGCTGTGTTGTCGAAGCTTTCTAGTGAATGGTAAGCAATGAGACAAAATGCAATAAAGTTGCGTAGGGCCTGGCCAAATTATTGCTTAGCAACAGGAAGTCAGAATTTCCTGTTGAATGTAGTTGCTGTGACTTGCAACCGTTTCTTCATCTGTCTCACATACACGGACACAGACAAACCCTTAATCTGTCTCACATACACGGACACAGACAAACCCTTAATCTGTCTCACATACACGGACACACACAAACCCTTAATCTGTCTCACATACACGGACACAGACAAACCCTTAATCTGTCTCACATACACGGACACAGACAAACCCTTAATCTGTCTCACATACACGGACAAAGACAAAGAAACAAATGACAAACACTCAATCATACAGAGAGACAGATATGCACATCTAACCGCCTCTAATTCAGAACCATACTCCTAACCATAACTCTAACACTTAACCAAATTGTCATGTTTTATCCCAAACCTAAGCATACACCCCCCCTGTCTCTTTCTCTCGTTCACACACACACAGCTCTTTTGATACTACGGTCTGTTTCCCTCTGCACAGTGTTCTGTAATCTCATTTTATCTGGTTCTGTTGCAACAACACTTATCATCAAATCACCACAAACTTCATCAAAATTGAGTGAGCAACGCTAAGGGGTCTGCGTTGGTCCACACAGCTACAAACACATGTCAATGCTATCTGCCGATTAAGCAAAGCCAATCAAGTGTACACTATTGATACGGTCGCTTAGCATTGGGGCACGGAAAGCTTAGCAGAACTAATCCTGTTATGTTGTTGTGTACTATGAAACAATAATGCGTTTAGCTTGACTGTTTGAGGGCTCATCTCCTCCACACTAGAGCACAATGCAACACTTCTCGGAATGCCCCTGGTGAAGAGGGAGTGGGCAACGCTAGGCATTTGCAACCTGCGGTGAACAATAAATGTAGTCGTCTCTGTTATCACTTATATAAGTGGATTTGACACAAACGATTATACAAAAGATACAAGCAACACTTTCTGTTTCCAGCTAGTCAGTTTGTAATTTATTACTAGTTGTTTTTCCAGTTGCAAAACAATATTTACATATGGAAGTCTGTGGTGACTACGACTAGAATAACATTACAGATACCCATACCTATATACAAATTGCAATAAATATGAGTATCCCTACTGCATGATGATACAACACGAAGATGTAACAAAAGGGCTCGTGTTATTGAACAAATTTGGTATAAAACTATAACTGCCTCTAGGCTAGTGGCAGGTATACCCTACTCATCACATTATGGGGTTAACTACATGTAAGTTTCCTCTCCACTATTCTAGTTTGTTCTTTTAATCTAATAAAGATTTCCTCTCTGATATCTAATGCTATTTCTGTACGCAATACTTTCTAGTCTCAGGCATTGTTGTTATGTTGTTGTGACAATTCGTCACTAATTGAACTTCCTCATAAGTACCACCAGGGCAGGCAAGCATGGTGAATGGATGAGGAACCTTAAGGGACCTAGACCGTATACCTGATCTCTGTAAGTACACATTACACGTCATAGGTGTTTAACCTGACAAATTATTTTGTAGACCACATTAAAGGCAAGAAATCTAATTTGTTCAGAAAGAGTTATGATGATAAGTAACAATATGGCGACCCTACCAACCCTTTAAAGTGGGAGGAGTTGCTTCCGGCCTGGTTGGAGTTACCTTAAGACAGGGATTCAGATGGATTCCCCTGGTTCAGCCCCTATAGTTGTATGCAGTATGATACATATGCCCATGTATGCTTTTGAATCCAATGAATGCTCTCTCTAATTATCCTGCTGTCCCGTTCAACCGTATGACAACATGAGCCCTTACACTAGCCTCATGACTGCCTCGTATGGATGGCTTGTTGCTGTCCCTGTAAATTGTCTTCCTGGTTGTGCTGCAGATCAAGTTGCCAATGCCCGCACCACACCAGTTTGACAGTGTCCTTGTGCACCTGATCATTTAACTGATTCTGTTTAAAGTCTCTCTGTAAAGCCCAGATGCATTTATTGACATGCTTGTCATCTGAACATTCAAACAAATTGATTGTACTCTGGTATATGGTTCCGCTCTAGGTGTCTTCCTAAGTTTTGACCCTAGTAGGGAATTCTTCCTAGCTCTGTGCAATAACTCTTGTTGTTGCTTGCACTTTGGGATTTCTATCCAGGTTTCAGTATGAGTTCCTTGTGAAAACTGCTGTTGTAAAAATGGCGTTATGAAATAAACATTATTGATTGATTGAAGTGTAACAATATAAAAAAACTGTCCTACTTGGCCTGATATTTCCTGACTGTCTTTGGCTTTGTCGCTTCTGCCTGATGACTCCTGCTGTCACTGCACACAGCATCTGGTCGTCCCTAATCGTGTCCACCTGGGGTCCGTTTCAAGAAGGAGGTTTAACAAACTCTAAATCTAACCCTGACCTCGGAGTTGATTTACCCTAAGATGGAAAACTCTGAGTTTTCGGTTTCAGAACAGCTGAATTGAGATGGTTCAATCAACCCAGTGTAGGTTCACTCAGAGTTACGCGCGTGCACCGCCGCTATAAAAAGGCAGCATGGAGCCGTGATACTACGATTCACCATGGCAACCAGCATTACTACCGTATACGTCACCCCAATAGAGCTTGAAATACGGATTTACAGCGACTATACGTATTTAGGAAAAAAAAATGCTGGTCGGGTCAACGCAAAGTTCCAATATAGGGTTTTCATTTGATTTTTAATTTACACAATAATTTTAATTCATACTTACTATTATGTCCCAGTTGGGAAATACATTTTTTTACACGCTGTTTGTTAAAACAAACTACACACAGGCCTGAAATACACACCCATGCTCATATTTAATCACAAGTATTATTACTGGTAAGAACTGGTGGAATGGTATTGAAGCTAATCTATTTCATTTAGGTGCAATCCTGCGAGTGAAAAACACATTTGTGTGCCATCAATGCAGCCAATTGCATTAGGAAATCCTAAAATAAATTATAATTTATACCAGCTGATCTTGCAGCACCATGTCATTAACCGAATTATAATTAATAACTATTCATTGTAAAGGGTTTTACATGATTTGCCTGCAATCAGACCTCATCTTTAATGTCTCTCACTGGTTTGGGTCCAGGGAACACTACAAACACGTTTTATATATGTTTCTAACGGTTCTGCATACAGTGGTTGTTGAAGCCTAATACTGCCCTGAAAATGACGTTTGCAAAAAACGTAATGCGACACAAATAATCTGCTCGGATGTAAGTCCACGATGGGTTACATTAGTGATATGAGGATGGATAAGGTTATGTATACATATCAGACTGTGGAGAAAAAATATACCGCTCGGGGGAAGTTATCTGGAAATTAAAATACATCTAGTCGGGTTTCCTCAATATCAGATAGGTAGTTATCTGGAAATTAAAATGCATCTAGTCGGGTTTCCTCAATATCAGATAGGTAGTTATCTGGAAATTAAAATGCATCTAGTCGAGTTTCCTCAATATCATCTCCCCACGTATGTTTAACTCCCCGTGAAGTAATACCGCTTCTTAGTCTGCAGGATCGTGTAACAAAAGGAAAAGCCATGTTCGAGAAAAAACCTTTATAACGTTACCCAACTGAGTTTATAAATCAATCCTATTTTATTCATGCAGATGACAACACTGCGCTAAAATGCACCTAATGAGGAAATGAAAAGCGCTATGTCAAAGGGAGGAGACTGAGAGAAACTCGAGGTTTATTGAAGAAAAACTGCTCCCGACCAGGTTAGGTTCACAGGCTTAATTACCATAGGGACTGACTCTGAGGTTTAGTTACCTCCCTTTCTGAAACAGACAACCCAGTGTGTGCCTTATCTCAGGGTTAACTTACTTCGAGTTTTCACTAAACCTGGTTTTTGAAACGGACCCCTGATCATGTGGCAGACCTTGATTTCTACTAAGGCTCTATCAACAGACCATCATCTGTATTTATTGACACACTGCTATAGGTTCCAGCACTATAGGGAGATTTTCCAAGCCACTGTGCACACATTACCTGATGTTGATTGGGGTGCTTTAGGCTGGAAAATTTTGTATCAATATAAGCACTAGTGGCAACTGCAATTATAAAACAATTCTGTATTTCCTTTTAAAGCTAATGAGAGTTGGGACACAAAACTTTAGCCATCGCAATCAAGCGAATAAAGTGGTTAAATCTACGACTTGATTGGCTTGAATGCTTTGGCTGAATATTTAATTCCCGCCCCCTCATTATCTTAAGGTTGAGGAAATACAGAAATAAATACAGAAATAAATAAATACAGAAATAAATGTATCAATGTATATATACCTAAAAAAAAAATAAAAAGTTAAAATGACAAATCATCAAACAGTTCGCTCCAACATCTGTGGCACAAGTATTGAAAGACTAAAAAACATTTTTTATGCAAAAATAATTCCTGGATTTAAATTTAAGGACAGCCTTTGCTCACTTTTTGTTCTATGTAAATGTATGAATCTATATTTCTTATATTTATATTCATTTATTTCCATCATCGTATCTTTCTGTATATATTTATTTCAGTATTTACAATTTAGCTCATTGGCTAAAGGAGAAGGAAACACAGAAATAAATAAATACATGAATAAATAAAAACACGATAAAGGAAACAAATAATACGAAATAAATAAATAGCTACAGAAATATATGAACATGGAAATAAATAAATAGTGATTAAATAATGAATATTGATGAATGCATTTACATGTCTATATTTATCTCATATTATGTCAGGTTTGGTCCTCCATAAAAAACGGTTGGTCTTGTGGTCTCAAAGGCGCTGTAACATATTAGAATACGCTTTATGGAACAGATACGCAGACTAAATTACTGTAAATAGACGGGGTTTTACCCATGGATGTATTAAGAGTTTTACCATAGAAGACTGGTGTAGCTCCTCTCGGTTCACACATGCAATCATCCTCTCTACCCATCTCTATGACCTTGTCACACGATGACATCACGGTGTGGGCGTGACGAATGCCGGAAGTGCAGGTGTATCAGCATCACAAGATCATAACAACAGTGGTGTAGGCTGGCTTCTAGTTGAAAACGATTAGATTTTGGGTTTTACCTGTGAAAAGCTAACAGCATCGACTGTATTTGTCTTTTACTTGGTTCACTACGAATCAGTCGTGAATCACCAGGCAACCTCGTAATGACTTTAAACAAGAATCATTCTGAATCTGGAGGCGTCATTATCAACAACAGTGAAAGGTACTGTACCGTAGTTAGCTATGTACGTGTTGTCCGGCTAACAGTAGCCTGTTAACTTGTTCATCATAGTTAGCTTAGCAAGCTAGTGATGTTGATTCAATGTGAACCAGTAGTTGTACAGGGTAGATGTGTTAATCGGCTATGTGTTTATGTGACTAGGATGCGCGTGTTCTTGGTTAATTTGATTCCCTGCTTAAATACCTAGCAACTCAGTGTTTCGTCATGCACGGCTAACATTATTAAGACACTGGCTTTCATATATTACATATTATTTTACTGTTGGTACTGCAGCTAGCTAGCAAGCAGATCTTGTGCCTTTTAACTACCTGCCAGGAATAGTAATCTAGCACTTGCTTTGTCTTTGCCTAATGTTGACTTATATGGCATCAGTTCTTCAACTTGGTTTGAGCCAGGTTAGCCTTGAACTTAAGTAAACCATTTATTGGATTGTATATCTTCTATGATTTATAGTATATCTATGTTGTATGACTGTACAATTAGTCCTCAACAAAATATGTTTTGCTCTTTTCTCAAACGTCTTACTTAGTTGTCATGCATGCTTGTCAGGTACACAGGTAAACCTATTAAGGGGTTGTAGCTAGCATACTAGCCAGCAATTAGTTGTTTTTAGGCCTAAGCTTATTACACTTTGCTGGAGATGAGCACTGGACTGGTATTGGTGCATTGCCAACTTGAACAGTTGCACAATGTCCCTTACCTCATAAGCCTGCTCTTTTGAGCCAAGTATGTGATAATATAAAGGTTGGATGTCCATGTAGATTAACTAACAATGTATGTCTTTGCAACTTAAAGCTAATGTCTTCGTGTGTGTGTGTGTCAGTGTGTTGATGAGCTATGAGAACGTGGAGTTGGTGTTCTGTGAAGCAGAGTGCCTGCCTGATGCCTTCAGGAAAAGTAAGAAGGGAAGCATATTTCTGACTCCGTACAGGGTAAGAGAAGCTAGTTCTTTACTATGCAAACATTGATATCGCCCAATCATAAACCTAACCTGTAGCCCCTAACACCCAATTCACCTGTCTAAGACTGAGAGGATAGGTCTAAACTAGGTTGTCTGTCCCCAGGTGATATTCGTGGCCAAGGGGGGTCGTGATGCATTGCAGTCCTTCATGATGCCCTTCTACCTGATGAAAGGCTGTGAGGTCAAACAACCTGTTCTAGGGGCCAACTACATCAAAGGCACCGTCAATGCAGAGCCCGGAGGTGTGTGTGGAGACAGTGTGGGAATGACCATATCTACAGCCTGATACTTACAGAGCCATATCATTATTATAAGTATATGCACAAGATGTATCCAGACAACGCACTGCTGTGCAGAATATGTGCATAGAAAGCAAGCCTTCCTTCATCTCTCTGCTTAGTCTAGGAAAAACAGATGATTTTAATTATTTTAACGAGTTGTTTACGGTACTTCTGTCCTTAGGAGGCTGGGAGGGATCTGTCAATTTTAAGCTGGTGTTTGCTGCTGGAGGAGCCATAGAGTTTGGGCAGTACATGTTACAGGTTGCTTCACAAGGTAATGGATCTGGGTCGGAATCTGTCACCCATTTACACAGTGATGACCACTTTGGAAATGACAAGCTTAGTTGATTGTGTTCCTTCTTCCCTTGTGCAGCGTCCAGAGCGCAGCCCGTTAGCAGTGGTTTTGGAGGCTGTCCTTACATGGCCAATGGGGCGTATGCGTACCCTCCTCCCCCAGCCAATGGGTACCCGGCAGGACCCCCACCTGGATACTCCTACCCCAACCCCCCTCCAGCAGGTAAAAACCAGACGTGGAGATTTAGACATGAAAGTTCACCCATAGTTACACCTGGTTCAGTCTTTCTATGCCCAAAGATGGTAATAATGTTTTTTTCTGTGGGGGGCGAGTTTCCCAAATTCCTATTTGAAAATGCTGTCATGATTAGACATTGTTCTGTCAATTGGTTGTCTCCAGGTGCATTCTATCCCAACCCACCAGCATTTGATGGTCCTGCGGCCTACATGCCCCCTCCTCCTTATTCCGCCCCCCTTGGACAGCAGGCACCCCACAACCCTGATCTGCCTTCCACACCCGCAGGTCAGCATTCCCTCTAGATCCCTCACCATTTCACACTTTAAATATCCTTCATTGGTCAAATTAGCAGGATGTGTGTGATCCCATGTTGCCAAAGATAACCTGTTTTCCCTTTGGCTCCTCTGTCCTCCCTGGCACTACTCTGTCCTCCCTGGCACTACTCTGTCCTCCCTGGCACTACTCTGTCCTCCCTGGCACTACTCTGTCCTCCCTGGCACTACTCTTTCCTCCCTGGCACTACTCTTTCCTCCCTGGCACTACTCTTTCCTCCCTGGCACTACTCTTTCCTCCCTGGCACTACTCTGTCCTCTCTGGCACTACTCTGTCCTCTCTGGCACTACTCTGTCCTCTCTGGCACTACTCTGTCCTCCCTGGCACTACTCTGTCCTCCCTGGCACTACTCTGTTCTCCCTGGCACTACTCTGTCCTCCCTGGCTCTTCTCTGTCCTCCCTGATTTCTCTCTGTCCTCTCTGGCTCCTCTCTATCCTCCTCTCTGTCCTCCCTGGCACTTCTCTGTCCTCCCTGGCACTTCTCTGTCCTCCCTGGCACTTCTCTGTCCTCCCTGGCACTTCTCTGTCCTCCCTGGCACTTCTCTGTCCTATCGCTCCTCTCTGTCCTCCCTGGCACTTCTCTGTCCTCCCTGGCTCCTCTCTCCTCCTCTCGCTCCTCTCTGTCCTCCCTGATTCCTCTCGCTCCTCTCTCTCCTCCTCTCGCTCCTCTCTGTCCTCCCTGGCTCCTCTCTCCTCCTCTCTCTCCCCTCTCTCCTCCTCTCTCCTCCTCTCTCCCCTCCTCTCGCTCCTCTCTATTCTCCCTCCAGCTGAGGCCAAAGCAGCAGAGGCAGCAGCTAGTGCCAGTTGTGCCACCCTACCTCCCACCTACCTCCCACAGGTATGTCTGTCCACTAGCTCTGACAAATGTAGCATAGTTAGTTACACCAAGTTTTCAATCTTACTTCTTACAGGAAAAGTTTCAGAAAAACTAGACATCGATAATAAATGTAACTTTTTTTTTTAAAATAAGGCACATTTACACAAACCTCTGAGACGCCTTATTGATATTAAGGTCTGGCTACCAACACAGCTAGAACCATAATACATATAGGCTACTGCTTTCAGGCAGTCAGCACTCAGGGTTTGAACCACCCATGTTTATTAATTGCATTTTGGCCAAGTTTTTGGTAGATGTGGCAGAGTCATCAGGGCAAGTCCTTTCAGAAATCTGTCTGAATGATGTATACAGAACAGGTCAGAGCTCAGCCAATGACAGCTGTGCAGAGAGTGCCACACAAGCAATAACAGCGCAGGCAGCCTCAACCTCATCACAAAAACCTGTGTAGAGTTCATTAAACCCAAACACGTTTTAGTGACTAGTTAAAGAAAAATGCTTTAACAAAAAAGATAAGCAGTAAAGTTAATTGGTAGGGCTGAACGGTTTTGGAAATAATCGCATTGTGATTATTTTCACCAATATTGCGTTTGTGATTGAATATGCAATTCTTTCCTCTCTTTATCTTCTTTATTATTAACCAAAGACAAGCAATAAATAGTTATATAGTATGATCAACACAATATTAGATAGATCAACCATAAACTGTTCTTTCCTGTAGGCCAGGCCTGTATGTTATGATGAAATGAGGGGATGCATGAATTAAATGACATGTTTTTATTTAACCACTTCAATCACAATAGTATAGTATATTGACCGATTTGTTCAACTTTCAGTTTTGTAAACATCTAATAATTATCATAACAACATAAATCACTCCCCAATAAGCCTGATGTAAACATTAATATTGAAGTCAGAAACGAAGCACACACATTTTGGTGAAGATTGCAGAAATATATATATTTTTTGTGGCTTTGCCACACTCAGTATTTACATAATCAAAGTCACTGTAATAAACATATTATATATTAACAAGTGGATTGCACTTCTTAAACACTGTCTACCTTTCTAGACAGTGTTTAAATATATAAATACAGTATATTATCTTACTGATTTTGTTTGATTATGGCCTGTGCCATTTTGTTTCACACTGTTTTGTAATTCACTTTCTCAAATATAAAATAATTGATCATATCGCGATTTATTTGCAAATCTAATTAATCGCTCATCCCTAGCGTGCAGTATATGTCATAAATGTTTTTCCTCTTTTACAGGACAAACCTCCCCCCTACTCCCCTACTGAGGACAAGAAGACCCAGTAGAGCAGCTGTTTCGCAACCCCCACCCCTCCTTCAGGTGGCCTGTACCCCACAATACTCGATATATTCCCATCTCTTTTCAACCGTTCCCCGCCCCACCTCCCAACCTTTGGCCAGTCTCTTAACTCACGTTCCTCTTAATGAAACTTGCTGTAAGTAGCTACCTACATAACCCTCCTTCTGTTTTGCAAAACTCTTTGCAGCTAAGCGTTTTGTTTGGCTAAATGACTTCAATCTTTCCACTAAACAGTTCTCACACACACTCGGCTTTATCTAACAGTGTTACTTACATGCATCTATTCTCAAGTGGTTAATGATATGATTGTAGCATGTTTGGCCCGAAGCTGTCTGGAAACTGGAATATTGTGTGATGGATGAGTGATGAAAACCTGCTTATTGGCTAGATGAGGAAAGCACTCTAATGTAGGACTCCATGGGAATATCTTAGGTTTGTTTCTAATCAATCCAGATGCAGAGGTATTACCTTCTAAGATGTAAACGTTTAACTGACGCTATCAGTTAGCCTAGTTTCATAATGTTCAACAGAATATCTATAATTAAATTGAAGTTTGATATAAATATATATATAAATATATATATAGCCCAAAATTATTACGAAATTTGGGAAATTATGACTATTGCAGTTAAATAGCCTATCTGAAAGATCTGATAATTACTGTTTGACTTCATAGAATTGCAGGAAATGTTCTTTGAAACAAAAGTGTTCCTGGGTGCTTAAAGGTCCACTAAATCAAGATGGTCATGTATTTATGCTGGCCTTAATTATGGTAATTGTTCTGCGTAACTGAACAACAATAAAAATGTGTTCCTGTCATTTTGTAATAGAACCCTGCTCTACATCTGGCATGCTCAAGGTTTAGCTGGGCAATTTGGTGTGAAGCGGATTGATTTTATAATACTGGTGATGACAGCCTTCAAACTGGACTGAACTTATTTTTGTTGCTAATATACCCAGGAGCTAGCAAAAGGCTCTATTGTTGATGTATTTTTTAATTAATTCATATAAGTCTGTTCTGGCTTTATATGTTCTGGCTTTCAATGTGACAACTTAAATATCAGAGGTTAGTCGTAGGTCATTGGACTAGTCTTTCTTATTTTCAATAAGACTGAACTGAATTAGCCTGAATAAAAAAGACAGTTTGTGAAGATTGTCGCATATTATAAATTACTTACCTTCTAGGAAATATTGTGTATTTTGAGACTTACCCTTTATTATAATAGGGACTGTCTGATATAGTAGAAGTTATCTTGAACACTACAGAATCTTTATTCCTAGTTGAACTAACTACATAAAAAGATTATTTAAGCTATCTGTCTGCTACTACTTTATGTGTCTAGAGAGGAATAGTTGATGCGTAACAATTCCCAGAAAACTGGAGGTGAAATCTTAAAGGTCTCATTATATTTCAGCATTCACTTATCCCCTAAGGGATTTTAGATTGACTTTCAGTTAGGTCAGTGTTTTGTTTAGGCCCACCCCAGCAAAGTATTTTGATCTGCATTTTGACTGTGAAAAATCATATCAGAACAAAATGATGTTCTTCAACATATTTGCATGAATTCATTAAAAAAGATTAAATGCAGGCAACGACATTGATAAGTCACCTTGCCCTTTAGAAATGTCAACAGTAATTAAAAGTGTGAGGTAATATAAGTGTACACAGAAGTGGATCAAAAAAATCCCCTATGGAAGTAATAAATGGTGGAAAACCTGCCAGCAATTTTTATGGCGATTATAATACCATTTCTGTCAATGGAGCTGATGGTCTATGTCATTTCCTGTCGTTCACTTTTCTAAGCATTCTAGAACCACTTGAAGAACCACATCCGCCCATTCACCCTGCAGTTTACCAGACTCATAACTTACTAGATCACTGGTCATGTCTCTAGTATATATGGCTTTCTCATTTTCTTGTGGTGTGTACTACTTTGATGTCAATCTCTGAACCTGATCTGAGCACCTTTAATAATTGGACTTTTGTTTCTCTCCATCTCTATGTGGCACAAAGCAGTCGGCTGATTGTTTGCACTTTCAGAATGCTATGCATCGGGCCTCCATTTGCTCCTGTCATGGCTGTGTGTGTAAAGTAAGGAAGTAAAATATGGCTATACATTTATTTAAAACTCCCACTAATTTATTCAATATTTCATTTGAAATGTTCAAATCGATATTATTGAGAAAACAAAAGCAAAGCATGGTCTTAATTGTAAGTAATATGCATTGGACTGGGTTTTATTAAACTTAACTTGTGTGAAATGAAGTTTGTCCAGTTGATTAATTTCTGACAAAACTGCAAAGTTAAAAACAGCCAGGCAACAACTCTACAGTGATAGCTTGTCTTGTTCCAATTGCCAACACAAAGTATTGCTAAACAAGTTGTGCTAAACCTCTAACAATCTCATTAGTGAAATGTCATTTGTGAAATGTCATCAGTCTCTATGATTTTCAGATCTCACAAAAAAATTGGTTTTCCGTAAAGTAGTCGGTTCAGTTCCTAACTGTGCTGGTTTAGAGGACTTGTGCAAATCTACAGTCTTCCAAAGACTAGTCTGCTGTACAGTGTCTGATCACAGAACATTCCAGCAGATTCCTGTGTCACAGCTGTGCTTATGAATCCCGTTCCCATCAGTGTCCTACAACAGCACTGAACAAACATCTTATAACATTTATTAACATGTTAGGAAAAACAACAGGAGTGGTTTGTATTAGTGTGTTCCTTTTAAAATGCATATGTTTTTTTTAAACTACCTATCTAGATTTCAGAAGTTTAAGGATTTAATTAAGAAAATGTTAACTCATATTATCGCATGGTAAAATGAGTTTGGTAAGTAACAGTCTGGGGAAAAGTCTTTAGTGTCTTACTTTCCTGCACACTTCCTATTCTCTAACCAACCTAACGGCGCGAAAAGTCTGAATATTTAAAAGGAATATTGGGTAAACTTGACTGAGCATAATCAGGAAAACCATAATGCTCCCACCTATTCAGGAATAAGTGTCCAGCACTCTTAAGCCTTTTGGGGAGTTTCTCTCCCATAGAGTTTAATTCCACCTTGAGCCTGTGTATGTTAAGCGTAGTAGCAAATCTCCCAATGAACTTAAATCATACCCATAACGTATTCTTGCAGCCACCCATATTGCCTAGGTAAAATAGTATCCCATTGTCACTGTGTATCAAGGCCAGACCATAATGATATATCTTAGGTCACGCCCTTCCTTTTGCATTGTCATGGGGAGCAAAGAGTGACGCAGACGCCCTCCCCTATCCAACAGGCGGGAAACAGCTCCTGAGTGAAGGCACAGTGGAAGGCGTGTAGCCGTGCCTGGCCGTCTCCGTAGTACGTAAGTGTTCCTGCCTCATAGTCCAGCAGCATTCCGATGCGGGAGTGGTTGGAGTTGCCAGCCACAATTTCCCGACGGCCATTGTGCCAGGCGCTCAGCTGCCGCTCATCCAGCTGGAGGCTCCAGGACAGCTCGTTCATTCCCACCATGCACCTCTTTCCCTTTTCCTTCCTTGGGATTCCCTCATAGGTCACCTGCGGGAAAGGCGCAGAGGTCAGCAGTTATGGCAGGAAGAGGTGCCTTCAAAAAAAAGTTAAAATACCACGGGATAATATACAGTTACTGACAAGACATTGAGCAGCCATGGCTTTTATTAGAAGGTATCTGGGTTTAGTAAACCAGACTAGTGGTCATTAGAAGGTATCTGGGTTTAGTAGACCAGTCTAGTGGTCATTAGAAGGTATCTGGGTTTAGTAAACCAGTCTAGTGGTCATTAGAAGGTATCTGGGTTTAGTAAACCAGTCTAATGGTCATTAGAAGGTATCTGGATTTAATAAACCAGTCTAGTGTTCATTAGGTTTCTGGGTTTAATAAACCAGTCTAGTGGTCATTAGAAGGTATCTGGGTTTAGTAAACCAGACTAGTGGTCATTAGAAGGTATCTGGGTTTAATAAACCAGTCTGGTGGTCATTAGAAGGTATCTGGGTTTAATAAACCAGTCTAGTGGTCATTAGAAGGTATCTGGGTTTAATAAACCAGTCTAGTGGTCATTAGAAGGTATCTGGGTTTAATAAACCAGTCTAGTGGTCATTAGAAGGTATCTGGGTTTAGTAGACCAGTCTAGTGGTCATTAGAAGGTATCTGGGTTTAGTAAACCAGACTAGTGGTCATTAGAAGGTATCTGGGTTTAGTAGACCAGTCTAGTGGTCATTAGAAGGTATCTGGGTTTAGTAAACCAGTCTAGTGGTCATTAGAAGGTATCTGGGTTTAGTAAACCAGTCTAATGGTCATTAGAAGGTATCTGGGTTTAATAAACCAGTCTAGTGGTCATTAGGTTTCTGGGTTTAATAAACCAGTCTAGTGGTCATTAGAAGGTATCTGGGTTTAATAAACCAGTCTAGTGGTCATTAGAAGGTATCTGGGTTTAATAAACCAGTCTAGTGGTCATTAGAAGGTATCTTGGTTTAATAAACCAGTCTAGTGGTCATTAGAAGGTATATGGGTTTAGTAGACCAGTCTAGTGGTCATTATAAGGTATCTGGGTTTAGTACACCAGTCTAATAGTCATTAGAAGGTATCTGGGTTTAATAAACCAGTCTAGTGGTCATTAGAAGGTATCTGGGTTTAGTAGACCAGTCTAGTGGTCATTAGAAGGTATCTGGGTTTAATAAACCAGTCTAGTGGTCATTAGAAGGTATCTGGGTTTAGTAAACCAGTCTAGTGGTCATTAGAAGGTATCTGGGTTTAGTAAACCAGTCTAGTGGTCATTAGAAGGTATCTGGGTTTAGTAAACCAGTCTAGTGGTCATTAGAAGGTATCTGGGTTTAGTAGACCAGTCTAGTGGTCATTAGAAGGTATCTGGGTTTCTCACACACTGCTTCACACACTGTCTTACCCCCAGGTAGGCCCATGGCTTGGACACCTGCACCTCCCAGTAGTGCTGTCCGTGCCTGAAGCCCTGAAAGCAGAGCACCTGCCAGGTGTGATCAAATCGAGCATTGTGGGCGGTGACAGAGCGTGGCCCAGAGGTCAGGTGTTCCGCTCGTCGGTTCTCCTGGGAGAGGAGCAGATGAGCGTTGGCTGTGCGAGGGTCAAAGGTCAGGGTGCAGCGGTCTGAGGAGCATGTGAGAAGACATTTAGACGTGATATTATTATTAAACACAGGATGTTGGCAATCTTCTATACATTATTCAGGTTACTAATTATAAAGCCTAAAATATACAGTTACCATTAGTTACTGTGTAAATAACTAGGATACATACATTCGCTGAGTCCTTCCTTCCCAGCTGGGTGAAATGGAGCAGCAGGACTGGGGACCACAGCCAGAACCGGACGCTTATCCTGGGGAGAACCTAGAGGACCGACACCGAGCATAAAACTACAATATAGAGAGACAATGTGCTCCTGGTGTAATAGGGTTAACCTATGGTCCCATACACACAGACTAGGGCATACATTGAGATTAGGTCACGTATTTGGTCAGGTGTTACGTTACTTTGCTTGTCCTGTCCCACAGCTGTAGACACAGCCTTCACCAGGTCCTCAGACACTAGCTTAGAGATCCGTGACAGGACATCTGTAACTCCACTGAGCCTCTCCTGCAGATTAGGAGTCACATCTACTGGAATGTCCTTCATATGTGGGACCTCCACCAAACGAGACTCCTTCACCGCAAAAAGAGAAAAATATGAAATGTTAACAATTATGTTGACAATACTTTAATATGGGAATGCATGCAAGTATGTTTAATATAGGTTATATACGTACATTAACAAATAGAACACAGCTGTAACTGAATAAGCCTACATTTGAATTTGAGTACTGTGTTAGTGTGCCTCTAAAATATTTCAAGATATATCATTCAGGTATATTTGTTTCATTTTAACACCTGATCTGAGAATATACATTTGAGCTATTCTCACAACAGAACGTTTTCAGAGGTGATCATACTGATTTGTCAGAATTGATATCTGGTTGCCTTTGCAAGCATTTGTTCTTAAAGGAAAACACCTCAAACTTGATCTTTTGGCTAGTTATAAACCCCGTAATTTACTTATTCAATTTAATTTACAGAGACATGGATTCTTCAAGATGATTAAATAAGATTATTACATTTGAGATTTGACTGTTAACTAGATGTTTATATAAATTAAACAAAATCTGGTACATTATACTGTATATCTATAGACTGTCTACTGGAAACCACAATAATATTTTGTTTTAATTTTGTGTTAATCTCTATAGTAAATTAAATTATACTAGCTTACTATTATTACTAAAACCTGCTCTCACATAAGATATATAGATGTATAGACGTTTTGCTGTATAGATGAAAACACAAACCTGTATTAGCTGAGTGTCAGGCAGGTTGCGGATGGCTGCGATTTGGACCTGACGTTCCCTGAGTTGCTGTGCCCTCTCCTGTAGTTCCTCTAGCCTTGTATTAGCCTCGACAAGAGATGCGTCTTTTTCCTGCTCAATAAAGTTCTCTGTACACTCCTGTTTCTCTGCTAGCACCTTCAATAGCATAGAGAACTTTGCATTCACCCAGTGGGAGGTCTGCTGCAAGGTCACCTACAGAGGATAAGGTATATTAAGGACAAGGGAAACATTGACCAATCAGAGATGAGATAAGGTTGTGATGGGAGAAAGTCATGTCATTTGGAGGACAGTTATTTGCCTGCCAAATGACAGTTTACCGTAACCGTTTGAATAGCAAAACCAATATTTAGTTTGAAGTGTATTGATTTATAAATATGTGTATTTTTCCAATTGGTCTTGCTCTTGTTAGCAAGTGTTTACTAACACTGTAAAAACAACCCTAATGCTCAGACTGGTTAAGCATACATATGTACCAGGCAAACACAATGACCACCAACTGCATATAGGCTAGAGAACTGAGTGAAATTTAGAGTAATTGTCCAGCCAAATGAATTATACCCCCATGCTCTTCTATGTTGTCTTCCTATGAGGTTGTTTTTTATTCACGAACCCTGACCTCTGACATGACCTTTGACCTCTGCCATATTTCACGTTACAACTGCTGGAATACAATTCCATAACTGAACAGAAACTTCTGTTAATAAATGTATTTGTATGTGGCTGTCAGATTCATATAGGCTGATAATAAAACATCTATTACCAAGGAATACCATTCAAACTTCAGCCCAAACCCCAGTTAAACCAAAACAAAAGCCCAGTGAGGTGAGTTATGGCAGTTACTGCCTTTTGGCTTTACCTGGGCTTTGGCAATATTCTCTGTCAGCTCAGCAATGCTCTTCTCAGTTTCTTCCATACATCTTTCCACCTCCACGTTTTTTCTTCTTAGCAAACACTGGAAATCGACGAACAATGGAATGTGTGCTGAATAGCCAACATAGTTGGGGCAAAAAACACTGCTATGTTGATTGCACCGACAATCGCAAAACATCGAGAAGTGTTTGTCTGACGCTCACCTCTCGGCTCTTCACCTCAGCCTCCACCAGCACCGTTTCATGCTTCTTACACTCGGAGATGCCACATTCGCAGCACACACACATGTTGTCATTCTTACAGTAGTACACCAGGGGTTTCTTGTGTCGGTCACACAGAGGCAGAGACATGGTTTTGGCGAGGTCGCCTTTCATAACAGGCATTGTGTCTCTACCAGATGCACCAGCACTGTTTGCAGTTGCCTCGGACAGAACAGACAGAGACACGTTGCGTTTTAAGGCGGGTCTGATGGGGAATTCCTCATTGCAGATGGGACAATGTGGTCCAATGTCTGACTTGGATTTGGTGTCCCAGTGCTCTGTGATGCAATCTTGACAGAAAGTGTGCCCACAAGGGATGGTGACTGGCACTCTGAAGCGATCCAAGCAGATGGCGCAGGACAGATTTAGGGCTTCCATCTCTCCAAACAATCTGTGTACAAAACAGAACCCCTCCTCACCTTAGGAGGAAGTGATCAGACATTGATGGAAATGTCCCTGGTTAAACCTTGTAAATGTAAAAAGTAACTAACTGCAACAGATACTATAATAATGAGATGCTTTATTCTAATCAGAGTTTACTTTGTTCAAAAAAAGTTAATGCAGGCAACAATCTCACCTGATTCTACTGACTTTTAATAAGCAAGTTTAACGAATGCAATATAAGTACTGCATAAACAACAAAATGCATCTTACAAAGCAAAGACAAAATGCCTAAAATAAACACACACATATATATATTTATATATATATATATATATATAAAGGATATGGCTGTCAATGTTTAGACTAAGATTGTGTCATGCATACTGTTGTCAATTGAAACACCAAACATTAGGCCTAGTGTATACTGACCTACTGTAACATTCATTCATTCTTTAGTGATAGTATCACTACATAGGATAAACAACATGCTATAATGGAGATACTGACAGCTGGACATGTGTTACAAATCAAGCAATGAGCTACATACAAACGGATAATTGTGTATGAATGACATAAAGTGAGTTAGTTAGTCGATGCTTCAGATCAGATGCGAGGCCAGCAGTAATCAAATGAATGGAAAGCAGTACAGTACATGCTAACGTTCCTACACTATTACTCTAACTTGATAGCTAACATTAGCATGACGTCGTTAGCTAATGTTTAACAATAATTATAATAAAAACTCAAAGATCATGTCGAAATATGAAAACATTATTTTAAAACAAGGCACGTTTCAAGTAAAACACTCATTCCATGTGTCCAAATAATAAGTTAATGTATCTCACCAGCGCAATCAATGAATGTAGCTATCTAATACAGATGCTACAGGGAATCCGTATGATAACGAAGTACACATGAATATCATAGGGGCTCTCCACTTACCGGATGATCCGTATGATGACGTAGTACACATGAATGTCATATGGGTTCTCCACTTACCGGATGATCCGTATTTATTTATTAACTCTTTACGACTCAAACAGTAAAAAAGAAAAAGTCATTAATACAGAAAAAAAAGTCAAGAGCAGAGACTGGGGGAGTTTCAAATATATACATTAAAAAGTGAGCACAAATGAATGGTTTTAGCAGCTTTCTTATTTTTTTAATCATAGATGGTTTTGATGTACTGTTCCGTCTCCCTACCAAAAGCAATAATAATAGAAAGTTTAGAGTTACTAAATGTGGCTTTGTGAATATGATATTTCCCTAAAATTATCAACAAATTAATTAGGTATATTTCTTTCTGTTTTTTACTTTTGTTGTCATGGAAACCAAACAGTACATCTTTCCACAATCAGAGACAAGTGTATCACTCAGTAATGTATCGAGAGAGATCTTTCCTGAAAGTGGTGGTGATGGGACCAGAACAGGTGCACCATTGATTGTTTCTGGGCATATTCCCACAGAAAGAGCAGTTAACACATATGTCATGCTTAAACCTAAGGAGATATTGCTTAGCAGGATAATACCAATGTATGATTTTGAAAGAGACCTCTCTTACTTTATTCGTAAGGAGGTATTTGTAAGAAAGGTTCCAGATATTCCACCAATTCAGGTTGTCAACAAAGTTAGACCAATAGGGTATGATGACAAAGTACACATAAATATCATCCGGGTTCTCCACTTACCGGATGTTGCTGTTGCGTATTCCGTATTACGTCACCAAAATGGCGGTGCGCATGGTTTGCTCTTCTGTGCTGCGGACTGGCACAGATTTAGGGGTCAGCAATACCAGGACAATTGCAACTACAGGTACTATATGATTTATGGCGTGTTTATGCTTTTTTATATCCAAGTTCAGGAATATAATAAAGGATGAGTTTGTTGCATAATAATACCGTTAACGAGGTTACATCGCATAGTTAGCTTGTTAGCAGTACAGACTGGTGGTGGCGGTTCGCTACTCCATGTACAGTATTGACAATCTGCATATCATTTTCGTCTGGTGGTACACTCACTAGCCATGTGTTTGTGCATTTCAGCTTTTTTATGCCGACGGTCTGCTCCATTGGGACGCATGCCAAATGAGGACATTGACTACAGAAACTTGGAGTCACTAGAAAAGTATCGAAGCTACACGCGATACCTCAAGAAAGCTGAGGAGGCGAAGAACTCTCCAGCCTGGTGGAAGACCTACAGACAGTATCAGCAGCAAACGGACCCGGAATATGGTGCACAGCATGCTATTATACCCGACACAATAACTAGCTAATAACGTCATCTGTAGTCCTTTGTATACCCTACTGGATCATTAGACAAAACTCTGTGTTTTGTATAATTGTATTGATAGTGCACCTCATTTACTGGGTTGAATTTTGTTGTTAGGCATACTTTACAAGATGCCAGCTGGATAGTACACTGTGTTGAATGCCTATTAAGGAGCACGTGTCTTTTTGGTAAAATATATAATATCAATAGATACTGTAAATGTGAATAGCAACCTACACACATTACATTTTAACCCGTTGTTGTCTGGGCATGCTCAGTCTTTACTTCTGTGCGTGATGCTGGTCCAGGTGTGGAGAAAGTAAACATCGGGCTGCCATGTTGTCGGCCTGCCAAGGGCAGAGAAATTAAGGAGAGGAGAAGGCTGGTGAAGGAGAACCGAAGCAGTATGGAGCTGGAGAGGGCCATGCGTCTACGCACCTGTGAGTCTCCCAGCAGGGGTTGTTATATAGAATGTAGCACCCTTCTGCACTTAAACATAAGTAGCCCATTGATGCTCACTTATCTGGCGTGTTGTTAATCCCACACTCTTTACATGGACAGACATTCAGTCCAAACATTTGAATACAACATAAAAAAACATGTCTAAATCGTTTTTTGTTACGCACAAAGCCGTGAATGTTTTGTCTGGAACCATTTTGGACCAACGTAATTTGCAATGTATGTGAAATATGACATTTTTAAAATTGTTACATTACACAATAAGGAATATACACTTGTAATAGATTTGTCAGACTACTCCATGATAACCTAGCATACCTGCTTTAATGTCATTCCGTTTAGTCATACTTCAACACCATCAGTTGATGAAGAGAGTTTCTTTACATGTAGATTTGGACCTGTTTTGCAGTTAAGATCCCCCTGGATCGGGTGCATTCATGTTGGGAGGAGATGAGCGGCCCATTTCATATCCAGAGACTAGCACATCACTACGGGATCTTCAAGGATCTGTTTCCCATGGCCTACTTTATCCCACGCGTTACACTGCGAGTCAGCTACGGCCAGGACAATACGGCACAAGTATATTATGGCAATCAGTTGACCCCTACTGAGGTAAGAGAAACCAATTGTAGAGTTTTCATAAAATATTGGCTCATAGTATCTTTGTTCAGAGATTAGATGTTGCATTTGCACACAAAACCACAACTCTATTGTCACACAGTGTAGATGAAAAACATCGGAGACGTACTGAAATTGTCCCTTGGTCAAGAATAATCAAAACACAGGTGATGAGTAAT
Source organism: Dallia pectoralis (assembly GCA_029465975.1). Taxonomy (NCBI): domain Eukaryota; kingdom Metazoa; phylum Chordata; class Actinopteri; order Esociformes; family Umbridae; genus Dallia; species Dallia pectoralis. The sequence goes on along the minus strand of CM055759.1, from coordinate 11,031,645 downwards.
ATTACAACATGTACTATGCATTGTGCTTTATATTAATGATACTAAAGATTTAAAATTCCTGAAAAAAATAAGCATCAAAATTATTGGTATCCTAGTCTTTTTTTTAACTTCACACCCTTTTGCAAGGATAACTCAATAGTACATGGTACTGAGCCTTCCTAGACAATTCATTTTTAATTATTTATTTATTCTGAAAACACATTGTAAGACTTAGTGATTGAGACTTGATTGCCAGACCGTGTGTAGTTTCCTGGAATGACCCATGTGCCTGTTCTAATCTCACCTCTGGTCTTGTGTCTGTAACAGGCTGCTGTGGCACCTCAGGTCTGTTTTGAGGCAGAGGAAGGTACCCTATGGACGCTGCTGCTCACCAGCCCAGGTAAGAGACAAGCCATGCAGCCATTCAGCCATGGATGAACCAATCACACCAACACCACAGTAATGATGGTGGGAGCCTCACTGACAAACCACATCCGGTTTTGCTGTGAGGCATACCGTCATGGTAACGCCAAGGTGGTGCTTGAGGTGCTAAACTGGAAATGTGAGGAAGGGGACTGCTATGATCAGAAACAAAAGATCTACCATGGTTTTACTGGTAAACAGTAACAGTTTTGACAACCACACACCACAGAGAATGAAGTAGGGCTGTCTGCTGCTCTATGCTCAAGGAGCAAGGGTAGGCAAACTAATGTAGTAATGTAGTGTAGTAATAATGCTCATTGCATTTATTTGGTGGCACCATGTCCCCATATGAATGTATAATTAAAGGAATACGGTATTTGTGCCATACTTGTTGGTTAAATAAAGGATACCTTTGTTTCAGATGAACATCTGCTGGACAGTGAAGGAGAGTATGTGCACTGGCTGGTGTGAGTATTTCACGGTTGATTATTGTATTGCATTTTTGTCAAACTTGTAAGTGGTTTAAATCTTTGTGGGTGAATGTTTTAGATATTGTTTTCATTCACAAAGATGAGAATTCATCAGAAAATTATAAAACGATTTATTCCAAATGCCAACGATCACACATGTAATTGAGGTGAACTTTGTTTTCAGTGGGAACATCTCAGGTGGTGCGGTAACCACAGGAGAAGAGCTGTATCAATACCTGGCCCCGATCCCAGCCAAAGGAACAGGTTTTCACCGCTTCGTCTACATTCTGTTTAAACAGGAAGGACCAATCAACTTTCATGAAGACATCCAACAGTCACCATGGTGATGACAGTCACTGATCATGTCAGCAATCCCTCTGATCATGTGGGACACAAACACTCAACATGTATTGTCTCCTTTTTCCCAAGTGGGTCGCTGTCAGAGCGGAGCTTTAAGACAGAAGAGTTCTACAGGAAACACCAGGACCTCATAACTCCAGCAGGCCTCTCCTTCTTCCAGTGTCAGTGGGACCAGTCTGTTACCAACACTTTTCATAACACTCTCAGTAAGTACACACACACACACTTTTATTAGCAAATGAGTGGTTGGGAATACTACAAACCATTTGATATTAGCAAATGTACTCTGCTACATTGTCAATTGCAACTTAGATGTCGCAGTCATGTATCTTCCCACAAAGTTGTGCTCGTCCAGTTTTACAGTCTGTGAAAGATTAAGGGTGTGAGATTTTAGCCTTCTGGCCCTGTTTGGCATATCAATCTTGAAAAAAAAGATTTTTTTTCTATGATTAATGCTCACTTAATTAACACTTACCGATTAATGATCACTCATTTAATGACCACGTAATGATCTTCCCGTTTGTATTCATGAATTTCCCAATAATCTTTGTGCATAACTACAAACCGTAAATCTGAATCTTACGGATTTCAATTTTGTTCACCTGCTTAAAACAAAATGGTTGTACTTACTTGTACTTTGTAACATTGACATCTGCAGATGTTAAAAGAGCTTAGAAACAAGAGTAAAAAAGTTTTCAGACAAAGGTTTTCAAGCATCTGATCCCACAATTTTTTATTTTTAACTGTGTTCAAATTAATCTTTAGATGTGATATCATAGTTTCAAATACTAACAATCATGACTGCTCTGGAGGATGTCAACATGCTCAGAAAGGTTGTCACAGGAAATGACAAGGTCCACCCGTCTCTCCCCCAGACATGAAGGAACCTGTGTTTCAGTTTGAGCATCCCCCTGTGTACCACCCTCCTCAGGTGAAATATCCCCACCGTCAGCCGCTCCGATATCTGGACCGGTACCGAGATGGAAAAGAACACACTTATGGGATCTACTAAAATGTTGAATACGGGTGCATGGCCCAATGTGATGATAACAGTGTATAATATTATAATAAACACATTTTATATAACGTGTTGTTGCGATGCACTTTTTATTTTCTTATAGGTTTGCATCACACCCACAGCTCTTTACTCAGCCATTTATTCCCCTCACATTGTAGGCTCGTGTCTTGGGTTGATTGAAACAGCTGCATTATTCACTTAGTGAGCTCTTTCTGGAAAACCTCATAACTATGTTGAGCATTATATGTATAAAAACGATGTAAGAGACTTGTTAGAAGAAAAATTATCATTTTGTGATTGACCATTCACACTCTTTAATTCAGTCACTAGCATAAAGTACAATTACTCAAATAATCTTTCTACATACAGTTGCATTAATATAGATTCCTAATAATACGATTAAACATGATTACACAGTAGCATAGCACTTTTGATACATATTTATTTTCATTAAAGCTGCCGATAATGTAGTGCTTAGTTAAATAATCACCCCATAACCACCTATTTACTTACAGATATACATTATAAAATATATTCTCTTAATAGTTGGACCACATTGTCTGGAAAAAATTCGGGTTAGAACCAATTAGTTTATTTGGTTCTTTGACTTCTTGATTGTCGGGGTCCTCTGTTTCAAATGCCTTCTCTTCCCTATGCCCAGGCCACCTTCAGCATCTCTCCCACATCCAGCAGCTTTTCCCTGGGTTTTCCTCTGGTCTCTCCCCTCCTTGACTCCTCACTGTCAATCTTCTCCCAGTCTGAGAACAATACTGGTTTCACTCCTAGTCACACACAGGAAGCAGTAAATGTACTAGAACAAGGTGAACACACACATTCCTTTACATCTGAAGAAGTCTCAGTTCATTATGTATTAGTAAAGAGATGTCAATGGAGAATCATTCACTGTCTGAGGTTACTATTGGGTGGAGTGGATTTCTTGCTGTTATTTTTCATGTACAGCAAATAGTACATGCAGTTAAACATGTACAAGTGGTGTCTGAGAACTCCTGTGGATTAGCACAACTCATACCCCTGAAGATGTGTACCAAATGTCATCTCTAAGTCAAACTTAACTAATATATGCAGGGCCTGGTTTTCGTTTTTTAAACTGGGGGGGAATTTCCCCCTTACATGGGTCACATGGGGGGGGTCTAAATATTATGGGGGGAGAATAACCTTTGGTGCATCTGTCTAATGTAATCATCTTTATTTATTAATATCTAATTTGTATACATTAATTGTGCATTTCTAGTTGTGCAACATGTGGGTGGCCCCTGAAGACTATCTGAAAGTGGTTTGAGGTTAAAAGATCACTGCACAAAAAAGCTATTGAGATATTTAAGTTAAAAATGTATACTAAAAGTTTTCAAACTTATTTTGAAAAACCAAAAGCTGTGCAACATGTGGATCTTTAGATAATCTAAAAGTGGTTTGAGGTTAATAGGTCACTGCACAAAAAACCTATTGAGATTGAGTATTTAAATGTATTTAAAAAAAAATGTTTTATTTTGAAAAACCAAATGCTATGCAACATGTGAAAGACCTTTGTAGACAATATGAAAGTAAATTGAGGTTTCCAAGTTATTTCACAAAAAAGGGAATTTCTCACACTATAAAAATTAACCTTGCAGGAATGGTTTAAATTATGCGCAATCCCCGCAATCCCGCACCGAAATTCAAGCCCTGATATGAATAGTATATGTACTTGTTATAGGGCCATGCTGATTATAAATTTAGTGCCGGAAGAGCACCAAATTTCATGACCTTTGGTCTTTTAAGGAGAATCTCTAGAGAGACATCATTTCCCAGAGTTTCTTTATTTGCAGGTGCTTGACATTGCACTATACGTATGTATTAATAGCGATCCATTTAAAGTTATTTGAAACTAATTGGTGCTGTAATACCTCTCTTCTCCAGGAGGGCGGTGACCTCCTTCGAGCCTCCCTTGACAGTGGAGATGTCCAGGGTTCCCTGATCCATGTCATGTAAGAGAGTCCTGGCTGTGTCAAAGCTGTCATTCATGGTAGTTGCGATTACACCCGTGGGACCCCTTTTCACCCAGCCACTGCAGTATAGACCTACTGGGACAGACACACTTAGGGTTCTGCATCCTAAACCCTGAAAATAAGGAACCCAGACTTACCTGCACTTACCTGCAGACTGCTGCACGCGTCCCATCGTGTTGGGGATTATGTGTTTCCGGGCATCAAAGGGGACAGCAGGGTCAATGGGAAGGCTTTTGTAGCCAATGCTGCTGATGACTAGGCCACACTCCACATCCTCCACCTCGCCTGTGGCCACTGCCCACACATCCTCACCCTTGCTCTGTTGGTTTTTTGCTTTTTTTGTTTAAGCTGGTAAAAATAAAAAAACAAAGCTGCTAAGGTCCAGAGATGATCTTCTTACTTAAAAACCCAGCTCACCTCTAATCGGTTGACAGCCAATCGTATCCCTGTGGTCCTGGTGAGATCAGCGGATGGGAGGATTTCTACGGGGCTACGCAAGAATCTGAATCCCCAGGCCTTCTGGGCAGAGTTCCGCCTCTCTAGCTCCTTTTCCTCTGGAGTTTCTACGGCAGCCTTCAGCAGCAGCTCTGTCAGACGCTTCCTTGGCCTGGGCAGTGCTGTGAGAGAGTACACAGTCAGATCAAATAGTTCAACAGAAACACCAGCAAACCAGAAGCGGTGTATTTGGTCTGTGAAGCTGAAATACACTAAAGTTAACAGAAAACCTGGGACAAGTAGGTACACATACCCACAGTTCACACACGACAAAGACACAGCCTACAGCGTAGATATTTGATCACTACTACTGCCTTAAATGGTGTAAAGCTTTAATGCTGTGGACAGAGGTTTGCTGTAAGAATGTGAAGGGCAGTGTGTTGTCACAACACAAGGACAAGATAAGAAGGTTTTAATGAGAAAAACCCTGAGAGGAATTGGACACCTTTTAGGGTCTTGGCGATGCCCTCAAAGTCCGACGCCTCCATCTGTGGTCTTGTTCCAGGCAGGCTCACCATCTCTCTCAGCTCCTAAACACAACAACAACAGAGTACAAGCTGACTGAATTACTATCTATTAGTTACTGCAAACAGCATTTACTCCTACTGGCTGGGGTCCACTCAAAACATTAAACATGAATTAAAAAATAATAAATAAAGAAAAAATAATGACCTGGAGCACTTTTTTTACACCCTATAAACGATGGGTTGGAACAAATTCACAATTGATGTTCAAAACTCCCTCTCATTACACTACGATCAGAGCAAACTGACTGCAGATGATGACCAGCTTAAATCAAAATCAGTTTTAAGTTTTAAATATATCTGAAAACATAACAAAAAAAGAAATGCACAATGCCCCAATGTCAAACACTGGCTTCAATATCATGGTTTCATTTCTATAAAATCAAATCCCAATTAATAAAAAACATTTCTCCTTCCCTTGCAAAGCTCAGAATACCATAATAACATCAGATGCCTATTACAATCCATAGTATTTTATTGCAGCAAAAGGTGGCTCTGCAAATTATTTATGTGTGGGGGCAAACTATATCCCCTTAAACTTTTTTACATATTTATCCCAGCATGAAACAAATTTGTCACCAAATATTGTTTGAAAAAAATAAAAAACACTTCTTACTTTCACCACAAGGGGCATTGTGCCAATGTCTAGGGTGTTCTTGGAACTAGGGCTGCCATTTTTACTGAAAAGGTTCATGGCAAAAAAAATGTTAACCAAACATTAAATGCTCGAGCTGACTACCAGGCACTGTTTATGTGAAGTGTAAACGACACCTTTTGCTACAGTAGTCCCATGCAAGCATCACTACCCTTCCCTGAGTAATAAACAAACAAAAAAACAACAACAACACTACTCTCCCCTGAAAAAACAATAACACTACCTTCCTCTGAGCCCAATAAAAGAAGAAATCGCAACAACAACCCTCACCAATTTGCAACTGAAGCAGCGAGCGGTTATGACTTTGACACATGAGCTTGCATCAATCTGTGTTCTGCAGGTCAGGGGTTAAGGGTCAGAGCCTCACCTTGATGGTACAGGCCACTTGTAGGGGTCCCCTGCGCCCCACGATCAGCACCCGGCGGACCCTGCTCTTCGCCAGGGAGTCCAGGGCAGGCTGGGTAATATCAGTATTCTAGAAAGATGGCACTGAGATGAGGTGACAGACACACTGGCCACACCGGTTCCAAACATGTTTTTGGTTGTAATCCTGACTACAATCAACAAAAAGATGTACTTTCTGTGTTTTGACATTATAAGACATTTCCAGAGACTGATCTGGGTGTGCTAGGACATGGTAACATATCTCACCTTCAAAATGTCAACAGGAGATAGCAGTATCCTGGCTACATCCAGGGCCACATTACCTTGGCCCAGAATTACAGCAGTCTCACACATCAAATCTGGCCTCAGCTGGGAGGATGGAAACAGACAGTGAACAAGACAAAAGAAGATACAGGCTGATTTATGGATATATTTGTGTACAAACCCAGGACTTAAGAGCTCAATAGTTTATCGAACACATCCAAACAGTACCTACATCTCTGTTTCTAGGCAACCCATTGTACCAGCCAACAAAGTCTTTGGCAGAATAAACTCCAGGCAAGTCTTCCCCTGGTACGCCCATAGTCATGTTCCCTTCTGCTCCATAGCTCTACAAATAAACACACACATATATAAAATGTAACACTACTGACACACACTGACTACTTTAACAACTGACACAGTGTCAGTGTTTGCAGGACAGTGTGTTGTTGGACTGTAATCTCACCAGAACCACGGCGTGATAGGCTTCCTGAAGCTCCTGCACAGAGACATCCTTACCAACACTCACGTTGCCATGGAAACTACACCTAGCGTGCTGGGCAGTCTGGGTAAAGGTGTTGATAACATTCTGACAGACATCATGAAAAACAAGAGAGACGAACACAATGGGAACAAGAGAGCGACCATGATTTAAAAAAAAACGTATTTGACCATGCATCATTTTCTCTGTTTTGGTCTGACAATCTCTTAACAAGGACTCAATACTGACCTTGACCTCCGGGTGGTCGGGGGCCACCCCAAATCTGACCAAGCCGAAGGGGACAGGTAGTCGCTCGTAGATGTCCACCTGAACATCTGGCCGAGTCTTGGAGACACAACAAACTCCTGCTTTATAAACATGCCAGTACTGGAGTCCATTGATGCATATTTGACCTGACAGCCCGCCTGAACGACACTGTTGGGTGGGGTCTGACATGTCTTGCAAAATATTAGGCTTTTGTTTGAACCACAGCTTTGAGTGAAAGTGCAGGAAATGTATTCACGAAATCAGCACACACAAGTAAGCTACAACTAGCAGTCAGGTGCTACAAAACATGCACCTCTACACCATTAAGAACTATTCTGAGAGTAAAACATTTCATATCCTAGTATACAAGTAGTGGTGTGTATTTCGGTTTATTTCAGTATTATCATCATCATATTTGCATTTTAAAACAAGCTACTGTATGTCATATATATTTCTGATTTTGGAGGGATTATCGTTAAAATAGATTCATTAGTCTTCTGCATCAATATTTCCAAACATATATTATGTAATATATAACGTAAATGTTAATTGGCTACACATACCATGAGCTAATATATGCACAAAAAAATAAGTTCAACCTGCATATCGGCTACACATACCATGAGCTAAAATATGCACAAAAATATAAATGCAACCTACATATCTGCTACACATACCATGAGCTAGTATATGCACAAAAACATAAATGCAACCTGCATATTGGCTACACAAACCATTAGCTAATATATGCACAAAAATATAAATGCAACCTGCATATCGGCTACACATACCATGAGCTAATATATGCACAACATTTTTCTTCACTTTTGTTACTGATCGTTTCGTTATTGCCAAGATGATCTATTAAACTGAGATCAACTTCTGAAAGACATATGACAGACACTCCATGAAACGTGTGCTTACAACCAAAGAGAAAAGTAATCAATGGGAAATGTCAATTACGTCTCTCACCTTGACCAGATGTTGTGCAGTGTAGAAACCAGCAGGACCTCCCCCCACTATACACACCTTGGGGCTGGAGGCAGATGGGGTGGTGACAAGTCCACGAACACCTGAAATATTCAACAAAATACGGAGATGTGCAAAGAAATTCAGCATCACATCTCTCACACACAAAATGTAAGCTTACGTAAAATGTTTTTCCTTATAACAAATTGTAACTGGATCTGACGATCTCTGGGGTGAGGTAGACTTATTTTGTTGGGTGTGTGTGTAAAAAACTTTACTTACATTTCTGGGGATAGTATATTAGTGCAACACAATATTTTGACACATTTTTAACAACGTTCCTTATAGATCAATTCTAATAAAGGATTCTGAACTCCTGAAGACAACCCGAGATAAAACACAAGGCTCTAAATTCACATTAGGGTACTAATGTGTCAAGATACCCCTGGTCTTACATAATGTGTCTAAATACCCCCGGTCTCACATAATGTGTCTAGATACCCCCGGTCTCACATAATGTGTCTAGATACCCCCGGTCTCACATAATGTGTCTAGATACTCCCGGTCTCACATAATGTGTCTAGATACCCCCGGTCTTACATAATGTGCCTAGATACCCCAGGTCTTACATAATGTGTCTAGATACCCCCGGTCTTGCATAATGGGTCTAGATACCCCCAGTCTTACATAATGTGTCTAGATACCCCCGGTCTTACATAATGTGTCTAGATACCCATACCCCCGGTCTTACCATGCAATCGAGTGATCCTAACGCGCCTTGGTGAATTGAAAAACAGGTGACACACCCGGATCTTCCACAACACAGCTTTATGTGTGCTCATCTTCACAAATCCTAAAACGCCGTGGAAAATCTTCGTTGGTCACCGGGTAGGGCGATAGCTTGCAACTTGTCCCAGACTTTGAGCTTTGGTCTCTAAATCCAGAACAGATTAAATTACTCTGGTTGGGTGTCGCTGTCCAGGAGCAATAGAACACAAATGAATGAGCTCATATGGAATAACATCAACTGAAAGCAGCAATATAGTGTCAGATTCTCCAGAAAACAGACATCACAGTACTGTTTTATTTAGACACAATAGTAGTGGTCAATTAATGGAATAAGCCGCAGATCAGCTTGAATTTAGTTTGTAAACTTTTTCCCAGTTCTGCATCCATGACGTTAGTGAGTTAGACCGAAAGTTGTGTTTATCTGTAGAAAACACATTAATAATGTGATGATATTAACAGTTTCTAGAATATGTTGTCTAATACAATGCACCCGTGTTTTTCATTAGAAGTATCCTTAATACCGCTTATCCCGCGCACCAGTCCAGTCCCAATAACCATTCCGTACTGAAAACACGGCTGGATGATTAGTTCCGGCTACGTGTGGACCGGCCATTTAGGACTGGTATTAGACTACATGTTTCTACCTTTACCTGACCTTAAATAAAATAGACGAACCTTATGCCCAGTCTCAACCTAAACATCACAGTTATTCTTATTCCAGTTCTTACCATTAACTTAAGTCAGATAAAGCTTCTAGTCAAAGTCAGGACCGGTCCAATGTGGTTGTTTCACGCTGTGAGGACCTTCATCTGACAACTGGAATACATGAACTTACATAACAGTGAACAAACCAAAGACCTTGCTTTTAATGTTTTGCAGACCTTGAAAGAAGGCCACACTGCAGTGAAGTTAGTTTTATTCAAGATTCGGGCTTTGATCATCAAAACCGCATAAACGAGATCTGCCAGAAACAAACACATTACATATTCCTAATCTACTTTTGATATAGAAAAGATGGTAAAAAATCCAAAAAATTTAGCAGTTCCTGGAGATAATTAAGTTGTTGTTAGTCAAAACAATGTAATTAAGTTCAAGCTATTGAGCAAAATTTCATTAAAAAAGTATGGTATGTATGAGCAGCAATTCCTGAAGATATTCCAGTTGTTTTTGGTCAAAAAGGTTTTATTGGGTCCGAGCAATTAAGCAAAACTAAACATTGGCTTTAAGGTTGATTTAAAAGAATCCAATTCAAATATTTGAAAAACTAAAGAGTATTGATGGTAGAGCAGCACTATATACTACAGTTGTTTTGGTCATATTATTTCAGTGGATCCGAGCAATTAAGCAAAATGTGATAGACAATAGCTTTGAAGTTAATTAAAAAGAATCAAATTAATTCTACTCTGAAAGAGAAACAAGGTTGCTTGTTCTCTATTGACAGCAGATTCAGAATATGTAATTCGTTTTTTTCTTGAAGGTCTTGTTTATGAGGTATTGATGTGTCTGAATCTTGAAAATAAAGCTAACTTCTCATCTCATCTTCAATGATTGAATGTTTCTCTGCTTCCCCTTACTGCCCTCTAGTGGGTGACAGAAAAATATGTGCAGCTGCGGACTTGTGGATTACAGTAGTCCATCTGTGCTATTTATTGGTAGTGGTCGATTTTACTGAAAACACTAGCATGACCACAGTTAAGTGTTCTTGTTTCCGCTTTGTCAGCACCTTCTCTGTCCGAAAAATGTTTTTCAAATACAATTTAATACAATCAGTAAAATCTGCTGGATGTGTAAAACGACAAAGATACTTGCTGCTTAAATTGGGCAGCACACATTGGATCCGATAAGCAGATATGCCACGCATCTCTACAGGATGTGGTGTAAACAGGCTGTATGTGCACAAATTTTTTTTTTCTGAAACTTCAATAGTGCAAGAATCGAATAGAGGTATTAGGTGAAAACAATACAGTCTATGTTTTACAAATGGATGGTTTTTAAGTTAAATAAAAATGTACAACAGCCGTCTGTATAATTCAATGTAAATGAATGTGTTCCATAATTTCACAATTGTTCTGACGTCTGAAACTTTGAACATTAGTAAAAATTGTCAATGTGAACATATATTGCACAAAAACACCATTCCCTTCATGTTACAATATTTCTCTGAAGCCGAGGTTGCCTGGAAAGCTGTTAAAGTAGATGAACTGTGGGTCAGCAGTCATCCTGTGCTGTTGACACACGTGGTAAGGATTTGGATGTTGGTGTCTGTTACTTACAGAGAAGAAAAACAATCATCTGTTTTATCCTGGCTTACCTGTGTGCATTGGATAAAAGCTCAGACGAGGAAACATAGGACGAGAAGGAAGATGACCATTAGAATGACATAAATAAGGATGACTGCTACATTGGTTTGGGTGCCGTCACATCTTAGGTCTATCTCTGAGGGTTAGGGGACAAGAGAATTAGGAAGAGTTTCAGGTCTTCTTCAACTCCGGTCATATATTATAGGTCGCCGTTGCAAATGACAATTTGTACTGAATCGGTCAACCTTGTTAACTAAATCTTAAATAAAACATTTAATAAATAGCATTTTAACTCAAGTCGCTCACGTGCTCAGGGGAATACCTGCAGTTCTTAAGTACTTCCAAGACACATTCTGGTTTGCACATTTTCTTAATCAGTACCTAACATTTGTGCACTTCTGGCTAGTACAATGTTTATCAAAGGCCAGCATTGTTAACATTATGGGGTTGTGATGTGTCATTGAAAATGCAGATTTATATTTCTACAGTGGAATATAAACTGTTTTTATTGGCTAAACGGTTATTTATATCAACAAAAATAGTTCACAATCTAACAAAGATGGTAGCTTTGATGATCATCATATGATGACTGTGCCATTACTCTGCAACTCGGCCAGCTTTGTTCTCCTGGTACTATTCTCCTGGTAACTCCAGCTACAGTAATAACTGTCCGTGTCCTCCACAAGCTGGGACAGGCTCAGTTTAATACTCCAGACCTGCTTGTGTTCAGAGACCACAGTGACCAGATTCTGAAACCTCGTATTGACAGTAATCTTCATGATTGCTTATTCTCAAACTTCTCAGTTGCTGTGGAAATGACCCTTTGAGGTAGAGTCCAAAGGGGTTGGTCAGCGTGGTCGAGCAGTGAATATCAGCGGACGAGTTGACAGTCAGAGACACGCTACTGGGGCTCTGTGAAGCTGACAGGGAAAATTTAATAGACAACATGCAATTGTCTGAAACTTTGATAAAGGTCAACTAAAAACACCTTACCTGTCCAGGTGTGGACAGAAGTCCTAGCACACATCTCCACAGCAGTGCATCCATCCCAACACCAAGGTAGCAGCTGCATCGATCTGGGACCTCTTCACATTTGCTCAGCGGCAAAAACACCCACAGCTGATTGGTTAAGACACATAGGAACTTCTTCATTTGGCTCATGAGTGTTGTGGTTAACATGTTTTTTTCTTTGTTTGGTGACGTTCACATACTTAGCATATATATTGCTGTAGCACGCAATACAAGAAAACACAATCAACACACATTGATTGTTTTCTTTCAAATTAAACGCATATTTCATTTCGTTTAGGGTCACACAGAAATTTCAAAACAAAACATACAATGCTGTGTACTACTACCTTCAAAGCACAAAGTGGCTCATACCAGAATCAAAAGAGGAGTGGGAGTGCTGCATAACTGGGCAAGAGGAAAAATACATTGACCAAAAACAAGATTCATGAGATGCGGACCAAATGAGAAAATCTTGCAGGAGTGCTTGAGGCCACCTGTCAAATATGGTGAAGGCCATGTGGGAGATTTGTACAGGGTAACTTGGATTTTGAAGAAAGAACAGCTCTTGATGAGAGCCATTTCCTACCTACAACAGGTCATTGACACAAAGTACAGCTCCAAACGGTGCAACAACTAATTAAAGACAAAGCAGTCAGCCGGTATTTTGTCTATAATGGAGTGGGCAGCACAGTCACCGGATCTCAACCCATCTGGTATGTAAGAAGTGCCCATCAAGCAAATTCAACATGAGGGAGGTGCTTCAGGAACCATGTGGTAAAATCTTTTCAATTCATAACAAGAATGCCAAAGGTCAGACATGTTGTAATAGCTGGATAATTAAAAAAACAAAGCTTAAAGGACACAATTATAATAATAATAAAATCATCATTTTTAACCTTAACACCATTTTCTATTCAAACTCAATTCATGTATATTTAAAAAATAACATTTATAAATGACCAAAACTTCTTTTGAACGATATAAAACATTTTAAATTAATTAGAAAAACCCTATACAAAAAACACCCAGAACACCAATAATAGTGATGAAAACAACCAGGGCTTAGTTGAATGGGTTTCTCACACTTCAAAGAAATTTGTGCTCAATAAATATTCACAATTTCTCAAACATTACAGTAAAAATATATATATATATATAAATAGATTGACAAACAGAACGGTAATGTTAGCACAAACAAACATGTTACACTTCAAAATGAATATAAATAAAACCAACCTTTCCGATAGGAATTTCACAATTTGACTACATAATGATTTGGGCACTGCTCCGAGATTTACAACAGCATACTGGAAGTTCTAATCATCCGCAGGTAGAGTAATGGACTATGGTTAGTACAAAGGTGAACAGCAGCACTACACTACTAACAAATGCAACTTCTGAATTACTTTATTTTTGTCAGAACAACATTTGTTTAAACAATTGAAGTGAATAAATGGAAGTCCGGGGTTCTCACAACGTGTTCTCACATTTTCCTTTTTCCTAGATCTATTGCAGGTGTGACACTGACTACCGAGGCAGCACAGCGTTCTAAGGCACACTCATGTGACTCGACTTCCTGATTGAGCGAGCGGTGTGAAAAGCAGCACACTGCATTCTGTAAAGCATGCAGCATCTTTAAGAAGGTACACCTGGATGTGTGACAGTCTGGTATGAATAAAACAATAGTCTCTGTTGAATAAACATGAACAATGTAAAGAATAATACTCAAGGAGCTAAACTTAGGGTACTTCTATATATCCTCATGGACAGTTTCAGGTAAAGCTAATGGGCCCAATGATATAGAATGTCCATAATAAGGCCAGGATAATAACATCTAAACACATGCATTGCAAATGACAGCCCCAGCTGCATATTCAGCAGTGTTAGTGAATACATGGTATTGTCAGATGGTATTGTGAAATTATCATTAACCAATCATTTATCATTTTGAAATCACAGGAGATAAAGGGAACATGTACATTTGAATTCTAGCAAGTTCGGTTGGTATTATGTTTAATTCTATAGATTTGTATACAGACTCTGAAATGCATTATTACTAAAAAAAAAGTATCTAGACTTATTTACAGTCTTGAGATTTAGTACATATTAACATAACACAGTGTGATAATTTACTAGGTTCTCATGCTTGAACTTAATATTATATTGTTCCAGGATATTGATCCTTTGGATGGAAAATTACATTGTCAGTCCAACAAATGTGGCCCCCTTGTTTAAATGGTGTGGTCCATAACATTACTATGGTGGTGAGAGCACAGTGGACCAGCCTCCACCAGAACTGGAGCAACGACACACATGGGGAAACTGCCCCACCCTGTGGCTGGCTGTGGGATGTTCAGACCCAAGTCATTCTGTGATGTATCGGTCAGGTCTTGTAACTAGATAATCCTGGCCATCTGACCCACTATGTACAATGACACCTATGGGAAACATTGTAGTGGTATTTTGACAAGAGAGGGTCAGTAATGCCACAGGTTCCGGATACCCCTCGTGTTAGACTTCAGGATTTGAAATTTTGTGGGCGCGTATGTGTACAAGAGGTTTGTATTTCTCACCACTGTATGTGGGGGGGTTGTGTGTTGTGTGTGTGCGTCTGGCTGGGACTCTGCTGGGTGTACTGTGTGTGTAGGAGTGCGTTGGCATGTGTGGAGTCCTGTCCTTCCAGCCAGTCCTGGTAAAGCATGTGTAGGCCAGGGTTGGTGTCAGGCAGCTTGACTGGGAGACTGCTGTAGGCCTCCTCCATCTGCTGAACTAAGGCTTTGTCTAGCCGACCCGCTGTCTCTCCTTCCGCCTGCCCTCGACCACTCAAACAGCCTCGAGAGAGAGTGAGATCAGTACAAAATTAACATTAAATAAAAGTTCAGCTTTCCATTCAGCTTCTTCAGTTAATATTGTTCATATTTATATCTGGTGGACTTCAATTCACTGACAGCCATCTCAGACATAATCAGGTTTCCATAGTGACCTTCGTCACATACACATGGCGTTGGGACTGACAGGTTAGGCCAGATGGTTACCTCCAGGGCAGGACAGCACCTCCACCAGATGGTATGGCACACGTCCGCTCCTCATCCGGTGGACCAGGGTCTGGATGTTCCGGAAACCGTAGACGGCCGCAAACTGCAGCAGCACCTCCCCATCCCGCTCTAAACACACCTCCTGGAAGTCACGGTTCCTGGGAGGAGTTGGGATATTTAAATGTATTACTAGTCTTTCAGATTGCTTTCAATGCCTCTCTCCACTTTTCTCAACTCACTCACCTGAGAGTCTTGTATGTGATCTCCTTCACGTCCAGACCAAAAAGCTCATTAGCAGCATATTTAAAGATATGTTCCAGAAAGCCCTCAGATCCCCTGCCCTGATGTCGCACTAAATCTGGGTCCCCATCCTTGCCAAGCCTAACGTCAAGACGGAGAACAATGTTACACGCTTTTAATGGCCAACACGCAGAACACTACAATCACACATACATTTTCTTAATACATGCTAACACATACACAGTAACAATGCAACTTACTGACCACAATAAGGATTAACAGTTACATCAATATAAAAGCTTGAATACAGTGTTTACACGCTTCATAAGAATGAAGGCATAATTGGACAAAACCGCCAGTCAAAATACGCCGTTTACTGTTGAAAAGCCAGTTTAAATCTCACTCCATTGAAAACAGGGAGGTACTGATAGTGCTGATTAAACACATTGCTGGAATTCAGATGACATTTTCACATGTCATCTAGTTGTATTGGTCGGTATGTTTACTACGCTCTGCCTGCTTCCACAATACTGACAAATTAAGTATTCAAGTAAATATACTTCGAGCACCAACACATACTTCTTGGTTCAAGCCAAGTAAACAGTGAGACACTCACACAAGGTCTAGAGGAACTGAGTCCAGGTCTGCGAAAGACACCTTGGTCTGCTCCATCATGTGTAACACCTCACCTGGAACACACACACATATATATTCTTACATACCCCATTGTTCAAAAGTTTGAGAACATTCAGAAATGTCCTTTTCCTTGAAAACATTCATGGTATAAGTCTGATAATTAGGAAATAAAGTTACCGACATTGTAAGAAATAAGGATTTTTAATTATAATCGTAATAATAATAATAATTGTGTCCTACAACATTTGTGGGTCATAGTCTTGTTGTAATAGGAAATTGGCTCAAATCAAGCAACATTCCTTCTTTAAGATTCCTTTCACCCTGTACAATTCTCCCACTTTACCACCACTTAAGCTCCCCCAGACCATCACATTGCCTCCACCATGCTTGACAAACAGCATCAAGCACTCCTTTAGCATTTTGTAATTTGGTCTGTATCTCACACATGTTGTTTCTAAAACTAGTCACTCTTGTTTATTTGTCCTCCTGCACAGTTGCTCACCAGGGCCTCCCTATCTTTCCCTTTTGGTTAGACATTTTGCGCTGGTCTGTGAAGGCAGCAGTACACAGCAGGTTTCATGGCAATTTCACACATGCAATATCCTTAATGTCTTCTAAAGTTCTTTGTTTCAGGCCATTTAGAGCCTGTAATCAAACCCACAATTGCTGATGCTGCAGATACTCAACTACTATAAGGCCAGTTTTATTGCTTCTTGAATCAGCTACTTTAGCTGTGGTAACATAATTTCTAATGATCAATTAGCCTTTTTTAAATGATAAAATAGGATAAGTAAACACAATGTGCCATTGGTTGCTGAAGAAAGGCAACAGGACAGAAAGGCGACAGGACAGAAAGGCGACAGGACAGAAAGGCGACAGGACAGACGGCGACAGGACAGACGGCGACAGGACAGAAAGGCGACAGGACAGAAAGGCGACAGGACAGACGGCGACAGGACAGACGGCGACAGGACAGACGGCGACAGGACAGACGGCGACAGGACAGAAAAGCGACAGGACAGAAAGGCGACAGGACAGAAAGGCGACAGGACAGAAAGGCGACAGGTGGAACAGTGACAGGACAGACAGAGAACGGTGGAATGAAAGTAGTAATACCTGATGTCAGGACACAGTCTATGTCTCTGCTCTCCAGTAAACTGCTGTAGAACTCATCTCGGACCGCCTCCAATTTCTTATCAAAGCATGGAGCCACCACAATGTGGTACAGCTTGTCTGGACTCAGCTTCTGCAAGCAAATACACACACACAGAGCACTTCATTCTCCATACATAGTTAGTATAATTAATTTAATATTAAATACATTTTGGAAATGGGTCTGTAAATAAGTGATTTCCGTGTGAGTTGACACGAGCTATGTTATCGTTTTTAGTGAATTATATGGTATAGATTATTATATGGTATGTAATATTACATGTGTAATATTGAATTATGAGTGTTGACCTGTTTTTTGGTGAAGTAGTCTTTAACCAGACTGCCCATGATCTGTTGAGGAGACCTGGCTGTACAGATGTGTGGAGTCACAGTACTGCCCAGGACACGTTCAGCATAGCGAATCCAACCTAGACAAAAATAGAGTTGGTAAAGCTTTCTGAAATCCACCGGAGTCCTAAGATTATAGTTTGATTATCTAAAATGTTTAGGGTCAGAAAAAAGATATTGAGCAACCAAGACAAACGCGACATAAAGATAATGAGAGCAGGAAGGAGAGGTCTTTCTACTGGGAAGGGAGTGGTGTGAGGCTGTCATTATCTCTCCCTCACAGCCCTATCATCACAAATTGGAACTGGGTCCAACCCTAATACCCAAAACCTGCCTACACGTGTTGTGTGTCGATGTGTGTGTGTCGGTGTGTGTGTGTGAGAGGCAGTCAGATCACACCACTGACACTAACTGGAAACCGTCGGTCAGCTGAACACCAAATAAAACATCGATGCTCAATTAACTGCTAGGTGTGGAAACTAAACACACAACCGCTGACACTGCCATATCCAGTTGAATCTAGAGACCTTAGTCATGCCAACAACTGCATACAGATTTGGGAGAGCTGAAGATCACGACAAGCTTTACTCAAAGGCAACCACACAAATCCATGTTGATTTCTCCACAGTTGTTTTGTTACCAGCCAGTCTTGGTGTCTCCCTCACATGTACTCTCGCACTCACATTGATATGTATGCATGCGGGTTCTATTGTACCACGCGACGACAACAGACGCTCATTGACATCCTCAAACAGACACTTTGCAATGCTTGCCCATGCAACATGCCCCATCATGCCCCCTGTTAGACCTCACCACACACATGGTCCGCTGCTTAAATGCCAAGTGAAGCTTTCATAATATGCGTTTTAAATAATTAGTGGATAATACATCACTGTATTTATTTCACAAAACAAATTATGTATTTCTCTAAGCCATCATTGGTCCTGAAACATATACATCTCCTGAATGGTGAATAGGATGGTTATTGTTTGTGAGTGTTATTTAGACGTTACAGTCAGATTGTAGTTGTGTATTTGTATGTGTGCATGGTGTGGGTGTGGGGGTTGTACATATTACCTGGACAAGAGGAGGTAAACATGGGCAGGACTTGGTTATCATGGCGTCTCTTGCGGAACTTCTGGACAAACTCTCTCTGGCTCTCCAGAATACTGAATCCTGCCGCAAGAGTCGAATCAAACACATACTGCACCCCTACAGAGATCCAGGGACGATGATAAAGACAATTAATCTCCTGCACATATTTCACATGATGCTACCACAGACAGACAAACAGGCATCTGAGTAAATGACAAGGATTGCAACGGAATATTCCAGTTGTAATTTTATCCAGACATACTCAATTACCTAGGCTCTTGAGGAAGCCACAAAGTTTGCGTGTGGCCTCGGGAATGTCCATACCGAACTTGACAGCGAAGAAAGGCAGGGACTGGGGACACACTGACACAGCCACGACCTTGTGTTTTGACACATCACACTTCTACAATGATGAATAGTGAGAGAGTGACATTGAGAAAAAGGTGAGATGGTTTAAACACACTGAAGTAAAACCACTCATTCACAAAAGACAACAAAAACAAAGACACAGCAAAGACAATGTTACAGTTCTTCTTTCCTCTAAGGCAGTATCTGACTTCTGGCTTTGACTAACATGAAAGGCTTGACATCACAACGTATTGTTTTTTAGGGAACTAACATTAAAAACCACCTCATTCAAACTATTAAAAAATGGAATTAGGAAAAATAAATAAAATGATTTGCATTGGTCCTGTCCGTTTAAGTTCGTTCTCGTCGTTTTAGTTTGTAATGATTATGACGCAGGGAGCCTGGTTCAGTGGCCAAGTAGTACCTTATTAAGGGCCAGAACACGGACCACTTCCTCCAGGTTCTGTTGGGAGATTTTTTGGTTCTCCTCGTCAGACACACAGCCATCACAGGACAGACAGGCACTCAGCAATATGTGCTGCTGGGGATTAATGGATGAGCCCGGAACCTCACCGTTGACCACGTCCTTCTCATAGATCTCGCTAATACTGTCATCATGTTGCTTCTTGTTGCACTGTAACCAACAAAGATTTGGACTCAACATTTGACTTTAGATGTTATAAGAAATGCAGTTGCGGCCAAAAAAGTGACAAATACAAATAGATACATGCCAGTGTACACAAAACTAAAACTGAATATTCCAGACTTACCTGTTTAGTGCAGTTCTCACATTTCTCCTTGCGTCTTACGATGTTGACTTCTGACATTTTTGTTAAATGTCTGTGGGTCGGGTTTCACAAAAACACAACAGCAGAGTCATGGAGCCATCCAGTAACAGCACACCCAACTTCGCAGAAGACATTGAATCGTCTCAATACTTCAACATGTTCTCCTTGTACAAATGTCTTGCTAGGAGTATTTGTGACTGTGTGTGTGTGTTGGAGTACCAACACCCAACTGCTGCATGGGTTACCCAGTCCTAACCAATCAGGATAAGTCCTCCTATATCAACAGTAACCTAAAACAGCAGCATATAATGACTGTAAACAGCCCATGGTTACTAAACAGCTGAGGTGGCAAAACATTTAAGAAGAACCCATAATTGCTAAGTGTGTCAATAACAACGGATATCGTGACTTTACACGCTATATTACATAGGTTATTATTATTACTATTTATAAAGACCAGGAATGGACCCAAACACATAATCGCATGTTGTCAATGTACGTTACTGTATTAATATTAGTAAGTATGCCCAAAACAACAACAACATCTTATAAAGTCATCGCAATTATAAAATAATTGAGGCGAAGATAATATGTTATGTATACAGTAACGTTAGCAAACAGCAATTATGGTGGTTATAGTAGAAACTCCCATTTATATATAATATAATATCGCATCCATTATGCTTTCTGATTGGTTTAGACCCCAAACTTAACAATATCAGGCGGCGGGATCTAATAATGTGTTACTCCGCAGACATACTTTGTCCCTGTAGTCCATCATCATCATCAGCCACAAAGTGTGACTGAGTGGAAATAGTTCAGTGCACTCACCAGCTGGACGTTACTATTGTGGTTTTAGAGAAAATGCCTTTCAACTGTAGCGTGTATTGGAAGAAGGGGGAGTTGGACGGGTACGTGACCCACCTATCATGTAGCCAAAGGTCCTAGATAACAAGGCCTATGATGAGGCAAGTCTCATGTCCTCCAGTTTACTAACTCAGGCTGTAACGTCTCAAGCAATTACAATATACATCTAAAAGTCTCTACAGCCAACATGCGACTCGGCGATTTTTTCATAAGACGTGCTGATTGAGAAATGAGTCAGGTGCTCCGGAGCAGTTTTCATAACGCGTTGATTTCCGGGTACACGAGTCCATTGTTTCCACCGGTTGATCAACGGCGCATGCGCAACAGTGAACGGTTCGCCCGAGTGCGTCACACGTCTGCGTCATAGGAAGACACTCGTGTGATCAAATATGATTAAGGGTGAGCAATATGGAAAGTAGGGATTGAGTTGTTTTCTATTTGTTTGAGTTATTATTATTATTATTCAAATAACCTAGACATATTTGTTAGAATTGTAAATGTTTCCTTTAAATTTAAAGGGTGAAAAACTAGCTCATCTCATCGTCCAATCAGCGTAGACTTACCCCGGAAGGAAGCAACACCCCAGTGTGTTTTTGTTGTAAAATGCAGTGAATTTGAACTTCTCTAAAATTTTAACTGTCACTATCATCAAGTGGATGTGTCACGTTGTTTCCAGCTTGTACCATTAGCGAGTATAATTTAGGGAGATTTCGTTGAAGACTCAAAGGAAGACGGTAAATACATCAGCATAAGGATACAAAGTATTTTTTTTAAAGTGCATACAGCATCTAGAACGAGTGTATAAATGAACTGTAACCGACATGGGCCAGGCAGGCGGTACTTGGGTGCCGCATTAGATACTTCTTTCCCACAGATTTAAAATGTGACGCGGTGCACTTAGTATGTTATATTCATGATCCATACAAATAGATTGAGCACTCAATTTCCATGTAAACCGATTTCGTATGAATTTTGTCATTTAACAGTGTTATTAGTTTACAGTAGTGTGGATGTGGATTATACTAGGTTAGATGTATGCTATGCATTCCCCATATTACTGATGTGATAGATCATGCCACGAGTGTCATAGATGCTTTGAGCAAAATGCTTCCCCAGTCAACCTCAATTTATTGAACAAGGGATCTTGTCTGTACTTTAGGGTATATTTGCCATTTCTGTTTTTTATATCTCAGTAGTATGATTTAATTATAAACTTCTCTTTTGGTTTGTCCATAGAATATTTTAATGAATACTAATGTCTTTATGACCCCAACTTCACTCATGATCCCAGATATTTGTAAACCTGACACGAGTTCTCATTCTACTGTTGACAGATATACGTTTATCTTCCTTCCTGACCTAGCATATCATAGTGTTTCAATTCTCCTTGTATGTGTATCATTGACTTTCCATGTAATTTTAAATGTTAATATGTCTGTCTTTTAGATGGGGTATATGAAGGTGGACGAGCACACCCCCAACGTGTTACACCTGAAGAGGTCACCTGGCCTCCGCTCATGGTCACTGCTTGTAGGTAGGGTCTTGGTGTTTGTGAGCTTATTCTGTCAGTTTCTTTTATTTAGATATAATGTCATAATGCAGTAGACACATCTGTGTGTCTTATTATTATTTTTCAGGTATTTCATCTGTTGGCCTGGCTGCTGCATACTACAGTACAGGTATAACCTAATCTACAGCAATCATCTCTATTCCTAGCTAGTCACTGCTCATTAAAATGTGAAGTCTGGTAACTAGTCCAGTCATCTTTAAAATAACACATTTTCTGTCCCTTATCTTTCTGCTTTTTGTCTTTCCAGATAGTATCTTCTGGAAGGCGTTTTACGTGACAGGCTGTGCGTTCGTGGCCATGCAGAACATGGAGGAGTGGGAGGAGGCCGTGTTTGATAAAACCAATAACGTGATAGAGTTGAAGACCTTTAGTCTGTACGCTCTGATTCTCACCATGTGGCGGAGAGGCCAGGAAAAAGGTGCAGAACATCATTAGGACATTTGTGCTGTGCTTCTACAGACTTCTTAGACTTTATGTCACCAACATGGGCTTACCCGATTGGATGGCTTTTTAGTTTGGATTCCAGTAAACTTATGGATCTTCAGCCATGGTCTTGAAAAGCTATAGGAACCTCAGAAAACTGATCCTTTCCTCACCTCTTTTCCGTCACCCTGTCTTACTCCCGTCTCACTTTCTCCTCCCACCTCTTCCCACATTCAACTTCCCCTTACATCCCTTTACTCCCATCCCCTCCCCCTTTATCTCCCTCCCCCATCCCCTCCCATTCCCTTTTCCTTCCTCCCTTTCTCTCTCCCCCTTCCCATCCTCCCTTCCCATCCTCCCTCCCTCCCCTCTCCCCTCCCTCCCATTCCCTCTCCCTCCATTTCCCATTTGTTAGTGGTGCTGGACATGAGGCACCTGCGTGATGTGTGTGTACAGGAGGAGAAGGTGCGCTACCTAGGGAAGGGCTACGTGCTGGTACTGCGGCTGGCCACAGGGTTCTCCTACCCCCTCACACAGAGTGCCACCATGCGGGGACGCAGGTATGACTGGGGGTCTGGAGGGGGAAGAGATGGTGTCTTATACCGGAACATGGAAGACGTTATGTGTATACGGTCAGAACACATGTTTCCCAGGAGAATACTGTAGAATATAATTTAGGCATTGTTGGATCCTGGATGCAGGCTGGCTGCAAGCAATGGAATGTAAGATAATATAAAATGTGTGGTTTGAGCATTGAATGTTAATTGGCTGTAAGGTGTGGTATATCAGACTGTAATCCACCAAAATGACAAAGACATTAACGAAAAATTACATTAGTTACCAGAGTATAATCGCAATAATGTGCCATTTGGTGATTATATGTATTTTGCCTAATGATACTGTCAAATTTTAATAGTTGAATGAAACAAAAGTAAAATCAAACATTCATGTAGTAGTTTGATTATCTGAATAGCTACTCTTTCTTTCAGTGATGTGGAGGCTGTGGCTACGTTGCTCAAACGTTTCCTGGGTCTCGAAGAGCTCCAGCATCGCATGGAGCAAGAGTCTGCTAGGGAGGTTGAGGAGGACGATGAACTGGACCTCAGCACTGACTCAGAAAAAGAGGGGGACTTTGAAACCGCAAAGCAATAGAAACACAGCTACGAGGACTGTAGACAATAAATGTTCCCCACTATGATACTGCTTTCACAGAATGTCTTAAGATAATGTAATAACCTTAAATTCTTTCTAGAACTTTTTTCCACAGGTGATATGCAGGGAGTCATAGTTTGGTGAATGGCCTGTTCTTAAGAAATAATACTCAGTAGCGTATAATTACTGAATTACCGACTAATCTCCATGATTACAGTGCCTTTATATTTTGTAAGTTGTCCAGTATTCCTGTGAAACGCCCGTTCAGACATTCCCACAGTTAAACGGGACATATTGGTGTGTTTCAGACCACCCCCATAGTAAGCTCATGCATGTCTCTAATCACTGCAATCACCGCCTGCATGTGAACGAAAACTATAACCGATGCATTAAGGATATTCAGGGATCAGTATACAGTCTTTTTTTGGGAAATATACTTGCATGCTCATGTGTCTGTCATCAAGCACAGGTCCTGTTGCTAGAGTTTGGCAAACAAATCCCAAATCCTACAGAAAGAGTAAAGAATCCAAGTTTTTATATAAAACAAATAGAAATCAGGCCCTGTGTGCAGACTACAGTAAATGTCCACAATTTATGAAGAAACCCCTTTTGCCAAATGATACCGGTGTGTGATATTTGCCATTTTCCCATCTATGGAGAGATACATAAATTATCCAAGTAGTCAACAATAGGCAAGTGGTGTGTGAGATATCATGCTGGTAATCTAGATTTACATCCCTGACCAAGTTTGTCACATGTTAGTCAAATCTATCAAGAGATATGCCATTGTGTAAATGATATAAATGTCCTTAGCATTATGCAGACTCGAGATGTTGTGTCATTATTTGTTATATTATTTGTTACTGATTGTATGCACTGGAATGTTGTGTTAGGTACTAATCAGAAAAATACTTTGCTTTAAGACTTGAGCAGATTAGGTCATGTGTTCCTTAAATTGAGGGACAGTGCATGTCTGAGATATTGTTTCACCAATGCACAAAGATAGATCACAAGTCAGCTCCCCAACTCCATATGGCAGACAGTGAAAGACCCGTCTCAGGTAACGTTCCAACCAAAGTGTTGAAATTGATGTGTTTGTTTTCAGGTATACTGTAATGCCTTTAGTGTGTATTAACTACAGATTATATTTACCAGGAGGACTGAGTGTGGAGAGAGTTGCTTGAAAGAATGACCAAACAAGATTTTTTCCTTGTCTTTTTTACTTTCATACATGCATTGTTTTTATTGATTTGTTATTGTTCAAAATAAAGTGGCTTTTATAATGATAGGGTTCAATATGTTCTCCCGTAGACTTCTTTGTGTGACATTTTCACAGTAGAACCCGTCTTTCTCGCACACACACACACACCAGGACCCAGGCTTGGCCCTACTGCCCATCCATAGAATCTGAGATGTTCTGAGGTACCATCTCCTGTATGCTGGCCCTGGTATCCTCCAGGATCCTCTGGAGGGGATCTACCACAGGGCTGGCATGTTGTTCTTCCCATTCCTGGGCTGTGGAGGCTGGGTACAAACTCAGAATCTCCTTTCTAACCAACTCCACTCTCTCATTCACAAGTGCCAAGAATCTGGGTAACAGGAGAGAGGTTGAAAGAAAGAATACGTACGGGTTAATTACTGTTTGAGTTTTTGCATGGAACTATAGGGAGGAGCAAAAACAATGTTAGCATTTGCATTGTGGTGTAATCCAGACAGTCAGATACTTACGACATGGCTTGACTCTGTAACTGCTGTGCAATAAGAGGGTTCACTATCTTTCTCTGTCTGTGGTAGGGAGTGAACCAGCCTCTTACAAACCTAAGACAATCACAGGCCAACACGTCTCAAGGTCCAGTCAATAATGCAATAGTAATTATGATGAAATCACAGATGTGTGCCTTTATTGCAATGGTCAGGCTTCTACAGCCCATGTGGCTACTGGCTTTACTCACGTGCTGTCTTCAAAATGGCGGAGTTCTTCTGACTGCAGTATTGTTGTTAATTCTACAACCAACTCTGCCAATCTCCTCCCTGGAAACAGCTCAGAATCACCTTCAGAAGACCTGGGCATGGCTCAAGGAGAGAGAAAAGTCATTTAGGTTCACAGACACTGTTCTTTTGTCTTTTTATGTTATTTGTCTAACCTCTCCATGTTTTCCACTTCCACAGAAGAAATACCCAAACTATCCTTAACCCTCCTTTGTGCCCCTTGGTTCAACTGACCTGCAACACACACAAAAACAGCGATGAACACAGGTCAAGTACAACTACGACACCTCATGTGTTGGCATCATATCAAAGTGTACTTAAACAAAAACTACTGACCATGTAAAAGTGTCTGTAGGCAAGAGGCCAGGGAGGGCAGTGCCAGAGGCAGCAACTCACACAGCACAGACATGTGGTCATACCTGGTGTTTCAACAAGATTATTAAAACAGTCACGACTAAATCACAACTACCACAAATGTCCAATGATTTACAGAAAGCCAAGTGTAGGCCGTATGAAAGTATAATCGGGAGGAATAGTCTCCCAGTCAAACCTCTGCCAGCCAGTGAGGGCAATGCCCAACATGTGTATGCCTTTAGGCAGGGCCGCTGCCACAAGTAGCCACTGTAGATGGTTTTCAACATGTCTTTGTGTGTTGGTCACACAGGTGTGGACATTAGTGGAACCTTTGAACGCGCTAGCGGCCCACAGTTCTGAGAGCCCCGCATTGCTGTACCTCTCCAATAGAGATACTGTATAGGAGAAAAAGGACATTATACACGTTAACACCAATACAATGTGTTTTATCTATCTGCACAGTTGATATGTTTCTGGGTAATCCCTATTTCCCACCGGTGTTTTCAACATCTAGCGTGGGGTTGTAGTCCCAGAGCATCGGCTGGACCAATCCTACCAGACCACTGCCTGGCAAAGAGTGTCAAAAAAGTTAAATGTTACCAGTTGATCTTTTTTCAACTGTCTGGCATATAGACTAATTTCTGGCGAAAGACATTGACTTAATGCTTATGAACTCTGAACTCTTCAGACTTTTCAGTGTGTCGAGGTCCATCCCTCTCAGCATGTCGTCCCACATGATCACGTTGATGTTCGGCCATGTCTCTCTGACAGCCGTGGCCACCTGGGTCACATGTGAAAGAAACAGCTGCTGCACCGTACGGCCAGGTGTGCACAGCCAGCGCCTAGACTCCTCCCCCTCACCTAGAAGGTACACCTGAATATGCATGACAGATAAGGTGGAGAAGATGAATACATTTGACATGCACCGGTGAGCCAAAACATCACGCAGGTTAAGCTAATGACATTGATCATCTCCTAACAAGTGAACATATAAATTCAAAAATAAATCATTGTACCTCACCTCGTCAGCTCCAATGTGCACGCTGGTGCTGCCAGGGTGGAGCTCCACTACCTGGCGTAGCATTTCCTGTACCAGCCTGACTCCCTCCTCTTTGTGGGGGTTCAGAGTGCCAAGACAGTGGCCGACCTCCCTTAGCTCCCACAATGACTTGTGCTTCAACACAAACTGATAGACAGAGATTAGAGTGAGTATGAAGTTCGGTGTATAATAATTAGCAAGAAAAAGTGTTGTAAGAAATGAACACAAGGCAGCTACTGCACGTCCCCACTTTTATACCTCTAAGTGTCCAAACGTCTGAATCAGTGGGATGACCTCCAACCCATGGGACTTGGCAACTTCCTGAATGGACAGTACCTCCTCACGACTGCAAGTGAGAAATGGGGCAAACTATTATTACTTGCCAAGGAAAAGTATTTAAAATGTCTAAACTTTCTAACAAGGCCGATGTGTGCAAATAAAGAGTTTTTAATCAGTGATTGGCAATAGGTTTACCTGTACGGTGAATTCTGGGAGGCTTGTAGCACCTTCAGCTCTCCCTCATAGGGAAACATATCTTCATACTCCACCAATAAACCGTCAGCCCCGAGACCAGCAAAAATTCCAATCAGCTTAAGATAGAGATCGGAAGGAAGTGAAATGTACATGTCCTTTTGAAAACAACAAGACAGGCCTCGATCATTCAACAATCAACACGGAAATAAAAGGAAAAGACATAAGCGGAGTAATTAAAAACAACTTTTATTACTAAACCAAAAAGCCCATGCTGCCATTTACAATAGGGGTTTAGTGAAGTTGACTAAAAAGTAAATGAGCTGGGTAGAGCCATGCTTTAGTATGTTTCAGCATGATTTTGTTAGGAAACATATTCTATGTAGTCAATCGTGTGCTATATTTCATATATGACTCGAACTCTCCACCACTGGGGTTATTTATGGAACTGAAACAATCTCTTATTTGGAATTTGTCACACAACATTGTACAGTAATCAAACTCATGTCAATGTCACCCACTATTTTGTAGGTGTGCTAGTCTAAAGGTAGTCCTTTCTATTCGTAAAAACAAAAGATCATGTTTGATGTGTCGAATTCCATGCAGGTCCATGTCCCAGCACAAGTACTTTACTCATACGACAGTGGAAACGGGGTCCTGACGTACCACTGCACACATTCGGTGGTCATCTGGCTTCCTATATATCTGATGTTACCTTGTGCAGGTAATCGATTTTAGGAGGGGCCCCTTTCAGATCCAGGTGAACCAGCTTCTTCCCCTTTGGCCACGGTGGCAGCGCCTCCATTGGTACTTAAAATCTGCCAACAGTCATGCATGTCCATTACAAAAAAAAGTGCTGGAATTGTTGATTAATAAATGTACAGCCTATATAAACGTCGCTTTCACAATTAATGTAGACCGATCATAAAGGTACAGGATTATATAAAGTAATTCCCCCCCAAGGTAATTATTAAACGATTGAGTCAGAGCCTGGACTCTCATCCATAGCAATTCGCTCTGGACAAATCATCGTTTCTTATTCACGATAAATAAAGGTATACGTTTAGGCATTCAAGCAATGATACGAGACAAGGAGAGAAAGCATTCCTGTTATGTTACTTTCCGTTACACAAAAAAATGTGTGATTTCTAACTTGATAAATCCAAACATACCTCAATAGATGTGGAGGAACGACAGGCACAGTTAATACCGCACAAACCGGAAGATAATCTGAATGCCCCCCTTAGAGACGCACCCAAACATAGACATAATAATATAATAATATAACATAATATAACATAATATAACATGATAATATAATATAAAACTATTATAATATAAATACTAATAATATAATATAACATAACAATATAATATAATAATATAATATAATATAAAATAATAATATGATAATATAATAATATAAAATAATAATATAATAATATAATATAAAAATAATATAATAATAATATAACATAGTATAATTATGTCTATGCCCCCAACAGTGTCAACAGATTGCGCTATTGATAGTCACTCGACTACCTTTGACTTGGTAGCAGAACAATCGATGTGGTTCGTGTTGACCAATTAGAACGCAGCTTGTATTTTTAGTAGCCAATCAGGAGGATTGCTGCGCGTTGACCAGGAAGTAATGTCGCGTTACGGTAGTGGGGTGGAAGGCAGACGTA
The DNA here is from genome assembly GCA_029465975.1 of Dallia pectoralis. Classification (NCBI taxonomy): domain Eukaryota; kingdom Metazoa; phylum Chordata; class Actinopteri; order Esociformes; family Umbridae; genus Dallia; species Dallia pectoralis. The sequence continues at coordinate 11,002,058 of CM055759.1, read as the reverse complement.
AAGGTAGTGGCCAGGTGTTCATGCATGTCCACCGGAACAGGCTTTAATAACGATGACGATACAACGGCGAGGAAATCCGAAAGTCCCGGACTCAAACGGGATTGAGAAAAAAATTAAAAGGTAGCTAACATTGCCACGTCTAGCTGCAAAACCGAGGTGTATTTTGACCAACTAGCACTGTGAATACAGTCTGTAAATACAAAATGAGTTTTTCTGTGTGAGTGTTTCTCTGATGAACGTCCTATGCCCGGATCAGAGTTATTCAGTCTGTGTGATCCAGAGTTATTCAGTGTGTGTGATCCAGAGTTATTCAGTGTGTGTGATCCAGAGTTATCCAGTGTGTGTGATCCAGAGTTATTCAGTGTGTGTGATCCAGAGTTATTCAGTGTGTGTGATCCAGAGTTATCCAGTGTGTGTGATCCAGAGTTATTCAGGGTGTGTGATCCAAAGTTATTCAGTGTGTGTGATCCAGAGTTATTCAGTGTGTGTGATCCAGAGTTATTCAGTGTGTGTGATCCAGAGTTATTCAGTGTGTGTGATCCAGAGTTATTCAGTGTGTGTTCCAGAGTTATCCAGTGTGTGTGATCCAGAGTTATCCAGTGTGTGTGATCCAGAGTTATTCAGTGTGTGTGATCCAGAGTTATTCAGTGTGTGTGTTCCAGAGTTATTCAGTGTGTGTGATCCAGAGTTATTGAGTGTGTGTTCCAGAGTTATCCAGTGTGTGTGATCCAGAGTTATTCAGGGTGTGTGATCCAGAGTAATTCAGGGTGTGTGATCCAGAGTTATTGAGTGTCTGTGATCCAGAGTTATTCAGTGTGTGTGATCCAGAGTTATTCAGTGTGTGTTCCAGAGTTATTCAGTGTGTGTGATCCAGAGTTATTCAGGGTGTGTGATCCAGAGTTATCCAGTGTGTGTGTTCCAGAGTTATTCAGTGTGTGTGATCCAGAGTTATTGAGTGTGTGTTCCAGAGTTATCCAGTGTGTGTGATCCAGAGTTATTCAGTGTCTGTGATCCAGAGTTATTGAGTGTCTGTGATCCAGAGTTATTCAGTGTCTGTGATCCAGAGTTATTGAGTGTCTGTGATCCAGAGTTATTCAGTGTGTGTGATCCAGAGTTATCCAGTGTGTGTGATCCAGAGTTATTCAGTGTCTGTGATCCAGAGTTATTCAGTGTGTGTGATCCAGAGTTATTCAGTGTCTGTGATCCAGAGTTATTCAGTGTGTGTTCCAGAGTTATTCAGTGTGTGTGATCCAGAGTTATTGAGTGTCTGTGATCCAGAGTTATTGATTGTCTGTGATCCAGGTCTAAATATGTGGGAAAAGGAATTCCCTACAAATACATTAAACACCGACACAATCAGTCTACACTTTTTTACCGATGTACAGGTTTTGTTTAGAATACAACTCGGCTAGTGTTGGAAATTGCCTTCTTGGACATTATGAACAGGGTTTAGAATACAGCATTACATTTGGTTGTGAATGTGGTCAGGAGAATGTAGAGAGCAGGGTACACCCTTTTTACAACATGTATTTTACGTTGTTTTTTGAGTGGGGAAATATTCCTCGACTTGGTCTCTGTCTCTCGCAAACCTTCTGGTAAACTGAGCAAGATTAGATGTGAACATTTTAAATTAAAGCTTGCATTTTGCCACTACCAGGAAGGCCACTAATGTGAAGCACCTATGCTATTTTTAGAGTACTTTTGAATGTTCCTTATTCTGCTGGGGTTTTTAATGGTTTATGATGGGTTGGGGGGGGGGGTTATAACCAAATGTGGGACCTCCCAGGGACAGGTGTATTTAACCTTTAATGTGGGACCTCCCTTGGACAGGTATATAATAACGTGAAGAAGCTTGATAGCACGCTGGTGGGCTTCCTTCTAATTGCATTACATGTTATGACAAATGGTTGCACCACAGCTCGGTCAGGTGTCATTGCATAGAGCGTAGGTGTCAAACCGACTCCATGGAGGGCCAAGTGTTTGCAGGTTTCTGCTCTCACCTTGCACTTGATTAATTAGGTCCCTAGTTGGTTAGATTCTACCCTCATCTGGTTGTTTAGGTCAACTGGGAACCAATTTAAAGCAAAAAAACAAGGGACCTTTTTTCAAATGCTATTGATGAACAAACTCTGAATATTGAGCATGAAACATAATTTACTCTAGTGTTTAGGGTTGGGGGTTAGATTGAGGTATAAAGGCTAGTTTATTGATTTTATAGGACAGGGGACGTTGAGAATCGGTCCCCTTAAAGTCGGAAAAATAAATTGAGTATGTGAACAAGTTTGTTTCTGAATGAGTAAGAAAGGGTGGAAGATAAATAATAAATAAGGGACTTTGATCTCCAAACTTTACTATACCTTCCTTTGTTTCCTCTCGCAGGGGCAATGCCTTAAGGCAGGCATCAGCATGGCGTGGGTCCCGTGGTTCTCTGCTGGTAGTGTTGGCCCTGGCTGTGATGTTGGGCATCCTCTTCTGGCTCTACGTAGTCTCGGGGGACCCTTACATCACAGAGACCCTGGTCAAACAGTCTGAGGTGGTCCTACAGCCCAGGGTATACTCTGTGGAGTGTTCTGAGGACTATGACAACTACAAACGCTACCCAGGTCAGTTTAAAACCACTCATATTGTCATGAAAGCCAGAATGTGCAAGTACTGCGTCCCATACAGGGATTCAATTGTGTTAGATGTGTTTGTGCTGGAAATAATCTCTACACCCATCCTTGCTCTAGGTTGGGAAAAGGGCTGCTTTCCACAGTCCTTGACATAGCTGTTTTGCCATTGTCCCGCATTAGCACTTGTGTAGTGGCCTTTCAGTCAATGGTGAGAAGGCAGGACCATTTTTCTTTGACTTTGATGTTGAGGCTCATTTTATTTTTTCCCAGGATGCACTCCTCAGACGTGTGGAAGAGCCATCATAGACAACTCAGTGACCAGGGAGGAAGCCATGGCGCTCAGGAAGTAAGAGATCCATATCTCTTGTTTCGCTTTCTTTGCTTTCTTGTTCTTTCTCTCTGTGAATTATCTCTTTCATTTTGCAGGTTGGCTGAGAGGGGTATGGCTCTAGCAGGTTCAGATGGAGGAGTAAGTAGCTATTGGTAGTATTAAATATTTAGAGAAGTAGAGACTTTCTTTCCATTGCTCCAATCTAAGTTTGCATGAAGGTGAATTAAATACATAAGTCAAAATGTTACTTTTTAGCTTTTAATTGGCAGATCCATTTATTATTTTTCCGGCAAGTCTTCCACATGTTTTAGTAAACAAGACATCAAAAATGTACCACAAAATGTTTTCTGGAAATATACAAGGCAAAATAATCGTTGTTAAACCAGTAACTAATGATTACGTCACACAACCAGCGATTTAAGTTTGCTGGCGACGCCAGGGTCGAGAACAAGTGTGTGGTTGAGTTTACAGTCACATCTACAGTAGCGTAGGTTTGATGCAAGGGAGCAAAGGTTGTGCGCATGCCAGTTCTGCATCACTGCAGATTCATAAAAGATTGTGTGATGGGATGCCGTCTGTGGTTGAAGTTGAATTGACTTGACTCGAATTGGCATTATGCTGAAGACGTACTCATTTTCCTCTGTCCACTAGAGGTCAGGGTGGTACCACAAAAGGGATCCAATAACTTAGAATTCCTTATTATATGGGTACATCCAGGCGAGTGTGTAAAATGTTCATCCTTTCACATACTTGAATGGGTACATCCAAGCTTAAGGGAAGATGGGCTGATGCCAACTGTGGGCACTGTAATCCCTTGGTAGATTGTCCTTTTCCCTCTCCAGGCCTGCAGGCCTGGTCAATTGCCAGGCCAAGTAATTGTTTACTGCCTGTTAAGATACTGTAGCAAGTGGATTGTAGGCCACGTAAAATGTGATGTTCTTTATTTACTGGCTATTGAGATTGCAAAGAACCCCATGGGTTGCTGACACAAAAATATTAAGTTAATGCAAAAGAAGTAAACCAATAAGTCCAAATTGTTTGCTTTTCTCATTATCCTTTTTGTAATGTCTAGGCCTCCATCCTGGACCTTCACTCTGGTGCTCTGTCTATGGGGAGGCAGTTTGTCAACATCTACAGGTAAAAAAGCCAGCGATTCAGCTAGGTCCAAATGTATGGTAAACTCATAGAACTTGAACCTAGATTATGGTTACACAACTAACCAGGTAGCTATAGCTTAATTAACTCGCTCCATTAGGATTTTTTAATAGTTTTATGTGCAACGCTGTGTACCCACCTCTTTATCCTACCTTGCTTGGATAGCTCCATTCTCCTAGCCTCATTTGTAATTGTGCAGTGCCCTGTGCTATCTGTGTTTAGATGAATGGTAATTTATGATAATTGCCTTTTCCTGTTCCGTTTTCTTCTCTGCCTGCTTGGGTGTCTGGCTGGTGGCGGTTGACAGGTACTTTGGGGAGCAGATATCAGATGTTTTTTCCGAGAAGGACTTCAGCCTCTACAGGTGGGTGCGTTTGCATGTAATGTGATGTTTCATTGGTTTATTTCTGTATTGCTTGATTTGATTATTTTCCCCTACAGGGAGGTGCGTGGTCGGATCCAGACATTGGTAGCGAAAACATTTGACTTGGACCCATCTCTGCTGTACCTCACCAAGCCCACGTTCTTCTCACGTATCAACAGCACACAAGCAAAGACCCAGCATGATGAGTACTGGCACCCTCACATTGATAAGGTAAAATGATATTGCAAAATGAGGCACAGGTTTTCCCCCTACTTATTTCCAAGCTGGGGTGGGGCGATTGTGTGCCAAAACCAACAACAAATTTGTAGTGTTTAACGCCACAAAGAGGTTTTATTGTATTGCAAATGTAAAGACAAACAAGTTTGTCTTAACAGTATTTTTCAGCGGCTTTACAATGTACAGCATAAATGAGAACACCGCTTCTGAACATAAATGTATATTTCTTAATGACCACAATTACAATTGAAATATAATCATTCAATCTGTGACATTTATTTTATTAAGCCGTTTTTAGCCCAAAGTTGTCACAAAGTGCTTTTACAAAAACCCAGCCTGAACCCGACAGAGCATGTATCTACAAGTTGATTCACAGTGGCTAGGAAATACTCACTGATGTGACGAGTTTAGGAAGAAACCTAGAGAGGAACCAGGCTCTGTGTGGTGGCCAGTCCTCCTCTGGTTGTGCTGGGTAAACTTATAATGCTTTAATAATTTTTAAATGCAGAGAGTCTTAAAAAATGATCCAGGTCAAATGCATGACCAGTCCAGAGAGGGACAATATGGAAGAAAATCTGTCTCACCAAAATCTGAAACTGAATTTCTAGCACTGAATTTATTTGCATCGAATTTCTAGCACTGATTTTGTTTTGCATTGAAGAAATGCATCTGAATTAAAAAAAAAAATCTTTCTACAAAAAATAATTACATGCAAGAGAAATTCAGTGCAAATAAATTCAGTGTTCGAAATTCAGTGCAAAAAAATTCTGTGCTAGAAATTCTGTCTCAACTCCAACCAACATCCAGCTATCAAGTTCCGGGTTTACGTTTTAACCGGTGATCATGTTAACTGGTGACATTGCAGATGCGACGTGGGCGTGTTATTAGAAACACTGTCTGGGAAGTTTAATGTAATTGACTGTATCGATGTTCAAAATAATGCAAACGTCAATAAATGTTCAAATGTTCGTAAAGACACAGGGAGAAGTTAGACACCATTGTTCCACCATGTCCCCGGGACAAAAATATAGCAGCGTTTATCTTGAAACTGAGATGGGGGAGGGAGGGTCCAGTGAAACTGTGACCTTCAATGGGGTAAACCTCGTACATGGCCCAACAAGAAGGAAAACTTTACCATGCATCAACCAAAGATGACCAGTCAACAACCACAGTTTTAATCACAGTGTTACTCGAATTGACATGAATGACAATAGTGAGCCAGTGACTCCACCCTCTTGAGCAGCAATTGGAGAGAGGATATTCCAGGGGAGATAAAAGCGGGCCCAAGACAGCAGGGCGGAAGTGAAGCTTTCCGTTCACCTTCGTATTCTGGGCAAGACTACACTTAACCATAGACCATGCTAAAGAGATACATTTTTAATAGAGACTTAAAAGTTTGTACTGAGTCTGAGTTTATTAACCTGCTTGGCAGCTCATTCCTTAATAGAGGAGCTCTATAGGAGAAAGCTCCGATTGTTTGTTTAGAAATTTTAGGAGCAAAGTCCAGACTTTAAAGTCAGGCAGACAATGTAAAGAGGCTGATAGCTGGGTAACGTGGTCAATTTGTTTTGTTGTAGTTAAGATTCTAGCAGCCAGACTAGTACAAATTTTTGCGAGTTTATTTTTTGATTCATCGGGATAACCAGAGAATATAACATTGCCGTAATCTAATCATGAGTTTCTAATCATGACATTTTCTCCATCAATATTTGATAAATACTTTGAGATTTTTGCAATATTCTGAAGATGAAAAAATGCTGTGTATGATCTCTGAGATCCTGGTTGAAAACAGGTGAGATATATTTAAAGGGCAAATTAGTCAGGGCAACATCTATGAGGGTCCCCTTGGTTACTGCTTTCAGGTTGAACCTGGTGGGTTCAATAATCATTTGTATTAGGATGAGTGCATCAAGCTTAGTATATACAAACAAATTGTCTTTGTAGATACAAACAAATTGTCTTTGGTCTCATCAGACCAGAGTATGGATCCTCAAAAGCCTTCACCTTAGTCAGCATGGGCCTTGGCCACAGCTGGACGGGCCTTCTTGAGCTTTGGCTTAAACAGTGGCTTCCTGTGTGGACTACAACGCCTACTGTGTGAGATGAAACAATCACTCCGGTATGGCTTTCCACAGCTCTGAAGTACTTGCTTTGTGACTATCCTGCACATTTCTCAGCAAAAATAAATCATGACGGGGGGAAACTTACAGAGCTGGCCATAAAGTTTGAAAGGGCCTTTCACAAGTTCATCCTTTTTGAACTTCTGTCTCACTACTGCTACTGTGTAGCTTAATAACAGGGATTTGCTAATCCTCTTGTTCCCTCGTCCTCTTTTGTGGAATGAAATTCTCTTTCTCCATGCGGTTCCATTGTCCGCATCAAGTCTGAGTGATTCAATGGATTAAGTACCCATCTTAATTGGCACTGAATTACGCCTGCTTGCGGCTGATGGCTATACAGGCTCACCTGCTGATGAATTGCGCTTAAAACGCGAGAGCATTTAAAGAAGACAAATGTAACTTTCGGAAGGGTGCACTCGTTCAACATGGATTTTGAACATTTTGATGAGAAATGTCGTTTTTCTTTTTTTAGTTTTGACATGTTCTATTGGTAGCTGAAAAAACTGATTTGCTGGAAATATTAATGGGAAACTTATTTGCAAAGAGGGATGTCAGGTTGTGTAACCCCATGCTTCTAAAGCACCTTCTGACAGTTGGATTGGCTTGATGGGCTCTTCTTATGTACGATACATTTAGGCTCCTCCCACATCAGCTCGATAGGGTTGAGATCCAGTGATTGTGCTGGCAGAATACCAGCCGTTTCCTTTTCCGTAAACAGTTCTTGCATAGTTTGGAGTTGTGCTTTTGGTCATTGTCCTGTTGTAGTAGGTAATTCCCTCCAATCAATCACTGCAATACCATTCCATTCACTGTGGACAAAATGAAGTAACAGCCTTTCTCCTTCAAGATCCCTTTAACCCTATAAATCCATCAGCACCAAAGCACCCCCAGACCATTGCATTGCCTCCATCATGCTTGACAGTTGGCGCCAAGCACTCCTCTAGCATCTTTTCATTTAGTCTACATCTCATGAATGTTCTTCTTTCTGATCTCAACACCTCAAACATAGATATGTCTGACAGTATCCCTTTTTTCCAATCTTGATTTGTCCAGCGCCTGTGTATATTTGCCAATTTTAATGGGCATTCGGTGATATGGCTTTTTCGTTTTGCAACTCTGCCTAGAAGGGCTGCAGAATGATGTTTTGCGGGTACTATTTAATAAAGCTGCCAGTTGAGGACCTGAGACCTGTGAGGCACCTGTTTGTCATACTATACAGTAATCCATGTGTCCTCTTGTTCAGTTGTGCATCGGGATCTCCAACTCTTTTAAAAAAAAATTAGAGACAGTTTGCACTATTCTGTGAACGGAGTACACAGTGTTGTACAAGATCTTCAGTTTCTTCTGCAATGTCTCCCATGGAACTTGAATTAGCAAACACAACGTGCCATAGTAACACAGGAATGGTGGTTGTTGAGAATAAGATCCTCAGTGTGCTGTGTGCACATTCCATTAAATATCTGCTGTTTCCAGCTACAATAGACACTAACAAATTTATACTGCATTTCTGATCAATTGGATGTTATTTAATGGCCCAAAAAAAGCTTTTCTTTAAAAAACTAATTTCTAATTGACCCCAAAGGTTTGAATGTCAGTGTATGTGTGTCGTTATTTGTAACTTTTTTGGACCAAGTGTGTTTAAATGTTCTGACTATATATAATATGAAACGTATGAAGATGTCTTTGTGCAGGCCCTGACCGTTTTAGGCAAATGAGTTAGTGTTTGGGGCTCTGCTTTGGGATAAGATTTAAGAGGATATGTTCATTTTTTTTAAGAAAGAAGGTGGAGCTCTTTGTTCTGGTTTTGAATTAATCTTCTTTCAAATGGATCCAGAACTCAATTGAGCATCTGACTTGTTACGCTGTCATTTGGTTCTGATTTACTAAGGTTTATTTTTTGGTTAAAGTTTAGGCATATATGTCATGGTAGGTAAGTTTTAATGTTACCGGTTTTAGTTATAAGTTAATTATTTCAACATCTATACTGTATACTAAACATTTCGGAGCATTGTACATTCTCTGGTGCCCAAATAGTTTCTAGTCTTGGCTTCTCTTTTTTGCAATATTAATTGGTGTCACATTATAAAACCTCTTTCTCTGGATTCCCTGACAGCTGCATAAATTAAATCCCAAAACATCCTGATTGGTGTAGCCCCCCCACCTAACCACCATCTGGGCCCTCATTTGAACATTAAATAGATTTGGATGTTTTCTGGGCTTATTTTCTCCTCATCGATCACACTGCTGGGATGGTTTCATCCACTTCTGGCCTGTCTGGAGCAACATGTCAGTTCTCTGTACAGCCGAGAACTAATCTAAATAACGAAGACGTGGAAACTAATGTAAAACGGTGTGATTTAATTCATAACATTACCTTAACTATTACCAATCTAGTAGACTCAAACTATTTTTGGGTATGTTTGCAATTTGTGGAAGAATATGTTAATTATAAAGAAAAATAATTACGTTCCAGATGTAATTAGTTGTTTAGATGGTAATGGTATTTATTCCTAACTATTTTTAACTAGACATGAGCAGATCACTTTAAATTCTAATTATTTAAATGGTCAAATAAACTCCTAATATGACTATTAGAATTAGAAATCTCCTTGCTACTGATACTTCTGGACATGGTGTTTAATGAACATCATTGTAATGCAATAAACACATTAACATTAATTTATATTTTTTGATAATAAAAATGATAATGTTTTTATTTAACCTTTATTTAGCCAGGTAGGCCGATTGAGAATAAATTCTCATTTGCAACGGCGACCTGGCCGAGATAAAGCAGAACCGAGCAAAACAACGTTTACATTTACACAATTAATATACAGAACACTTGAGTGCAAATAGCAGTGGGTCACAACAAGGAAACACAGGATCAAGTGGAGAGTCAGTGTACTATATATATACTATACTATAATAGAGGATGAGGTATATGTAGGTCAGTTGGGCAGTAACAGCAAAAACAACTTAAATACAAAGGTGTGTCTATATACAGAATGTAAAAGGTAAAAGTGTATCACTCAGGTAGGTCATTAGTGCGCACAGATGGATGACTGTGGTTTTGGAAGAGCATTTGAGCATGCCTGAGCAAATAGAGTAATTCAAGTGTAAACAGGTATGACAGCAATGCAGGTGAGAAATATCCACTGTGCAAATTGGCATGGCTTAAGTGAAAAGAACGGGTGGGTGAAAACCAGACGACAGTTAACATGTGCAGCGGTCGGACAAGAGTTGAGACAGGTGTAGTTTGAAGGCATGTGGTGAAATTAGGGTTTTCCTTATGTAACAGTGAGTTTTCTGTATTGTGTTTACCTATCCACCAGGTGACCTACGGATCCTTCGACTACACCTCTTTACTCTACTTGTCTGACTATGGAACTGACTTCACCGGAGGGAGATTCATCTTCATGGACTCCAACGGTAATCGCACTGTTGAACCGCGTGCAGGTAAATAACATTTGCTACAAAATTCATATAAATGCTGTTAATTGTAATGTTAATGTTATTTCATAGATAAAGTCTAGGTGTTTTTTTTACTTACGCCGTTAACGACCTTTTGGCAGTAACTTGTAATTAACAGTTTTACTTGCCATGTGCTGTATAAGTAGCTCTAATTCCCTTGTAAGTGTGTGGCTGTGTTGAGGTTAAGCTTTAATTGCTGCAGGATTTGCCTAGGGTCTCCATAGGAGCTTTTGCTGGTGCTTTCCTACGTACACGGGTTAGATTCAAGAGAAACTAATTTGATATTGTAATCCACGTTGTTGGATGTATCTACATTATAATTTCTGAAATCTCTATGTATGATTTCCATATTCAGTCATTTGTTTGCCTCCACCCCAGGCGCTAGGACCCAAGTTACAACGGCTTCTCTATTTTATATATATCAATCTTTTAACTTTTTAAAATGTCTCCCCTACTCTCTCTGCGACACCCTTTATCCCCATCTTTCTTTTACCCCAGTACAATGAAACTTTCTTCTTGGTGTTTCATCTGGCATACCTTCAGAATGCATGTGAGTGTAGCTCTATATTAGTGAAGAGGTGACTATACTAATGACGTGTGTGACTGAATGTGATCGCTGAGAGGGGGGGGGGAGATGTACAGGTGTGTCTTGTCTTCTCTGAGCAAGTGTTTTACTATTAACTCTATCATGTATTGAAGTATATGGGTAAGCCCTAGTCTGATCTACTACTCTAATCTGCTAGTCTGATCTACTAGTAATCTACTAGTCGTCATTTATTTTGTGCCTAAATTGGGTAAAATGGGCAAGTAGCTTCATTTTGGTCATAGTCATTATTGTCCCAAACTGAGTTTCTTTTAATATTCAGGTCTAGAATGACCTGAGGGGTTGGTATTGATTTGGACTAGATTTTTGATAAACCCTCTAACATTGCGGTGATTGCAGTCAATCCAAGCATTTGGCAGAACACACAGTCCTGTATTGCAACACAGCGGATCAGACTTTGCTCATATTATAATGAGCGCTGCGCTCGAGCGCTGCTAAATTGTGATGTGTCACTCCAGGAAAAAACATAATTGATGATATTGAAATATGACTGTCTTTTTATAAGTTGAGCTCAGTTTACCATTGCGCATAGTTTACTATTGTACAAATATCAGAGCAGAGCAACATTGGATCATCAAGAAGGCGACTGAGATCAGAGAAACATAAATTATATTATAAGGTGGAGCACATTGAAAAATGCTTAGAGTTCAAGTGAATTAGATCATATCTAGAATTAAACAGTGCAGAATTTGACAGGGATTGTGTTATGAATCCAATCATGCTATATTTTCCAGCCCCGTCACGTCGCAAATATGTCAATCACTGCGCACTGTGTGATAAATCCTGTAAAACAATATTCTCTATGCCATCTTAACCCCCAGTGCAACACACAGGAACATACTGTACATGGAATTCAAATGGCCTCATTACCTAGTTGCTCTTATTAGGAGTCTGGGAGGCAATTCATGAGCCAGTTAGAGAATCGTTATTAATAGAGAATGATGTGAACAATGTATTGTGAAATAATGTTATCAGACTGGAGGGACTGGTGTAGAGAATGATGGTAACACTGTGAAATAACGTTATCAAACTGGAGGGACTGGTGTAGAGAATGATGGTAACAATGTGAAATAACGTTATCAAACTGGAGGGACTGGAGTAGAGAATGATGGTAACAATGTGAAATAATGTTATCAAACTGGAGGGGCTGGAGTAGAGGATGATGGTAACAATGTGAAATAACGTTATCAAACTGGAGGGACTGGTGTAGAGAATGATGGTAACACTGTGAAATAACGTTATCAAACTGGAGGGACTGGAGTAGAGAATGATGGTAACAATGTGAAATAATGTTATCAAACTGGAGGGGCTGGAGTAGAGGATGATGGATGATGGTAACAATGTGAAATATCAAACGTTATCAAACTGGAGGGACTGGTGTAGAGAATGATGGTAACACTGTGAAATAACGTTATCAAACTGGAGGGACTGGAGTAGAGAATGATGGTAACAATGTGAAATAATGTTATCAAACTGGAGGGGCTGTAGAGGATGATGGTAACAATGTGAAATAACGTTATCAAACTGGAGGGACTGGTGTAGAGAATGATGGTAACACTGTGAAATAACGTTATCAAACTGGAGGGAGGAATGATGGTAACAATGTGAAATAATGTTATCAAACTGGAGGGACTGGTGTAGAGAATGATGGTAACACTGTGAAATAACGTTATCAAACTGGAGGGACTGGAGTAGAGAATGATGGTAACAATGTGAAATAATGTTATCAAACTGGAGGGACTGGAGTAGAGGATGATGGTAACAATGTGAAATAACGTTATCAAACTGGAGGGACTGGTGTAGAGAATGATGGTAACAATGTGAAATAACGTTATCAAACTGGAGGGACTGGAGTAGAGAATGATGGTAACAATGTGAAATAACGTTATCAAACTGGAGGGACTGGAGTAGAGGATGATGGTAACAATGTGAAATAACGTTATCAAACTGGAGGGACTGGTGTAGAGAATGAGTAACAAGAATGATGGACTAACACTGTGAAATAACGTTATCAAACTGGAGGGACTGGAGTAGAGAATGATGGTAACAATGTGAAATAACGTTATCAAACTGGAGGGACTGGAGTAGAGAATGATGGTAACAATGTGAAATAACGTTATCAAACTGGAGGGACTGGAGTAGAGAATGATGGTAACACTGTGAAATAACGTTATCAAACTGGAGGGACTGGAGTAGAGAATGATGGTAACAATGTGAAATAACGTTATCAGACTGGAGGGACTGGAGTAGAGAATGATGGTAACACTGTGAAATAACGTTATCAAACTGGAGGGACTGGAGTAGAGAATGATGGTAACACTGTGAAATAACGTTATCAAACTGGAGGGACTGGAGTAGAGAATGATGGTAACAATGTGAAATAACGTTATCAAACTGGAGGGACTGGTGTAGAGAATGATGGTAACAATGTGAAATAACGTTATCAAACTGGAGGGACTGGTGTAGAGGATGATGGTAACAATGTGAAATAACGTTATCAAACTGGAGGGACTGGTGTAGAGGATGATGGTAACAATGTGAAATAACGTTATCAAACTGGAGGGACTGGAGTAGAGAATGATGGTAACAATGTGAAATAACGTTATCAAACTGGAGGGACTGGTGTAGAGGATGATGGTAACACTGTGAAATAACGTTATCAAACTGGAGGGACTGGTGTAGAGAATGATGGTAACACTGTGAAATAACGTTATCAAACTGGAGGGACTGGAGTAGAGGATGATGTTTTTGCAGTACATTATTTTTTTTTTTTTTTGCAGTACGTTTTTATAGCATTACACGCATTTAGCCTTTTGGGTCATTGATATTGACATGCCAGCGGTCAACTCCCCCATCCTTCCTACTGCAGGAAATATCGTTGGGGAAACGACGTTATTTATATATGACTGCGGACGTGTGACTACTCATATTTATTGCGTGTAAAACTAAAATCTCTTTGGCCCTGACTGTGAACTTTTAGCAAGCATTGAATCTCATACGATAGATACCGGACGTATTGGGTAGACGCTTGTGTCTCCACCCTCCACAATAGGATTAATAGGCTGTCGAGGGGAAAGGCTCCTGCCGGTTCTTTTGATTGGTAAATCCAGCTTGTTATTTAAATACTTTTTGAATATTAAATGATACATCATTTATGCATCTCTGACATGTTTTCTTCATGTTGCTTTGCATTTTTAGGTAGAATGGTCTTGATCTTGAATGTTAAAGGTTTTAGAACCTATAGCTAGATGGTTACAGATATAGGCTGTCAAGTTGATTTTTGTTTCTTTTTATATATTTTTTATTTAATTTATTTAACCAGGTAGGCCGATTGAGAACAAAATCTCATTTGCAACGGCGACCTGGGGAGAAGCTGGGGATTGAACCCAGGACATCACACATACAAAGCACACACTCTACCTCTGAGCTACCAACTTCTTTCTGCCTATGGCCAAATACATAGTTGGTTGATAATTTTTTTTATCTTAATCTCATGGCAAAATGTGTATATTTGCAGTACTTTTCAAAGTAATGGGACACTTTAATGTTAGCTGTGAGGTGGAGGGCCCCCTAAGCAAATCTCACCTAGTGCCCCCAGCAGGATAGGACCGGCCCTGGTGGTGCAGTGTGTGAAACTAAACCACCTGGCTTTGGCTTGTTGGTTGTCACTGTTCCACTGCTTATAAAAGAACAAGGAAAGGAATCATGATTAATGGGAAGAGTAAAAGACAGGTAGTCTAGTCATGAATAATGCACAATTGATGTGGCACCTTGATCAGGTAGTGGGTTGAGTTGCTTCAGCTCTGATGAGAGGAAGCTGGCAGTCCGCTGCTAAACTTGATCATCAAGTGTAGAAGTTGGGTGTCGAATTTAAAAATCAGGAAGTCAACAAGCGATGGATCTAGTAGATAGCTGCAGCAGGAAGCCGAGCGATAGATGGCAGGATGCAGGAAAGGCTGGGGGGAGTGTGAAAGGCAAGTGCAAAGAATAGAGGAAAAGAGAACTGCGTGGGAACCATCCGATTAGTGTCGGAGGTGTAAATGTTTTTTCAAGGGCAATGAAGAGAAGCGAGTGCAGGCTGAAGTCAGAATGGAAAAAATAACCGTGGCCAGAAAGAGATTTGGGAAAGATAGGGAGGGTTTATTAAGAAAACAGATTGTGATCTGTAATGTTTCGAGTGAGGTGGCGAGTGGCAGACTGTTTATTGGCCGGTATCTGGAGAAAGATATTCTATGGGAAATGGTGTCAGCTTCATCTGAAAAGTTCAAACTTCAGTTATTCTAACAAAGAATGAGATTAAAGTGTGGTGAAGGTCACATAAACGTACATAATTGGTTTTGACATTTAGTCACAGTTGGGTTAACTTTTACAGAGAAAGCAACATAATCAGACTTCATACTTAATTCAGATTTTTGCAGAAGCACTTTTGTCAGGGATCACAGCTTTTGGTTGAGCCGTTTTAGTTCAGCCGTTGAGATGGGACGAGACACTATACCCAAAATAGAATCAGAAAGTGCTTGATTTGCCAAGTTCGTTTTCACGAACAAGGAATTTGTCTTGACCCATATGCAACATTAAGTCACACATTGAAGGAAAAAAATGTACGAAACTAACAATACGAGCATAAGAGACCATGCCTAGCTAAGAATATACTGTGTTCAAAAATATGATGTACCTTTATTATGCAAATGTGCAATGTCTAGTTAGAGTTCAGATGACCTGTAGAGATGACTTTGCAGATAGAGCTAGACGAACAGGATAGACCATGCATAGCTAGAACATGCAAAATAGAATATGCATAATATCAATAAAATATGTAATACATGTGTGTTCATTTGTGCAAATGTGCAATGATTATTTGGAGTTCAGGTGTCCTTTGAGGAATGCAACTGATTTGGTAGTGTGGCTAAACCAATGAGAATGTAGGAGGCATGCTAAGGACCTAGGAGTTTAGTGCTGATGCACATTCCTTAGGCTTATCGCTGCAGCGATGAAAGTGTTTTTTTTTGTGGCAAGAGGTTTTTTTCTTGATTGACCTCAGCCTTCTACCAGATGTCTGAGTAGTCCATCACCCCGATGGGAGGGGTCTGCTTCGATCTTTGCTGCCCTTCTACGTGACCTGGCAATATACAACATCTTGAGAGATGGAAGCTTACATCCAAGTAGTCTGCCCTTGTCCTTGAGAGTAGCTGCAGTATACCAAACAGCGGTGATGGAGGTCAAGATGGACTTAATGATGGCTGTGTAAGTGTTAGTCATCAATGTCATTGGCAGTTAGAACTTGTTGCGCTTTCTTCGTAAGAAAGGTGATGTTCAAGTCCCACTTGAGGCCCTAAAGCCCACTGTCTTTTGAGCATTGGGGCTCAAGTTGTTTAGATCCTGTGGCCAGACTCGTCTCAATCAGAAATAAGTCCAATCAGGGTTGTGTCATCCGCAGACTTCAGAAGTTTGACAGAGTGGTTACTGGAGGTGCAGTTGTTGGTCTAAAGGTAGAAGAGATATGGCGACAAGATGCAACCTTGACGTGTGCCAGTGCTGAAGGTCTGACAGGTGCTTCCCCAGCCTCACGTGCTGCTTTCTGTTGGAGAGGAAGTCTGTGCTCCACCTGCAAGTTGACTTGGGCCCTCCCATATTGGAGAGCTTGTCCTGGAGCAAGGCTGCGATTATGGTGTTGATTGCAGAACTGAAGTCCAAACTGCAGCTCTGCAGGCAAACTGCCGTGGGTCTAATACTGGGTCGGTGATGGTCTTGAGGTGGGACAGGACAAGTCTGTAGTCATTTAGCCCTGTGATGTTTGGTTTCCTGGGGACTGGGATGATGGTGGAGGATTTGAAGCAGGCTGGGACACTGCAGTTCTCTAGTGATTTGTTGATGATGTCTGTGAACATAGCCGAAGGCTGATCCGCACAGTGCTTAAGAGTGGAGTGGGGCTGACGCCATCAGGACCAGCTGTCTTTCTCGGGTTCTGGCTCTTGAATAATTTGTTAACGGCGATAGGCCACATTTCTGGGGCTGTCTGGGGATTCATGGTCTTTCCTCTAAGGCATCTTTCCACCAGATGTTTCCGTGACATTTTCATTGTTTTGGTTGACTTCCATTGACCACATAACTGCATCTACAGTTGCTCTTAAAAGTATCAATCTTCTTTGGACTTTTTCCATTTATATTTTTTTCCCCCAATTATTTTATGTTTTATGTTTGTAATTAATTACAACAAATTGTAGATGTTTTTTTTCTCTCACTCTTTAGTTGAAAAAGTTTACTTTTAGCAAACATACTTTTTAAAGGACAGAAAGCCTTGCATGAAGCTGGCTTGTGTGATTGGAGCATTGAAATCTCCAATCCTGGTCATCTCTCTATGGCTAACTGGCTATAGTCAATGTTGTCCTATACAGATCAAATCAGGATGCACATATAGAGCATTTCTCCAAACCTAGAGAATTATTTACACTTGTCAGCGTAAATAGGTACAGTTTTTCCCAAGTTATTTCTTGTGTTAGAATGCAGTGCCAGGAAATAGCCTGGATGCACAAATCATTGACTGCAATATCTATTTATTGTATCACATTTAAATATATCCAATAGCTTAAATCCAGATCCAGTTTCACTTAAAAAAGGGGACATTTAAGTCAACAATGAAAAATGTACGTATATTTATGTTATTTAGACAGTTAAAAAATTTAATTAGGAACTTGTGCACAACACGCCCGGGAGAAGTGTGCGATAAGGGGATAATTATGGCAGTGTGGGAGGAATATATTAATTATCTGGAGAATTTGGATTCTTTTCAGCTGATGAGAGCGTAGGTGGTGTTAGGTTTATAGCCTAAGCAGCATCCGTGAACTGTCTTCAGGGTTGGATGAGTCATACACCTGAATCTCAGTAGTCTGCCGGAGCATTCATTTCCCTTGTTTGGTCTCCATGTTCTGGAGAGATACTGCATATGTGTAGCATTTCTTTCTAGTCCAGCGGTAGAAACCCGTTTCAAATAATTGACAATGCTTTGTTCATTACGTTTTTTTGCCACACTTTCTAAACCCTTAAATTGGAGACAGGAAACAATTATTTTTACTGACCTGCGTTTTCACAGACAACCCAATTGCAAAAATCTGCCCAGTGTAGCTACTCTCCCAGACTTCTCTCCCTCCCTCCGCTTTTATAGTAGCTGAAAATCAGCCATGGGTAAAATTGCCTTTGCAAAACCAATAATCAGTGGGGCTGTGTGCACAGCAATATCAGTTTTGGAGATTGGCTGATCAGAATCAAATTGATTTGCTGACTAACAGTCTTTAGTTTCTGCTTATAGTGCTGCCTACTACACTCTACGGTCATGAGTAAGCCTCACTAACAGGATTATGCATGCCAGGATAAGTGACAGTTTATCTTCCTGAATATTGGCATTGCTTTATGTTTGTATGCCGCTAAGCTAAAGCTAAAGACAAAGCTAAAGACAAAGCTAAAGCTAAAGCTAAAGACAAAGCTAAAGCTAAAGACAAAGCTAAAGCTAAAGACAAAGCTAAAGACAAAGCTAAAGCTAAAGACAAGCTAAAGACAAAGCTAAAGCTAAAGACAAAGCTGATGGGAATTCCAATTCACTCAACTTTCACAGTATCATGAAGAATATGAATGGTTGGAATTACATGACTCGTTAAATCTCAATATTTTCTTAAATGGAGAAAATATGTATTTTTTTTATTTGAGTTTTTTGGGCTCACATTTCCCCTAAGATTTTTCAATTTGTTCAACCTGGTGTTTCTACCATTCAGTTGTTTTCATACCCAATTGTATCTAGTGCACTGACTCATGACGCAATAATTGACAATCATTTCCGGGGAGTTGAAGGTCGCATCCAGCCGTCCATCTGCACGTCTGACCTCAGGTCATTCAGTTTTTTCCACACTACTCTATCAACCAGGAAGTAATTTGTGTCAACGTGATGGTACACTTACTCACCTGATAGTCCGTTTGCTCTACTGGCACTCAAACCACCTCGGTTGCGGCAATGACAAGTGAAAAACAGAATAACAGCATTTTTTCTGATAAAGTGTAGGCAATATTTTCAGTATGAAGGTGCAGCAAGCTATATACAATGTTTGTATACAAAATGCCTTATAAAGTTTTAGTTTTTCCATCATTATCACAACACTGCTTTCACTGCTTTCTCTGTGTCAAGTAGGAGGGGTTTCTTGCATGCACAGTCCACTTCACATAATTTCAATAGAAATGAGATTTGGGCTTTGACAATTTTATTACCCTTCATTCTTTCTTCTTTCCGAACCATTCCGTTGTATCCTTGCTTGTGTGTTTCTGTTGCGAGATTTATATTCGGTTCACTGTCAGCTTTTTGACTGTTTTTTTTCTTTTTGTCATATTTTCCACAAGAAGCCTGTGGTACACTTTAGAACTCAAGGTTTATTCTGTGATGGACAGAGCTGTGTGAGTGAGTCGTTTGTGTGGCCGTTTCTGATCAAATTCAATGTGGAAAATGTGCAAAGATGCAATTCCAAAGAACATATGAATATAATTGTAATAGAAGATGATCTTCACATTATCTATCCAAAGCAGTGTCTCTAATAACAAACGTTTGAAAATATTTAACATTTCCCAGATGGTAGAGAGCATTCAGCAATGCATTATTCTTTACCATTATCTATTACTAATACCATTTATTATGTGATACTGCTGAGCTGAAATGCCATCCTATCAGCAAGGGGAAAAGCAATCGTTTCCCTATTGTAGCTTTTGATTCCACTGGGGCTTTCTCTTTCTTTTGTTTAGCTGTCATCTAAAGGTTTTCCTCCTTTTCTCCCTTTGCCTTGTTATTTAGATCGTACATTGTTAAACCTAACACTTCCCACAGATTTCCCCCCGCCATTCTTTGCCATCAGACCACTAGGGGGATTTACACACACACACACACACAGGCAGGCAAGCACGCACACGCACACAGACACACAGGCACACAGGCACACACACACACGGGCACACACACACACTGGCACACACACACACAGGCACACACACACACAGGCACACACACACACACACAGGCACACACAGGCACACACACAGGCACGCACAGGCACACAAACTTTCCTCCATAAAAGTGGATTATAAACCATCAAACAACACTTTGTTGCTGCTTTTTAATTTTTATTGAAATCACATGGTATTATAAAACGGTTATGCAAATCATTTAAATCTCCTTCCTTTATCCTGAAGCTTTTAAAAGAAAGTTTGTTATAAAGTTGCTGGAACTTTCTTTAAAACCGGCTTGTGTGAATTGATATTTGTATCAGTCCTTTCTTGAGGGTTGTCTTTGTGTTGTAAAATGCTGGGTTGATGATTACTACTGCAGCTGCCCCTCCTCCTAAAACCACCGTGTTTCATCTTCAGGTTTTCTCTTTGACAGTCTGTTGACGTTTCTCATCTCTTCTCTTCTCTACTTTAAAGTTTTCTGTTGATCTCTGCTCTTCCCCTCCGAGGTCAGATAATCTCCATCTCATACCTCCTGTTTCTTCGTCATCCCTACTAGGATCAAAAATATATCAAGACATCGTGGTTCACATCTCTCTTTTTGTTTCTTCTCCAGGGCGCATATCCTTCTTTTCCTCAGGGTCGGAGAACCTTCACCGCGTTGAGGAGGTCTCGTGGGGAACACGCTACGCCATCACGGTTTCCTTCACATGTGACCCCACACATGCCATTGCGGACCCCTCCATGCCCATCAGCCCTGTGTGACAGTGCCCCCTGTAGGCCTGGAGAAATCCTAAAACAAGGGGAAGAGAGGAACACCTGTTTTTTCTTACATCAGAAAATGTGAAATACTATTTTGTCAGCAACTTATTAAAATGAAGAAGTGAATGCTTTGGTACAATTCATTAGAGGCAAGGAGTAGGTCACGTGACAAAATATCAATCAGGGGAGTTGATAATCACTGGTCTAATGTTTCCATTTCCAACAGGGGCAGCAAAAAATGTGAACTCTCTTGATCAACCTTTGTGCCATTTTTATCAGTGCCAAATGGATCTGGGTTTTAATGCTTTCTTTAATTAGATTTCAATACATTAACTACTATAAACCTTTGTTCTTCATTCTAAATGATGCAACTTGTAAATTGTTTTTATACAGTTTGGGATTTTTCTTTTTGCTGCCATATTTCCACTTCGTGGGTATGTGTGTCTGCTGATTGTGTGGCAGAGTGGGTCAACTTCCTGCTCCCCTAATTGTTCCTCTATATGTTTTTTTAGGCATTAGTGGTTTTCTATGATTGTGGTCTTTTTTTAGATGTGTCTTTTCCTTTCTCTTTATTTGGTCTCATGCTCTGTTGCTCCAGTAGAAACTGAATGGCTCGAATCACAAAGATGCCATTATTTGGTACACACTTCCTGGCACTGTTCCAGTTCATTTATGTAAACATATCCATTTGTTGAAACACCAAAGTGCTTTTCCATGGCATTCACACTCACTAACACAAGAGATGTGACCAGGGGCAATGTGTTTTCTTCTGAGAAGAATCCCTACAGTAGAAAAGTAATTTGTCTGTTTTATATGTGAAGCTTAACATGTGATCAAATGGGATATTATTTGGAGATTGTTGGTTGGATTTGAAAGAAATAAAATACGCTGAAGTAACCCGGCTCATCAAAATCGTTGTAAGGGGAGTGAACCGGTTTTAGGGGAGATCTGGGGAAATCAGAACTTGACTTATGAACTCAGAAATGTGCACAGTCATCCTGTCATTTTTGGCTCCCTGAAACAGAATGAGCTTTTTAGTAAATCACTGTATGAACCTTTTTCCATTTTATTCCCAGATGCTTAGTAGAAAGGTCATTGTTTTCGATGTTGTGCTCGGATATTATCCCTGCATTCCCTACTTCCTTAAATTAATCTGAAAGGTGCTTGTGTCACCCCTACTGTGACATACTACTGTTTTATTCATCAGATATCTAGCCACTATATATTCCAACCAATTTAAAATTTTATATTTATGAATAATATTAAATAGACCAGATTTAGCTAATAAGCAACAATTTCACAACGACTGGTTGAAAATACACAACGTCTCAGAATCTTAGAAAGTCTTTTAGCTTTTTTCACAATCTAGTGTCCAAATTCGATTTGTGTGTTTTTATAGTTGTCTTTAAGAGTTTATTAAAAGTAAGAACAGCGAAGTAAAAAGCAGCTGGTCCGATTTTAAAGTTGCAAAGATTCTTAAGTTCACTTTATTAGCTATGGTCAAATAAGCTACGTTATGTCAATAATGAATACACTTTGGTGGAGTAAGCAGAGCTCCTGAGAGGAAATAAGGGCTCCTGAGAAAAATGTATATATAAAATGTTTTTATCAATAAATGAGTTAATTGTGTAAGTTGATGCTATGATATCCTGGCATGTGAAGGAACATGCCTGCTGTCTGGTTTCAAATATATAAATTTTATTAAAAATGCCAACATTCTGATTAACAACTGACACTTTTCTCACACTCTGACATTTGATTTAATTTGATTTCATGGTGTTGATTTTGGGATGGAGAAATACAACAGCAGGGACTGCCTCCTGGTAATCCTAAGTGACTTCCTTTGCTTTCCTCTTCACACACATCATAAGGCATCAGCCGACTGCTTTAATCCCTGTTGTTTCTGCAGTGCCGATGGTGAGACAGCCCCTTTATTGAGATGCAGCCTCCTATTGAGAAGTGTTATCTGCTGGGTTGGGAATCAAAAGGCTGGCACACAAGACCAGTAAGCCTCATAAACCGTGCCAGGCTGTTGGCAGGGTTTCAATCCCGCTATGTCTTTACTTTATCGTTATAGCTTTAGTCAGCCCAGGTCTGTCAGGTCATTTGATACATAATAAAAGCAGGGACGTTTTTGTGGACATTTGTGTGCATCAGGGAAAAGTAAAAAAGGATATCTGATTTTGCCATCGGACCATATAGAAACAGAATAAATAGACCAGGAATATGTTGACTGGTCTGGGGACTCCAGTTCTATTATAATATTTCTTTATTTTTTTCTCTGTAATATCCAGGTGGATACATTTTTAATTACCAGGCCTTGATGTGTATTGATTATCCAGTTTGCTAACGGGAAACCTTGAGAGTAATGATTGGAAAAAACATGCCTTGATCTATTAAATAACAGGGCCCATTAATGTTCTGCAAATTTATTTATGTGTCAATGTCTGACCTAAATACTGTGAATGTTTGAGAAGTGTTTTATTGATAAGTTAAGACCTTCAAATTTCCTCTTTGAACTGTCTATAGGAGGAATAGTTGCGAGATAAGGATACAAGCTGGACAAAGAATGGAACATACTAGGAGTTAGACAATAGAAATGTAGTGGTGGAGTGATGTAAATAGTGTGAATATGAATTGTGGTTTGCACCAGGGAATGTGTTCAGATCAAAGCTGTTAAACTGTTTTTTTTGGAAGTAAAAGAACAGTTTGAAGGCTATCGAGATATAAATCAACTAGCTGGGACATTTTTTTTGAAGAAACTATTAACACAAAAATATAAATGTGCCCCAGCACTTTAGTAAATACCACCCAAAATACAGGCCTGCCAGGACTGCCTTCAAAAAGATCTTGTAAGCCACAGGTTTAAAACAGTCACACATCCTCCACCACATGCACATGAGACAATGTGCTGTCTCTACTAATCTAGAATGTTCTATTAAATAATACTGACTTGATATAGTTTAACACTTGGTCTTCTCCATCCTCACTATTACACAAGTCCTGGTGTTGATATTGTAACATGATTTGCAACACGTCCTGTGTCTTTTATTGCACACGAACACAACCAGGGACCTTATATAGCCCACTGATTAACTAACCTATGTAACATTATATTAATAACAAGCACCTGTGAACCTAACCAGGGACCTTAAATAGCCCACTGATTAACTAACCTATGTAACATTATATTAATAATAAGCACCTGTAAACCTAACCAGGGACCTTAAATAGCCCAGTGATTAACAAACCAATGTAACATTATATTAATAACAAGCACCTGTGAACCTAACCGGGGACCTTAAATAGCCCACTGATTAACTAACCTATGTAACATTATATTAATAACAAGCACCTGTGAACCTAACCAGGGACCTTAAATAGCCCACTGATTAACTAACCTATGTAACATTATATTAATAACAAGCACCTGTGAACCTAACCAGGGACCTTAAATAGCCCACTGATTAACTAACCTATGTAACATTATATTAATAACAAGCACCTGTGAACCTAACCAGGGACCTTAAATAGCCCACTGATTAACTAACCTATGTAACATTACATTAATAACAAGCACCTGTGAACCTAACCAGGGACCTTAAATAGCCCACTGATTAACTAACCTATGTAACATTATATTAATAACAAGCAGAAACAGCTGTGCTCCTAATCAACATGATACACAGAAGTGCTCTCCCCTAAACACCCTGTGACAATACAGCTCACCTATTCGTGACAGCACTCCCCCCTGCAATGGTTTGGCTCCCAGACCGAACAGGCCTAACCCTAAAATGTCAGGGGAAGTGGGAAGGAGGGAAAACCCCCAAGGTGGTGGTTCTGCAGGGGGTCTCTCCTGCAATATTTCTCGTCATGGAGGCGGATTCCCAGTTCTCCTGGGAATTTATGAAAAGGCCAAGACAATCTTCGGGCGGACGGAAATCACTGCTTTTCAGGTACCATAAATATCAACCTGACTGAGTAGGACTTGTTTCTTGGTCAGTCCTTGAGGCAACAGAGGTTTTACATTCTTATTACAATTTAGTCGATTACTCTGTACAACTCTGCATGGGTTAATGCAATCTTTCCAAAGCTGGACTGGCAGATACCAGACCAGGTTTGACAGAGGCAGACAACAACCCTGGGCCAAATCTTAACAGCCTGCTAAAAGCAGTCAATTCACGAGACGGCAAGGATCTGTTGTCTGCTGGCAGCCTTCCAAAGTTAAAACGCTGCTCGAGCAATCAGAAGTAGCAGCAGTGCAGCCATGTGGTGGACCAGGAGCTTTTAGGAGCAAATCACATCACACGAGGCAACGTCCCACCTGCTGGGGGTAGAACTTTATTCCGCCAGCTAGATGTACCATAGCAATTGGATGTCAGGTGTCACATTGGAAACCCCAGGGTGAATAACAAGCAGCATGTGTACAGATAACACGTAGAAAACACCCACGCGGTTGGCTGAAGCCATGCTCAAATAAGCCATGTTAATATCTCAAGTTCTTATTTCTACGTGGCAGCGTTGCTAAATTATGGAGTCATTTTGAACTAAAACACTGATTCCCCCCATTCATTGTGACAGACACTTTTGGCTTGTGCTACAACGATAAATGAGTTACGGATAGTCATAGTGTTAACATTTTCAATTCGCTTCCAGGATTTTAAGAAACACAGGGCAGAGACAAAGGCTACTTCGTAATGTTAATTAATTTGTTTGAGGGTTTAGGAGATGGTTACGTTAAAAAAGAGACACAACAATGTATTTATAAGATAACCATACTTGGGTAGATTGATAGCAGGAATTAGAGGAATTCAGAAAATTATAAAATGGTTTATATATAGTACTAATATACAGCAATGAGCCATAATATTCATATACATATACTAAATATTATATTAACACATCACATATTCTAGCTTCCCAATGTCTCTCTTGGACTGTTTGTGTTGTGTGTTCTGTTGTATTGTTCATATTCATTATTTATTGGATATATGAGGTGCTGCAGCAAAGAGTCAGAACTAATTCCTTGTGTGTGTAAACAGACTTGGCAAATAAACCTGATTCTGATTATAACCTGAGCGACTTTGACACGGGCCAGATTGCTATGGCCAGACGCCTGATTCAGAGCATCTCTGAAACAGCAAGGCTTGAAGGGAACTCCTGGTCAGCAGTGGTGAGTACCAACAGACAGTGGTCTGAAGAGGGACAGCCCTCAAACCGGTGACAGACTGTTGGGCGCCCAAGGGACATTGATGCGTGAAGGTAACTAAGGTTATCTGGTCTGAACTGACAGGCTTGCAGCATAAGTCACAGTAGTTGTTAATAATGTTTACGGGGGGGAATATGTCACAACACACAGGGCATCGCACCCTGCTGCGTTTGGGGCTGTGTAGCTGCAGACAGTTAGAGTTCACCTGTTCACCCCTGTCCACTATCAAATGCACCTACAACGGGCACGCGAGCAGGACGACCTTGGAGCAGTGGAAGAAGGTCGCCAGGTTTAATGAGTCCCCTTATGTTTTATTTACATGACCGGCCGTGTACGTGTGTACGCTGCTTAACTGGAGAAGTGATGGCACCAGGGTGCACTGTGAGAAGGTGACAAGCAACTGGAGAGAGTGTGAGGATCTGGGTTCTGCTGGGAAACCCTGGGTCTGGGCATTCACGTGGACTGTCATTTGACATGTGCCACCTGCCTAAACATTATTGCAGATCAGGAACACACATTCATGGTAATGGTATTCCTTGATGGCAGTATACTTTTTCAGCAGCATGATATGCTCCGCCAAACTGCAAACATTGTTCAAAAATGGTTTGACGAACCTGAGGAAGAGTTCAGGGTTTTTCCCGGGTCTCTATATTCCTAAGATCTCAATCCTATTGAGCATCTGTGGGATTTGCTGGACCAACAAGTCCAATCCACTTCACAATTTATAGGACTTGACAAATCTGCTGCTAATGTCTGGTGCCAGATACCACAGGATCTTGTAGAGTCCATCCCTTGACGGGTTGGTTCTATTTCGGTGGCACATAGGGAACCAACAGTATATTAGGAATAATGCTATTATAATAATCATTATGTTTTTGCTCATCAGTGTTCACAATAGTGCACGATTTTCATGCAACAGCTGCTATGAGATATTAAACAGTATGTTTCTGAATCGAGTTGCATGATTTATATTTACATATAACATGTCAACAAGTGTGCTGTTTTTAGAAAAATGGTCCAATACAATAACAGGGATATGTTGTCTTACTAATACTGTAACTTTTACTGTAACTAAATGTCTTACCATTACTTTTACTGTAACTAAATGTCTTACCATTACTTTTACTGTAACTAAATGTCTTACCATTACTTTTACTGTAACTGAATGTCTTACCATTACTTTTACCGTAACTAAATGTCTTACCATTACTTTTACCGTAACTAAATGTCTTACCATTACTTTTACCGTAACTAAATGTCTTACCATTACTTTTACTGTAACCAAATGTCTTACCATTACTTTTACTGTAACTAAATGTCTTACCATTACTTTTACCGTAACTAAATGTCTTACCATTACTTTTACCGTAACTAAATGTCTTACCATTACTTTTACCGTAACTAAATGTCTTACCATTACTTTTACTGTAACTAAATGTCTTACCATTACTTTTACTGTAACCAAATGTCTTACCATTACTTTTACTGTAACTAAATGTCTTACCATTACTTTTACTGTAACTAAATGTCTTACCATTACTTTTACTGTAACCAAATGTCTTACCATTACTTTTACTGTAACTAAAACGAAAAATGCAATGGAACATTTTTGTGTGCTGTAAATCACGACATGCATATTTTTTAGCATTTTTAAACACATGCACAGCACTGCGCCTGCTAAACTATGCTTGCTACAAAGCTGGCGAAATCAACAAAAAAAATCAAAAATATGGAGGGTGTTCATTTAAAGCACTAGCAATTATATAGAACTAGATGTTTACAACTGTGTCAATACGCAATCAATCAAGTTAGCCAATTTAGTGTACACAATAACCCTATATAGATTGCAAACTACTGAGCTACATTAGCTAACATTAGCTAACAGATCCTTATGTTTTTCCCTTTTGAAAGCCACTGACTAGATATTCTGTCACTCCTCACATCAAGTTGGCAAGAAGTGGCCTACATCCATCACCATGAACAGGCCAAAATCTGAGAGCCTTCATTTCCTAAAAAAAGAATATTAGAAAATAATTTTGAATACCAGTCTAAAAAAACACTGAGCAACTTCTACAGGTGCACCATTGAGAGTATCCTGTCAGGCTGCATTACTGCTTGGTACGGGAGCTGCACCGCGGCTGACCGCAAGGCCCTACAGAGGGTGGTAAAGACTGCAGAACGCATCATTGGCTACTACCTCCCTTCTGTGCATAGCATCTACCAATCACGATGCCTTTAGAAATCAAGGACAATAACCACCCAGGCCATGGCTTGTTCACCCTGCTCTCATCTGGTCGACGTTACCGCAGCATTGGTACACGCACTTCCAGACTAAAGAACAGTTTCTACACTCCGACCATTAGGCTCCTCAATCAGCAACACTGATTGTACCTATCCAGATCACTTTTATTACAGTATTTAAGTATTTACGGTCTGCACACTGTCCATATTCTCACTCATTATGCATATTTTGTCGCTATGTATATTCCGTATATTGTTGTAAATTGTTTTTATTTTTATTCTACTACGTAGTTGTTGCTTGCCATGTCACAAGAATTTCATTGTGCAGTTTGATGCAAGTCACTCTGTACATGTGACAATAAAACTTTGAATCTTTGAATCTTGAATCTTGAATCTACCTCTGTGACTCAAGGGTTAATTTGAGGGGTAAAGTGATCGTTCATGTTGCCATTTTGTCAATTCAACTTAAGATTTTATATGATACTATTTTCATAACATGTTCATTTTTCTACAACTGTATTATGAAATTAAATCAGTTTCAATTTCTACTCTGGGAGAATGACACATAATTGACAAGCTTGGAATTCTCTAATTTATGAGGACATATGCAATGTAGTATTTGCATAATGTACACTCAAAGATGTATGCAAATTAGATATAATTTGGATATGATTGAATGCTACCTGGATTTGTGTGTGTGTGTCTGTGTGTGGCATGTGTATACAATTATCCTCCAGCTGTACTTTCTGTGCCTGGCTGAGGAGTGATCTTGGGAATTTCTCGGCAGATGGTATCTGAGTAGTGTCCATCTGTCCATTAGGTCGTTAGAAGCAGATCCCCACCTGTGATAATATGTATATTTTCTCATATTATGGATTATCACGTTACAGATTATCATAAAGTTGTTACATCTGTTTTGCAAACATTTTAGTTGCCTAACACTGTGCCGGCAACAGTTTTGGCTGTTGGACCACACACTAAGCAAGGATTGCATAGAATTTACTTCTTTATTGGGTTGCCCAAATAAGATACTAGGAATTTCATCACATGATATTTACACTACAAAGACCGCTTTGGAGTTCGAGCAGTGCAATCAATGAGAGACCACTTATGGTACTGCCCCTTTCGCACAGCCAATCAGGAGCTATCGCTCAGACTGATGTGACACAGATTGGTTGCTGATTAAACAGATTAGTGTTTTCAAGCTTATACCCGGCCCCGGATGCCCTAATCCTAATCAACACCGTATTAACAACATGAAACATGAAGTATAATTAAAAACCTTTTGTGACTCGCGGAAATGACAGCACTGCCAGAATCTACTTCTGTCCTGGTTAGTAAGAATAAAAACACATGAACCAGATCACACAGTGGTATTGATCTATGATGAACAATTGCGAACCACGCACGGATTGTTATTCACTGATGACCAATGGACGACTGATTAGAAATAAGGACAATTATGGTGAATTCAAGTGCAGAAAGCCTGATTTAAATAAGAGCGATTTCAGCACCACTGCCAGCAGTCGTAACAAAGTTCAGAGTTTCAGTACCACATAATTGCAAACTAATCTGGAGGACCAAAACTTGTAACGTCTACCATGTCCTCACAATAGTGCATTTGAAGAAATAAAGACAGAGGAAAGGAAAGAGACAAAATGCTTTTTTTCTTAAATAAGGATCAAATTTGTTGCCAGACAGTGACAAACCGCGGCAGATGGAGGATGTTCTTGTGCTTTACTGTTTACATTCTACTCTTTCACACCTCTTCTCAGCCTACTGAGCTATTTTGTCCCTGACAACAGTGTACATTCCTCTCACCTCACTTGCTGTGGGATCCAACTAATCTGTGAGAGTCTATAAGGCATGCACTGGATCCACAGATAGTACACACTGAAACAAACAATCTGGTAGATCATACAGGTGTCATGAAATACAGCACAAGAGACTCAAGACCAGTGAATATTTAACCAGTTCCCCCGTGGAACACTTCCTGTCTTTGTAAGAGGCATGATTTGCCTGTCCACTGCTCAGATTAATCTGAATTAAGGAAAGAATGAAGGAAATCAAGGATCAGTCATAGTAAACCCATCGGACATCTGCCATGACAGCTGTGCCCTGTGGCTTTATCAAACTACTTCTGGGTGCCTTGTAATTGATTACCTTGCAGTTCCAAAACCACTCTCCCATTGCACTGGATCACTGTCCCTGCAGAGTCCCCATCACCAGCATCTCTGAGTTAAACTCGAACTGATTCGAGGAGGACTGCGACTTCCCACATGAATACAGGCTGGGTGTGCGCTGCTTAAACGACGACGTGTAGCGGTAGAAGCTCCTGTGCCTGTTCTTCAGATACTCCCTGTAGTTCTTGGTGAGCAGGGTGTAGAGGAAGGGGTTAATGCAGCTGTTGCTGTATGTGAGACAGGTCACCAGGTAGTTGATGCATGTGCGCGTGTTGGACGACAGACCCAACTTTCTGCTGTAGTACAAGGAAAACAGTTGCCATATCCAGAAGGGGAGAAAGCACGCCCAGAACACCAGAACTATAGTGAAGATCATCACCAGTACCTTCTGCTTTGGGGAGCGTTTGCTCCTGGTGTTCATTGAGGAGTTCCTCTGCGACTCTAAATACGTGCGCGCCAACTTCGTGTACAGGTACCCGATTATGACACCAGGTGCCATGATGCTTGTGCCAAACAGGACGGTCAGGTAGATCTTATACGCCCGGGGCGCCCAAGTGGGTGCGCACATCCTCTTCACCGCCCCGTCCGGCGCCTTCCTGGTGGTCTCCGTGACGATCACCATCATGGGCACGGAGAGGACCAGGGAGAGCAGCCAGACCCCCCACGCCAGGGCCTTTCGGTAACTCTTGGAGCGCCGGACCGTGTCCAGGGGATTGGTGACGGCCAGGTAGCGCTCCGTGCACATCACCGTGAGCGTGAAGATGCTGGCGTGCATGGTGATCAGGTCCAGGCTCAGGAGGATGCGACAGCCCGCGTCTCCGAAGTACCAGTCCTTGAGGAAGTAGGTGCACACCACGAACGGGATGGTGGAGAGGTACAGGAGGTCCGCGAGCGCCAGATTGATAATGGAGATGTACATGGACGTGGCTAACCGGATGGAGTGACACATCACCACCAGGGTGTACACGTTCCCCGACACGCCGACCAGGTAGACGACCGACAGCAGGGTCCCGAACGTGGAGGTGATGAGCAGCTCGTCCACGGTGCTCCCGGAGCCGCTGATTGGACCCGGCGGACCCCCATTCTGGCGCACCGACCGGTTCTGGTTCATAGCGCAGTCTGTGTACAGCCTATATTAGGTCCCGGCTGTTGTTCCAATAGAGTGTTTATGGCGGAGAAGTTAAAAAAAGACGCGTCAGTTTAGTTAGTCATTGATGCGCACCGGAGGAGGTTTTGTTTTAACCCGCGGATATCTGCCTCCCTGCGCGCGCGGCTGCAGCTCCTCTCTGCTCCTCTCTGCTCCTCTCTGCTCCTCTCTGCTCCTCTCTGCTCCTCTCTGCTCCTCTCTGCTCCTCTCTGCTCCTCTCTGCTCCTCTCTGCTCCTCTCTGCTCCTCTCTGCTCCTCTCTGCTCTTGTTGACGTCAGTCAGCGAACGGTTCCCCAGCCACTCCAAGACTTCGCATAAAACACATTTCACATTAAAAAACGAATAAAATCAATTTAATCAATTGAATGTACTGCACATAGAGTTTGTATGAGGAAACAGGGACATGTGAGAAAGACATGTGAGAGAGACACGTGGGAGAGACAAGTGAGAGAGACAAGTGAGAGAGACAAGTGAGAGAGACATGTGAGAGAGACAAGTGAGAGACAAGTGAGAGAGACAAGTGAGAGACAAGTGAGAGAGACAAGTGAGAGAGACAAGTGAGAGAGACAGGTGAAAGAGACATGTGAGAGAGACATGTGAGAGAGACAAGTGAGAGAGACATGTGAGATAGAACATTGTTATTATATCAATAAAGTCAGTCCATCTATTAAACCATATCATTAATTATTATCTTCAGGATTTGCATTTCTTTAAATATTATTAATATAAAATGAAACAAGGGTCACACTTGGCTGTAGGGTTATGTGGTCAGTATTATAGGGTCACACTAGGTGGTCAGTATTATAGGGTCACACTAGGTGGTCAGAATTATAGGGTCACACTAGGTGGTCAGTATTATAGGGTCACACTAGGTGGTCAGTATTATAGGGTCACACTAGGTGGTCAGAATTATAGGGTCACACTAGGTGGTCACTATTATAGGGTCACACTAGGTGGTCAGTATTATAGGGTCACACTAGGTGGTCAGTATTATAGGGTCACACTAGGTGGTCAGTATTATATGTTCACACTTGGCTGTAGGGTTAGGTGGTCAGTATTATATGTTCAGACTTGGCTGTAAGGTTAGGTGGTCAGTATTATATGTTCACACTTGGCTGCAGTGTTATGTGGTCAGTATTATATGTTCACACTTGGCTGTAGGGTTATGTGGTCAGTATTATATGTTCACACTTGGCTGTAGGGTTATGTGGTCAGTATTATAGGGTCACACTTGGCTGTAGGGTTATGTGGTCAGTATTATATGTTCACACTTGGCTGTAGGGTTATGTGGTCAGTATTATAGGGTCACACTCGGCTGTAAGGTTATGTGGTCAGTATTATATCTTCACACTTGGCTGTAGGGTTATGTGGTCAGTATTATATGTTCACACTTGGCTGTAAGGTTAGGTGGTCAGTATTATAGGGTCACACTTGGCTGTAGGGTTATGTGGTCAGTATTATATGTTCACACTTGGCTGTAGGGTTATGTGGTCAGTATTATATGTTCACACTTGGCTGTAGGGTTATGTGGTCAGTATTATAGGGTCACACTCGGCTGTAAGGTTATGTGGTCAGTATTATATGTTCACACTTGGCTGTATGGTTATGTGGTCAGTATTATATGTTCAGACTTGGCTGTAAGGTTATGTGGTCAGTATTATATGTTCACACTTGGCTGTAGGGTTATGTGGTCAGTATTATAGGGTCACACTTGGCTGTAGGGTTATGTGGTCAGTATTATATGTTCACACTTGGCTGTAGGGTTATGTGGTCAGTATTATATGTTCACACTTGGCTGTAGGGTTATGTGGTCAGTATTATATGTTCACACTTGGCTGTAGGGTTATGTGGTCAGTATTATATGTTCACACTTGGCTGTAGGGTTATGTGGTCAGTATTATAGGGTCACACTTGGCTGTAGGGTTATGTGGTCAGTATTATATGTTCACACTTGGCTGTAGGGTTATGTGGTCAGTATTATATGTTCACACTTGGCTTTAAGGTTTAGGTGGTCAGTATTAAATACATGTACAGGGAATAATTTAGCAGACTATCCACAGCAACATATAATACTGAGTGCATACATTATCAAATTTGTAAAAAATGTTTGGAATGCGATGGTGTATGCAATTTCATTTAGAACTTAAGAAGAGAAGGATTAGACCAGACGTACAGTTTGTTTTTTCGTACATCTGCATAATTAGCATTAATTAATCTTAACACATTATGTTTTCAACTTTGCAAACTAGAGAGACCAAACGAACTTTGTTTCACATGTTTGAGCTAACCGTGACAACATTCATTTGCATAAGGTCTCATTATACACATTTTTACTCTCCAACAGCTTTTTCTCTTCATCTACCTCTCCACTGTTTGACTTGAAAGTGTGAAGTATTCTTTTAGTACAATCCAGAAGCCCCAGAGTAAAGTTCAAATCTAGCATGGGAGGAGACAGAATGGTCTGGTGAATCCACATACCAAAAATTAAGATAATCTTTTGAACATTAATTAAAATATGTAAATAGTATTTACATAGTATCAGTATTTTAATATATTTTTTTACATCCGAAATCACATTATAGGATACGTGCGTATACGTTTCCGTTATGGACAGGAGTAGGTTATGGAATGTTGTCTGTAGATAATGATTGATGGCAGTGTGGCTAAGTACAATAAGTGGTACAGGAGCTGTGTGTGTGTGTTTAAAACTTCTCATATCCAGCTTTCTAACCTTCAATTAGTTGCAAATATTTTTTAGTATCACTAGGAGGTAATGATGTAGATTATATACAGAGGGAGACATTTGTTCATCCCCTGCTGATATTGTACGTTTGCCCACCTACATGATCAGTCTATAATTTTAATGGTACGTTTATAACTCCTGTCCATCAGCAATATTTCTGGCTCCCAGATGTCTTTTATGCAGGTAACAAACTGAGATTAGTAGCACTCCCTTCAAGAGAGTGCTTCTAATCTCAGATCCTATAAAATACACCTGGGAGCCAGTCTTGCTGATTGAGAGGAGATCAAATACTTATTTCACCGAGTAAAACGCAAATTGATTTATAACTTATTTGAAATGCATTATTCTGGATTTTTATTATTTTTCTGTCTCTTATTTTGTTTTAAATAAACCCACCTTTAAAATTATAGACTGATCATGTCTTTGTGCAAGCGTACAACATAAGGGAATCTAATAATTTCTACTGTATCCATGGTGTAGCAGAAACAAATGAATCCTGTTTTTTGTAAATTCAAGATTAAACTATGGCAACCCTCGAAGGCACTTAGAGGAGCAATATGTAAAAAGTATTAATCTTGTGAGTTTAGCAGAATAACAACTACAATCTAGATTACATTCAAATCCAATCCCTCCTACGCGGAGATGTAAAGTTAGTTTCATCATCTTAATCAAAACCTAGGTCCAAATGGCACACAGCAAAATAACCATTTGTGATTTCTGTGTAAAACATAATCCTGGGACTCAGTGGAAATAAGCCATTCACATGTGTCCAATACCAAAATGTGGTCTTTTCCAGTCTTTTGATGCTGTAGATTGCCAGGAGAGACAGATGTCTTTAAATTCGGAAAAGCCAGCGGAACAAGCTTGGAAGAGCAAAGGGAACATGTCATTTTCACTCTGACACACATTGGCAGAGTTAGAAACAAATTTGTACGTGTTGTCAGTGGAAATTGTCTCAAAAACAATTGCCATGACCGAAAGTCTGGAGCTACAAACACACAAGATACATTATTAGAATGAAATGAGTTGTAGTTCAGACACAGGGAGAGTATGTGCTGCTTTTGGGGAACCAAAAATTAGCGTGAAGGTGGGAAAAAGGTTGTCTTATCATCTGGCTGTTGTTAGATTATCTGTCTTGCTCTGCAATTAGTGGATGAGGTGCGTCCGGAAAAAGTCATGTGTGAAACTAAAGAGCTTGCAGTCTGTTCATTGTGACAGTGGGAAAGATTCAGGGAAGGTGGTGCTTCTAACTCTGTTCATATTAGAGTGTGTGGGGGTGCTGTTAAGGTTCCTTTGGTGCTT
The DNA here is from genome assembly GCA_029465975.1 of Dallia pectoralis. Classification (NCBI taxonomy): domain Eukaryota; kingdom Metazoa; phylum Chordata; class Actinopteri; order Esociformes; family Umbridae; genus Dallia; species Dallia pectoralis. The sequence goes on along the minus strand of CM055759.1, from coordinate 10,966,601 downwards.
CTAACTCTGTTCATATTAGAGTGTGTGGGGGTGCTGTTAAGGTTCCTTTGGTGCTTCTAACTCTGTTCATATTAGAGTGTGTGGGGGTGCTGTTAAGGTTCCTTTGGTGCTTCTAACTCTGTTCATATTAGAGTGTGTGGGGGTGCTGTTAAGGTTCCTTTGGTGCTTCTAACTCTGTTCATATTAGAGTGTGTGGGGGTGCTGTTAAGGTTCCTTTGGTGCTTCTAACTCTGTTCATATTAGAGTGTGTGGGGGTGCTGTTTAGGTTCCTTTGGTTCTTCTAACTCTGTTCATATTAGAGTGTGTGGGGGTGCTGTTAAGGTTCCTTTGGCCACCAGTTGGATCCCGGCTCATGTTGGAGTAACGAATGAGGAGGTGGATGCTGTAGCTAAATAGACCTTAGGACATGAGCATGTTTAAACAGAAATTCCACAGTGACAAGACAAAGCTAAAGGGTTAATCAAATATGTGCCAATGTCCAACACCATAATTGTATAATAACTTTTTTATTTGAATCAGGAGAACATTCACATGTTTGGAACATGTGAATGTGTTTAGTTTTGCTGAAGGACACCCACAACCGAAAAGCTAAAGCTTAGCAATGAAATGAACGAATCCCCTTCCATAAGAGCTCTAACAAATTAATTCCTTAAAAAAAACTCACATTTATCTCAAGCCTGTTGCAGCTTCAGCCTCGGCTCTTCCGACTCTTCCCCTGAGCAGGGGGCAGCAGATGCCCGAGGTGCCTCAACACAACACCAGATGACATCCCAGGTGGAGCTGGGCTGGACTGGGCTGGGCTGGGCTGGTACTGGGCTGGGCTGGTACTGGCCCAGCTGGCTAAAGGTTTTGCCCTAATCCTGCAAAGCATCACATTAACTTACTCCTGCTTGTGGTTTATATCCGTCAGAATCAGTCTTGCAATGAAAGCCCACGCAAATGACACAGTCACATTGTTTCTAGATTCTTAGCTGGAGCCAGGGCTTTCTTCTATAGCACTTGTAATGTCAGTTCATTGTACTCCCCTCAGGCTTGTGTCGTTGAAGAGATCTCATCTCATCTCCCTCATCTCATCTTCAACCGCTTATCCGGAGTCGGGTCGCGGGGGTAGCAGCTCTAGCAGGGGACCCCAAACTTCCCTTTCCCGGGCAACATTAGCCAGCTCTGACTGGGGAATCCCGAGGCGTTCCCAGGCCAGTGTGGAGATATAATCTCTCCACCTAGTCCTGGGTCTTCCCCGAGGTCTCCTCCCAGCTGGACGTGCCTGGAACACCTCTCTAGGGAGGCGCCCAGGTGGCATTCGTACAAGATGCCCGAACCACCTCAACTGGCTCCTTTCTATGCAAAGGAGCAGCGGCTCTACTCCGAGTTCCTCTCGGATGACTGAGCTTCTCACCCTATCCCTAAGGGAGAGGCCAGCCACCTTTCTGAGAAAACCCATTTCGGCCGCTTGTACCCGCGATCTAGTTCTTTCGGTCATGACCCAGCTTTCATGACCATAGGTGAGGGTAGGAACAAAGATTGACCGGTAGATCGAGAGCTTTGCCTTTCGGCTCAGCTCTCTTTTCGTCACAACGGTGCGGTGAAGCGAATGCAACACCGCCCCCGCTGCTCCGATCCTCCGACCAATCTCCCGCTCCATTGTTCCCTCACTCGCGAACAAGACCCCGAGGTACTTGAACTCCTTCACTTGGAGTAAGGAATCATTCCCTACCCGGAGTAGGCACTCCACCGGTTTCCTGCTGAGAGTCATGGCCTCAGATTTAGAGGTGCTAACCCTCATCCCAGCCGCTTCACACTCAGCTGCGAACCGATCCAGTGAGTGCTGAAGGTCACCGACCGATGAGGCCATCAGGACCACATCATCCGCAAAAAGCAGTTGAAGAGATCTGTGTGGGCTATATTTAGCATTGTCTCAGGGTAGTTAGTTAGTTGTCTTTGATGTTAAGTTTGTGATCTTCGTGTGTTTGGCAAAGTAGGTGGGGGCTAACCATTACCTTTGAACTATATGACCTGTCAACTGCTTACTGTCCCTGTCGCTCCATTGCTGATGTGTATTTATAAGTGGTGACAAGCGATGACCAATGATTGGCTTTATAATCATGTGTTTGGGAATTAAACACTTTGTCATCATTGGCCTATTTAGAGAACAAAGAACAGTGGTTATAACAACAGCCTCCCTTCACTCTCTGGTTTTATGATTTTGTTCAAAGAACATTATGACAGATTAACACATATGAAGCGAATAATGTTGATTGTAACCTAAAAAGTACACGTTCTACTGTGGCACCAGAATGCGATGGAACCCGGATGCGATGATGGTGGAGGGAGTGTGATGCTCTGGGCAATACTTGGAAACCCTGAGTCCCGGCATTCACGGGGATGTAAATTTGACACGTTTCACCCACCTAAACATAGTTACAGACCAGTGACACCCCTTCATGCCAATTACATTCCCTTGAGGCAGTGTCCTTTTTTAGCAGAATAATTAACCTTGCCACAATGCACACATTGTTCTGAATACTTTAAGGACCATGATGAAGAGTTTAAATTGTCGCCCTGGCCTCTGAATATTCCATATCTAAGTCTGATTCAGTATCTGTCACAATTCCGAGTCCACCAGGGACATCTAGTGGGCTAGGAGGGTGTTGAAGCATTCTAGCTGATTTAGGTACAGCTGTTTAACATTTCGGTTTAATTAAAGTATCACGGTTGTAGGGGACTTGGTGATTATGTTTGTATAAAAGTCACTGGATCTGTATGCACATTTGTTGGTTATTATTTATTACAATGTCACAATGTTAGTTAGAGGTGAGTGTTTGTATTTGAAAAGTGTTTATGTTGTTTGAATTGTTTATAAGGTCATGAATACGCGAAATTTCATGTCAAGTTAGTGTTTTTCGCCATTCACGTTTTTTTCTTTGTCTTTTGAACGGATACCTGGCTCTGCACACGGCTTTCCTGCACTATACCTCCACAGTTTGTTACAATCTGTGTGATGTGATGATTCCAAAACAACGATCCACAGCGATTCCACCTCGCAACCTCAGGACTAAAATGATCTTTTGTGTGACCCCCTTCAGGGGTCGAGTAACCTCCATGCCTCTGCGAGTCGGCGCTGTTTTAGAGACAGAGGACCAATAGTTTATCCCCTACCTAAATGTCTCTGTGTGTTGTTCGTTTATTCCTGGCTCCCCTGATTACTTTTTTATTTTTCATAATCTGACAGTCATTCATTAAAGACAAACGTTCTATCTTTGTTAATCTCTTATATACCTCGTTACCGGGCTTTACCTCTTCCTCTACCATTTATCAGGTGTGCCCCAGACACTAGAGAAAAACGGTGAAAGCTACCCTTCGGGAACCTGTTATCCAACCATAAAAAGGCATATCCGACTGTAAAGGTTATAGGTATTTATATTCTCTTTCACACATGTAGAGTATCTGTGGAGCAGGTTTCTCTTTATGTCCTAGGGTAGTCTAGTGATTTAAGGCGCTCAGCCAGACATATATGTTGTAGCCGTGATGGGTTTGAATCAAGCCTACGGCCCATTTGATTATTCCATCAATTTAACGGCTTGTATCTCTACAATCAAATAAAAAAATAGATTTTGAATACATGCACCAATTCTCTGAAAAATAAAATAAATGAGAATCAGGTTAAAAGATATATTTAGCTCCTATTCATAGCTTTGAAAGCAATGTTTTATTTAACATTTGACATCAATCTATATTACAGTGGATCAGACCACGAGGTGATTTTGACACTTTTATCTAAGCTTTGCCGTCTGATTGATCACGCAGTTTGTCAACCAATACTCGATTTTATCCCATTCCACAATCTCCATCACTCTCAACACACATTCACACACTGACCTTCCATCTTGTCATTCCGCTATCTTTTACATTTTTTGTGTATATTCAGCACTGTATACATGTCTGTGACAGTGATTGGTGTGTTATTAATTCATATTTTAACATTTACTCTAGTTCTCCTGCACAATGGGCATCAATCCCGGGCCTTCAAATTTCATGCTCATAAACTGTAACTGAGAAGAAATTACGACAGGTACACAGATTAAATGGTGTGGAGCTAATGTGAAATTGTTAAGATCTAATCATTATTACATGATCTGTCATTGAAAGTATTACTGACACAAGCAAGGTTTCCAGCTAATTGGTTTTAGTCCTACAATTTGCATAATTTGCATATACTAAACCTTCCAACGCAAAATCTGTAAATGTTTTCAATAGTGTGGTGTGATTCCACCAAAAGGGCATCATGCACAGATAATCCATAAAAGCAGTATTATGGTTAGCGGTTTGCGTTGGTGTATGACATAAAAGTGAAAAGTTTTGTTTCAATGCTTTTTTAAAGTTAAACTGTGTTATATTGCAAATATGCCCACTCTGGTTTTGGAACCTGCATCTAGACTACAGTTTCAAAAAGCCTAGTGTTAAATGCTAAACTACAAAATTTAAGTTATTACCATTACTACAACATTAAAGTTATTACGGCAGCCACATGTAAATCATTATTTTGCCAGAATAGACGCTAAATACAAGACAAGAAGCATTCATCATTTTCTGCCATTTCACCTTCATTTTACACAAACAAAAAGGTTATGTCAAACATACAAATTGTCAATTGAGACATTCAGTTTCCATAATATCTGTTCTGAGATTTTTTTAAATGGCACGTCTTTACTTTGGTAAAAACAGTGGATGGAAATGTTATTACAGGAAGTGTTATACACTCACCTAAAGGATTATTAGGAACACCATACTAATACTGTGTTTGACCCCCTTTTGCCTTCTGAACTGCCTTAATAATACGTGGCATTGATTCAACAAGGTGCTGAAAGCATTCTTTAGAAATGTTGCCCCATATTGATAGGATAGCATCTAGCAGTTGATGGAGATTTGTGGGATGCACATCCAGGGCACGAAGCTCCCGTTCCACCACATCCCAAAGATGCTCTATTGGGTTGAGATCTGGTGACTGTGGGGGCCATTTCAGTACAGTGAACTAATTGTCATGTTCAAGAAACCAATTTGAAATGATTCGAGCTTTGTGACATGGTGCATTATCCTGCTGGAAGTAGCCATCAGAGGATGGGTACATGGTGGTCATAAAGGGATGGACATGGTCAGAAACAATGCTCAGGTAGGCCGTGGCATTTAAACGATGCTCAATTGGCACTAAGGGGCCTAACGTGTGCCAATAAAACATCCCCCACACCATTACACCACCACCGCCAGTCTGCACAGTGGTAACAAGGCATGATGGATCCATGTTCTCATTCTGTTTACGCCAAATTCTGACTCGACCATCTGAATGTCTCAACAGAAATTGAGACTCATCAGACCAGGCAACATTTTTCCAGTCTTCAACTGTCCAATTTTGGTGATCTGGTGCAAATTGTAGCCTCTTTTTCCTATTTGTAGTGGAGATGAGTGGTACCCGGTGGGGTCTTCTGCTGTTGTAGCCCATCTGCCTCAAGGTTGTGCGTGTTGTGGCTTCACAAACGCTTTGCTGCATACCTCGGTTGTAACGAGTGGTTATTCCAGTCCAAGTTGCTTTTCTAGTAGCTTGTATCATTCTCCTCTGACCTCTAGCATCAACAAGATATTTTCGCCCACAGGACTGCCGCATATTGGATGTTTTTCCCTTTTCACACCATTCTTTGTAAACCCTAGAAATGGTTGTGTGTGAAAATCCCAGTAACTGAGCAGATTGTGAAATACTCAGACCGGCCCGTCTGGCACCAACAACCATGCCACGCTCAAAATTGCTTAAATCACCCATTCTGGCATTCAGTTTGGAGTTCAGGAGATTGTCTTGACCAGGACCACACTCCTAAATGCATTGAAGCAACTGCCATGTGATTGGTTGCTTAGATAATTGCATTAATGAGAAATTGAACAGGTGTTCCTAATAATCCTTTAGGTGAGTGTATTTTCTTGGATTGTTGACAAATCAACAACTTATCTCAATCCTGTAACTACATGAGTAGAAAAAAAGATTTGCAAAAAAGTTTATAATTGTGTTCAGACTTCTCTACACAATTCTTAAACCAATGAAAACCATAGCGGCAAAACCCCCCCAAAAAAACAACCCCCCACTGCATGTGAACAGATTGCTTCAGGCAGCAAGTATCGACTGCTCCCCTTTTATTTTTTAAATCAATAACTGTATCTATTCTATGCCACTTCTGGTTTTAGAAGGTAAACACCACACCTTGGCCCTCATTTATAATTCTTGTGTAGAAACGGGCGTATATGTTGGCGTAAGATTGTGCTTACACTCCTCTCACCACCTGATTTATGAAGCTGTGCGTACCGTTGAAATCCAGGTGTACGCAATACCTGCCCTTGATAAATGCCGCGGCTGAAAACGATCGTCATTAGAATAACACGCCCCTATATATTCAAGTCTCCGCCTCCCCCACGCCCTCATTTTACGCCATGGACACACGGAAGACGGCAAAGAAGAGAAACTTATCCGACGTGGATGATCAAATGACCTATCACAATGCATTATTTTACAGCACGTGTTTTGAAACAATTAGCATTTAATTTCGTTTCACGCCACATGTATTGGGGTGTACAATAGTGATGATGATGTGATGTGGAGTAACATTCATTCACATTAATAATTGCATGACAATTTGTAATATTCTTATTATTATTATTTTTATTATTAATGACGCTTATTGTTATTTAGAATGTCATTTTTATTATTTTTATTATTATTATTTAAAAGAAGAAGAATGTCATTTTTATTATTTGTATTATTATTATTATTATTTAAAAGAAGAAGAATGTCATTATTATTATTTGTATTATTATTATTATTTAAAAGAAGAAGAATGTCATTTTTATTATTTTGTCAGTCTGAATTATTTTTTGGTCGAAAGCCTTTCATTACTGAACGTCTCCGGTTACGTATGTATGTACCTTAGTTCCCTGAGGGGAACCAGACGCTGCGTGAAAACGCTATGGGAACGCTCTGCGTGAGTGCGTCATGAAGCACATGTGTAATCAGTCCAATGGCGTGACGGAACGTCACAGACGGGTGACGTCGCGACCAGGAAGTCATAAAAGCACCCCTAATTACCGGCACCTTCAGTTTCTGATGGGCTGAAGCAAGTGCCAAGGGCATGCTGGGAGAATGGCACAGACACGCAGTGTCTCGTTCCCCTCAGGGAACTAAGGTTACATACGTAACCGGAGACGTTCCCTATCAGGGAACTTCGAGCTGGGTGAAAACGCTATGGGAACGCCACTACCCACTTCGCCATACGAGCAAGTGTCCGCCATGTGAAGTCAGAGCGCACATTCGGACGAAAGCACGACCGAAGTGCGACCAAAGGACCTCCACCACCTCGGGATGGAGTCTCCACTCCCCGGGCCTCGGCCCCTGCCTCGACAGGGTGTCTGCCCCCTGATTTAGGTACCCCGGGATAAAAATGGTCCTTAAAGAAAGGAGCTTCCCGTGGGACCACAGAAGGACCTGGCGGGCCAGATTGTAAAGTGGGCGTGAGCGCAGACCCCCCTGGTGGTTGATGTAAAAAAACACCGATGTGTTGTCCGACCGGACAAGAACATGATGACCCCTTAGGTCTGGGAGGAAGTGCTTCAGAGCCTGGTAAACTGCCAGCATCTCTAGCCAATTTATGTGCCATGATAGCTGATGGCCCCGCCAGAGCCCATGAGCTGGGCAACCACAGGGGGGTCAAACACCCCCAGCGTTTTGACCCCCCCTGTCAGGGTCTAGACAAAGCCTTCTTGGGTGTAGCGACAGGCCTCGGAACTGTCCTACCCCTCGAAGGCCCCGCCTGTGAGCGTCGCCCCCCGGCCCACTCATCGTGTGGGGGCGCCCGAGTAGCAACACTTACTCTCTGCTGCGCCCGGTGTGCCGTGCTCCGCGCCGGGCGGGGCTGCCCCCGTCCGACAGCCCCTGCGACACGGCTACGACGGGGGAGAAATTTCTGGAAGGCAGCCGCCTGCCTTCTTTCCTCCTGAAACTTCTCGACGACCGAGCCAATAGCAGGGCCAAAGAGGCCGTCGGGGGAAAGAGGCGCGTCCAGAAGGAAGGCTTTCTCTCTATCTCTCATATCAGAGAGGCTTAGCCAGAGATGCCTCTCCGTAGCCACCAAGGCTGCCATAGCACGGCCCACTGATTTGGCCGTCTCCTTAGTGGCACGAAGTGACAAATCCGCCGCCTGACGAAGTTCTCGAACATCGTCAGGACTTACAGTCTCCCCCTGAGCCCCGTCGCTAAGCAGCTCTGCCTGATATGCCTGTAGAATAGACATAGTGTGCAGGCAGGAAGCTGCCTGACCCGCCGCCGAATAAGCTTTGCCCACCAGCGCTGAAGTAGTCTTCAACGCCTTGGAGGCCAATGCCGGTGTCCTCAGAGACGATGCCGCGGGAGATAAATGGCTAGCCAGTATCTCCTCCGCGACCGGCATCGGTCCGTACCCATGAACATTAGCCTCGGCAACGAGACGGTCGCAATGCTTACAGCTAGCCTCTTCCAAGGCTAGCCGAGCATGCTCCTCTCCCAAACAAACTACGCACAGAACATGTGTGTCCCGGCCCGTGAGAAAGCGGTTGCAGGGAGAAGCACACTGTCTAAAACGCCGCTCGGTTGCCATAATCGCGGTGAGCTCTTGTACATAAATGCAAAGAAAATTTCGGAATTAACAACGTAATAGCAGAAACCCGCAAGGACTGTCACAACATGCACTTGCTGAAGCAACAAAAAACTGAAGGTGCCGGTAATTAGGGGTGCTTTTATGACTTCCTGGTCGCGACGTCACCCGTCTGTGACGTTCCGTCACCTGTCTGTGACGTTCCGTCACGCCATTGGACTGATTACACATGTGCTTCATGACGCACTCACGCAGAGCGTTCCCATAGCGTTTTCACGCAGCTCGAAGTTCCCTGATAGGGAACCCATATTTTTCCCTGAACATATCAGACAACGAGGGTGCATGCCCCTCTTCTCTTTTTTTCTGCGCTCTGATCTCCTGCTCCGTGCGCTGCTCCGTCTCCACGCGGGTTCTCCGCATCCATCGCCGTCTGGATCATTTCTCTTGCGTTGTTTTTCTGCGCATTTCCGCACTAACTCAAAACGTGCGTACATGTACACCACATCCTGAGCTGGCGTAGGATTTGAGCGTGCCGTACGCCAACGTCCATATTGATAAATCTCAAAGTCACCGTGGTTTTGGGTGTACGCCAGGTGTACGCTGGAAATTTGGTGTACGCACTTTTGATAAATGAGGGCCCTTGTGAGTACAGAAACGAGCAACGACCTACGGCTGTAAGATAGCCTTATATTGTCGACGTGTCTCAATCATGTCTACTGCATGACGACCAGCAGTACTATTAACACAGGCTATATGTTAAATGACCCCACTAAGATCATTTCCTTGCCACTACAGAAGGCAGCATGTTATTTTAGTCTATTGATGGAAACAACGCATGTTAATGTGCTAAATAAATCGTATTATTCAATATTTTCAATGCCATGGGAGACAATAAAATGCATCCTGGGATTTATTGCGCAAATATTATCCAATGTGTCTTTCTCGTCGTTATAAGCAACAGTTGAGCTAGCTAACAAACAACAAAGATCGGAAAAAAATGAAATAGTAATCGGCGGATATGACCGTGAGCACAAGCCAGGCCGGACTAGCTATAGTCGGGATGGGTGGTGAGGAAGAGGTGCTTGGTGAGGCTAGAATTGTAAAACTAGCGAAAGTGGAACTGATGGCCTTTTTATCTACAAAAGCTGACATTATGCAATAAATGGCATTATGCAATGAATGTGGATACAAAAATGAAACAGCACATTTATTGCATTAGCACATTATTGCTTCTCAAAAGATGACGAAAGTCGTTACAGCAATGCACCTTTTATGACCTAGCCCGCAACAATAGCTAGTGGTAATGCTGGGCACTCCTTTACCAAACTGGATATAATTCAGTCATAGCTGTGGAGTGGCATGGGTCAGGAGAGACTGAGTGGGTGAGTCATTCTGTCCATTAAAAACACCAGGAACAGGAGGATCATGGATTTGAATGCCATGCATAGTCAACGACTTAGCAGAGTGCAAGGCCGGTCAAATGCCATGAAATGAGGGAGAAGGTTTTAGAGGGCAGGCTACCAAGACAGCCTTGATAAATCAATCATTCATTTACATGGCTTGTCAATCTAGGACTCTGCTCGATCTACTGTATCTGTAGAAACCATGTTCTGGTGCACTCAGCCATTTCGTTGTCATCTTAGCCTATAGGTTTAACTAGGCCATAAAGATAATAATAAGCAAAAACCCAACAGATTCTGTTAAAAGGCATGCTGCTATTTAAGCAATATTTTGAATGCTCTACTTGAATGATTGGCTGTTGTTTTTGCTATCTATGCCTTCATTATCTGAAATTCCTGTATTTCAGTTTTGTCGCTGTGCATAACTTCTGCAAGCATGGTCATTAGCTGTTCAACACACGGTCTAACCAATGAAATGATTACAATTTTAAGGGAAATGTGGGTGGTGATACGGGGCCATAACCTTATTGGATGCCCGGGGCCCTTCATAATTAGCAACGCTACTGAATTGGTTTTCTCTCCTGTTGTATCTTCAAAATGTCTTCCCTTGACGATTGTTTTTTGGGCTCAAAAACTACCCAAGTTGAGCTCAGCTCCATGCTAATTGGCAAATAGGTATATTAGAAAAATATTGCAATGTCCCGAGCTGGGACAAATAAGGCGAGTCAGTCACGACTGTCCAAATAAACATAGGTTTATTTCCTAACTAGGCCATTGTTCTGGCCACAGACTATAAACACTGACAGTATATTAAAGAAAATGAAGGTTAATAGGTTCTAGGCTCAGGTGCATACAGAAACAAAACAGAGGGCCAAGATTCTACAGTAGCCCCTATTTATCACCTTAAAACCTTGTGAGATTACCCAACGGACAGGATAAGAAACTTAACACATACACAACAGTAACACGAAACCAGAACAAATAGAACCCCCATACCAGGGCATTGCAATACATTAGGAAAGCAGTCATCAATAAATGGAATGGGGCAGGCAACAAGATGTTGTCAGCATCAGACCCATGCCCTTGTGTGCTGAGATTGGGTGCTGCTTTACTGCATATGAATTATATCTTCTCTAGTAGAGGCATTGCCATTTGTGAATTGAAGGAACATTATAAAAAAACAGATAATGGAAATAAAAGGTATATTTAGTATTTCAATTTTGTAAAAATATTTTGTGAAACTTGGCTTTAAAAGACTGAAATGTATCACTGCTTGAGAAGCTTAAACATGCATATTAAATATCGCATAAGGGCTTCTTGTGAGAAGTGATTGTTTCAACTCCACTGAAGGAATTGATATCTTAAAACAAATGTGTTGAATATATACTGTATGCTGTAATAGAATACTTTATTCTTTAATTGCAGTGTTTCAACCATTGCAGTGTATTTTAACCATTTGTCTTGTTTTAAACAATTGTGGGTGCCAGTTTAGATAATGCATAGTTCACAAACTTTAATTAAATGTATCTGTAATTGAACAAATTGTAACTGCAATTAACTGTAAATAAACTAAGCTCAAAGACACAATTTAAAATGTCATGCATTTTTGCAAGTCTATTCCACACATATCATCATCAATTATTTGATGCAGCATGCTGACAACACGACTTCTGACAGCAGATTTCTGTTAACATGAAAGCGTACTGTAGAGTATATGAAATTGCAGTTCCGGAGAATCATTAATAAACTCAATGAGCCGACAGCAGTAGTGGCTAGGAAATCTGTGGCCATCTGGGGAACTAAGCTCAGAAAACTGCTTCAAACGTATAGACTCTCTCCTGGTTGTTGTTTGTTCATGATACATGTAGGTATTCTAAGTAAGAAGGGGTGGCTATTTTTAAAGACAATTTGTAATGTTAATTCAGTACATTCAGAACCAGACCAGTTCACTTTCTCCACATTTTGTTACATTACAGCCTTTGCCTGAATTGGATTACATTACTTTTCTTTCATTAATCTATACACAGAACACTTTATGAAAAATATTAGCAAATGTATTTAAAAAATACCACAGTTACATAGCCCCCTTGCTATTACAGTCAAAATTTAGCTGAAGTACATCCTGTTTGCATTGACCATTCCTGAGATATTTCTATAATTTCACCTCAGAATCAGGTTTATTTGCCAAGTCTGTTTACACAAACAAGCAATATGTTCTGAACCCCTAGCTGCAGCATTTAGAACACACATTTAAAACATACACGAACAGAGCAAAACACATAACGCGAACAGTCTGACAAGAGACCATGCCTAGTTAGCATATGTAATGGGTAAATATAGTATGTGGTATATGAATCTGAATGAATAGTGCAAGGGAGCAATGTATATATGTATGAGCAGATGGGGGGGTGCCAGTTTGTACTTTTTGAGCTGCCACAGGCGGTACAATCTTAGTTGTGTTTTCTTAGTGAGAGAAGAGATGTTCAGCTCCCACTTGAGGTCCTGGGCGATGGTGTTGCCCAGGAAGCGAAATGACTCCATTAAGTTGACAGGGGAGGCCCTCAGGACAATGGGACGAAGGTCAGCTGGGCTTCTCCTAAATTCCACTCTCATCTCCACTGTCTTTATAACATTGAGCTCCATGTTATTAAAACTGCAACCAGGACACCAGCCGGTCAATTTCCTCCCTGTAGGCGGTCTCGTCCCCATCAGAGATGAGACCAATGAGGGTGGTGTCGTCTGCAAACTTCAGAATCGGCAAACCTTTAGCAAATTAAACCAATAAACTGATAAAAAGTCTCTGAGTAGCGATGTTCCTCATCCAATCAGACAGAGCTTGAGGGGATCTGCAGAGAATACAGGTGTGCCAAGCTTGTAGGGCCATGCAAAGGAAGTTTAGGTCATGCAAAGGAAAACTTTAGGCTGTATTACTGCGAAAGATGCTTTAATCAAATAGTGGAGACGGAATACTTATGCAGATGTCATGTATCCTTCAGGGATATTTAATCAACCTATTTTTCTTGGTCATTATCGGATATTGAGTGAGGATGGATGAGGAAATCAATTTCATCCGTCTATAACTTAACATGCGTGATGACTAGAATGACTAGTCGTCCTCATCTCGTTCTTTTTGTGTTGTACTCCCCTGGTCCTTGTTTTGTTGATTAGTATTTGTATTTAGTTCCCTCTGTTTCTGAGTTTGGGTGAAGTGCATTGTTTGATGTTACGTCCGTGTAGGTGTGTGTTACGTGTGTGTTATGTGTGTTACGTGTGTGTTACGTGTGTGTTACGAGTGTGTTATATGTGTGTTACATGTGTGGCTCTGTCATATCCTCTCATGGCCTCTCCTATCACTGCTATGTAGATGATACCCAACACCCAGGTAGCATCCCGTATCTTTGCATATCTGACTGACATCTCGGCCTGGATGTCTGCACACCATCTGAAACTCAACCTAGGTAAAACTGAACTGCTCTTCTTCAAAGGAAGAGCCTGCCCGCTCCAGGATCTGTCCATTAGGGTGGTCACAGTCCCTGCTACCCAATGTGGGAAAAACCTTGGCGTGACCCTTGACAACTCCCTCTCATTTTCTGCACACATCAAGGCGGTGTCCCGGTCTTGCAGGTACATGCTCTACAACATTTGGAAAGTAAGGCCGTATCTTACGCAGGAAGCCGCACAAGTGCTGATCCAGGCACTTATCATCTCCCGTCTCGACTACTGCAACTCCCTTCTGGCTGGTCTCCCAGTGTGCGCCATCAAACCCCTGCAACTCATTCAAAATGCAGCAGCCCGCCTGTTCTTCAATCTACCAAAGTTCTCCCACGTCACTCAGCTGTTCCGCACACTACACTGGCTCCCGGTCGAAGCACGCATCCACTACAAAACCATGGTGCTAGCCTATGGGGCAGTAAGAGGAACCGCCCCCTCCTACATCCAGTCACTAATCAAGCCGTACACACCCATGCGAGCACTTCGTTCTGCCACCTCAGGCCTACGAGAGGGCAACTCCCGATCTGCTCAGTCTAGATTGTTCTCCGTGCTTGCCCCGCAATGGTGGAACAACTCCCCTCTGGAGATCAGATCATCGGACTCTCTACCAATCTTCAAAAAACATCTAAAAACCTTCCTCTTCAAACTACCTCCAGTAGCTCCATGAATGGAGCTCCACAACTCTTGCCTGTTCGAAACTCCACTACGGAATCATTCCTCTACGATGATCACCCATTCGTCCTCTCCTAGCACCCCTTCTATCTCTAGCACTTCCCCCTGCACCCGCCCAGGAACAACGTACTTATTGCCTTTTTGATGTGTGTTTTAGCTGTATGTGAAATGCCTGCACTTATTGTAAGTCGCTCTGGATAAGCGATAAGCGTCTGCTAAATGTAAATGTATGTGTTATGTGTGTGTTATATGTTACATGTGTGTTACGAGTGTGTTATGTGTGTGTTATGTGTTACGTGTGTGTTACGTGTGTGTTACGTGCAATGTTTCCTCTAATTTTTCATGTGCCTGGGCATACACAAAAAAAGTACACTGTGGACCACTATAACCAGAGATTATAGGAGGTTACATGGCTTATTAAAATAATCAAATTACAGGGGGAGTTTCCATTAATTTAATTTAATATAAGATTGACCCACTTTCAATGAAAAATACCAAAAATATTTGTTGTTAATTAATAAACATTCACATGTTGCACAAAGCATGTGATACCGTGTACATTCCTGTAACTCTTTGTAAAATATATACTGCTTTTATTAGTTTCTACCACACACTAATTAGCTAGGGATTAATGGTTAATGTCAGATAATGAACAATCTTAAGAAATAACACTACAATAAGCACAAATCTGACTTAAATGTTACCATATTTTTCCCAATAGTACACTTTGTCCAGGTTGATGGCCTCGTCTTCGTGTTGCTTAAACTTAATGCGCATCTGCTGGCCCAAATGTGCCACTTTGTCACGATCTGCCCTTGGCAGATGACGGGAGATAGACACAGGCGCAGAGAATACTTCTAATTTGAAGTCTTTATTCATTATCCAGGCCCGACAGGCACTGAAAACCACAGACTGAAACTGAAACACAAAAACACAACCAAGGATCAGACTTCTATAAACCAGAAAACAGCAAACTACATGACACGTAACTCAAAAGCACCCAAACCCAGCATAACACAGGAAACCCCCCAACAAGGTACAGACATAAAACCCTGACAAGGAAACAGACATCAACCACAGAACCATCCAACCTACCAACCAAACCCCTGAACTAAACCCAAGAACGAACAAGGAAATACATCTACAAACAATAACGAAACATGCATACTGACATGAAACCAAACATGACACACCGACATAGAACCAGAACCCAACGTACCTGAAACAATGACCGACACTGACAAACTGACACAGACCAAACTATAAGCAGACACTAACGAACTAAACACCAAACAGGTGAGAAACCAACACAGGTGTAGAACATAGTCCCTGATTAATTTCTACTCCTAGCTGGGAGGGGGAGTGTCAACCCTGGCATGAAGGGGGACAGAGGCAGTTCGTTACAGTACCCCCCCCTCTAGGCGCGGCTCCAGAAGCGCCAAACCCAAACCACAACAGAACCAACTGCTGCGGGGAGGCGGCCGAGGAGGTGGGGGGGGAAGGAGGCAACGTAGAGATCCGGACAGGCGGCTGCAGATCCGGAGGTCAACCAGGTGACGGATCCGGCGGTCTACCCGACGGTTGCCAGACGGATGGTTGACCCAGCGGATGTTGGTCAGGAGGCCGAACCGGAGGAAGCGGGTGTGGAGGGCGGACAGGCAGATGCGGGTCAGGAGACCGAACAGGCCAGGACGGATCAGGAGGTCTACCCGGCGGGAGCGGGTCAGGAGGTCTACCCGGCGGGAGCGTGTCTGGAGGTCTACCCGGCGGGAGCGTGTCTGGAAGTCTACTCAGCGGGAGCAGATCTGGAGGTCGACCCGGCGGATGCAGGTCAGAAGGCAGATCAGGAGGATGCAGGTCAGAAGGCAGATCAGGAGGATGCAGGTCAGAAGGCAGATCAGGAGGATGCAGGTCAGAAGGCAGATCAGGAGGGTGCAGGTCAGAGGTCGACCAGGCAGAGACGGGTCAGGAGGCAGTGCCGGAGGAGACGGGTCAGGAGGCAGTGCCGGAGGAGACGGGTCAGGAGGCAGTGCCGGAGGAGACGGGTCAGGAGGCAGGGCCGGAGGAGACGGGTCAGGAGGCAGGGCCGGAGGAGACGGGTCAGGAGGCCGTGCCGGAGGAGACGGGTCAGGTGGCCGTGGCGGCGGAGACGGATCAGGGTGTCGTGACGGCGGACGCTGGTCAGGAGACCGTGATGGCGGAGATGGTTCAGAAGGCCGCGACGGCGGAGACGGGTCTGGAGGGCGTGCGGGCTTTGACGAGTCAGGAGGGCGTGCCGGCTTTGACGGGTCAGGAGGGCGTGCAGGCTTTGACGGGTCAGGAGGGCGTGCAGGCTTTGACGGGTCAGGAGGGCGTGCAGGCTTTGACGAGTCAGGAGGGCGTGCAGGCTTTGACGGGTCAGGAGGGCGTGCAGGCTTTGACGGGTCAGGAGGGCGTGGTGTCAGTGGAGATGGGTCTGGGGAGAGTCCTGAAGGAAAGGATGTAGGACAGGGTAGAGGTAGTTCAGGAGACCGAACCGGCGGATGCAGTTCAGGAGACAGAACAGGCGGATGCAGGTCAGGCTGTCGATCCGGCGGGTGCAGGTCAGGTGGTCGACCCGGAGAAAGCAGGTCTGGAGGCCGGACAGGCAGATGCGGGTCAGGGGGTCGACCAGGCAGAGACGGGTCAGGGGGTCGACCAGGCAGAGACGGGTCATGGGTTCTGCCCGGCGGGAGCGGGTCAGGAGGTCTACCCGGCGGGAGCGGGTCAGGCGGGCGTGCCGGAGGACACAGGTCAAAAGGCCGTGCCGGTGGAGGCGGATCAGGAGACCGACCCGGCGGATGAAGCTCGGGAGGCCGTGCCGGAGGACACGGGTCCGGAGGCCGGAGAACTGACGTAGGCCCGGGAAGGGTCACAGGCCCTGGAAGAGTCTCAGGTAGAGCTACGGCCTCAGGCAGGGTAACGGGCTCAAGGACTGGAGTGGACTGAGGAACTGGAGTGGACTGAGGAACAGTCATTGGCCCGGCAACAGTCTTTAGCCCGGGAACTGGCTCGGCCCGGACGACGACCTCGAGGACCGCCCGGGGCTCGAGGACCGGACTGGAGTCAGGCTGGGGGACCGGACTGGAGTCAGGCTGGGGGACCGGACTGAGCTCTGGGGCTGGAGTGAGCTCTGGGGCTGGAGTGAGCTCTGGGGCTGGAGTGAGCTCTGGGGCTGGCTCAGGCAAGGAAACAGGGACTGGCACAGGCAGGGAAACTGGGACTGGGACAGGCAGGGAAACTGGGACAGGCAAGGACGCGGGGACTGGCTCAGGCAAGGGCACGGGGACTGGCTCAGGCAAGGACGCGGGGACTGGCTCAGGCAAGGGCACGGGGACTGGCTCAGGCAAGGGCACGGGGACTGGCTCAGGCAAGGGCACGGGGACTGGCTCAGGCAAGGGCACGGGGACTGGCTCAGGCAAGGGCACGGGGACTGGCTCAGGCAAGGGCACGGGGACTGGCTCAGGCAAGGGCACGGGGACTGGCTCAGGCAGGGAAACTGGGACAGGCCCAGGCTGGGAAACTGGGACAGGCACAGGCTGGGAAACTGGGACAGGCACAGGCTGGGAAACTGGGACAGACTCAGGCGGGGAACCTGGGACAGGCAAGGACACGGGGACAGGCTCAGATACGGAAACGGGGACAGACGTGCACTCCGGAACAGACGTGCACTCCGGGACAGACGTGCACTCCGGGACAGACGTGCACTCCGGGACAGACGTGCACTCCGGGACAGACGTGCACTCCGGGACAGACGTGCACTCCGGGACAGACGTGCACTCCGGGACAGACGTGCACTCCGGGACAGACGTGCACTCCGGGACAGACGTGCACTCCGGGACAGACGTGCACTCCGGGACAGACGTGCACTCAGGGACAGACGTGCACTCAGGGACAGACGTGCACTCAGGGACAGACGTGCACTCAGGGACAGACGTGCACTCAGGGACAGACGTGCACTCAGGGACAGACGTGCACTCAGGGACAGAAACTTGGGCGACTC
This sequence comes from Dallia pectoralis, assembly GCA_029465975.1. Classification (NCBI taxonomy): domain Eukaryota; kingdom Metazoa; phylum Chordata; class Actinopteri; order Esociformes; family Umbridae; genus Dallia; species Dallia pectoralis. The sequence goes on along the minus strand of CM055759.1, from coordinate 10,948,356 downwards.
TTGAGACGGGAACTGGGACGGTCGCAGGAGCAGAGTCAGTGGCAGTCTCCAGGAGCGAGAGAAGGTGAGGCGCACGGCAGAACAACCGTGGCATTAGGTACTTCAGCGCTGGATGGGGAAGCACCCCTTGGTGAGCTCGCCACGAGAAGAACCTGCTGAACAGCCCGCTCTCCTCCTCCGGGCCACACCCTGTCTCGCCTATCCAGGCCCTATAGTCCCAGAAGACCTCCCGATCCTCCCGCAAAGCCTCCTCTATACCCTGAGCGGCGGCCATCTTGGTCGACGGGGCGGCAGCCATCTTTTGCTGCGGGGCGGCAGCCATCTTTTGCTGCGGGGCGGCAGCCATCTTGTGCTGCGGGGCGGCAGCCATCTTGTGCTGCGGGGCGGCAGCCATCTTGTGCTGCGGGGCGGCAGCCATCTTGTGCTGCGGGGCGGCAGCCATCTTGTGCTGCGGGGCGGCAGCCATCTTGTGCTGCGGAGGAGACTCAAGTCCCAGCTGTACATAGTACTCCCGGCTGATCCTCTCAATCTCCTCCTCCTCAGACTCCTCCTCCGACTCGGAGCCAAGAGACTCCCTCCACTCTCGCAGCGCCTTAAAATCCGCAAGCAACCACCGAGACGGGGGAGCGGAAGCTCGTGGCGGAAGAGGTGGACCGCGTCTAATCACGCAGCGGCGAAAACAAACCGGGAACTCCGGTAACTGCCCGTAAGTGGACGGGCAACTCTTCCTTCTCTGCTGTGTCGTTAGTGGGTCGGTCATTCTGTCACGATCTGCCCTTGGCAGATGACGGGAGATAGACACAGGCGCAGAGAATACTTCTAATTTGAAGTCTTTATTCATTATCCAGGCCCGACAGGCACTGAAAACCACAGACTGAAACTGAAACACAAAAACACAACCAAGGATCAGACTTCTATAAACCAGAAAACAGCAAACTACATGACACGTAACTCAAAAGCACCCAAACCCAGCATAACACAGGAAACCCCCCAACAAGGTACAGACATAAAACCCTGACAAGGAAACAGACATCAACCACAGAACCATCCAACCTACCAACCAAACCCCTGAACTAAACCCAAGAACGAACAAGGAAATACATCTACAAACAATAACGAAACATGCATACTGACATGAAACCAAACATGACACACCGACATAGAACCAGAACCCAACGTACCTGAAACAATGACCGACACTGACAAACTGACACAGACCAAACTATAAGCAGACACTAACGAACTAAACACCAAACAGGTGAGAAACCAACACAGGTGTAGAACATAGTCCCTGATTAATTTCTACTCCTAGCTGGGAGGGGGAGTGTCAACCCTGGCATGAAGGGGGACAGAGGCAGTTCGTTACACACTTCAAGATGATTTCTGGATGCGGTTTTGATATGATTAATTAAACTACAGCCCCTTTCACAATCTGCACTGGAAGCTTGAAATGTGGCACAGATACCCACAAGCTGTGAGATAGTCCAACTTCCACTCAGTCCACATTTTTCCTTCTGAAAACTCGCTTGCTACTTTAACTTTGCAGCATGTTTTGGAGAGCAGACCTTTCTAACTTGAAAAAGAAAAGATTTCAATAAGTTTCACCGATTTCTCTTTAGATTGAACAAACCCTGACAGCCATTCCATCTTAAAAGAAGAACGGCATTTGTTTTTAGTTTAGCTTGGTGTCTTGTGCCACTGGTACTGCACTGTTCGCTATCTAACCAGCCAAACACCTGCCCCGTGGCGCGCATGGACAGTGCACATACACATAAAGCGCTGTCAATTCCATTGATTGGCTGCGTAAGTGAACCGCAAAATATCATTGGCTGGACACCTGTCACTCACATTGCAAAATAGGACAGAATAAATTGTTAGGCGTTCAATTTATTTACAGTTCATGTTGGATTTAATTTTATGCGCTGCTTAGCTTTTCTTGTGCGTGCAGAACGCGCGAGCAGTGCGCAATCGCGCAATTGTGCACGGCGCGCAGCTTAGAGGGAACATTGGTTACGTGAGTGTTGTGTGTTACGTGTGTGTTACGTGTGCGTTATGTGTGTGTTACGTGTGTGTTACGTGTGTGTTACGTGTGTGTAACGTGTGTGTTATGTGTGTTATGTGTGTGTTATGTGTGTGTAGGTGTGTGTAAGTGTGTGTTATGTGTGTCCTGTCGGTATGTTGAATTTTAGTAGTCGCTATCACACTTTATTTTCAATTCAGTGTATGGTTTTGTTCGTTGTGCTCGTTTATTTTTATTAAATCACCTCGATGAGATTCAGCTCTGAATTTGGTTCCTTTCACCCTGCACTACTCCTCACTTCGTGTAAGGGTCTATAAACATTCTGAATGCCCTGTAAGGAATGTGATTCCGGGCATTTCCTTTATTTTATGTTAGATGAGGTAAATGACTCCTCTAGCAGACTTTTAGCAACCTTGTCATTTATTGTAAAAAAAAAGAAGAACTCACACTGTTAAAGAAAGAACTAAAGTTAACCTAAAACCCACCTATCAAGACAACATAAAGATTGTAATACGATTAGATAAGTCTAAAGTGAACCTTTTTAAGCCACATGGTCTCCGCATTACACAATTATTTAATCTAATTCAAAGGTCAACCATGGTGCTGGTAGTGTGATGTTTTTGAAATCATTTTGGTGTACGAGATTCAAAAGACTTGCGAGCAGTCAATAAGAAGTGAGTGTTGACATTTTAATACAAAGGAACCAACGGTGCGGTAACAGCTCACAACACCAATGAGGGATAGAACCCAAGTGGATATTTCCGTGGACCCTGTCAAGAACAAAAGAACCCATAGCCTGTGGTCATAGTTACAGCGACAGTGCCTGGCGAGATATAGCCTTAGTGGACAGTTAGTTCCACATGTAAGCAGAGTGCCAAGGTAGAAGCAGGCACGCTGGACACCTGTTTGGCATTGTGAGGACGCCATTCAACTTGTGCGCGAGCATGAATGTGCTCTCTATAACCTGTCGTGACTGACCAAAACTTACCTTTGTTCATTAAATAAATAGAGAAAGATCCTTGTTATTTCTTCTCACACGTTTCTTTTCTTTGATGTGTTTTGTTCGAATGTCTGGAACCTTTTTCTCTCAGGAAAGTTCAAATATCGAGAACATTTCTAAAAGGGAACACATTATTTTTCACAGCAGTGCATGCAACAGTCTTAACAATTGTGAGAGTTGAAAGTTGTGTGTTTTAATCCTCCAACAGATGACGATGTTGTCAATAGTTTATTGTATTTTCTTTTACTATCTATAGGATAATTCAATGGCAGGCAACACTGTTGCGTAATGCTTTGAGCTGAGGCAAGGGTTCTTGAATCAGTAATATTGTTTATACGGTATATTCAGACTTGGAATTACGACTTGAATTACTTTACAAAATTATTGTTCTCTATCAGAGCCTTTTGTTTATCCAGTTGACTTTAAAAGCACTGGTCAAAGGTCAGAGTTTCTGCATTTCTCTCTTGTTTGGTCTAACCTGTCTCACCAACTCCCTGTGCATACGTAATTATTTTTGGTTTCAGTTATGAATTCCAAGCTTTGAGGAAAAAGTGTTTGATCATATCCAAGTAGTTTACATTTATAATTTATGCTAGTAGAATAAAGCTAACTCTGCTATTTTTTGCTTAAACATAGTTACATGCAACACTGAAAATATTCACTTGTTTGTTGCATATACACTCTGAAGTTGTACTACACACACATCGAACCTTGTGGGACTCTATGGGACATAAAAGTGATTGTGCAATTAACTAATCAAATCATAAAACTGCATTGTTCCCAATCTCACAGTTGCTCAGCATCTATTTCTCATCCCTCTGTCAGCCCTCTATCTGTAGTTTGGGGTCCTATCTCCTTGGTACTTCTTCCTTGGTCAGCAGATGTGTTCTGTGATCTGAGGAACAGGGTGTTTGCAGGATACATATATTGGTGTAACACAACCGCTGGTTTAATTCTCCCGCAGTGTGGCAGGAGGCAAATAACCGAGAAAGGACGGGGCAATCATTTATATGAGAGGTTACCTTATTCACTTATTTAAAAACATAGACGTTAGCTGGGTAACTACTGAATTAACCTAGCCAAATAATGTTCTACTTCCATTGCCAAAAAATGGCTGTATACACCAAAAATAATGACCACTCACAGGTCAAGGGCACATGTCATGGTCTGGGTAAGCGAAGATGGTAAGCGACCAATCAGTAGTCAACACATGGATGAAGGAGAAATAGGACCTGATTTTGTTATGGTCTTGGGACAAGCTCAGAGCATCTCAAAAGCAGCGATGCTTGTGGGGTGCTCCTTGTCAGCAGTGTTAAGAACCTCCCGAAAGTGGACACACCATAAACCAGCAACAGGGCGCCCAAGGCTCACTGATGGGCAACAAAGGCTATCCCATCTGGTCCCAACTGACAGTAGTTTGACTAAATAAATCAAAACGGTCTACTGTGGCGCAAGGCACAGAAAATTTTAATAATATTGGTTACAGGAGATTCAGAACAACTTGTACATAAGTATGTCCTTGCAAATGTGTTCACGCAAAATTTCACATTCAGTTTTTTGTTCGCAGGCAATATTTCACATTTTCGTAAAGAATGATCTGGTGTACATTCCAGGCTCAAAGAAAGACGTTATGTGAAATATTGCTTGCGAACACGAACTGAACGTACTACACGAAGATAAGCTTGCAAGTACAGCTCTAAATTTATGACCACAGAAGTGTAGACACATGTGCACAGACATTTGACTGGTTAAATATGACATATGTATGGGACTGCATAGCGGTCGCATGATGACCCCTGTTTCTCAGTCGAAACCCCCAAAAATTGACCCAAGAACATTGGTACTGGCGCTGTGGAAGCAGGTCGTCTGGTCCGATGAGTTCAATTACGTGGATGGCCGTGTACGTGTTCACTGTAAACCAGGAATGTGATGCACTGTGGAAAGACAACAAGCCGAGGGAGTGTGATGCTTTGGGCGATGGGGCAATGTTCTGCTGGGAAACCCTGGGTCCAGGAATTTATATGGACATTGTTTTGACCCGGGACACCTACTTTATCATTGTGGTAGACCAAATACACTCATACATGGCACTGGTATTCCCTGATGACAATTCGCCCTGCTACACTGTACACAGTATTCAGGAATGGTTTGGGCAACATGATACAAATGTAAAGAATCAATTAATATAGATTAAACAGTTTATTGATGATGGAAAAGATGGTGACGCCTCCCCACTTTCTGCCCCAAAAGTTTTAACTTCTTTTCAAAACGTATTCTACAACAGTTTTACAATCAGATTAAGGTTCACATTTAATCCTGAAGATCTTTAGAGTTTTACACCATTTTGGCTTTAGCTGAAGTGCATATCGCTCTCAAGGTGATCGTCGCAATTCTCCAGGTGCCCATCAAAGGTTTCATCACATCAACCAGAGTCTTACGGTGCTCTTCGTAGTTTTTATCAGACTTTTAAGCCAAAGCAAAGCTCGCTGCTTTGAATTTAAAAAAAGGACTGATGATGGAACACCCCATTTATCATGAGAAGTTGTTCAGAGAGTTTCAGTCCTGATGTGCTTGTGTGTAACATACTGTCCCAGTGCCACTTACACACGCTGAGAAACGCTTGTGCATGACAACACATGCAGAACTCAAACAAATGTGTCAGAGCTAAATAGATGGGTTTATTTGCCATCAGGGGTTCCTGTACAACTTTATGGAGAATAAATAGCACCAAGATCACCATAAAATCACCATCAAGATGAATTACATTCTGTGAACAGAACAACTCACTTTATGATATCTCGTTACTAAACTCTTTACAGTATGTTTTGGTTGACAGTTAGTTTGTTGAAGGGTCCCTTTTTAGTTTGAAAAGTTGTTCAGATGTACCAGCATCTAGAAAAGTTATATTGCCAAAGACTGGGCCAAAAAGTAGTCTGTTAGATACAATTATTTATTTATTTAACCAGGTAGGCCGATTGAGAAAAGAATTCTCATTTGCACCGGCGACCTGTGGAGAAGCTGTGGATTGAATCCAGGACATCATAGTATACAAAGCATGTACTCTACCACTGAGATACACCAACTCCTCCTGTTTAACACATGCCGAAAACAATCCTGCGCTGAAGATGTAATAACGATTGTCTGGTCTGATGTGGGTAGGCAGGAACATTCAGTCACTGCAGTATGTGTCACTTATGAGAATTTATGTATTTTTTCTCAGTCATTGACAAGCGTGCAACAATTTTTTTACTAAAATCTAAAAGCATTGAACTGCATGTATGGATGCAGAATAAAAACATGTACAAAGTGTTTAATCAAAAGGAGTTGTTAATAATCAAGGAGGACTGCAAATAAAATTGCCGCACATACAGTATATTGAAATGATGTGACTAATCTGTGCAAGAGAATTACTAAACGAAAAAAATTACAATCATGATGGGGAAATTATTGAAAGTACTTTTCAGCAAATGATGTGCAGAAGTACTATACTCTCTTTTCTTGAGTCAAGGGGCTTTTGTTAAATAAATACCGCAAACAAGTTATCAGAATCTGCATCTGGCCCATGTCTGCACTACACCAAGCGATCCGTGACAGCCTGGTTCCTACTAGCAGAGAACAAGGTTTTGAATCCAATCGCAGAAAGCGACATATTTTTATTGACAATGTAACGGTAGGCAGAGGATGGTCAGATACGTGGGTCGATACCGGGAGATCAGAGGCCGAACGAAGTACCAGAGGAAAGGCGAAGGCAGGGTCAGGTAGACAGGCAGGTGGTCTTCAACTGGGATCGCTGGGAGGCACAGAATAGGATTATGCAGAGACGGGTAATCAAACAGGCTAGGATCTGGTACACAGGAATTCATATAACGGACTTTCATTTAACTCTCAGTAGTTTGGCAAACAAAACAATACCTCGCGTTATCTCTACGACACTAGGAACACTATATCCCCTTCTCAATCACCGATAGGTGTGTTTCAAAACTCAGGTGAGTTAGATCGTCTCTGATTGCTCTCCTCCGCAGAACGAGGAGCTGTCAAACCTGGCATAGAGGGAGACAAACCTCTGATTCTTATACCAGGATTTGTGACACCTATGCACTTAATATATAAAAATATTGTTGATAAGCTGGAGACTAAATTGAGTTATGAATTAGTCATGTATTTATAAATGTCACAACTCCCCCTGACGCTACGCTCTCTTCAACAACAAGGAGGCTTCGGCAAATGACATCACCGGCCTTCGAGGCACACCTCTCCTCCCCATCACATCATTGTGTTGTCATTACGCACACCTGGTGCCCATTCCCTCATTTTGAAGTGTAAATATGTTCCCTATGTTTGGGCGTGTCTTTGTATGGTATTGTTACGGGTTCTTGCGCTGAGTGTCAGTGAGACCGTTGTTTGCAGTTTCTTCCCGATTGAGCTATATCGCTGCATTTGTTTTCTCTATATAGTACAAAGCAGTTGTTTTGTTGTCTACTGCTTTACGTTAAGCTGCTGAGCGTAATCGCTCTGTGTTTTTGTGTGTTCATTCGGTTGCGGGAAATCGATATCCGTCATGCAGCGACTGATGTGCCTGGCTTGCCTCTTTTTTGTTCTCTGTTTTAATATGAGACACTTTCTTTCAAATATCCATAACTTAAGGGTAACCTAGAAGAAGATAATTATTCAAGAACAGATATTATACATTTCAAATAAAGCAAACTAGATGAAAACTGTTGCAACAATTTGGTCTGTTCAAATCATCAACATAAATGTTTCCGAAATTAATTCACAGAAGCCCATTACAAAGAGCACGGATAATATATCTTATTTGTTTTTTTCTCAATGTTCACTGAATTCCTAGTTGCTGTAAAATATTTTGAGTTTTCAAAAAATCTCTGGGAGCTCATTCATCAATCACGTTTAACCAAATATGCAAATTGCTATGGTAATGCACGAGTACTCAGGCTAAAACAATTGACATTTATCAATGAAGATCTCACGCTGGATCTCACACTAAGATTGTTAGATAAATTCAAATGTACATGCATATGCATTCGGATTGTAAATACAAATGTGCAAGCCCTTAACAAAGAGTTACAGTCAGTCGTAATGGGTGGTTAGAGATAAAACGTAACACGTATCTGAAATCCAAAATACTATATCTGACTCAGAAGAAAACAGCAGGTCTTGTCTACTATAATCAGAAGGATACTATAATGAATAGTACACACAATTATACACACAAATCAAGCAGAGTCTATTTGGTTACCTCCCACTTTAAGCTTGGATGGGTTGGACACTTTAGGGATGCCCTCCTACGCACAAGGGTTATGAACAGTGGTCGTTTTGGTATTTGTGCCTTTTCTGTCAGCTTGAATAAGTCTGGTCATTCTCTGGACCTTTTCGTTAACTGGGTGTTTTTGCACAAAGAACAGGTGCTCAATGAGTGTATTTATGGCACCATTCTCTGTAATCTAGAGCGACTGTAATGTGTTCTAATCCCAGAGGTGAACCTCCAGCACAATATATACAGTATACGTGTTCGCTGTTCGATCGTTTTCATTTGCAAGCGGAACTTTTTCATTAGCTCAAATAAAAGATGCCAGCAATATGCAAAACAAAACCATATATATCTTAAATGTTGATTACATCCCTGATTGGGAGCATTTGTCCATTTACCAAGATAATCCATCTTCCTAACAGGCACGTCACAGAGCTGATTAAACAACATTGCACTTAATGCTTAGGAGAAAATAGATCCTCTGGCAATCGTCCAATAAAGCTTCTGCCAGGGAACTCACTGTTAATGTGTCTACCAGAAGCGTGCTCCAACTCTGTCATTAGAGAGCGTGGCAGTCCAAGAGGCTTTACAGAGTACATGTTAGAGAGCGTGGCAGTCCAAGAGGCTTTACAGAGCACTTGTTAGAGAGCGTGGCAGTCCAAGAGGCTTTACAGAGTACATGTTAGAGAGCGTGGCAGTCCAAGAGGCTTTACAGAGTACATGTTAGAGAGCGTGGCAGTCCAAGAGGCTTTACAGAGTACTTGTTAGAGAGCGTGGCAGTCCAAGAGGCTTTACAGAGTACATGTTAGAGAGCGTGGCAGTCCAAGAGGCTTTACAGAGTACATGTTAGAGAGCGTGGCAGTCCAAGAGGCTTTACAGAGTACATGTTAGAGAGCGTGGCAGTCCAAGAGGCTTTACAGAGTACATGTTAGAGAGCGTGGCAGTCCAAGAGGCTTTACAGAGTACATGTAACTACACCAGCTCAGGATGTGGAGAACGTCTGAAACATCTGGATGCCTAATGTTGGCAGAATTTATTTGCCCCCATGGTAACACCCAATTTCCATCTGCAGGTGTCCTTTAGATATCGATACTATCAACAAATAATCAACAAACCATATGTTTATAAGCAACTGTTGGCTTAGATTATGGTGATCTTTAGATTAAAATTTAGAGTGTTCTGGTTAGGGCTGGCATTAAGGTTAATGAAAGGGTTATTGGATAGTTAATGATATTGAGTAGAACATCCGCAGACACACATTTGTGACTCTCAAAGAAAAAAGAAACTTCCCCGCCCTCATCACTTCCTGTTTCAGCATGATATTACACAGCCCAAAGTCACAAGGACCTGTATACAACTCCTAGAGGAAGACATTGCCCCAGTTCTTCCATGGCCTGCATACAAACCAGACGCCTCACCCACTGATTCTGCCTGGAATTATCTGGACTGACGTGCAGGACAGTGTGTTCCAGTTTCTGCCCATGTCCAGATACATCACACAACCATCAAAGAAGAACGTGCCAATATTCCACAGGCTACAGGCAGCAGCCTTGACTGATTTGAGGGAATGGTGGTCACAGCAGATATTGACAAATGCAAGCCAACACACAGTAAAGTCAGAAATGACCGGTACACGCTGAAGGATGTGATCGTGGGTTCTGAGAACCAGGGTGTAGATGCAGCAAACGTTCACACTCATTTATTCATGGGCTGATCAGAAGGGAAAGATAAAACTCAAGGAGAAATTAATATGAATATTTAGTGAGAGACCCTATTATGATTACTGTACTCTACACGACAGAGACTCTGAAAGGCAGTAGAACAGCATTAGTTTGAGCATCCCTCAGAGACTTTCAAGGAAGATAGATATAACCCATTATATTTCATCCCAGAGACCCAAGGAATGTACATCTAACATATAACAAGGCCACGAGAGAGTAATTATTGTGGGAATGTATGCCTGTTAGTGTGCTTGTATGGATTAAATTAGTATGCGTGATATCTTGTTTATAGCGCTGATGCAGGAAGATTGGATTAGCAATTAAGGAGGAAAGGTTTACGCGGAGCGTTGTTGAGAATTCCAGAGAGCTAACGGGAAGCATGTAATACTGAGTGTGTAGATTTAGTTTTTTTGTCTGATGTGGTTTATTACTAGGGATGCACCGAAATGAAAATTCTTGGCCGAAACCGAAAACCGAAAAAGAGGAAACCAAGACCGAAAACCGAAACACCGAAATAAATTATGCCAATTATTAGTACCATTGCATTTATGGATATGAGGCACCAAGGGCGTAGGTTTGGTCTCAGCTTGGGTGGGGACATCTCCCCCCCCCCTCCGGCAAGTGAACTTTTACTGAGAATAATGTGATTATTTTTGCGTTTAGTTTAGACAATAGCCTGTTGCTTTTATACTACACTAAAGTTTAACTAGCATAGGCCTATCCATGTGCAGACAAAAATAATTATGTAGTACCTGGCGTTCAACTTTTAGATGGTAATGCTGTTTGTCAGATTCAATATATTGTAGCGACCCTGGTGGTGCCACTACTCCGCCCCTACTAATGGGATATCCCAAATAGGCCACATTACATAAGCAAAATATACACAGGAAACATTTCCACTGTTTATTGCGACTGTAAGATTCTAACATATGGGGTATGTATTAACAGAAAGCACTGGTAACTTTACTGTTGTCTTCAGTCACTCTCCTGTGTACTTATAGCGTGTCAGATAACTCCCCTCCCCTAGGTTTTTTAGCCAATCAAATTACGGCGTTTCTAGTACCGTCCCCCTGGCTCTGCGGTCGGAATTGACCCAAATCGCTTCACGAACTCATAACGGAGTTCGCTAAAATATTGGTGGGACAATTTAGTCATGTTAATGTTGGTGGGGATATGTCCCCAGCGTCCCCCTCTAAACCTACGCCCATGTGAGGCACTTTCTTGCAGGATTTCACTGAACATATCAGACAACGAGGGTGCATGCCCCTCATCTAGTGCAGAGAGACGAGTCTTTTTTTCTGCGCTTTGATCTCCGTGCGCTGCTGCTCCGTGCGCTGCTGCTCCGTGCCCTACTGCTCGGTGCGCTATTGCTCCGTCTCCACGCGGGTTCTCCGCATCCATCGCCGCCTGGATCATTTCTTGTGCGCGCTGCTTTATTTCTGCATCCAAGTAATGGTCTTTATAACGCGGATCAAGTACAGTCGCGATGAAGTGCAGAGGATCCGAATAGATCACAACATATTTCGGCCGTATTGTTTCGGTGATAAAAGTATTTCGGCCGAAAACCGAAAATGCCCTTTTGGGCCATTTTCGGCCGAAAATTTTCGGTGGCTGAATATTCGGTGCATCCCTATTTATTACGTCATGTTCTTGTTCATTTTACATTTCAAATTGCTGTTCTTCGTTTTGTAGTGTTTTGTAGTGTTTTTAGTATGTGATGTAGTATGTAATGTTTGGTTTCGTTTATGCCGTGCTGCAATGCATAAAAGCAGACCTAACAAACTTCTTAAATAGCATTAGCCTGTGAGTGAACTTTGGAATGTGCAAACGTTTGGTGGATATAAAGCACAAAAACGAATAGAAAATATGAAATAGAGTCCTCAATGACCTATAAGGACCGTTTTTTTAGGAAGGTACAATCCAAGCAGTTTGAGTTTGTTTCGGCTTGCAATGCAGCTTTAGCGGATCGGGACTCACAGTTTCAATTCATGAATTCAGAAAATACTAACAATTCTAATTCTCGACTTGTTATAAAAACTGATTTCCTGGCCCATCAAAAACAACTCAAGGTAAGCAGAATTTCCCCCATATATACATCTACATTAAACACTCCCTTTAGATTAGGGGGAGTGGTCTCGCAAGACTACCATGAAACCAACTGAGAACTACAACATGGTAGCAACATATCATGCATTTCTCAATGTGTGTCTGAAAAGGATTCTTGAAAATTTTCAATAAATCAACATAGTACATTGTACTGGTTGCGTCATATCTTAATTTATGATTTCAGCTCAATGTCCTAAGTTTAAAGATAAGACCATTTGAATAGGTTTTAAAATATATATTTTTCACTCTTTAAAAATGTATCCATGTATCCATCTGCGATTCGAATAAATTGACTGTTCTGGTTCTATTAGATCTCAGTGCTGCATTTGACACTGTAGATAATCTAACACTTCTGGACAGGCTGGAAAATAGGGTAGGACTCTCCAGGACAGTCCTTAATTGGATCACGTCTTATTTAGATGGGCCGAGTTACTTTGTCACCAATGGCAATCATGAATCTGATATGCTGGTTTTGACATGTGGAATTCCCCAGGGATCAATTCTCGGACCGCTTCTGTTCAATCTCTATATGCTACCTCTGGGCCAAATTCTACAACACCATATGCAGATGATAGTCAATATATATATATAGCTCTCGAACCACATGATTGCAGTTCAATTGACTTATTGTGTCACTGTAGGACACCTAAATGACTGGATGAATGAATATTGGCTACAAATTAACCAAAATATAAAACAGATTATTGTATTTGGCAACAACAATTAGAAGAACTGATATAAGAAAAATTGAATTCTCGGGCCAAAAAAACAGGGACCAAGTGTGTAATCTAGGTGTTATTATAGACTCAGATACAGTTATAGAATTATAGAATATTTGTGATGCTTTTAGTCTCTGGGCTCTGCATATACTTCTGATATGTATATTCAGGGCACTTAGATCATTGAACTCAGGACAGCTTGTAGAGCCCAGAGTCAAAACCAAACATGGTGAAACTGCATTCGGCAGTTACGCTGCATGCAACTGGAATAAACATCCAGAAGATGATGAGATGCCCCAAACATATTCACTTTTAAAGCCATGTTAAAAACATTTGTCTTTTCACAAGCATATGAATGAGCGCTTAAACCTAACCACACTCTCCGGTCGATTTTTAGTCTACTTTATTTCATTATTATTCTATTTTCATTTTCTATTCCACATCAAATCGCCTATTTGATGTTTTCATCTGTGTTTATTAATACATGGCACAAATGGAAACCTGGAATGTCAAATGTACTCAGTTACAAATTGAGATGAAATGTGTGAAATGTACATGATTACAGTAAACAGGTTGCTATTGTAGCACCGGTGTCACACCACTTACTGCGCCACTGGACCAGTTCTAGGTTCTAAGGAGTGGGGAGCAAAATAATTACACCAGAGACCGTTCTTTAAATACAAAAGGCCGGCAATTTACTGAATGCAAAACAAACATAGAATATACAGTACGCAAACATACACTGCAGGTTCTGAATGTTGAAGTAATGAATGAAAAGGTATTTCACTATTTATTCTTTAGTTCACTTAAGTAATTTTAGCAAGGCTAATCTAAGTTAGAACAGTCTTTTTACCTAATTTGGACCTATTTTAGAATTGCTATTTTCCATTCTGAGGTAACTCTTTTCCTTTCTTTTTCGGGCAAGAAAATACCCTCAATTCACACCAAATCAACCAATGTGGAACACAAGTATTTCAAAACACATTCAACTATATGAACTTAATATGAAAATAAAAGTATAACAACTTAAATTCAAGTTCAAGTATGAGTTCAATTATTCAATTAAATAAAAAGATTCAGCTTGATTCAGTCCAAAAAATAATATTTCAATCAATTTCCAGTTCAGATCTATTCAAAATCAGTTCCTGATACTCCTACCACTCTGGTAGGGAGTCACCATGCGCACGAGGTTCTCACTGATGCGATGTGGAAGGTTAGTTGACAGTCCGGGTCTGGCTCGCCATCTTGATCCCGTCTGAGCACGTGCACACCCGCACGTGCAGACCAATCCTTGCTCCGACCGAGCTTCAAACAAAGCAATAAAACCTGACCTGTATAACAGGTCATAAGCACAATAAATCACAAATAAATGTTTCACAGTTTTCATAAACCAAAATATTAACAGGTAAACCATTTATGGCGAAGCATTTCTTTGTAAACAGGTAGTTAGTGTTAACTCTCCACCAGAAAAGGAGAAAAAAAATGTACAACACGTCAAAATGTAAGAAAACAACATAAACTCACCAAAACCGGTGTGGCTTAGTAAACATAAAATCCTTGTCAGTTCTCGACCAGGTAATTTATGTTTTTCAAAATAAAAATCAACTTTCTCACTCTTTCAGGGCTCTCAAGTTTTGAAGACAGGCAAGAGTGACATATCGCTCCCCGCCCGCCGCCCTCGAGGGAATGGGTGTGTTTCATAAATTATATTATTATTTGTGTTTTTGTTGTTAATAATTGCTCAGACTTGCAGAAGAAAATATTTGACACATGGCACTGACAGTTCACCCAAATACAAAGTATTTATTCAATTTCTGTGTGTGTGTGCGTGCGCGTGCAAGATTATGACTGGTGTTGTTTATTGTAGATGTTTGTTGCCTTTTTGGACTCCTTTATCATGTGTGGTGTTGGCTCCCATTTGAAGCAGTTCGGCTCAAGCCCAGCCATTTTCATGATGTCCCATCCATAGATAAGCTGTTTCGAGTTGAGGTTTTGTTCAAACCGACCATGGAGAATACCCTCTCGGCATCAGTTCAACCCAGTCACCTTTAAAAAAAGGAACCAGGGGCATAATTAATATTGAGCAAGTCATGTTGTGTGTTGGGACCTGAGGCATGGCAATGTCCATGAGTTGGTACTCCATAAACTCCTCACTTACTTGGTCTTGTTCCTTAGGGTCATGAAAAGGAAGGAGTTCCTGAAATCTTAAAAAGACCACATGTGTACAAGACTGATTAGAATACAGTGACAGACAGATTTGTTTTGTGATCATGATCATTAAACTTAAAAATATATAATCCGAATGTGAAAACCCTTGCCTGTATACAAAGTATAGGGCATCTTCAACCCCACACTCAGCTCTCAGCTGCACATCAACAAATCGTGCATGCTTCAGGAGAGAATCTTTCAATGGGAGTTTCTCCATGGCATACTCCACAGCTCTGACCAAGAAGGCCAGTGCTACTTGCTGGAATTGTTGAGCCTTCTGTGGTGTGACCTCTCTAGCCTCAAGGAGCCTGTTGAGTGTAGCTCTGGTGGTGAAACCCACATTGAATTTTTCTCCTGACAGTGTGACAGAAGACATATAGAAAGTTAGTCAAATAAAGGCATCTTATAGTATTTCTCTGGGTTATACCAGTTTCAAGTTTATTGTCATACAATCATATTAAATAATATTTATCAGTCATGGTAATTTGTTGTGCTCAA
The DNA here is from genome assembly GCA_029465975.1 of Dallia pectoralis. NCBI lineage: Eukaryota > Metazoa > Chordata > Actinopteri > Esociformes > Umbridae > Dallia > Dallia pectoralis. The sequence continues at coordinate 10,932,818 of CM055759.1, read as the reverse complement.
AGTAATCTCAACTTTATAGATTTTTTTAAATATAAAGTACATAAATAGTCGAGGTAAAATAAAAAAAGATGAATTTTAGGATTAATTCTAAAAAGTGACAAGTGTGGCATTTGAGAGTGAGATGGTTGAGTAGAGTTCAGCATCCAGGATAGAAGCTGTCTCTGAATCTACTAGTGCTGTTTCTGATGCTCTTATGTTCTACCGGATGACATAGGGGTGAATATATTGTGACTGATATAGTTTTTACAATGTATTGTATCTATTATCCTTCATCAGCAAGACAACTCAATCCATAGAAAAGGTGTATTTGTAGTAACATTAAAAAGGGAGATCATGACTTACCGTACTCACGTGCTCAAAGTGATGCTCGGAGCTCCAGTGGTTTTTCCTCTGGGTTGGTGAACAAAACTTTCGAAAGATTGCACCAGAATCACGTGAACAATTCCCGGAGATGCTTCTTTTTCATTCGTTGTTGCGTTAAAACTTACCCAGATACAATTGTGCTATTTTCTGATTGGCTATTGTGTAGCCTGTTTCTTTTATTTTGATTGGCTGAGAAGTGTCAGGCTAGACCATTGACTGTAGGGCTAGACTGAAGAACTCCAGGGGAGACGCGCTTGATTAGTGCCGGTTCCATAATGAGAGCTGCGCGGCCAGAGAAATGTTGGGCGCTGCGGCAAATTAAATATATTATAGATATTTTTTTCCGCGTGAGAAATACAATGTGTGGCGGGAGTGCGTGACAAAACACTGAAATGAGTGACTGTCACGCTCATTGCGTGACACTTGAGAGCCCTGCTCTTTTCTGCTTACTAACACACTTGTTCTCTCCTTCGGTCTTCTGCTGCAATGTCACTGAGACACGCCGTCTAGCGTCACTGGTCCCTTAAAGGGGCAGTGACATGAATTTTCCGTCGGCATACTTTTAATATTAAACATCAAATTGTTGTATTAACATTTTTAATTAACTTACATTAAATTAATACCTTAACTTCTAAATTATTTATGCAGCTTTATAAACTATTTATTTTTATGTCATATTTTAACATGGGTTACACTATGAATATAAAATGCATGTCATTCATTATTTCTTCTTTTCTCTTAGTAAAGCACATTGAATTGCTTCTATGTATGAATTGTGCTATAAAAATAAACTGCTTGCTTAGTATATCTGCCTAAAAGTTACAGAAAAATCCTCCACTTGCATATGAAATTGTGACCTACAAATGCCATAAGTTTGGAATTAAAGTCAAGGGTGCAGGAATATCAAAATAATTAACAATTTCCAATAACAACCATAATAGCCATATTATTCATAACAATAATGATTTTCACTTCTCTAAGCCCTTGGTCTGCTACCCTCCTCAGGGACCTCGAGACCTTTCACAGTTTTGTTGTAGCCTTGAACAGGCACACCTGAGTCATTAATCAAGGGTCGGATGGTTAAATGATAAGACGGATTATGTGTGCAAGCCTTGGAATAGATCAGATACATGGCGTAACTGGGGGTCTCTGTGGAGAGGATTCAATATCTCTGCTCTAAGCCCTTAAAATGCACAAAGAGAATGGCAAAGTTGACCTCAGTGATTATTATCCTGGCCTGCTGTAAATGTATTCACTTCAATCTGCAATTGAAATGCAAATAGGAGTTAATATTCAGACTGACACATAACACCAGCAACTGTTATCTTGATAATTGGCATTGAATCAGCAGTAGATAAATATGGCTTTTAAAAAGTCCCGCTTGGGACATCTAGGCATTAATAATGAAATTATGCCCAAACAAACATCTGCGGAGCACAGAATTTATCAAATCATTTTCACGTTTCTTTTTTTAATACTACTTATAAGTGAAGTAGTGATTAAAAACAACTGGTAATTTGTCAACTAAAAACTCCAGAGGGCAACAGAGAAAAGGTCCAACCACCACAATCTCAAGAAAGAACATTTCTTTGAAAAGTATTTTTAATTGCATTTTAAATAACACATTTTTAAATTATTTCTTATGTTTGCAGAAGTTTTTCTTCAGGGAACCCACACAGGGATCAATTTATGCAGCATATAGAAGGACAGATTAAGACAGAGTGTCACGATTGGTGTGGTGGCGTTGCTACACTTCCATTTCGGTGATCCACTTCCGTGTTTTTGTTCTCACTAGCTGTGATTACTTCCTCTTTCACGTGGTCACAGCTGTTAGTAATCTGTCACTTTATGTCGGGATATAAAGGGGTCGCTAGCAAGTCACTCCTTGCTTAGCATTGTGTGTTACTACATGTCACTGTGTTTTAGAGGTGAGTGTGTGTATGTATATAGCTGTCGTTCTTAAACGTTTGTGTGTAAGTCGCTATGTGCGCATCTTTGATTTAAGTTCACAGTTTAGTGTGTTTTCGCCGTACTCGGTTTGTTTTGTGTTCTAACTTCGCAATAAACCTTATTTTGAACGGTGCCTACGACTCTGCAATGGCTTTCACCGCACTACGCCGGAGCATCCGTGACAGAATGCTAAGCCACCCAAAAAGCCCGCAGAGCCGGACGGTGAGTGGATTCCTCGGAGGGGCAAGCTATAGCGCTCCGAGGTATGAAGCTCACCGTCAACCCACGGAGCAGCAGGAGCAGCGCTACACCTGGCAGGGTGATTGGGGGTCCGACTCCCTCTCCTCGGATGATGAGGAGGCGTTCTACGAGCGAGTGGAGGAGGACTCCCTGGAAGACGCCCTGCTATGGGATCCCGTCCTCAGTCGACTAGTCCCCGCAACATCGGACGTCGGCTGGGGCGGGCAGAAGACACCGCCCACTGTTCCGGGGCTGCAGACAGGGGAGGAAAACCCTGGAGCTACAGCCACTACCCCCGCCGGGAAGACCCTTTCCGACCACCTACCTCCGGGACAGAGAAATCCCCGGAGGGGTTACATAAGCAGCCCCGGCTGTCATTAGGGCGTGGTGGAAGGCATGGCTGGACTTTCAAGATCTGACGCCAGAGATCGCCTCCGCCACGCCAGCGCCCGAGATGGCCGCTACGCCTGCGCCTGAGATGGCCTCAGCTACGCCTGTGCCCGAGATGGCCTCAGCTACGCCTGCGCCTGAGATGGCCTCAGCTACGCCTGCGCCTGAGATGGCCTCAGCTACACCTGCGCCTGAGATGGCCTCAGCTACGCCTGCGCCCGAGATGGCCTCAGCTACGCCTGTGCCCGAGATGGCCTCAGCTACGCCTGTGCCGAGATGGCCTCAGCTACGCCTGTGCCGAGATGGCCTCAGCTACGCCTGCGCCCGAGATGGCCTCAGCTACGCCTGTGCCCGAGATGGCCTCAGTCACGCCTGCGCCTGAGATGGCCTCAGCTACGCCTGCGCCCGAGATGGCCTCAGCTACGCCTGTGCCCGAGATGGCCTCAGCTACGCCTGTGCCCGAGATGGCCTCAGCTACGCCTGTGCCCGAGATGGCCTCAGCTACGCCTGTGCCGAGATGGCCTCAGTCACGCCTGTGCCCGAGATGGCTGCCGCCGTCACGCCAGCGCCAAAGGGGCTGTTGCCGTCACGCCAGCGCCCAAGATGGCTGCCGTCGTCGTCACGCCAGCGCCCAAGATGGCTGCCGCCGTCACGCCAGCGTCACGATGGCCCCCGCCGTCACGCCAGCGTCCACGATGGCCCCCGCCGTCACGCCCGCGCCCAAGATGGCTGCCGCATCGCCGCCCACAGTGGCTGCCGCATCGCCGCCCACAGTGGCTGCCGCATCGCCGCCCACAGTGGCTGCCGCATCGCCGCCCACAATGGCTGCCGCATCGCCGCCCACAATGGCTGCCGCATCGCCGCCCACAATGGCTGCCGCATCGCCGGCCACGAAGGCCGCGCCACGACGACGCTCACGATGGCCGCCGCCACGCGACGCTCACGATGGCCGCCGCCACGCGACGCTCACGATGGCCGCCGCCACGCCCGCCACGATGGCCGCCGCAACGCTACGCTCACGATGGCCGCCGCCACGCTACGCTCACGATGGCCGCCGCCACGACTACGCTCACGATGGCCGCCGCCCACTACGCTCACGATGGCCGCCGCCACGACTACGCTCACGATGGCCGCCGCCCGACTACGCTCACGATGGCCGCCGCCACGACTACGCTCACGATGGCCGCCGCCCGACTACGCTCACGATGGCCGCCGCCACGACTCCGCTCACGATGGCCGCCGCCACGACTACGCTCACGATGGACGCCGCCACGACTACGCTCACGATGGCCGCCGCCCACGACGCTCACGATGGCCGCCGCCACGCTACGCTCACGAGGGCCGCCGCCACGACTACGCTCACGATGGCCGCCGCCACGACTGCGCTCACGATGGCCGCCGCCACGACTGCGCTCACGATGGCCGCCGCCACGACTACGCTCACGATGGCCTCAGCCACGTCGCCCACGATGGCCTCCGCCACGTCGCCCACGATGGCCTCCGCCACGTCGCCCACGATGGCCTCCGCCACGTCGCCCACGATGGCCTCCGCCACGTCGCCCACGATGGCCTCCGCCACGTCGCCAACGATGGCCTCAGCCACGTCGCCAACGATGGCCTCCGCCACGTCGCCCACGATGGCCGCCGCCACGACGCACCCTGAGCCGCTCAAACTGGCGGCCTCTCAGCCGCTCGAGATGGCGGTCGGCTACCGTGGCCTATTCAGGACTGGACCCGTGCTGATGGACTAACCCATTGGGTTTAACTGTGGGTTCTGTCTTGTTGCTCCCTTAGGGTTTTTGTTAGTTCGTTCGGCTATCTGGGGAGCTAGCCTTTTAGTGGGGATACTGTCACGATTGGTGTGGTGGCGTTGCTACACTTCCATTTCGGTGATCCACTTCCGTGTTTTTGTTCTCACTAGCTGTGATTACTTCCTCTTTCACGTGGTCACAGCTGTTAGTAATCTGTCACTTTATGTCGGGATATAAAGGGGTCGCTAGCAAGTCACTCCTTGCTTAGCATTGTGTGTTACTACATGTCACTGTGTTTTAGAGGTGAGTGTGTGTATGTATATAGCTGTCGTTCTTAAACGTTTGTGTGTAAGTCGCTATGTGCGCATCTTTGATTTAAGTTCACAGTTTAGTGTGTTTTCGCCGTACTCGGTTTGTTTTGTGTTCTAACTTCGCAATAAACCTTATTTTGAACGGTGCCTACGACTCTGCAATGGCTTTCACCGCACTACGCCGGAGCATCCGTGACAGAATGCTAAGCCACCCAAAAAGCCCGCAGAGCCGGACGGTGAGTGGATTCCTCGGAGGGGCAAGCTATAGCGCTCCGAGGTATGAAGCTCACCGTCAACCCACGGAGCAGCAGGAGCAGCGCTACACCTGGCAGGGTGATTGGGGGTCCGACTCCCTCTCCTCGGATGATGAGGAGGCGTTCTACGAGCGAGTGGAGGAGGACTCCCTGGAAGACGCCCTGCTATGGGATCCCGTCCTCAGTCGACTAGTCCCCGCAACATCGGACGTCGGCTGGGGCGGGCAGAAGACACCGCCCACTGTTCCGGGGCTGCAGACAGGGGAGGAAAACCCTGGAGCTACAGCCACTACCCCCGCCGGGGAAGACCCTTTCCGACCACCTACCTCCGGGACAGAGAAATCCCCGGAGGGGTTACATAAGCAGCCCCGGCTGTCATTAGGCGTGGTGGAAGGCATGGCTGGACTTTCAAGATCTGACGCCAGAGATCGCCTCCGCCACGCCAGCGCCCGAGATGGCCGCTACGCCTGCGCCTGAGATGGCCTCAGCTACGCCTGTGCCCGAGATGGCCTCAGCTACGCCTGCGCCTGAGATGGCCTCAGCTACGCCTGCGCCTGAGATGGCCTCAGCTACACCTGCGCCTGAGATGGCCTCAGCTACGCCTGCGCCCGAGATGGCCTCAGCTACGCCTGTGCCCGAGATGGCCTCAGCTACGCCTGTGCCCGAGATGGCCTCAGCTACGCCTGTGCCCGAGATGGCCTCAGCTACGCCTGCGCCCGAGATGGCCTCAGCTACGCCTGTGCCCGAGATGGCCTCAGTCACGCCTGCGCCTGAGATGGCCTCAGCTACGCCTGCGCCCGAGATGGCCTCAGCTACGCCTGTGCCCGAGATGGCCTCAGCTACGCCTGTGCCCGAGATGGCCTCAGCTACGCCTGTGCCCGAGATGGCCTCAGCTACGCCTGTGCCCGAGATGGCCTCAGTCACGCCTGTGCCCGAGATGGCTGCCGCCGTCACGCCAGCGCCAAAGGGGGCTGTTGCCGTCACGCCAGCGCCCAAGATGGCTGCCGTCGTCGTCACGCCAGCGCCCAAGATGGCTGCCGCCGTCACGCCAGCGTCCACGATGGCCCCCGCCGTCACGCCAGCGTCCACGATGGCCCCCGCCGTCACGCCCGCGCCCAAGATGGCTGCCGCATCGCCGCCCACAGTGGCTGCCGCATCGCCGCCCACAGTGGCTGCCGCATCGCCGCCCACAGTGGCTGCCGCATCGCCGCCCACAATGGCTGCCGCATCGCCGCCCACAATGGCTGCCGCATCGCCGCCCACAATGGCTGCCGCATCGCCGGCCACGAAGGCCGCGCCACGACGACGCGCTCACGATGGCCGCCGCCACGACGACGCTCACGATGGCCGCCGCCACGACGCGCTCACGATGGCCGCCGCCACGACGCTCACGATGGCCGCCGCAACGACTACGCTCACGATGGCGCCGCCACGACTACGCTCACGATGGCCGCCGCCACGACTACGCTCACGATGGCCGCCGCCACGACTACGCTCACGATGGCCGCCGCCACGACTACGCTCACGATGGCCGCCGCCACGACTACGCTCACGATGGCCGCCGCCACGACTACGCTCACGATGGCCGCCGCCCGACTACGCTCACGATGGCCGCCGCCCGACTACGCTCACGATGGCCGCCGCCACGACTACGCTCACGATGGACGCCGCCACGACTACGCTCACGATGGCCGCCGCCACGACGACGCTCACGATGGCCGCCGCCACGACTACGCTCACGAGGGCCGCCGCCACGACTACGCTCACGATGGCCGCCGCCACGACTGCGCTCACGATGGCCGCCGCCACGACTGCGCTCACGATGGCCGCCGCCACGACTACGCTCACGATGGCCTCAGCCACGTCGCCCACGATGGCCTCCGCCACGTCGCCCACGATGGCCTCCGCCACGTCGCCCACGATGGCCTCCGCCACGTCGCCCACGATGGCCTCCGCCACGTCGCCCACGATGGCCTCCGCCACGTCGCCAACGATGGCCTCAGCCACGTCGCCAACGATGGCCTCCGCCACGTCGCCCACGATGGCCGCCGCCACGACGCACCCTGAGCCGCTCAAACTGGCGGCCTCTCAGCCGCTCGAGATGGCGGTCGGCTACCGTGGCCTATTCAGGACTGGACCCGTGCTGATGGACTAACCCATTGGGTTTAACTGTGGGTTCTGTCTTGTTGCTCCCTTAGGGTTTTTGTTAGTTCGTTCGGCTATCTGGGGAGCTAGCCTTTTAGTGGGGGATACTGTCACGATTGGTGTGGTGGCGTTGCTACACTTCCATTTCGGTGATCCACTTCCGTGTTTTTGTTCTCACTAGCTGTGATTACTTCCTCTTTCACGTGGTCACAGCTGTTAGTAATCTGTCACTTTATGTCGGGATATAAAGGGGTCGCTAGCAAGTCACTCCTTGCTTAGCATTGTGTGTTACTACATGTCACTGTGTTTTAGAGGTGAGTGTGTGTATGTATATAGCTGTCGTTCTTAAACGTTTGTGTGTAAGTCGCTATGTGCGCATCTTTGATTTAAGTTCACAGTTTAGTGTGTTTTCGCCGTACTCGGTTTGTTTTGTGTTCTAACTTCGCAATAAACCTTATTTTGAACGGTGCCTACGACTCTGCAATGGCTTTCACCGCACTACGCCGGAGCATCCGTGACACAGAGGTCAATGAACTATATTGATGGGAGTTCATGGATTATCAAAAGGTTCTTTGGGTTCACAGTTTGAGTCAAATCGTGATAAGTTTGTTTTTATTGGTACAAAGGGAATTGAAGTTTAAATGTGTGATGCCGGTCTCTTTTTGCAGTAAATGTACTGACTTTGTGTAAGTATAAGTTTACATTTTAATGAAGGTACTCATGACTTTTTCTCTTTGTTAATTCTCATTTATTCATCCAAATTCTCTGGGGTTTGAGATAAGCATTGTTTTCTTCCAGGACTGTGATTGGTTGGGCATTAACCACATTCATAATAGAAGCATATTGCATCAATTAGACTAAACGTTTCTTACAAAACATGTTCTTTCTTCCTTCCACCTGCTGACAGTGTAGAAAACAAAATTTGTTTCACCGGGTTTTCACACTGTTTTCCTAAACATTCAGTAAGTGCTTGGATATTGACTTTGTAATGTGACTGCCCAGATGGTGCCGTCGATAGCAGCCACAACTCTAACCTGCACATTTATTATTATGTTTTTTTGTGTATCAGTCGGATTGCTTTTTCAAGAGAGGCGATGCTAAACATTGGGGAAACAACCCCTGTGGATAACTGTTGGTGTTGTGTGTGTTTTTCTCTGTTTGCACTCTTCGTATATGTTTTAAAATGTGTGTCCTAAATGCTGCAGCTAGAGGTCAGAACAAATAGCTTCTATGTGTAAACAGACAGGCAAATTAACCTGCTTCGGATACGAGGCATCTTAATCTATACCGAAATGGAACATCAGAATAAATATTTTTTCTGTCATAAAAAATAAATGACTGGATTACTTGTATGGAAAATCAGTTAGTAGCCCACTTTCTGTAGCTTCAGAAATAACCACTATATCAAATTGGACTAACTAAACTGTCTTTTAGGTGTCTGTGTGTACTTATGCATGGACCTGTGTGTCTGTGTGTGTCTGCATGTGTATGTCTGTGCATGTCTGTGTGTGTCTGCACGTGTCTGCATGTGTGTGTCTGCTTATGTCTATATGTGTGTGTGTGTGTGTCTGTGTGTGTCTGTGTGTGTGTCTCTGTGTGTGTCTGTGTATTTTTTGTGTGTGTGTGTGTGTGTGTGTGTGTGTGTATGTCTGTGTGTGTGTGTGTGTCTGTGTGTCTGTCTGTATGTGTCAGTGTGTGTGTGTGTGTGTGTCTGTGTGTCTGTCTTTCTGTGTGTGTGTGTGTGTGTGTGTGTGTCTGTGTGTGTGTGTGTGTGTGTCTGTGTCGAATGAATATTGAGTCTGAATATCTTGCCTGTTTGTATTATGTTTCACATAATCATCATTGAAAGATTAGAATGCATCCCAACAGTTTATGCTTCTCTCATTTCTCTCAGTGCACCTCACAAATAACATTTAATCGTCCAAGACGGCTTCTTCAGGTTTGATTTTGTCATCATTCTCCTCATGTTTTCTGTTTTTAGCACTAGCTCCGGGAAACAGAGACAGGTTTGGAAAGTGTTTCATAAGGAGATCTGAAACACTCTTCAGTTTTTACTGTCCACATTTGGTGCATCAGTTAAAGCCTCTATTCCATCAGTAAGTAGCGGTGATTGGGTGGAAATATGGATGCCGTTACATATGGTCTACTTGTTTTTATGAGTGTCATATGAGTTGAACAATATTGTAATAAAATTACCGGTGGTTTCCTTTATCCCCTTCAAAACTCTGCATTCAAATCCTATTATCTTTCCGTTTCATAAGGAGCTCCCTTGGTGTCGTGGGAGAATACAATGACAGGCTAATCTGGTCCTATAATTCTTCCGATCCATTCTCTCAAATTTTAAATGAATTCCAGCAACTTTTTCAAATTAATTCTAGTAGCTAACCTGCGGATTCCACCGCACATCCGTATAATGGATTGATACGATTTCTACTTCAACTTGGGCTCGAATTGTTTTCAATGTTGAAGACAAGATTATATTCAGCCAGAGCAACTTGTTTCCAGCACCTGTAGAACGTGGAGGACTTGCCCACGTACCAGTAGATGTACAGCTGGGGCAAATAATATGTTCTGTATATACGGTAAGTAGACATTTTCCGTTCATGTTAGACCTAACTGATACCGAGATTCTGAAGAATCGCTGGTATTCTAAAGAACTGCTTTGTGCGGCATGTGAATAGCTGTGATGTATTATAAACATTATCAACAATATCACTTGGGTTCGAGGTTAGGTTCTTGTTTTTCTGAAATACCATCCCTCTTTCTTTGCCCATACTTTATTCAACTTTTGCAATGCCTTTGAGTGCAGTAGCTCACCTTTGATATATGTACAGAAAAACTAGACACGGCCGCCTTATTGATTGAAGCCCTTAAAAGCTGTGTGCAGGTCATTTAGATAGGTGGAGGGCAATTATTGTTTGTGGACCAAAATAGCAGTGTAAAAGGCATGTTTTAACAGACTGAAATGGTCATATAGGGTGCAGGTAATGTTTGTGTGTGTATGAATGCATGTTTGTGCATCAGTGTATACAGTATGTAATAGCAAAAACAAGTGATCAAGTCTCGTAAGGATTTGTATTATTTCAAGATCGAAGAACATACATACATGTAGAACAGGTAACACTTTAAATTAATGAACCATCTGTAAAGAGTTTAGAAAGGCTTTGTAGTAACACTAGTCTTGGTTATTAAGCATTGTTTTATATATATGTATTATTCATCATTTCTAAACTACTACAACAAAATGCTAAAAGCAGTGCAATTGCTTGCCCCACAGTGAGCCAACACGTACTTTCAGTTATTAAACGTTAAAAAAGTATTTATTACTGCTTTGATGATACTTCTGTACTTGATTGTGAATGTATGCAGTTGGACAGTGCAGTTCCTCACAGTTATTTTCCCATTTATGGGTTTTTCAACTAATGGTCTAAATTATGTGTCATGATGTACCACCCACATATGTAATAATATTCATATTTGTTATATGTGATCATTCAACATAATATTCATATTTGAACACACTTCATTTCACAATGTTGACGTGCATATATTTAAACATAAATAACTTCTGATATGATATACGGAGACAGGAAAAAGCATGAAATTGTGTGAACAGGCTTATTGTTGTTTTGAGAGAGTGGAATGTGGCATATACTATTGTGCGCGTGTAAATGCCAAAGAAGCCTGTCATTTCACTCAATTCTGGGGTTTTTCAAAGATGTTTTAGGATTTTTTTCATGCTTTATTACGTTACAGTGAGAAAGATAAATTAGAGTGTGCTGCAAAGGGCGCAATATGTCCCTGTTATGCAGATGACACCCAGCTGTATATTTCAATAAAACATGGAGAAGCCCCCTAGGTAGCAATCTAGCCCCCTAGAAAGCCCCCCTACTATAGAACAATGTGTTTCAGACATAAGAAAGTGGATGACAGGCAACTGTCTGCTCTCACCTGAAATACTAGTTTAAGGACCTCAGAAAGAATCTGTCTTGTTGACCGATCTCACGCTGAACCTAAACGGATGTATGGTCGTATCACAAAAGACCTTGAGAAACCTTGGCATGACCCTTGACCCGGATCTCTCCCTTGACGAACATATAAAACATTTTTTCAAAGGACAGCATTTGCCCATATTCGGAATACTGCAAAAAAACTGAACTATTTATAAAATAATGATTATAATCCATGCCTTTCTTATCTCAATATTAGAATACTGCAATGTTCTATTCTCTGGTTATCCTGATGAATCAATTACGTAATAATTAGTACTTAATACGGCTGCTAGAATCTTAACTAGAACTGTCACGGATTGGTGAGTTGTGTTCAACACAGGGTGTTAGGGGAGAGCACTTCTGTGTATTGTCTTGATTAGGAGCACAGCTGTTTTGGGTTCAGCTATAATCACCGGGCATAGGTTATGTAATCAGTGGGTTATTTAAGTTCCCTGGTTGGTATCACGGGTGCTTGGTATTGTTATCGTTACTTTCTATGTAGGCGAGTGTTTTATGTAGAGTCGGTCACTGTGTTTGGTAGATGTTTCAGTCGCATTGTGTAAGCCAATCAGGGTTAGAAACGCAGTTCCAGTGCAATCTTTTAAGTCACTATGAAAAACATATCTATTTTGCATGGCCCTTGTTCAAGTGTAGTCTGGCCCAGGGTACGGAGGTGTGTAGTCTGGCCCAGGGTACAGAGGTGAACGGAAGGCTCGGAATTCACCTGCTGTCTTTGCCGGCCCCTATCTCCCCTGGCATGTCCACTCTCCAATTGCTACTCGGGGGGTTGAGTCACTGGCTCGCTATTGCTCTCCTTTGTCGTTTACGTGAATTTGAGTAACTCTGAGTAAAACAAAACCTTCCCAGAGTGGTTGTGGTTGACTGGTCTCCCTTGGTTGATGCTTGATAAAGTGGGTGGATGTTTACCTGCTTGTTGGGCCCTGTCCAGGGTTTAATAATTATTAAACTATAATAAGTTTACCCGGCACAGTCATTAGAGAACTAGATACTCCTCAGAGCCTGGTTCCTCTCAAGATTTCTTCTTAAATTTGACCCATCAGGGAGTTTTTTTTAGCCGTGTTGTATCAACTTGTTTTATGCATGCTCTGTCAGGTTCAAACCGGGTGTTTGTAAAAGCACTTTTTGAGAACATTGTTGTTAAAAGAGCTTAAACAATAAATTTGATAGATTTTTCATTGTAGAATAGTCTAAAAATGACTGGAGCAATCATTTGTGCTCGCTGGCTTTTTTGCTTTAACTTGACCTAAATGTTTATTATAGGGCTCAACATAATGCAGTGCCAATCCTACTCCAGGCATAAAGAGGATTGAAGTTCCACACTGCTTGCCAAACCTCATTAGGGTCATTGGCAAAACTGGCAAAGATCAAATTGATTGTTACAATTTCCAGTATGCCCAATAACTCATTTTGACGTCAGAATAAACAGTGTATTGAATGCTTGTTCAGTTGAGCAGCAGTGATAAGGCAATAACAACTATACTGTAACTATCCTCTGACTCTAGGCTTCTTGTAGTCCCCAAGCACCGGCTAGGGGACTAGAAGGCTCATCTAAAACATTCCTTAACAATGGCCTTTGCAATCTAAAGCCAGCTATCTATATATGTATATAATTACAACTTTGTGCAAGTAGAGTTCTTTTGATATTTACCAGTGCCCTAAGGCCACAGTACATAGAGCATTTGAAGGTTTGATGTTTTTTGATGTTCTATTTATTAACTATTTAATTCATTCAAATAGCATGTTTTTATTATTTTATTCTTTGTGTATTCAATAAGAAAAATGTATTGATTAATTCAAAATCCTAATGTTGCACTGTGGTATTTCCACGTTAGCACATTTTGTCATTCATTCACATACACTGAAATTAATGCATTTGAACCTCCTCCATAGATTTTGAAAAATGTTTGCTTAATCATTATGGGCTATTGAGTGTAGACTGGAGGCCAAACAACATTAAACAATGTACTTTGCTAAATAACTTAATGCAGGGTTCTTAACCTTTTTGATGTCGGGGCCCAAATCTTACAGTACAAAGTGGCCCAGGGCCCATTCAAATATTAGCACTGTATTGGTTTATTGATCTCACCCTCGGTTTGATTTGTACTCAATAACTAAACGAAATCCACCTGCGGTTTAACAGTTTATTTATGTATGTAAACCTGCACATACAACAATTCATGTAACAAATCAATCTGCAGGAACAAATTTAAAGGCTCAAGTCAGGCATATTAACACAAAAATTTGTTAGATTTGACAAATCGTACTTTAAATGTGTGTGTGTGTGTGTGTTAAAATAGTCTGCATCCCATAAGTGAAGATAATGAGGTTTGCTTTACCCTCAAACTAATATATTCCCTATTCTCTGTCCTGTCTCAGCTCTTTCTCTCTCATATATCTCCATCCCCTTCGATCTGATTTCTGCACGATTCAAGTAAAATCATCTGAACATGTTATGCTCACAGGACCAACAAACACCGTGTTTTGTTTCATAATGCCGTTTGACATCTCCACTCTTCACAACTCCAACTGTCTCGTTAGAAATCAAACAGAATGGCTTCGTGCTGGATTGGGGCAAAATGAACGCATACCTCTGTCCAATCATCTTTAAAAACTCTATTTTCTCCATCAACTTTTCTTTTCCTGGACAATGACATCCTCCAAACCCATTCAAACGCTTACTGCGGTGAAGTGTCGCGGCTCGCGCCCGATTACTTCAAAAGTATACACTTACTGGATGTCATGGCAACTGAATCACGGAGGAAAACTTTAAATACATCGCCTTCGCTTTAATTTCAGACCATCTCCAAAGAGTCATAAACACTAGACAAATGATTTTGACAGGCAAGCGTTTATCAAAGTAGGAAATCCATACTTTTAATTTCTTACACATAATTACTGCTGTTGAAATACGAAATGGAGGCGGGTCCGGATTGAATTCCCTCCGGGTCCGGTTCAGGGACCGGAGTCCGGACTTTGAGAAGTGCTGGTGTATTGTAACGTAATTCGCTGTCATGGATAACAGTGGTCATTCTTTTAGAAACGCTGTAATTCCATATTATAATTTTTTTCGGAAACGCTATATCCAAAATCCATCATTATTTTCCAAAAATGTATGGGTTGTCTTTTAATTCGCCTTTGGCTAAGCCACACCCTAGAATGTAGATTGACCAATCACAGCACAGCCAAGAATGAGCTCGGGCAGAGGAGTTTTTCACAGCGCTCCATTGACTTTAAAGAGCCACTTCACCGATTTTGCATTTAGCTTTGTATCAGTAGACAAATGGTAGTATTTTCCAATGGCCCTCCTCCCACCCCTCAACTCCATCTGATAAGAGGCATATCTTGACTTTAGGTCAGGAAAAAATCCTCCAATGACGTAAAATGACGGTTTTTACGTCATTGGAGGATTTTTTAAAAGAGGCTATGAACTACAGACAGAAGTAGATGCTACTTCCGCATTTTTATCAACCCGCCCATATGGGGTGGGGCCTCGTCAAAGATTTTCAAAACAGTCCGTCAGCCATCTTGTTTAGCTAAGCTAACCCGATGTTGCTTGTAGGGAGAAATGCGAGTTTTAAACTAAACACAATGGCAGAAAGTTATTTTGAAGACGAAATGGAAGAAAGGGATTTTGAAGATCTGTTGCGCGAATCCGATGTTCGTGGCTGCCTGTACGAGCCGCAATACAGCGAAACACAGTTGCGGTTGACGGAGGAACAAGAGGCTGCTGCTGCAGAGGAGCGAAGCTTGCCTGGCGGTCATGAGGAAGAGCCCGTACAGAGTCGAGCTGCGGCGGACTGGTGGTGCCAGTGCTCTCGCTGTGCGCCTATGGACACAGATAGAGTCCCGCTGCTATTGCGAATTTCAGCGATGCCATTTTCTTCTTGAAGAAATACCTGAATCTGCATTAGAAACGGGACCGCCAGCATGCGTAATAGAGCACCCCAGCTTTGATCCACACGAGTTTTTGAAACTTATTTCACGATTCCGAAGGTCAATGGGAAACGCCAGCCAAAGCCCGCAGGGACAAACGGACGATTCAGTATAAGTGAGTATTTATTTGTTGTTCACGTCAGTTAGCTGAGCTATCGGTTATATCATATTGTAGGTGCAAATAGCTTGCGTTGCTAACGTTGTGCTTATTGTTTTCAGACAATATCGCCTAACAGCCTACCGTCATTTCGTGGAATGGGTCCTGCAAGGAGAGAGACTGGGGAAAGGCTATATCGTCTTGTTTTGCCTGCCTGTGTTGTTCAGGACATAAGACAGAGATTTCCAGCTAGTGACAGACAATACTGTGGCTATCAAGAAACTGCTGAAGCTCTGGAAGAGCTATGAGTGTGCAATTGTTTATATTATGTTTAAAAACAATAAAAGTTCAAAGTTTATAATGTATTACTTTGATTTATAAAAAGGTACAGGGAAATATGAAGAAATGTATATACTTTTATTAATTACAAATATTCTCGGAACTTGGGGTGGTTGATAGCCCGCAGCCACTGTTTGCACCGCTCTAAATGTTCAACGGGAAAACTATGGAAACTAACTACCTGTCTTTTCCTTGTGTTAGATGTACATCCCGGTACAACGCAAGGCTAGTATTTAAAATACTTTATCAAGAAACTCGTCACGGAGACTCATGTTAACCGGTGTCTTCTGTTTTCCAGTCAATTAGCTAGTAGCTAGCCTTCCCTTCTGCCTGCCCTCTCGAGCCGGTAGGCGTGGCTTGGGAGTGCATTCGTAGAGCAGCGAAACATGGGCATTCTGGGATTTGGTGTATTTCACCCACATGAGCCAAAAACACATTTTAATCTTTTTCTCTGACTAGATGGCACAATTTTCAAAAATGCTTTCACATTTCTACTACATAAGTGACCACGATAAGTGAGAAAAAATATGTTTTTTCGGTGAAGTTGCCCTTTAACATGGGGCGTCTCATATTTCTGGTCTCGGCAGGCTATTACCGTCATAGTTTTATCAAAAATATAGTTAAACGTTGTTATACTCGCGTAGTCAGTTTTCTTTGTAATAACGATTATATAAGTGAATAGAGACCTACCCAGGTTTGCATGAACAGTGTTGCTCCTTGATATTGTTAGTCCCAGCCTCCGTCTCGATTAATAGGATATGCGGTAGTTAATTTTTTTACTGTGACCGGTATGCGTTTACCTCTTTGGATGCCTTGTTTCACCTGTATGTCTTGAATATAGCCTTCAATGTCTTGAATATTGCAGCCCCGCTTGCCTACTTCTACCGGACACTTTATTTGCTGCTTTATAAAAGTTTGATACAATTTCAGCGGGAAGAGCTGTCACAGCATAATGTTGATACCAAACCAGAGCCCATATGAAGTTGTCAGACGTAGCAACAGTAACTAAGGGGGGCGGGGCTTAGCCAAAGTGATAAATTGTTTGCAAAAAACGTAAAGTTTTTTGCGGCCCTCCAGGTGGCGCTCACGGCCCAAGTGTGGGCCGCGGACCTATGGTTAAGAATAGGTGACTTAATGGACATATAGATGAGAAATCATGTGAGAACTTTTTCCACCTTTTTTATGACGTATAATGTGAACATTACAAAAACAAACAAAAATATTTAAAAGGGGAAAAAAAAACGTTTTACAATATCCTGGTTACATAAACTTCCCCCCCTAAACTAATACTTTTTGATTTTATTACAGCACTCAGTCTTTTTGGATAGGAGTCTATTAGCATGGCACATCTTGACTTGGCAATATTTACCCACTCTTGTTTGCAAAAGTGCTCCAAATCTGTCAGATTGCAAGGACATCTCCTGTGCACAGCCCTCTTCAGATCACTGCCCAGATGTTCAATTGAATTCAGGTCTGGGCTCTGGCTGGGTCGTTCCTAAACAATAATCTTCTTTTCCAGCCTGACTAAGGCCCTGCTTCCAGCTGAAGAAAAACAGCCCCAAAGCATGATGCTGGCACCTTCACTGGGTATGATGTTCTTTGAGTGATGTGCAGTGTTGTATTTGCACCAAACATACCTTTTGAAGTTATGGCCAAAAAGTTCAACCGTGGTTTCATCAGACCATAACACATTTGCCCACATGCTTTTGGGAGACTTGATGTTTGTTTTTGCAAAATTCAGCCGGGCTTGGATTTTTTTATTTGTAAGAAAAAGCTTCCGTCGTGCCACCCAACCTCATAGCTCATACATATGAAGAATATGGAAGATTGTTGTCTCCATGACCAGTTTTCTTTCTTATCGTCTTTGTAGGGACGTCCAGTTCTTGGTAATGTCTCTGTTGTGCCATATTTTCTCCAGTTGATGATGACTGTCTTCACTGTGTTCCATGGTATATCTAACGCTTTGGAAAATCTTTTGTTCCCTTCTCTTGACTGATATCATTCAATAATGAGATCCCTCTGATGCTTTGGAAGCTCTCTGTAGACCAAGGCTTTTGCTTTGAGATGTTTCTAAGAAAATGTCCAGAAAATTGTGTGGAATTGTTATAATGTCACCTGTCGTACTGTGTGAGAGTTACATTTTATGTAGTGGAGCGGCTGTTCCCTATGTATTCTATTAGTTTTCTAGTGACATTTATTTATGCGCTACGTTGCACCTTTTGTTATTTTTGTCAAGTTTGTCACGTTTATGAGCAAGCTGGTGAAAGAATGGTCAATAAAACCACTCCAAGTTTTCTGTTCCTGCGCCTGGCTTCATCCTTCCTCAATACAATTCACTGCGATGCGTGACAACCTGGCATTTTAATTTTAGGGGTGTGTAGACTTTTTATATTCACTATATTTTATATAAAAGTTCTTACATAATTTTCACAACTTTTAGAATATAACAAGGCTTCTGATTTAAAAAAAAGTTTCCTAACAGCAGGAAAGTTTTGCAAAACTGATGCTCGAGAATTTTTTTTTTTCACTGTTCGACATTAAGATAACAAATCAAGTCTGATGCTGGAGCAGCGGTTTGTTGGAAAGAAAACAAAACAAAAGGAAGCATGAAAGGTGATATTATGGAATCAACAAGCAAGTTACATGGGGGTGATATGACATTGCTTAAATGTCCCTAAACTTTCTGGAGGGAGGAGGAGCTCCAAAGACACTCCCATCTAACGTCCTCATAGTCCATCCATAGTTCATCCGTCCTTGAACTGCAGAAAGGTATATTGACTTGGAAAAGTCTAAGTTTAAGTTTAAGTTTCCTCCACTCAATAAAGGGTGTAAGAGCCAAGTTAGAATCCTATTATTATTTAATTATTATTCAATAATATGATTTGCAATTGTAACAATTTATTGAGTACATTTGTATTTGTGTGTGTGTTTGAGCTATTTAGTTCTAAGTATATTTAGTACTGTAGCTTTAAGAGAAGCGCTCGCATTTTCCTCTTTGGATTTCTGAGGAAAACGAAACTGAAAGAATAGGTTTTAGTTTTTAGTCCGGAGCTAAACGGTTTTCTTACCGTGTCCATGTTATAGTTTTTTCTTTTGTTATCTCCTAGTAGTATTATGAATGTAAATAATGTCAAGAAGTTTATTAAAAACAACTAAAGGATCTTCGTGGAGATTTCATTGTATAAAATACCTTGGACGTGTGTAAGCCATGACAAAGGACTAAAAAGTATAAGATAGCTAGCCCCTACAAAGGGCATTCCAAATTCATCATTTTGCATTTTTGAGCATTATATTTTCTGAATAGCTGTCAAAAATCGCACACAACTTTGACCCAAAACAAACATACTTGTGGAAGCAATAGAGAACAGCAGAAACAATCAGTGCATTCGGTTTGAGCCAGTCTGAGCATGTTATATAAATGTACTTCAATTAAAGGCCAGTTTCTCACCCTCTACAGACACATTTTTGATAGGCATCTTGTTACTGTTAAATAATGAAAAATAATAATTATTCAAAGGTTCTTCTGCCTTTGAACACGTATTTCTGAGAATGTCTTTAAGAACCTTGCTATGAGATCCTTGGGCAACTCTTTGAAGTCATGTCAGAGAAAGCGACAAGCACCACACTCAATAAGGACCCAGAAAGGAGACTGGTGATACAAGCTGTCACTAGCTTGCATGTAAGCTGCACACTTATCAATACATTTTATGGTTTCTGGTTTGTTTCATGTTCTTGTGTAACAATAAACCGCATAGAACGGATTACCTGGCTCTGCACCTGGCTTCAACCGCACTACACCCTAACGAGTCGTGACAGATTTCATCTTTGTGTTACTTTTAGACCTTTATAAGACCTTGTCCTAGTGTGAGGGAACAGCATCGTTGGGTGAGTAGAATAGCAAACAATTTAACTCCTGTTTGTGGTTTTAAAATGGTTGTCACAAGTGTGGTGAGGTTTGTGTTCTGCTTTTAGGATGACCACTTCCTGTTCTAGTTCATGTTTAGTTGTTCGCACAGCTGGGGCTGGTTAGCAATCACTGGGGCTATTTAACACTGTGGTTTGGTTTCCACCTTGTCGGTTATTATTGCAATGTCACATCAGTATTTTGGTGAGTGTTTGCAAGTCCATGTCACTATATTTGTTATGTGTTAGTAAGTCGCTTGATACCCCCATTTTATTTAATAGTATAGTGGATATGTGTTTTCATTGGTGTTTGTTTGGTTTTGGTTAAATAAAACCCCATCGAACGTGATCTACGGCTCTGCGCCTGGCTTTTGTCCTGCACTACACCCTGGTTCGTGGCAGTGGTCCAACCCAGTTTAGATAGGTGTGCTGAAAAGTTGTCAGTGTGTGTTTTGCCAGATATAAACAACATGGAATGTGCTAACTTCACATAATTATTTAACATACATAAAATATTTTGATGAAAGGTTTATTGTGACCTGTGTAATATCAGTGACAAAAAGATCCCCAGTGATAAAAGATTACCCAGTTACAAACGGATCCCTAGTGACAAAATATCCCCCAAAAGGATCCCAACCATCTTTCGGCCACGGGAGCTGAATTGGGGAGCTGGATTGGGGAGCTGGATTGGGGAGCTGGATTGGGGAGCTGGATTGGGGAGCTGAATTGGGGAGCTGAATTGGGGAGCTGGATTGGGGAGCTGGATTGGGGAGCTGGATTGGGGAGCTGGATTGGGGAGCTGGATTGGGGAGCTGGATTGGGGAGCTGGATTGGGGAGCTGAATTGGGGAGCTGGATTGGGGAGCTGGATTGGGGAGCTGGATTGGGGAGCTGGATTGGGGAGCTGGATTGGGGAGCTGGATTGGGGAGCTGGATTGGGGAGCTGGATTGGGGAGCTGAATTGGGGAGCTGAATTGGGGAGCTGGATTGGGGAGCTGGATTGGGGAGCTGGATTGGGGAGCTGGATTGGGGAGCTGGATTGGGAGCTGGATTGGGGAGCTGGATTGGGGAGCTGAATTGGGGAGCTGGATTGGGGAGCTGGATTGGGGAGCTGGATTGGGGAGCTGGATTGGGGAGCTGGATTGGGGAGCTGGATTGGGGAGCTGGATTGGGGAGCTGGATTGGGGAGCTGAATTGGGGAGCTGGATTGGGGAGCTGAATTGGAGGAGACATGCAGGTCGAAAGGCTTCAACGCCAGGCGTAATTGAGACGAGCTGGAAGTTGGAAAGAGGTCTGGACTTTGGTAAAAAAAAAAGGTTTAGGATTAACAAACCATCTGTAAAATGCTATGACTTTAGTTGCATTAATATGCAATCAACATCCAGAAATAAAAAGCAAATGGCAAATATGCTAAAATGCATTAAATGCGATGTTGAAAAGTATAAAAGGTTCCTAGTGGGCTAGTGGGGTGTTGGTTAGTAGTTTGTCACAGCTGGTTTACATTAGGGTTAAATTGAAATGGCTGTTGGGGATTTGGTGATTATGAGATTCACATTTCTTGGATATTGTTTCCAGTTCACGAGTTGTATTGAGGTGAGAGAGTGTTTATTTCATGAGTTATTGCTGTAGTTTGAATGTTCTTTATAAGCCGCTGTTTACCGCATTTTCAATTCAAACAAGTTTGTGTTTTTGCCCGTTCACGGTCTGTTATACGTTTGTGTTAAATAAACCTGTCTTTTGAACGGATATCTGGCTATGCACATGGCTTTTATGCACTACACCTCCCAAGTTTGTGACAATGATACAGAAGGAATTTCAGCTGAAAGTCAATGTGATGCTATAGTCCAGCTTAGTTGGGTCACATTCGATCTGTGACAGGGAAAAAACAGCTAGAAAAATTCCTGGGCCCATCAAGGCAGTAGTTCTATTGGTATCTTTAAGAGTAAGTAAACATAACCAAGATAATATTTTATTAAATTAATTCATAGCAATTGTCTAATTTCTGAGTTCCAGGGAGCAAAAACAGAGAAGCATATCTAACAGGCTTATCAGACATTCTGCAATGATAATATGGTATTCATGATTGCGCCATCCACAGAGAGTCAACATTTGACTGATGTTGCAGACATATTGATAGCCAAATGTAAAACGTACAATTATTGTATGTAGATTACAAAATGGATTACATTCTGTAGTAGGCAAACTCATAGTAGTAAACAACTTTGCTGTCATAATCACATGATGTTTTTAGACTGATTGCGATAACCAAGTGTTGATCAGCTTACCTATTAAGGGTTAGCATTGAGCAACTGATTAGCCACCAGTGCGTAGGTGTCTGTTTTTCCAATGTTGGACCTAAGCCATGCTAGTTCATATAGAACCTATATGTCACAGGGTCGACAATTGTGTTGCATGTTTATTATGATTTATTGTGTGTTTTTGAGTTGTTTTGATTTATTATTTATTGTGTGCTTTGAGTTGATTTAATGTGCGTGTATTGCTTTAACCAATTGTCCCCGGTGACGAGCCACAATTAATGGACCTATGGGTGCATGCCAGAGGCGGGGCTTGGACTATTTAAACAGGAAGCCTGGACCAGAGGCGGAGGGAAAAACGGAACACACCAACACATGCTGGTTTGTCCAGCAACCTGGAATTGGAGAGAAGCAGTTGGCGTGGACCCCTGTGGAACAGCAGCACCCACCCATGAGTACGAGCCACTTCACAGACTGGGCCCGTAGAAGGATTTACATTATGGCCCGGGCTAATCGTGAGTACGGGCCAGTTGATGTGTGTTGAAGGGAGTGTACTCTATGCTACGGTGCTAGCTGCTGGGGTGGATTCCAGTCACACTTTTGTGTAAATTACCGTGTGTGATTTTGGGTTGCTACCTGGGATTTGGTACTGGTTCCTTGTTCTTTGTGCCCAGGCGTGGATTGTTTGGGGATACGGCGGCCCGGACTCCTAAGAACGTAGGGCTGAAGAAACTGGACATTTCTTTTATATATGTATTTTAAACTTTGTTAGGATAAATAAATTATAGTTGTTTATACATTCGCCTCTTTCTCCTCTTGGGTTGCTGTCCCACTGCTCTCGCCCAAATTGAAAAGAACCTTGCTTTTATCATACATTTATTCGGCGTTCCTAGGGCTCCACTATTTTACCTAGGTGGCGTTGTTGGCAACATTTAATTGCGCCTCGGCCGCTGACATATAGGCACAGAATATCACTACCATCCAAACAATAGTTGATCTCACATAACGTCAGTTAAACACCAGATAATCACTATACAAAAGGAGCTGGCATATTTGTGGAAGGATTATGCAGACACACTCATTTTTCTAAGAACAACTACAAGTTTAAACTCTGCAGGCTCCAATTTGGTTGTATCAGCAGAGGTCTTAACTCTAAGGCAGTCCAGAGGGTACTGGTTTTGTGCCATACCTGTTAATTAATTTCCCAAATTTCATGTTCAGATCTCAATCAGTCACTGATTAGAAGGAAAGAATATCACACTGGGATCATATTTCTCTCTCTCTGCACTATCCCTATTTGAACAGCTTTGATAGAATCAGCGTAGCCGCTCCCTCCATGTGCCTTACACGCTGTGCGTAGGGCACCAAGTGCTGGGGGGGCACCAAAAAAAGTCTAATGAAAAATATATCATAATTATAATGCCTTTATTAATTACGTATAGAAATATTTTAGCCACGTTTTAGGGATGTTTATAAAATACCGGGCGGAACAAGAGTATTTAATTGCGCAAGCATTTTTTGGGAAATGGCCCTGAAAAGACAGCAGTCAGGATCAGAGAAAAGAAAGAAGAAAAAACTGCAAAAACAACGGATCATAAAGGAATCATGCTTAGGGCACCAAAACAGCTAGCCGCGGCACTGGATAGAAGGACATTGCAAACACAAGCCTTGCCATACACTTCAGGAATATATCATATTCAACAGATTTCTTAGTTCACTAGGTACGTTTTAGTTGAAAAATAATGTTTTTTTAATATTAAAAAGATGTTTACTGTCATGGAACATTTTAATTTCAAAGATTTTTATTCTTCATCATGTGCTGAAGTTTTAAATGTCTTAATGGCAACATACGTTTGCAACCACCCTGATATTCAACTCCTGTGAGGCCCAGAGACTGACAGGGTTTGTCCTACCTCAAAATGAATGAAACCCACCTGGCGTGCATATGTCAATCAGTTCCTGATTAGTGAGAAAAAATAGCCCACTGAGATACAATTTACACCTGTTATATCCCACCACAAACTGTTTAAAAAAAAAAAACTATTATCGCCAACCCCACATAAACCTGTAATTAGACTGAGCATTTAAATGTTTAACCATTGTCTGAATTGTATTCGTAACTCATTTTTGTTCCATTTATGCAGTTTTAGTTTTGTATTTTAAAGAGTAATTTAGGTCTTGCGCATTTAGTCTTTGCGGTTTAGTACTTAAAATACAAAACATGCAGTGTTCAGACTTGTTCTAGTGTGTGTAAATTCTAAATCATAGCTTGTCACGGTGTGTAGGGTGGACGGAAAGATGGAAGCCAGGCAGGACAACGGAGAGCGTTCTATCTATTTTTATTTAGACCGATACAACCCGATAAAAGCTGTAGAGCGTAAACATGCTAATAGTTGAGAAAAAGATATGCAATGCAGCGCACTCATTAAATCAAGGAAACTCCTCACACGGAGTATTAGGAAACGAACTCTATAAATGAGAGTCGGCACAATAATAACACGCAATGTAGAACAATTCCACACAAAGACAAGACCGAACACAGGGAGCCTAAATAGTCCTCTAATGAGATAATGGACACCAGGTGTAGTGATGAGACTGAACAAGGTGTGCAGGGGGGGAGGAGATTCGGTGATGACTAATAGGCCGGAGAGGACGACCGCCGAATACCGCCCGCAGGTGGAGCTGCCACACCCTCAGCTGGAGTTGTGACAATACTGGACATAAGCATCAATGACAGGAATATCAGATGCCTCATCGTAGTGTTTTAGTTTATATCTATCGTCCAAATACATATTACATTGTCTTTTGTCAAGCAGGAGGCCTTAACCGCAAATTGGATATATACTTGGATAGATCCTCCATTTAACAAAGCCACTCCCTCCCAACTCAAGCTGTTTTTTACCAGGTAGATATGCTTAGAAAGACATTCTCAAGCACTGACCTGGGAGACTGCTGGGAGGTTATCTATCTTGGTAGGCATTTTTACCTTGTTTGCTTGGAGATTAGAACCAATGTCACGCTTCGCGGGAGGTGTAGTGTAGAAATCCATGTGCAAAGCCAGGTAATCCGTTCAGAAAGGTTCATTAAGAAAAACACAAAACGAACAGAGAACGGCGAAAACACTAGCAGGTTGAATTGAAAATGCGCATATACAGCGACTTATAATAATACATTAACTCAACAACAGCAACATACAAACGCACTCACCTCAAAACCAACGTGACTTCAAACAATGCTAAGCAAAGTGTTAACTTGCTAGCAACCCTTTATAGCCCAACTAATGACCCTGCTAATGCTAACCACAGCCGTGCTCAGAAAGTAAACAGACCCAGCCGTGCACCCCCCCCTAATAGTCTCGTGTGGAAACAAAACCCTGTTTTTTTGTTTTTTTTATTTACCGTGCCAATTGTACTTACATTTCAAAAACATTACTCTGACATTGTTATGTTCAATAGTTAAATGTGCAATATTAATAGACACATTGTTTATTAACTATTTCCTAGATGGTACCACATGATGCCTTCATACAAGTAATGAAAAGAACTGTAACATTTAGATATCTAATTATTGTCGTCTTTTACTTCGCGCCAAGCATGAGAGTGTGAAGGTTAAAATCTTTAGTTCCTCAGATAGCCAGAAGGCAGTAAAACAACCAACATCCAATGATCATCCATTCTTCAGTATGGAAAAGACTAAAGGCTTATCTGAGAGATAGCACTATTTTAGCTGAGAAATCAGGTATAAAATGAATGGCAAAGATATTTGACAAAAAAGGCATTTATTCACAGAGAAATACTAACAACAGTTAACCAGAACAATCAACACAAACTGCTGACCAGGAGCAATATGTAAGAATAAAGCAGAATTTTACAAACATTCCCTTTTAGTGATGTGCTTCGGCTCCCTGCTTTTGTAAATTTGGTGCACTTTAAAATAATTTGTGTGGTGCATTGGTTTTATTTAAGTATTAGGAGCTTTCAGCTCGCAGTCCGCAGCTGGAACATGCCATCTTGGTTCAGGGTAGGGTGACTCGATCGACTTCAGCTTCAGGCTAATTTAAAAAAATTGGAAACTGAAGCACTCTAATTATTTTAAATTAAACAAAATTAATTTGCTTATACTATGTGAAAGGTATTACATACATTTCTCACCATGTGTGCATCACATGAATACTGTGAAAAGACCTTTCCAACGATACAAGACTTGACTATGTGAGATAATTGCTACATATAGAGTTAGCGTTATCTGGGCCAAAATGAAAGAGTTAGCCTACATGAATGTGTCTCTCCAAATGTGACGGCTCAGGCTTGTATTTAAACTGAGCTTCCTATCAAAAGCAGACGAGTCTTTAGGCTGGAGCATCGCTGAGCTGTGTCACTGGGAAGGACTCTAAATGACTGCATTCAGACGGGCTGTATGTGTCAGGCACTGTGATGTTTTCCAATACCTGGGATGTTTACCAGTACCAGTACTTTACACAATGAAGTACTTTCAAAAAATCTGAATATAGTATCCTTATCGATGTCAGTCCGCCTTTTTTCAGTGTCCAATTGGATACTCAGAATGTGCATCTGTACACACAAAAAAGGCATTATATTTTCTTTACATACTATTGTTTATAAACTATTATCGATAGCTTATTGTACAAACTGACGGTCGGTGAGGCTATATAAATCCACTGATTACCCTTGAAAAATCCAGGCTGAAAGTATTTTTTATTTATTATTTAAACCCTTTTTTGACCGCCAAGGGTGCATCACTAAAGTAGGGCGTAATCGTAAATAAATTAAAGAATTAAAGAAACAGGTTTCTCCATTGTAGATCTGGACGAACGGAGCGCTTGGACCCGGAAGAGGCTAAACGTCACGCATGACGTCAGACTTGACAACCGAATAGGCTATTGATAATAGTTGATTAATAAACACATTTCATACTGGCATTTACATTGACACGTTGTCAAGTTGGCCCGAGGTAAAGGTAACAAAACATATCTCTATTATTGTCTACATTCAGCAAAGGAGAAAGTGCACTGCACTGACTGAAATTAACTCAATATTTTCTATAATACTTTGCAATTAATTTGGTTTAATAAATAATTTGTCTGGTAATATGGTACTATGAAAGCATATCCCTATGTGCGCTTTTAAGTTCTTGGTTTCTTATTTCGTTGCATCACCTGGTGACAAACAAGAAAAAAATATGCAATTTTATTTATACGAAAAATATACGTGGGGATAAAGTGTTCATATCCAGGAGCATTCCTAACCGGAGCTTCATGTAAGTGTCACGAACCTTGCAGGTGTAGTGCAGTTAAATTCTAAATGCAGAGCCAGTGGATCATTAATATCCAATTAAACCAACAGTAAAAACGAACTGAAAAAACACACTGAATTGAAAAGAAAGTGCACTTACACAAAGCAACTAATAAAAACGTCAAAACAGCGAGGCCTACAAATACTCAACACTCACCTAATTCCATGCTTGGCTTTGAAACAATGAGCTAGAAAATGTTGACATATCCCAGAACTTACATATCCAGCTAAACACTGCAGCTGTGTAAAATTAACCTATCTAGCCATGTGCACACCACTAATTGCCCCATTTGGAAAAAACCCTCTGGTGATAGTAAGTTTATCGAGTACTGCACAAAAAAAATGTAAGTGCATCTGGGTCAAATGACTCACTTCCGGCGCTTCTAGTGTTAAAACATTTCTCTTTTCACAAACTTAGGACTGACTGCTTTAACTTTACCACACTGTTAAGGTTAGGGATATCCCATTTGGAGGGGCGAGTAGCGGCACCACCAGGGTTGCTACAATATATTATGTTCAAGTCGTTATGCCACGTTATCGCGGTTCTTACAACAGTTCCCAGGAAATTAGATTTAATTAGTAGACCTATCTCGCTTTTCCAGAAAAAATACATTCATGTAGACCTTTTCGACATATCAGCTGTGGTTAAAACAATACGAAAACCTAGAGCGCAGCGTTTTGCCACTGTAAATGGATACGAAAACCCATAAAGAGCACAGGGTGTTGCGTGTCCATATGGAGGCTGTTCATGTATCTGTTTGAAAAAGTAACAATTTGATCCCGAAGCTTATTTTCCTCAATGTCTGTGTTGGACTACGTTTTTGTGACTTTGGCCCTATAATTGGAATCCTTTTTTTTGGGATATAGTGCTGGTTTTCTTCTTCACATTCTCTCAGTGGAGGCTGCTGTTTGGCTCCATGGCAATGGGCTCTCTGGCTGGATGGCCAACAATTGGATTTGACTGGAATCTTGTTAGTAGCTCCTGATTGGCTAGGCCAGATTGTTATGTGGTCGTAGCAGCTTTTTGTCTTGGCCTGACTTGAGTCTTGGCAGTTGCTTGTGATTGGCTGGGCCAAACTGTTCTCCTGCTAGTAATTGTTGATTGGTTGTTGTCTTCAGCATCAATATCCATATGCTGATCTTTCTGTTGACAGGGGCCTTTATTCTGCCACAGTCTGTTGTTGTTAGTATCCGTCTGTGATACTGAAAACAACACAAAAGAAAAACAGATTGCCAATAATTAAAAAGACTATTTTGACCCGTTATACAGATGATTCCAATGAGTCAATGTATTTCTGTTTTTTATCGCTTTGGAACTATTATCACAACTATGTTGTAAAATCTGTAGTAAATCTCAAAGCAGATCATCAAAAGGATGTTTTTTCAAACATGAAACCATATGTTCAATTGACTATGTACGACATAATCAACGACACCTAATCAGTGTGTCACCATAGAAATATCTTTCATATAAAGTAATAATTATCTCTTGCAAAACAATTCGAAGACTTTTGATAAGCTAAATTTTATCAACACTTAATCCAACTGCTCTCTATGGTTAATCACTGAATTAATTGGTAGCGAGGCCTTATTATGGCAAAGACTGGCAGATTAGTTGATCAAAATGTAAAAATATCAGCTGTCAATTCTATCATCCAAACTTTTTGCCAATAACGATCACCTATGTAATTGTGTGTGGCCATGTTAGGTTCCCCCATCCAGTAGTGGTTCCCCCATACAGACACGTCCCTGATTCATAACCCTCTACCTGCCCCCGTACTCTTCTTTCCTCAACCCTTTTAAGGAATGACTTCCTGTATAAAGGTGGAAGGTTTATGATCGCCAACCCCACGTGCGCGCCACACTCCTTCAGGCCACGGGTGAGGCATGTGATGACATCAGTGTAGACCAATGTCAAGCATGGATTCGCCATGACATAAGTTTTTTCTCGAGGTGCTTGCACAATCTGGATATTCATTGTTATGTGAATGAGAACATATGGCCAAATGCCCAAAGGCAGGCTTGATCCAATATATATATGTGTGCTAAATGCTATGTTTTAATTTACAGTAGTAGTTAATAATTTGTTTGACTGTATTTACATTAACTGTTTTCATTTGATTATAGAGTGTATATCTATGTTACAATTTTATCTGCGAAGTTTGCTGAAATGCTTCATGGATCACAACCTGACTACACAGGATAGATGTTACAGTAAGGAATTGATAGATTCTGTAAATGTTGGGTAATGTAAGTGTATTGCCTTATGGGAAAACTGTAATCTGTCTTCTACAGCACTATAGCATATTCATTTTAGCACTTCTTAGGGAGATTTGAAACATGTGTCTTCTATTGTTTGTTATTGGATTCACTGGTAGTTAAAACAACTAAATTTAAAAAAACTCATTTCATAAGAAACTTATATTTTGAATCAATGGTTTTGTGGTGCGAGATGTTCGTGGCAAGATTTGAATGAAAGATTGGCTGCGTCACAAGTGTGATGAGTTTGGTGTTTGGTACAAACAGTGGTGTGGTTTTACCACATAGTTGCGATAATAATACGAAAGCGATAAAAAAAACTGTTAAAAAACTGCGATGCTCAGATGAGTTGTAGCAAAAGTTAGGGAAGTCAGTTGTTGAAAAACAAAACACTACACGACACAGATTATGTAATCAGTAATCACTCAGCAAAACGACTACGGTTATAACTCAGACTGGAACCTGGCTTAAGTCAAAAGCTGATGTATTCAGGAACCAGGCTTATCCTAAGTCCTTTGTGTAACAGTTCTCTCGTACTCTTCAGGTTTGACAAGGACAATGTTTTCAAGGCAAACAGGAGTCTCTCAAATGTTCAGCTGGCCTGGTTTTATGGGCAGACAAAATGTACACCACATTTTTTCTCTGGCCATACAAAACCATCAGGCTGGGGATGTCCGTGGGGTCCAGATCAGCCGATCACTCACAGTGTCTAGTTCATGTCTTAAATCCAAAGTAGTTACAGATAATAATCAACAGCTGTTTGCTCATCCATAATTATATATACATATATATATATATATATTATTTGTATGCATTCATTATGCTTTATGCTTTAAATTGGATCTTATTTTAATTCAACCATGGAGAAAATGCCAAAGGTAAACCTTTAGAGAAAACTTTGTAAATCTGGGAAAACTGAAACTTTGTCAAAAAGAGTGAGCTGAAGTGATCTCTTTGTACAACCTGGGCCAATGTCAACACGGAGTAAGAATCCTTACAAGTATCAGGTCACACTTATATGTTGTGCTACATTTTTACACACCCATAGTCTGTAGCACTCCACTAGCGTTAGCTTATATTATGGATTAACACATTTGAATATTTTTTACAATTACAGTCTTGTTCAGGGGTGCAAACTTGTCACCTTTCCGCGCAATTCGACGTTTTTACTTTAAAATAGGTCATCCACGTGATTTGTGTAGATCCGCAACAAAAATATATAGGGGGGGGTCTACGTCTCATCAAAGTCATCTGCGAGTATGCGTAATACATTTTATATTGCGGGAATCTTTTTTACCCTGTGAAACTACTTTTTTCTCTGTTGGGCCACCCTGCGTCATCACTCGATGCGAGGATCTTCGTGTCTGTCTACTCGCGCGCTTTCCACTAAACTGCGGTGCTGCTGGATACAGGCTCGTGCCACCACAGACAAATATAACAATTAGTGACAGGTACTAAATAGCGATAGAGAAACGCCCCAAGGAGGCGGGTCTATGTAGCAGTTAAGCCAATTGCTAATTTAAGAAATGAATGATTGACATAATATTTAGCCAATCAGCGTTCTTAAATCGAATCCAAGAAGGGCGATTATTTTATCGCCCCAAGCTCGTCCCTGAAGCTGTACAGGGAAGCAGTATACGCGCGGCTTCTCCAGTAGCTGGTAGCCTACACCAGGCAGGAAGGCTAAAAACAGGCACATTTTATCCAAAATGATCGATTGTGTGAAGTTTTATGGGGCTTTTGAGTTGGCCTTGTGTGGGCATGATAATATTACTGTATGTTGTTTTGTTGTTGCAGTTCTGGAGCACATTAACAATTAGTTACATTTAGTTTGATCATAAAATACTGTATGCTATTCTTCCAGTCAAAGGTTTGAGTTCAGCCACTTGATATCCATTTCTATATTATACATCATTTATACAGTGTAATTTCCTATAAACTTTATATATATATAAAGGCTTGTGTTTGTGCAATATGATGTTAATGTTTTTGTGTAAGAATCCCTCAACTTTTTAATATTGGCATTAGATAATTACAGACTATTTCACTGAGCACTGCTGTCCTGCAGTTTGTTTTACATTGTATTGCGATGGTAACAGAAACAAAAAAGCATGGCACAGCCCCACAATAATATATTTCACCAGCCGCCACTGCTGGGGGATCAGTTAGAATATTTAAAAATTACGTGTGAAAGGGTTCCGACCAATTGACCCTTCGCAAAACCACGCCCCTAACAGGCAGACTGGCTACTGACCAATGTCAGTCTAATATTGAACTTACTATGCACATTTTTGATGCGCCGTTATTCAATATTTTTCCCGTCCTGCTGTAATGTTTTTTCATCTGATCTTTTGTCCCCACCACTTTTCAACAGAAATTCCAAGAGGAGTTTTTACCTATATCCTCATGATAAAATCGATTGTAAATCCACATTTTCAAGTTGGTATTTTTTTTCTTCCCGGGGGCATGCTCTAGGGGGGTTCGGTCTTTGTCACCTTTTTCACCCCTGATGAGTTTGCACCCCTGCTTGTTAGTTTATTACATTTGTTGACACACCAGTGTCCATTTTATCTTCAAAAACATTACCCTTTGCTTTGAAAACTGTCCTTTACTTTAGTCTGTCATAATGGGAATATTTACTGATGGTTCTAGTGTTCTTTCCCCAGGAGAAAAGAGCTGCTAGAGGTGTGCCAAGTACAAACAATTGTGTTGCACCGGATTTCCAAGTACAATTATTATACACCAATTTTTTATAATTACCCGTGATTGAAATACATATATATTTCAGCCGCAGCAAACTCTCTGTCCTTCAAACAGTGTGAAGTGCTGTGCTCTCTAAATAACAGCATTCCCTTGTATGCCAGTCTGCTGCCGTGATTGAACGCCCCCTCCCTGTACCTCTCACATTCTCTTCAAATCAAACATACGCCGGGGTACAGTCTCATTTCTCACTCGTCTCGTGGCACATCTCCACATAATTTTTGGCACATTTTGTATGAATTTGAGTCCAGTGGCCTTCATTATATCATCAACGATAACATCTATATCGATTTGTTGTGAGCTAAGGCTATACCTGGTGGGCAGCGTTATTTAGGCTTGACCAGGCATGTTATCAGCAGAAAATCAATTTTGATTGTTAAATGTTCTCTGCTCTGTGATGGGAAATCAGTGTTTGCTCTTCCTGAAATTGGGATACGTCACTTCCACTTTAATCTGACCGTTTGTGTTTTGGCCAAAGTAGATAAAGGACAAATACCAATCAATGTCGAAATGAAACTCTGATCACATCTGTCTGAAATCCCTGTCCAGCTTAAAAGTTCAATTTTATTGAAACCCAAAAAACAATAAGCAGTGCATTCCCGAATTGATCTGTTACCCAGTTAAAGCGAATTGTGATTGGTATTGTGATCGGGATTGTGATCGGTATTGCGATCGGTATTGCGATCGGTATTGCGATCGGTATTGCGATCGGTATTGTGATCGGTATTGTGATCGGTATTGTGATCGGTATTGTGATCGGTATTGTGATCGGTATTGTGATCAGTATTGTGATCGGGATTGTGATCGGGATTGTGATCAGTATTGTGATCGGGATTGTGATCAGTATTGCGATCGGTATTGTGATCGGTATTGCGATCGGTATTGCGATCGGTATTGTGATCGGTATTGTGATCGGTATTGTGATCGGTATTGTGATTGGTATTGTGATCGGGATTGTGATCGGTATTGTGATCGGTATTGTGATCGGTATTGTGATCGGTATTGTGATCGGTATTGTGATCGGTATTGGGATTGGTATTGTGATCGGGATTGTGATCGGTATTGGGATTGGTATATTGATCGGTATTGTGATTGGTGATCATATGTTTGAGACAGATGAAGTCTCTTTCAGACAAGGTGAGATCACTTTTTCAAAACAGCGTGATTTTGAATTAACAATTGATTTGGATGATCCCGTGACTTGAGTGCACCTTCTAACACTATGGGGCCAGGATAAGATGCAGTGGAAGTACACCCAAAGCAGAGTAAACACAAATAAACCATTCAGGTGACACCTTTTTTGTTAACCTGTTATCTTAAGGCTTTTCAGTCTGTTCAACTTGCCAACACGGTCAACTCTTGGGGTACATCTGTACACACTCACAATCAGCTTACACCAGAGTGAGACTTTTATATTTAACACAACAACATAGCACCGGTTTCATGTCTGACACATTCTCTGTCACAAAATTCTGCTCTGTCATTACACCCTCATGTGCATGAGATCTTGACTTGCAATGCATCACTGTGGTGTGAGTGCTATTTGGCAGAGTTGTCAGAGGAATATGTGTAGGAGGAAAAAACAAATCAAATGTCAGTACACTCATAGTGTTGGCCATAGTATATACAGTGACAATTTCATTGGACAGTGACAACTTGTATGTTATTTTGGTTCTGTGCGATAGCACTTTGAGTTTGAAAGGATACAATACAAGGAAGTTGAAGTGCAGGCTGTCATCTTTAATTCCAAGGTATTTTCATTCATATCGGATAAACCGTTATAAAATGACAGCACCTTTTGTACCTCGTCCCGTCATTTTACGGTACTACAAGTATTGGTTGAATTGGCCATTCAGCGGTCATTCGCCGGTTGTTCACCGGATCTGAAACCAATTGAATATGCATTTAACATGATGAAGAGGAGACTAGAGGCAATGGGTCTCCGGAACAAGCAGGAACTGAAGGTGGCAGCAGTATAGAGTCTAATGTTGGCGACGCATCGTAGACTTCAAGCAGTCATTCCATGCAAAGGATATGCGACCAAATATGAACAATGTTGACTTTATTCTACCTTATTTTAAACTGTCCAATGTTTTTGGTGCACGCAAATGCCCGATGTGCGTGAAAATTAGAGCTAATTCCTGCACCTCAACCTGTCATGGTATCTTTTACAAATCAAAGTGGTGCAGAAATGAACCAAAATAAAACGAAATGTTCACTGTCCAATGAATTGTGGTGCCCATTTTATATACATATATAGAACACTGCAGCAACGAGGTTTGAAAGGAAGTTAGAATCAAGCCATTACCTTTTTTAAGCAATAACTTATTCCCATTTTTATCTACAAACACTTTCCACATAAAGCATATAGGCAGGCAGCCAGTTGTCAGGGATAAAGTTAGTGGGGATTAGATAAGGTCTCCCGAGACCATCTAGTGAATTAAACAGTGTATCCATTTGGCCTTACAACTACAGACCATGTTCAACCACGCAGGCATAGGACTTCCACAGATATGGAGATCCTGTGGGAACATCTAAGATTAGCCACCCAGACAGCTGATAAGACCAGGTATTCACAACCACAGGTCTTCAGATAAATGTGAAATGTGACCTTTCATGGCCACTTAATTTGTGTTTTAAATGTACCGGGCAGTAACTGAGTATTAAATGTATGTATATTTTGGTTCAGCATACTTCTGAGCAGGGCCGGCCCTATCCAATATGGTGCCCCTGGCAAGACTTTACCTTGTGCCCCTCTTGCAACACGGCAGATTTTGATTTGTTCTTTTACTCGTTTGGCGCACCTAGCATTTGTCTATACCGGCTATGCGGCGAGCCGGCTCTGATTTTCAGTCCTTAGTGGAAAATACTTTGTATAGATGAATATGCATTTTCTCTGCAGTTAGAGAAACAATAAAGACACTGACATTTGCCTAATCAGAATCACTTGTTCACTGTTTACTTTATACGAAGCTGATATTATCTTAACACTAGTGGCACATACTGCAAATCTATTCACATATACAGTACACCAATGAGCCAAAACTTGATGACAAGGTGGTTAACGTTGATCATCTCTTAACAAGGACACATGTCAAAGTCCGGGTAGATTAGATGACAAGCGAACAATCAGTTCAGTTTCATCCTGTTGGATGCAGGGGACATGGACAGGAGTAAAGACCAGAGCAACTATGATCAGGGCTAAATTGTTATGAACAGATGACTCGTTCAGAGCTTCTCTGAAACGGCAAGGCTTGTTGTAGCCACGTGAAGTGGAAAATGGAGCCACTTGTTTTGCTTTAGAGAGGTAGTGTTTTTTAATAGAGAACATGTGACTATATTTTCATCTCCATTAGTGACATTAAAGAGAAACGGCTAGTCTTTCTTGGTCCATACAAATTATAGGATATTTCAGCATTCATAATTCATCAATGTTTTGTAGTATATATTTTTTTACCAGATAGACAAATCATATTGTACTAGACAGAAATGGCCATGTGATCTTGAAACAACTTCCAAACAACATCCATCAAAGTTTCCATGGGTGGATGCCATGTGGAGGATTTATAAAACCACTTGGTTATCAATGCAGAGAACATTAAAAAATAATAATAATTTAAGAAACCATTAAAACATCCTTGAATGTCCTAAAGTAATCCTGGATGAAATTGGAACTACACAGAACTGTCAGGATACTGTGTCAAATGTCCTAAGCAGTTTAGATGAGAGCATTTGTTTTTTCTGGTCTGTGCTACCTGCCAATGATATTTGAGAAAAGTACATGGTTTCTTTTCTGTTTAAAAATTTTGGTCAATAAAATACATTTACAAAAGATAGTAATATACATTTTGGGTATATTCAACCAAACAATTTAATACATTTTTGACCATAAAGATTATTTATTTATGATGTACAAAATAAAATAGCTAAAGTTAACTGACTTTTTAATCAATTCAAAACGTCAACTACAACTGCAATCACCCTGAAAATAATAAACAATTATATATAATAAACCAATAATAAAATAAAACAAATTAAATCCTACTTTTTTACGGCTGTATTTATACGTTATAAACCTCAACATCAAAGTGAAAATAACCTTCAAAAACATTTTGAACAATTATTAAAATATAATTATTGAAACACCTGGTTTGGATAAGTGATCAGCCGCATTCAGGTACAACCAGCCACTTCCCAGATAACACACACAAAGCAGAAAAAACACTTAGAAGATACTAATGTCATGTGGCAAAAACGTTTCTGGTCAGATGAGACCAAGATTGAACTTTTTGGAATAAACTGCAGGTGTTATGTTTGACGAAAACCAAACACAGCACAACCCCAGAAAACACACCATATCTAGTGTGAATCACGGTGGTGGCATCATTATGTTGTGGGGGTGTTTCTCTTCAGTGAGACTGGGCAATTGGTCAGGATTGAAGGGAAAATGTAAGCTGCCAAGTTTTCTTGAGAAAAACCTGTGACCCTCTGCTGAAGATGGGCAGGTGTTTCATCTTCAAGCACGACAATCAACATTAACTCACCACCAAAAAACACTGCAGTGGCTTAAAGATAAAAAGGTGATGTCCTTGAGCAGCAAATCCTAACCTAAATCCAATTGAAATCTGTGGATGGACTGAAGTTAAACAATTCTGCAAGAAAGAATGGCCAATTATTCATCAATCTAGGTGTGCAAAGCTAATAGAGACATATCCTAACAGATTGATGGCTGTAATTAAGGCAGAGCTCTATGAAGTATTGAATCATGGGACTGATCACTTTTCCAACTCTGTATCCTAGTTATCATTTGTTTTTACATTTAAGAACTGTTGCTTTTATGTAACTTTATTGTTGTTTGTCAGAATGCCTAATTAAAGCAGGAACCAAAAAATATATTTTATTGGATTTTGATTTCATGCTGTAAGACAGGGGGTTTAATGCACTGTATATGCATTAGTATATGCATTATTTGGATAGTATTATTTGTTTTCAACAAGATTACCTGTCTCTGATCTTCAGTTGAATGTCTGCATGCTTATTTTATCAGATATCAATATGTCTTATGTTCATGTGAGCTTAGCTTTTTTATTCATACCATATCCCAAATTCTTTGTCGACTATTTATGCTTGATAGTGGTTATACCTCAACAATAGATGTATTCAGAGTGTTAGAATTGCAATAATTATGAAAGTGTTTTCTACATGACAACACAGTGACAACTGTGATTTACAGAGTTTTGTGAAGAGTTAGCAAAAAAGGGTCAATGGAACAGAGATTTGGTGAAGAGTCCCTATGGGTTTGGATAAATGATCATCTTCATAGAAAATAGCAAATTGAATGTGTGTACAGTATACTGTTCATAAAAAAAACACTTTTATTGTCTTATTGATCATGAAAAACAGCAAGTTGCCACTCTGCGTTGGATATTTGGATGTATGACTCAGTGTTTCCAAAGCTTTACACGTGACAGCAGACGGGTGCGTGTGTGTGTACTATTTACAGCTGGCAGAGCTCGACCACAGTTTCTCTGCACTGATTTATTGGATAGGAAAGGGACTCAAGGCTCTCCAGAGGGAGGGGAATTCCCAGAATACAGTGCGTGGAAACGCAGATGGGATCACACCTCATAAACCGATCCTGAGAGAAAGCGAGTGTCAGGGAAGAGACCAGAAGGAACTGGCTGCATGTGAGCATTCTCCGTGGGGGCTGGGGCACTGGAGCTTGTGGATATTGCCATAGAAGTCCTGTTGCCTTTGCTAGCAATTTCATTGACCCCCTTTTCTGTTCTGTGAAGTTATGAGTTTATTGGCAACTGATACATAGAAAAGTTAATGTCATTACATGCTTGTGATCTCTGAGGTAAAAACGTTAACACATTTGTTCTGGGTTTCTTTACAACACTATAACATGGTTTACGATATAGCGCGGAGGCATTCACACATACTAGTTGCACAGTGAAGGCCATTTTCACTCATGCATATTCTGAATGGGATGGCTCTTCTAGTGTTAACATCCATTGGCTCTTTGTTTTAAGTATAGTAAGGATTAATTAATAAAACCACATTATGTAAATGTAGACTCTTACTCTCCTTAATGATTTTAATTGTTGTTGATTTAATAAATCTTTTGGGAGGACCTACGTGTCTCACTACCCCCTGGCTTAGTCCATTGTTTTACCTGGTCTGGCCTCACTATACCTGGCCTGATGATTCATAACTGTCCCAGTCTAATGCCCTTCTGGTCATGCAGCTGAGATGAATTCTGATTTAAGACTCTGGCCACTGGTGGAGGGGGAGGGGCAACTCCTGCAGGGACTCTGGAACGCCGGAGGCGTGGGACAGCTTTGGAAAGCCGTACTCGGAGGCCAGCTCTGTAACGCTGTACTCAGGGGCCGGCTCTGGAACGGCGTACTCGGGGGCGGGCTCTGGAACGGCGTACTCGGGGGCGGGCTCTGGAACGGCGTACTCGGGGGCCGGCTCTGGGACGGCGTACTCGGGGGCGGGCTCTGGAACGGCGTACTCGGGGGCGGGCTCTGTAACGGCGTACTCGGGGGCCGGCTCTGGAACGGCGTACTCGGGGGCGGGCTCTGGAACGGCGTTCCAGGTCTCTCAGTGTCTCCAGGTCTCTCAGTGTCCTCCGGCCTCTCAGTGTCTCCAGGTCTCTCAGTGTCTCCAGGTGTCTCCAGGTCTCTCAGTGTCTCCAGGTCTCTCAGTGTCTCCAGGTCTCTAAGTGTCTCCAGGCATCTCAGTGTCCTCAGGCATCTCAGTGTCCTCAGGTCTCTCAGTGTCTCCAGGTCTCTCAGTGTCTCCAGTTCTCTCAGTGTCTCCAGGCCTCTCATTGTCTCCAGGCATCTCATTGTCTCCAGGCATCTCAGTGTCTCCAGGCCTCTCAGTGTCTCCAGGTCTCTCAGTGTCTCCAGGTCTCTCAGTGTCCTCCGGCCTCTCAGTGTCTCCAGGTCTCTCAGTGTCTCCAGGTCTCTCAGTGTTTCCAGGCATCTCAGTGTCTCCAGGTCTCTCAGTGTCTCCAGGTCTCTCAGTGTTTCCAGGCATCTCAGTGTCTCCGGCCTCTCAGTGTCTCCAGGTCTCTCAGTGTCTCCAGGTGTCTCCAGGTCTCTCAGTGTCTCCAGGTCTCTCAGTGTCTCCAGGTCTCTAAGTGTCTCCAGGCATCTCAGTGTCCTCAGGTCTCTCAGTTTCTCCAGGTCTCTCAGTGTCTCCAGGTCTCTCAGTGTCTCCAGGTCTCTCAGTGTCTCCAGGTCTCTCAGTGTCTCCAGGCATCTCAGTGTCCTCCGGCCTCTCAGTGTCTCCAGGTCTCTCAGTGTCTCCAGGTCTCTCAGTGTCTCCAGGCATCTCAGTGTCTCCAGGCCTCCCAGTGTCTCCAGGTCTCTCAGTGTCTCCAGGTGTCTCCAGGTCTCTCAGTGTCTCCAGGTCTCTCAGTGTCCTCAGGTCTCTCAGTGTCTCCAGGCATCTCAGTGTCCTCAGGCCTCTCAGTGTCCTCAGGCCTCTCAGTGTCCTCAGGCCTCTCAGTGTCCTCAGGCCTCTCAGTGTCTCCAGGTCTCTCAGTGTCCTCAGGCCTCTCAGTGTCTTCAGGTCTCCCAGTGTCTTCAGGTCTCTCAGTGTCCTCAGGCATCTCAGTGTCCTCAGGCATCTCAGTGTCCTCAGGTCTCTCAGTGTCCTCAGGTCTCTTAGTGTCTCCAGGTCTCTCAGTGTCTCCAGTTCTCTCAGTGTCTCCAGGTCTCTCAGTGTCAGGCCTCCAGGCCTCTCAGTGTCTCCAGGTCTCTCAGTGTCTCCAGGTCTCTCAGTGTCTTCAGGTCTCTAAGTGTCTCCAGGTCTCTCAGTGTCTCCAGGTCTCTCAGTGTCTCCAGGTCTCTCAGTGTCTCCAGGCATCTCAGTGTCTCCAGGTCTCTCAGTGTCTCCAGGTCTCTCAGTGTCTCCAGGCATCTCAGTGTCTCCAGGCATCTCAGTGTCTCCAGGTCTCTCAGTGTCTCCAGGTCTCTCAGTGTCTCCAGGTCTCTCAGTGTCTCCAGGCCTCTCAGTGTCCCTATGCCTTTCAATGTGCCCAAGCCTCTCATTGTCCGAGGTATGCAGCTTGACTTTTATCAAATACCATTTTCAAAGAGAGACAGAGAGAATACAAGAGATAGATAGAGAGACAATGAGGATGTATAGAGAGAGAGAGAGTTAGAGGTACGGAACAGTGTGCCAGGGTTTCAAGTGGAAGGTTATGAAAATAAGAAAGGCAATGTGAGTCTTTGATGGCAGAGAGATGAAACAGAGTGTTTGTATGTGATAAGAATTCAATAACACAGTGATGTGAAGTGGAAGATGGAGAGACTTTTCTCCAGGGAGAGTATGTTGTTTAATATAGGATAAGTGATTATATCATCATCTCCATTCGCTACAGCAAAGAGAAACGAATACACTTCATGGGGTCCACATAAAATATAGGAAATTGCAGCATTCTTAAACTTTTTTTTACTACTTTCTTCCATACTAGCTACAATTCATCAGCTGCTTGCCTTCCCAATTATTCTTTTTATTAATTACTCATGGTCTTTGCATTCAACAAAAAATATGTTATTTGTAAAATCTTATTGTAAAAGCAGGATATTCAAGCTTATTAATGACTACCAATGTATGGGTCAAATTGCTTTTTTTTTTACCAAAACAATGTACAGTAAAATAAAAGTAACAAGAGAGGTTACAATTTCTGCTGAAATTGTGATGAATTTGTGATGATGTGTGCTTGCGGCCAGCTGTAGTCGACTGTATACTGATATCAACTGCCAAACTGAGGTCGAAACTGCAATGTGTTAAACCTATAAGTCATTACTCATGATTAGCCCTTCACAGTTATATGTGTTCTAAAGCACCATTTTGGCAACTAAATCTGGCGCTGCGCTGACCACACAACCCTCCGAAGTGGTCTGTAGCTTAGCTCAGTGCAGTTTCTATACCAGACAGTGATGCAACCAGTCAAGACGCTCTCTATGGTGCAGCTGTAGAAGGACTTCAGGATGCGGGGCCTCAAGCCAAACTTCCGCAGTCACCTGAGGTAGATGAGATGCTGTTGGGCCTGTTCACTACCTGTTTGGTGTGTGTGGCCCATGTTAGGTCCTCTGCGATGTCAACACAGAGGAACTTGAAGCTGGTGACCCTCTCCACTGCCGCTCTGGCGATGGGGGTGTGCTCTCCCCTCTGCTTCCTGTCCACGATCAGCTCCTTGGTTTTTCTGACGTTTAGTGAGCGGTTGTTCTCCTGGTACCAGTGTCAGGGTATTGATTTTCCCTCTGTAGGCTGTCTCGTTGTCATTGGAAATCAGGCCTATCACAGTTGTTTCGTCTGCTTACGTGATGACCATGTTGTTGAAGTGTTGCGTGGTCATGCAGTTGTGGTTGTTCAGGAAGTAGAGGAGGGGACTCAGCACACAGCCTTGTGGGGCCCCTGTGTTTAGAGTCAGTGTGGCAGAGGTGGTGTTGCCCATTCTCATTCTCTTATTTAATTTCAGCTGCTGTTCACCGTTCCGATGAGGCCGGATAAGAGAATTGGCGAACAAAGTGGAGCCTTCTTAATTTTGTTATTACCCTCTCAAACTTAATTTAGAATTTATACTTAGCCAGCGATATTATGTTGTAACGAAGTATTACATTTTTTGGTTATTAT
The DNA here is from genome assembly GCA_029465975.1 of Dallia pectoralis. NCBI lineage: Eukaryota > Metazoa > Chordata > Actinopteri > Esociformes > Umbridae > Dallia > Dallia pectoralis. The sequence goes on along the minus strand of CM055759.1, from coordinate 10,890,884 downwards.
AAATGATTTAAAACAAATGTATAGGCTAAATGACTTAATCTTGACAAAAGGCAAAATAACTGCGTGCGTGCGCACATTTGAATAATGTCGGGCTGTAAACGGGTTTTGGCTTTTAAAAACTATCGGGCTCGGGTCCGGGTCCGGGCTCAGACTGAATTTTGTCGGGCTTGGGCCGTGCCTCACTTTTAAGGCCCGATTACAGCTCTACCCAGTGATACAGTCTACACATACAGCGGTGGCTAGCTAGTGCGCTAACAGGCTTTCATGCTAACGTTAGTTGTTTGAGCCTACACATACAGCAGGTGCAACTGGCACACTAGCGTTAGTTGTTTGAGTGTAAACTGCCCAGAGATAGAGCCTACACATTCAACAGACAGCAGTAGCTAGCGAGTATGTGTAATTGGCCCAGCAACAAAACAAACGGCTGCAGCTGTGGCCAATGAACAATAAAGCAAACAAACATTCAGGGCAACCTTGTCTGTGTCAGTTGATTAGATTCACGCATGGTCGTCTTCTACCAGCTATACTATCACAGCTTAAATCACATATTGGAACTCCTGAGAACCAGGCTGACGTTTTAATGTATTATATGTCTCTGTAACCTCAAAGCTGTAGACGCTATAAAAACTTTCTAATCACTCATTTCTAGAGGCTCGATTCAAAGCTAAACAATGGCTATCAATGGGGAGGCGCAAGTTGGAAGTGCAAAAACTGTGGGAGGAGATAGAGTGGTCAAAAAGTGATATGAGTTTAAATTAAAAATAATAATGTGAGATTACAATATGTGAGCATGACCATAGTCAAGCACACATTATAACAGCCACGTATGAGTGATTTTTCTGTAATTAATTATCACATGCTCACACACACACACACTCAGAACATGGCACCTTTTTAAATCTGTTAGCATGGCAATACAGTCCCTCAGCTGAGGCTCAAATTATAGGACGACTTTCTGGTCTCTTCAAAGCTGGGTAGGAATATACTTCAGTTGACATGCATGCCATTGATATTTGGACATTCGATGCAATTCAATATCTAAGCTTTGATGTTGAGACTGTATGAGGATGTGAGTAATGCAAATCAAATTGAATGAAATCTAAGTGTGATGTTTAAAAAAACGGTATTTGAGGATGTGAGTCATGTAAATCAAATTGAAAGAAATTGAAAAATTATGTTTTGTACACATTTACAGGTTGCCTGTAGTGTCCAGCAAATGCAGACACTGTCAGACTGTGTCCTTGACTGTCTTGGTTCCATTCTGTCTATGACGCACATGCTTGGCTTGTGTCTCGCCCCTGCTGAGCGGGGGCACATCAGCCACATGAATGGAGAGCACGCACCGGTAAAGCAGACATCTGGACGTTTCTAGAAGCAGCTGGAAGGTTTTGGAGGCAGATTTAGGGTTCTAGAGACAGCTGCAATGTTGTAGAGGCACCTGGAAGGTTCTAAAAGCATCTAGAATGTTCTAGAGGCAGCTGGAGGTTCTGGCGGCAGCTGAAGGTTCTGGAGGCAGCTGGAATGTTCTGGAGGCAGCTGGAAACTTCTAGAGGTAGCAGGAAACGACAGACCCACCCCTCTACAACTGCCTTTCATCTAAGGTGATGGGGTGGCTATGAATACGGGTGAGAAGTTTGTGATGTCAGAGCCATGCAGTCTACTGGGCAAAACATATTATCATGTTGTTTTGTCAATTCACTGTTTTTTGGTGTTTTATTTTGTTGTCTGTGAGTGTTTTTCTGTTTGATTGAATAAATACTTCTTCCGGTAAAGGTATCTCCACTGTCGCTCTGCTTCCCTTTGCTTTGCTTCCGGACCAGTGTAGTCAATTGAGCCCTGAGGGTCATGGTACACCTGTCAAGACCTGGGTACTGCTCACATGTAGTGTAACGTGCTCACTATATATATGCAGTCAATATCACAAATTCCCTAATTAGCTAGCTACCAGAATTAATCTTTTTTGTTCTCATACATTGGTACAGATTTCCGATGGTTCGAAGTCAATGGGGTCTAATTTGGCATTGCACGATTCACAAATTATTATTAATTTTAGATTAATTTCTTCATTTAAACAGGCACAATGAGGAACTGTATATGTGTCTTCTTTGAGGAACTGAATAAAAAATCATCGTGTCCTTAAATAAGTGTAGAGCCATCGTTTAATTTGTTCCATAACACATATTACAATATAATTTTATTCGGTAGAGAACCATTATAAAACCTGAGCACTGGTTCTATGAATCAGGCAAAATCACTTTCCATAATGATGATTGAAGTTATCACAAAACAGGAAATGAGCAATCAAATGATTCTTTTGAAATTGTACTGGACATAATTAAGTTATGGGTAAAACCTTATTAGTTGTCTCGAATTGGGAAGAGACAAGCACAGCCCGAACGAAGGACATTTATTAAATAAAAATATAACTACAATGAAAAAACACAAAACAAGACACAAGCAAACGTAACGTTGGCAAACAAAGACCGACAAAACACACTGGGAAAGGAGGAACTTAAATAGGATGGTGATTAGGAATGAAACATGTGTCTGTGCGCCAAACGAGGGAGAGAGGGCGTTTGATTTCACATGCACAGCCATCCTGCTGTGCCAAGACGTACCATTAGTTGGTTTTTTTAAAACAGCCTTTGCTTCGCTTTCTTTTTTTCCAAATAAGTGTGCTAAGATCACAATCTAATTTAGAATATCATGAATAAAATTAGCAATTAATATTATCATAAATGTGTGACAGGTAGAAGGTATCCACTGTCTTACCAGGGCAAAACCTTATTGCACAATCAGTAAGTACGCTATATAAAACTGTTTTGGTTGACCTTTTTTACATATCGCAACTAGCCGACTAGCAGGTAGGTTGATTACTGCTTGGTTGGTGTGTAAGTAACATTAATGTTAGCCCATTAATACTTCTCCAGTAGCTGTTTATTTGAAGCTGGGGATTTCAGTTGGTTCCAGGTGAAATCCAAATTGTGCACTTGTGTAGGATGACCGCTGTGGAACAGGCTCACTTTATTCATGTTCATTTGGGGGGAACAGCAAGGGATGAGATTAAATATCGTTCTAGGCAGGTTCGGGAAGATCCCGACCAAATCTGTTCCCTACTTCAGGCCTAGCAGGGCTGCGTAGACTCCCTCTATTGCCTTATTGCAGAATTTCCATTCACGAAAAGAGCAAGATGGAGAGACGTCGCACGATTATGCCAACGCCCTGTTCTCCCTGATGGATCTTGTTATACAACATTCGCCTGAGGTTGTAACCGAAGCGGCTAACTTGTAACGTGACCAATATTTTGAGTTTGTCTCTGATGGTAATCTTATCTGTGCTTTGACAAGTATTGTACGTGCTAACCCTGTATATGACCTTCACAATATCCATGGTACAGCCAGCCAGAGGGTAGACAATGTGAGGTAAGACAGAGAAGCTATTTGGTAGTATTAGTGTTTAGCATTCGACAGGCGGTTTCCGGTAACTCCGAAACTATGTCCCCACAGCCGTGGTGTCCGAGCTGAGAGAAATGTTCGAACATCAGCAAGAGCAGTTCAAACAGTTTGCTGACAACTTTTTGGCCCCAAACCATCTCAAACGTCCACAGTTTCAACCTAGAGGGCCAGTGATCTGTAGACGGGGACTGTGAGAACGAAAGGGTAACTCCAACATGGCCACCCGCAATCTGAGCACCGTTCTCTCAGAAGCCGGCGGAAGACTGATCCCCTGTAATAAGCAGAGCCGTTTATCAGATGTGGTCCTGTCAGGCTCTAGTAGTGCTGTTCAGGGCAATCCCATGTTATTGTTGATATAGGAGGGGTTGGAGTGTCATGTTTATTAGATACAGGATCTATGGTGTCTAGAATAACTGAACGTTTCTTTGTTCAGCATTTTCAGTCATGGAGTTCGGAGTAACTGCGGTCATGTCTCTGGCTGAAGCTCCGGGCTGCTGACTATCTAGATCTAAATATTTAGAAGTGAATGTCAAGGTGCTTGGCAAAATAATCCCAATCTGTGGTATTCTTGTTGTTAGAGATCTTCCACAATCCTTACCAGACGTCCCAGGTGTCCAAGGCATGAATGTTATTGGGCAGTGCTTTCAGGAGCTGTTTAGTCAACAAGGCTTAACCATGCTTGACCTGCCAATCCAGGATAAAGACAGCACCTGGCAGCAAGCCTTGCTGTACTGTCATCAAGTACATTCTAGGCCACCAGTTGAGATCGTAGGGTCAGAGGTAAGAAAAGACTATGCGTCCCTGCCAGCACTACAAAACCAGTAGCAACTACCTGTTCCTGCAATTTTATCTAATGTTGGCTGTCCTGTTTTGTTCCAACCCCCAGATTACAGTAATCTCCCCGGTGGTTTATTGCAGTCACCAGCTATTGTGAAGATCATCGCCTACTAAACAGCAAAACATGAAAGGATGCTTTTCCCCTACCCCGCATTGAAGAATCTCTAGATGCCTTGTCGGAGGCCTGTTGGTTTTGTTCTATGAACCTTGCCAGTGGGTACAATCAAGTCCCATTGGCGGAGTCGGATAAGAGTAAGACTGCTTTTTGCACACCTTTTGATCTTGTTGAGTTCAATCGCATGCCATTTGGCCTTTGCAACGCACCACGTTACTTTCAACGTTTAATAGAACAGATGTTCGGGGCCCAACAGTTTGATTCTTAACTGCTGTACCTGGATGATGTTGTTTTTGTTTTTATATCATCCACTGTGGACGAGCATCTGAAGTGATTCCGTGCTGGGTCGGCTGCTTAAGGAGGGCCTAAAGGAGAAATTAGAGAAATGTCAGTTTCTTTGAGACTGAGGTGTCATTTCAAATGATGGGGTGGCTTCAGACCCAGAGAAAATCATTACTGTGGCTAATTGGGCCCCACAAACACACCTTACTGAACTTTGATGCTTTTTGGGCTTCGCCAGTTATTATAGATGGCGTGTTGATGCTTTTTGGGCTTCGCCAGTTATTATAGATGGCGTGTTGATGCTTTTTGGGCTTCGCCAGTTATTATAGATGGCATGTTGATGCTTTTTGGGCTTCGCCAGTTATTATAGATGGCGTGTTGATGCTTTTTGGGCTTCGCCAGTTATTATAGATGGCGTGTTGATGCTTTTTGGGCTTCGCCAGTTATTATAGATGGCGTGTTGATGCTTTTTGGGCTTCGCCAGTTATTATAGATGGCGTGTTGATGCTTTTTGCTGCCCTTGACACTCCTCTGCACCGTTTAGTTGCTGCGTTGGTGGGATCAAAGACAAAGAGGCCAGTAAAGTGTCCATTAAGTGACTTCTGGATGGACAAATGCAAGAGAAGTTTCCAGGAATTGAGAACCAGGTTTGTGTCAGCTCCAATTCATGCCTATGCAGATTACTACCTGCCCTTTATATTAGAAGTTGATACCAGCTACATGGGTCTTGGCGCAGTGCTATCGCAAGAGCAGTATGGTAAAGTGAGACCCGTATCTTATGCCAGTTGAGGTTTGAAACCAACTGAACAAAATATATCAAATTACAGTTCCATGAAATTGGAGTTTCTAGCCCTGAAGTGGGCAATGACAGAGAAATTCAGAGAGTACATGCTGGGTCAAATGTTTGTGGTCTATACAGATAATAATCCTCGGTTACCTGTCCACCGTGAAATTGGGTGCTCCAGAGGTGGGTCCAACTTTCAGATTTTGACTTACATAAAATGTAGACCTGGGTGAGTAAATGGTAACGCAGAAGCACTCTCCTGGCAGTATCAAACAGACTTCCGTTCGCAATAGAACTGTAATTCCGGGCAGCGCCATCACTCTGCCTTTACTACAGCAACTCTGTGCCCTGTCACCACTGGCACATCACTAACACAGTTGTCTGCCACAGCTTTTCCTACACACTCTATTACGGATCTGGTCATTAGTTGCTTCTTTTCATTTTGGAACCGGAAACGCCCCGACCAGCACAAGAGACAGCATCTCCCAAAACCGGTGTTGTAAATGCTCCGCCAGTAGGAGAAGATGGTGTGCTTTATCGCTGTGTGTTCAGGTCAGACGGAGGGGAAGAAGAACAACAGCTGGTATTGCCCACAAGGCTGAAATAGAAGGTGCTGAACCAGTTACATCAGGGTCAAGGGTCACCAAGGGGTGGAACGAACAACTGAGCTGGTAAGACAAAGATGTTACTGGCCCGGTATGATTAATGAAATAATTAATATTGTCTAAATTGTGAGTGGTGCACATTGGCCACCTACTGGCTTCTCGGCCAAATCAGATCTTGGCCATTGATTTTACACTTCTTGAACCCTCCAATGATGGAAAAGAACATGTTCTTGTCAGGACATCCCCACTAGAGACCATCGAGCTCCCTCATTGGCCCTGGTATTGTTCCAAGAGTGATTTTATAGGTTTGCGGTCCCTTCCAGAATCCATACCGATCAGGGAAGGAGTTTTGAAGCTGCACTCATTCAGAAGCTATGCAAGCTCTATGGGGTCCAGAAGAGCCGGACCACACCCTACCAACCACAAGGAAATGGTCAGTGTGAACGGTTCAACCAGACCTCACATGACCTTCTGCTAAGGGAACACCAGAGTCAACTCCGAACAGCCTATGACCAGAACCCGGATTCCGGGACGTGCAGATCGGCGAAGGAAGAGATATGTTCAAAATGTTGAAGAGAATCTGACCGTGATGGGTTCGTATATACAGTTGCACCTATCAACAATCTGACCCAAACAAAGCAGGTGCATCGAACCATGGTGAGACCTGTCCCTAAGAATGTTCTGTACCACCCAATTTTGAGAAACGATCCGAGAAACACTTTACCAGTCGTCAATAAAAAGGATGAGATTGAAGAGGTCTGGGTGTTGAGGGAAAGACCAACAGCCTGAGAAGATTTCAGCGCTCGTTGGTGTTTTAAGCCCCCCAACGAAGTCTTTAAGGCAGTGCTGCATGGAAGGCTCTCCCCACCCCCTACAGTTTCAACCAATCACAGCACTTATTAGGGTTAAGGTTATGGTTAGGGTGATTGGTTGAAACTGTAGGGGGTGGGGAGTGCCTTCCATGCAGCGCTGCCTGAAACACTTCGTTAGGGGCTTAAAACACCAACGAGCGATTTCAGCCGTATTCAACTTGTGGCGTCTGTGCCTGATTCTATTATGACTGAGCTGTGCTGAGGAGTTCGGGGTAAAACAAGATGTTGCCACTCTCAGACTACCTAATCGAGGAAGCACTCGTTCAACTGAAACAAATACTCAACGTACCACCTGCGTAACTGTAGGAAAACACTCCAACGTCCATCGTCTGAAAAGACAACCGTGAGTAGTGCGCGGGCTACATCCCACCAAGCAACAAGTAAGGTTACTTTTTGTTTTTTGAAAAGTGCCCTGGAGCTGAACATAATCATCAGGGCGATGATAAAGATGGGGGGGGGGGTGTGACAGATGAAGTTAACCACTGTCTCACTTCTAGGGGTTTAGGCAGGGCTGTATGCAATATAAGACGGTTTTGGTAGGCCCAGTTTTACATACCACTACTAGCCAACTAGAAGGTAGGTTGATAACTGCTTGGTTGGTGTGGGAGTAACATTGGTTCCAGTTTGGGGGTTTAGCCCCTTACCTGTCTCCGAAGTAGTACACTGTTTTCTAATTTAAATGGGCTTTTTGCTGCAAATATCGCAGGTAGCAAAGAAGCACATGTCTTTGAAAAACAGGTGTTCCCATAATGAGGCGGGTTCCATTATAGTTACAAGTATCCACGGTCAGGTATAACAGGGAACGTGGGTTCTAGGGTCACTGCATGCAGTGTGATAACTCTAACGCTATTCCACAAAACCACCTATTCACCATTTGCTGTTAGTTTTTAATGTGTATGGGTCCCACTGGGTGCTTGAAGTGTATGGGTCCCACTGGGTGTTTAAAGTGTATGGGTCCCACTGGGTGTTTGAAGTGTATGGGTCCCACTGGGTGTTTGAAGTGTATGGGTCCCACTGGGTGTTTGAAGTGTATGGGCCCCACTGGGTGTTTGACGTGTATGGGTCCCACTGGGTGTTTAACGTGTATGGGTCCCACTGGGTGTTTAACGTGTATGGGTCCCACTGGGTGTTTGACGTGTATGGGTCCCACTGGGTGTTTGACGTGTATGGGTCCCACTGCGTGTTTGAAGTGTCTGGGTCCCACTGGGTGTTTGAAGTGTATGGGTCCCACTGAGTGTTTTAAAGTGTCTGGGTCCCACTGGGTGTTTGAAGTGTATGGGTCCCACTGAGTGTTTTAAAGTGTATGGGTCCCACTGGGTGTTTAAAGTGTCTGGGTCCCACTGGGTGTTTAAAGTGTATGGGTCCCACTGGGTGTTTAAAGTGTCTGGGTCCCACTGGGTGTTTAAAGTGTATGGGTCCCACTGGGTGTTTAAAGTGTATGGGTCCCACTGGGTGTTTAAAGTGTCTGGGTCCCACTGGGTGTTTAAAGTGTATGGGTCCCACTGGGTGTTTAAAGTGTATGGGTCCCACTGGGTGTTTAAAGTGTATGGGTCCCACTGGGTGTTTAAAGTGTCTGGGTCCCACTGGGTGTTTAAAGTGTATGGGTCCCACTGGGTGTTTGAAGTGAATGGTTCCCACTGGGTGTTTAAAGTGTATGGGTCCCACTGGGTGTTTAAAGTGTCTGGGTCCCACTGGGTGTTTGAAGTGTATGGGTCCCACTGGGTGTTTGAAGTGTATGGGTCCCACTTGGTGTTTAAAGTGTATGGGTCCCACTGGGTGTTCCCAAAGCACTTGTATAAGTAATGATGATAGCTCATGTGTCCTGGTTATATATCTAATTTAGCCATCACACAATCACGACCACTTATTATTCATAGGTTCCGATTGGCAATCATTTTCCCCCTTTAATCTTAATCCCCAGGTCGTTGATATGTGTTCTCAATCAACATAAAAATGAAAAATGAGAGAGAGGGTCATTAACATAACCTAGTGTCATACTCTCAATCAATCAGAAACGGTTTCACGTTGAAAAATGTCAGCTGGTTGCTAATAGCGCCTTTAAAAACATTCACTATGCAATAATATAATTTATTCAGAAAAATTCTTCAAGACACTTCTGAAAATCACTGTGCAATGACACTAATTTCTGAGTAATTTATTTATATTGATTTATTTTGTTTGATTGCTCTCTTTAAAGGGTGATAGGTCATTATCCGTTGCAAAGTATTTCAGCCTTTGTTGAAGATCTCAAATGTTACAAATTTGTTAAATTTCTATGACTAGCTATACACAAGACCTGGCTGGCAGCCTGGCCCTGAATAGGATCGTATTCTTCCTCTTTTAATAATAATGATGACATGAATAAATTAACTGTCTATTTCATAATAATTATTGGAATGGACATTCTCTGAATTACAGGCTAGCTGATCTACCTGAATGGTAAAAAATTCATTCAGAGCTGTGGCTTGAGTCAAATAGTTAGTGGTTTTCTATTTTGAGGTCCTCTGTCCGGATGTCAGACCATCTGTGCAGGCAAACAGCAATTCTGTGGAGATGTCATGGTTTCGTCCAAATTACTGTTAGGAGCAGAGAAAAGCAGAAATGTCTATTAAGTGATGACTCAGACCTAGGCTTGAGCAAGTTTGTGTTCAAGTTGAATCCTTTGCAAACGGAGTTACTTTTTATGTATAGTTGTTATTCTGTGAGTTCACTTTGAGGGAGTAGAACGTGAGCCAGGTATTTCTAGTCACTTTTTTATACTGAAAAATCTCTGGTTATAATTTTTAGAGTTGGTAATGATTTTATTTCGAAACCCAGAGAATATGTTTCGCATTATGTTAAATTGGCCTGCTTGATGTACTCATCGTAGAATGCACTTACCCAATTTGGATATTCTGCAACACAGTACCATAGCAAACATTATCCGACAGCAATATCAATTCAACACAAATATTTGTAGTTACTCTCAGACATCAGGCCACAAACAGATTGGAGTGTGGCGGTGGTGGCTAAACTAGAATACTCTTAATACGACAGAGAGAAAGCTGTGGCCAGAGACATATTTCACATGCTCCACTCCAGCTAGCTGACCCCCAGTAAGTTATCAAGTCTGGGTGTTTATTTGAATATACTTTACACTGGAGACCCTTAGCAGACCGTAGAGAACTATCGATCAATAGAACCACTGTCTCATTATTTTGTATGATTAATGGTTATTAGGTATTTTACACAGCATTATCAGGTAGTTGACACAATTTTATCATTTTCTAGTATTAAATATATGCACACTGGAATAAGCCCACAGTCACACACTCCAAACACATCCACACACTTACCCGTGTACTGAAACATTATCAATATCGGTTACCCTTTATCCCAAACATGGCTTCAATGCAAAAACTTGACTCTAAACCTAACCCTTGAAATGGAACTTGACGTGGTCTCTTAAACAAGGCATTTTTCATGTTTTACTATTCATTTGAGCCAAGATGGCGGTGCGTGCACACGCGAGGCCCTGCGGCTCTCACCACAGCCAGGCGTTTAAAATGTACAGCTGAGAACAACCACTGGATATAGGAAAACACTGCACAACAATTGCTGGGTCCGGCTTCTCCTTCCTCACAGATCGTTAGATCCACACCGGTGTCTGGAATCCCCCATCCGACAGGAAGTGACCAATAACGTAACATAAACAGACACGGGATGTGCGCGGACGTCCACGAGCTAGGATAAAACGTAACCCTCATGAACCCTCTCTCCCAAGCCTTTCCTAGCTAATGTTGGGTACCTGGCGAATAGAACCAAGTGTGGTGCACGGTGTATTTACGTGAATGAAGTGTTGTGTACCAACACTAACCTCATCAGTGGTTGTGAATTTTTAGAACAAGGCAGTCCGAGATATTCTCATGGTAGAAATTAGACCAGTGTTAAACAGAAAGTAACAAAAAAGGACAACTAGCCATTCTAGTCGTTATAGTGACTTGCCCTTCTGGTTGTTACCCTCCATATCTTTCAACCAAAAGTTTGCACTTTTGGTTGAATGCAAACTACTGAATATCATCTGATCTAATGTGAGGACATCTGGTCAGATGTTTCATGTTTAAATATCCATTTGAGGACATCTGGTGTTAATTGGGAATGTGACATGACAACATACACCAGGCAGTGACGTACAATATCACTATTATTGCCTTATTTAAAACTAACACACTTCTACTGATGTCTACAATGTAAAATCAAACAACGATTCCACTGCACTACAACCTCTGACTGGTAATCAATTGTATGTTTTTAACGACGCATGCAACAAATTAAATTCGATTTTGTTCGATTTCTGTTGCCTGTTTCCTGTTGTCATTCATTGTTGAATTGGCAACAATTAATTGAAGCAGTGGTTCTCAAACGGGTCCCCAGCTATTTTATGCATTAGATAATGGTTTCAATTTTAGACTAGGTACATTCTGGTTTACTCCAGACAATTTCCCAGTGGATGATAGATGGCTTGAAGTTGAGGTGAACGTTTCAGTTCATGGGCTTGAAAAAAACTCTCAAAAAAGTTAATGAAGTGCCAGAAAATATGATATATATAAATTATTACAGAATACTTGGACGGGTCCAACAAGCACCTAAACTAATAGCAAGAAGGGTTTAGCTAGTAGGATAGAGGATGATTCACTGAACCATCCATTCCAGATCATGTTACTAATGCATTGGATTCCAACCAGTGTCCATCTTACCATATTCAGCCAATGGAAGACGGACTGGGAGTACATTTGTTCCGTTGCATAGAGGTTTTTTCTTCTAGAACTTTAACAAGTAATTAACATTTATAGAGCACGGTAAATGGCATTTTATCAATGCCTTTTGTAATGATATTCTGTCATGTTAGGCTACAGTAGCATGACAGAAAGAACAGGCTACTCTGGATGCATTAACACACTCGGCCTAATTATGCTCTTTTGCTAAAATATTGGCCTATTTACCTATTAGTCGATCAGGCCCGGTGTCTTAAAATAGCCTCTTTAAAAAAGGATCGATAAAAACGACCTGATCTACACAGAGCTTAGCGGGTTTATTGGACAACTGTATCAATAGGGTTGGCTTGAAGATGCAATCTGAAACGCAAAACAAGGTCCAAACACTTGAAATCACAGGGGCAGGGGTACAAAGAGAAGATCATGGTCCACTCAAAGTCCACAAGTTCCACTCAGCACGTGTGTGCTCTCAGCACTTGAGACGCAGTCAGTTTGTAGATGTTTCACTTCTTTGCTTGTGTCATCTGTCCTTGGAAAAAAACAATGAATGTCCCTCTTGCTCTTCTGAAGTCTTCTGAATTTCAAGATCAACCTAATATGAACTGATGCATTCATGATGCATTTGTATGAATAATTAATATATGTTTCAGATTGTTACACTATTTTCAATTGATGGGTTTATTCATTTTGGATTAATTCCTCCACCAGATGCACAGAGTCTTTGATGAGTACCTTAGCGGTTACATTGGAGGACTGTTCTGCATATGTCATTGTGGTTTGGAGGAACATGAGGTGATTAAGGATGGGCTTTGTGGAAGAATTGAATAATCTTGTCTGTTCTCCCTGACTGGTTTCAGGACACAGCATGTAGAGGTGAGAGGAGAAAGATATGCTCCATCACACAACAACATGACAAACCCTCTCCTCACCCTGATCTACTATTTATTTTTCTCTCTTAGTTCATGTCGGCGTTTCTCTGTACATCTTTATCATGCTTGACCTCCCTGTGCCTTTTCATGTCTATCGTCATCCTCTTCTATCTATAGGAGCAATGGAAAAGGGAAACTAAAAAGTGAGATCTTTTAAAGTTAGTTCATTTCAGAAATATTTTGAATGAATGTTTGGAAAGTCATACATACTGTTCTGCCATCATCCCTTTCCATTTGCAAACCCAGTAATATTTTAATTAAATCTCTAGGGAAATGGTATTCTCACAGGTCTTGTGTCATTTTACAGCGTGTCAATTCAAAATAGTTTAATAAATCAGTCAACAGTTCTCAATTGTCTTCGTATGATATCCCAAAGGTAGCCAAGCATGGTGAATGTCAGGTAGAAGAATAATATCCAGGGAATACTCATAGCATATGTGTGTGGTACAAGAATAATATCCAGGGAATACTCATAGCATATGTGTGTGGTACAAGAATAATATCCAGGGAATACTCATAGCATATGTGTGTGGTACAAGAATACTATCCAGGGAATACTCATAGCATATGTGTGTGTTACAAGAATAATATCCAGGGAATACTCATAGCATATGTGTGTGGTACAAGAATAATATCCAGGGAATACTCATAGGATATGTGTGTGGTACAAGAATAATATCCAGGGAATACTCATAGCATATGTGTGTGGTGCAAGAATAATATCCAGGGAATACTCATAGCATATGTGTGTGTTACAAGAATAATATCCAGGGAATACTCATAGCATATGTGTGTGGTACAAGAATAATATCCAGGGAATACTCATAGGATATGTGTGTGGTACAAGAATAATATCCAGGGAATACTCATAGCATATGTGTGTGGTACAATAATAATATCCAGGGAATACTCATAGCATATGTGTGTGGTACAAGAATAATATCCAGGGAATACTCATAGCATATGTGTGTGGTACAAGAATAATATCCAGGGAATACTCATAGCATATGTGTGTGGTACAATAATAATATCCAGGGAATACTCATAGGATATGTGTGTGGTACAAGAATAATATCCAGGGAATACTCATAGCATATGTGTGTGGTACAAGAATACTATCCAGGGAATACTCATAGCATATGTGTGTGTTACAAGAATAATATCCAGGGAATACTCATAGCATATGTGTGTGGTACAAGAATAATATCCAGGGAATACTCATAGGATATGTGTGTGGTACAAGAATAATATCCAGGGAATACTCATAGCATATGTGTGTGGTACAAGAATAATATCCAGGGAATACTCATAGGATATGTGTGTGGTACAAGAATAATATCCAGGGAATACTCATAGCATATGTGTGTGGTACAAGAATAATATCCAGGGAATACTCATAGCATATGTGTGTGGTACAAGAATAATATCCAGGGAATACTCATAGGATATGTGTGTGGTACAAGAATAATATCCAGGGAATACTCATAGCATATGTGTGTGGTACAAGAATACTATCCAGGGAATACTCATAGCATATGTGTGTGGTACAAGAATAATATCCAGGGAATACTCATAGCATATGTGTGTGGTACAAGAATAATATCCAGGGAATACTCATAGCATATGTGTGTGGTACAAGAATAATATCCAGGGAATACTCATAGGATATGTGTGTGGTACAAGAATAATATCCAGGGAATACTCATAGCATATGTGTGTGGTACAAGAATAATGTCCAGGGAATACTCATAGCATATGTGTGTGGTACAAGAATAATATCCAGGGAATACTCATAGGATATGTGTGTGGTACAAGAATAATATCCAGGGAATACTCATAGCATATGTGTGTGGTACAAGAATAATGTCCAGGGAATACTCCTAGCATATGTGTGTGGTACAAGAATAATATCCAGGGAATACTCATAGGATATGTGTGTGGTACAAGAATAATATCCAGGGAATACTCATAGCATATGTGTGTGGTACAAGAATACTATCCAGGAAATACTCATAGCATATGTGTGTGGTACAAGAATAATATCCAGGGAATACTCATAGGATATGTGTGTGGTACAAGAATAATATCCAGGGAATACTCATAGCATATGTGTGTGGTACAAGAATAATATCCAGGGAATACTCATAGCATATGTGTGTGGTACAAGAATAATATCCAGGGAATACTCATAGGATATGTGTGTGGTACAAGAATAATATCCAGGGAATACTCATAGCATATGTGTGTGGTACAAGAATAATATCCAGGGAATACTCATATCATATGTGTGTGGTACAAGAATAATATCCAGGGAATACTCATAGCATATGTGTGTGTTACAAGAATAATATCCAGGGAATACTCATAGCATATGTGTGTGGTACAAGAATAATATCCAGGGAATACTCATAGCATAAGTGTGTGGTACAAGAATAATAAAGTTCCCTGTTTCCTTTAATAAAGTACATGTTTCCCTGACCATACAGGCAATAATTATTTGCCTTATCCTTACTAGCAAATTATATTCTCACTAAATGCAGTATACAGTGCCTTTAAGAAAATCATCATTCCCCTTTGAAATACACACTTTTTTTGTCTTACGGCCTGAAGTCAAAACCCAATAAAATATATTTTTGTGTTCCAGCTTTATATAGACATTCTGCTATACAACTCAAGTAATGAGTAATAAAACATAAAAAAAAGTAATAAAAAAGTTTTGAAAAGTGATCAGACCCATGATTCAGTACTTCATACATTTTGCCTTGATAAGTCTCTATTCGTTTTGTGCACCTAGATTGGGGAACATACATTCTTCCGTGCAGTATTGTTTGAGTTCTGTCAAGTTTGTAGTGAGTGGCCATTGAATGTTGTTTTCAAGTCGCTCCACATATTTTCTATTGTATTATAGCCAGGGCTCTGACTTGGCCGCTCAAGGACCTTTACCTTTTCTAAGCCACTGCATAGTCTTTTTTGTCATTGTCGTGCTAGAAGGTGAATCACCTTCCCATCTTCAGTGGTCTAGCAGAGGGCCATAAGTAAAAAGAATTTGGGTGAATTTGGCAGCACCCATTTTTCCTTTCTGGGCACAAATTGCCCAGTCCACGCTGAAGAGAAACACCCCCACAACATAATGTTGCCACCACCATGCATCACAGCAAGTATGTGAATGGTGAATGGTGTTCTATGTTTGCTTTTTGCCAACATAAAGCTTGCAGTTTAGCGCAAAAGTTAAATCTTGATCTCATCTGACCTCAAAAGTTTGTGATGCCGTGCACTACTAGTAATGGAATTATCACGGATGTCAGGTCGGGGGCAAATGGTGTGTAATCTGTGTGACTGGTTGTACCTGAGCAAATATGTAATGGTTTCTGATCAATCAGATTAATTTTATAAAGCCTATTTTACGACAAAGTTGTCACAAAGTCCTTTTACAAACACACATCAGCAAAATAAAACACTCTGCGAAGGTTTAGTTTTACTCTGAGAGTTACTTAAATTGAGGGAACAAAAGAGAACAAGAGCGAGCCAGTGACTCCACCCCCCGAATAGGAATTGGGAGAGAGAACATCCCAGGGGAGATGGGAACCGGAGTTTTCCGTTCACCTTCCTACTGATCACTGACACAACCATCTGACCACCATGGACCCAGCAAACTGGGATCAGTACGGAATGTCATCACCTCTCACAGAACAATGTTAGGTCAGTATCACTCCTACAGGAGAACAGTCTACAGTCCCTATCCATCAGCGTTCCCACCATACAGAATCATCTCAGCAGACCTACAGAGCCACCTGTCGCCAGCTTGGAAATGGCATGACTGGCAGCTGTCTCCAATCGAGAATCCTGGGTTCCCACGCCTGAAAGGTACGATGGGCGTGTTGGTCGATGTCGGGCATCTCTTATGGGATGTGTTTATTTTATAAACAACTCCGCACAGACCCTACGGATAAAGCATGGGTATGTAATTAGTCTACTCAGCCATCTGGGAACATCAAGGCACCGTGACCCAATCCTATCTCGCATTCACCTCTGAGATGAGGAAACCGTTTCACCACCCGGTTTGAGGAAAGATGTTGGGCCATTTAGTATTTGTTTACCTGGATGAAATGTAGATTTTTTCTCAGAATCAGCAGGATTATAAGAAACATGTGAGTCAGGTCTTCCAGCGGCTACTAGAGAACCGTCTTTACGTGAAGGCGGAGAAGAGTTCCACGATTCCACGGCGGGACTCCTGGGTTACGTCATCACTGAGGGGCAGGTCAAGATGGATTCAGGAAAGGTCGAGGCTGTGCAGGAGGGGCCTAGACCTGGATCTCGCAAGGAACTTGGATCTGGAAGGTCCCTGGTTCTAATCCACCCACCGCCAAGGATTGTTCTGTCCCTAAATAAAGCAAGACAGTTAACCCTAATTGCTCCCCGGGCACCGTTGACGTGGAAGTCCAATCAGGAAATTGATTAGGGCTGCCCCCTGCACCTCCGAGTTGGGTAAAATGCAGAGAACACATTTCAGTTGAAGGCATTGAATATTGATATATTCCTAGTCAGTTCGGTCTGTCAGTCAGAACACATTGTTGTCGTTATTTGTTTTACTCACCTGCAACCTCTCACCTGCTACAGTACACTCGCTTGGACAAAGCACCTGGGAAACACGGAGATCACCTGCACCCATAGTCACGCCACTCACCGCCTTCGCCTGTCACCGCCGCTCACGCCATTATCTTAAATAAACCTGTTGTTCAGCACCTTCACCTGCCTAAAGTGCTCCCCATACCGAACCCTGACGTAGTCACACTTTAATAATTGTTCAGTTTGTTATTGTCACTTTGAGGTTGATGGTTAGAAATTGTAAATACAGACGGAAAAAGTTTGATTTAATTTGAATTTTTCCAGGGTCTAATGTGTTCCTACAGGACTGTATATGTCTACTTTAAAATAATATGTAAACCATTTCAAAACAACTTTGTTGACTTCTAACTGTACAGTGAAAATACATATCCTGACGCGCACATCAACCTTTAAATAATAAAGAGCATTGGAGCAAGACAAGGGGTGAGTGGATGTTAAATAAACCGTAGTCAGATAGACTTGAAATTAATATTTTATATATAATTTAGAACAGATGGAATTGGAAATGACTTTCCATTGGGAATATGTTCCCGTGGTGAGAATGTTCAGAGAAAGTATTACACACAGTAGAATTACAGAACCTCATTTTGACATGTACTGTCATAAGCCTACTCAAGAAGCTCCTAATATATTTCCATCTCTATGTGTTTCCTTCCATTCCTGAAAAAGCACTTATTATGAGAAAGGCCTAATGTACACTACGCTGTTGCTGTAAAAATATAGTTTCAACACCAGGTCTTACAAGATGGCACACTGATATAACTATATTCAATATTCTTTCCAATCAACCGTGAAGTATTTAACTTCTTTTACAATTAAACTTGAGTCAAATGACTGTCTTCATCAATTGATTTTGAAGAGTTGTGTCACGGTTAGTCCCAGGTGTAGTGCGGAGAGAGCGAGATGCAGAGCCTGAGATCACGTTCGTGGAGTTTTATTCCAAATAAAACTGACAGACACATGAACGGAAACTACACAAACACTGTAACGTAACTAAAAGCACTAACCAAACACTCACCTACGTGGACATTTAACATTATCTTAATATCACTCACCAGTGAACCTAACCAGGGACCTTAAATAGCCCACTGATTAACTAACCTATGTAACATTATATTAATAACAAGCACCTGTGAACCTAACCAGGGACCTTAAATAGCCCACTGATTAACTAACCTATGTAACATTATATTAATAACAAGCACCAGTGAACCTAACCAGGGACCTTAAATAGCCCACTGATTAACTAACCTATGTAACATTATATTAATAACCAGCACCCGTGAACCTATCCAGGGACCTTAAATAGCCCACTGATTAACTAACCTATGTAACATTATATTAATAACAAGCACCTGTGAACCTAACCAGGGACCTTAAATAGCCCACTGATTAACTAACCTATGTAACATTATATTAACAACCAGCACCTGTGATACTAACAAGGGACCTTGAATAGCCCACAGATTAACTAACCTATGTAACATTATATTAATTAATTCCCAAACAAGATAAGCATGAAGGACAGGGCACATAGAGAGAGGATCCACCCCTCATCTCACCTGACTCTGTAACACAAATAAATCACTGCTTGCAAAAGTTGTCCTTGTCCTGAGCTGGTGCACTACGACACCCCTTTCCCCCTTCACCACGCTCGCCCTGTCCCCTTCTACCGCACTGACCCCCCCTTTCACCACCACGCTCCCTATGTCGCACTAAAACGAGTGCTTAGACAACTGCCACATCGTCAACAACCGTGTCCTTTATCTCCACGAGCACAAAATATACGCAGTTATGTGCTTCCAGTCCCTGCTATTGTACATATAGCAAAGCTGTCCTCATAACAATCTCGATTCCTGTGTTAATTAGAAAAAGAAGGAATGGATTGCAAGGCAGTTATATAAAGAAGTCAAATCTGTTCTCAGTAACATCCTATATCAAGATGGCTTTACTTAATATTAGATCTCTCGCCAACAAATCATTCTTGGTAAATACATTATTATGTCCTACAGATTTGATGTTTCTCACTGAAACTTGGTCAAATGAGGTCTGCAGTGCTACTGTGCTTAACGAGACAGAACCTGAAGAATTTGGTTATATGAATACATGGTGAAATGGTAGGAAAGGGGGTGGAGTAGCTCTATTCAAAGATACATTTCTGTGCAAAGAAATTGCACTTGGTAATTATATTTAATTTGACTACCTCTGTTTTAAATTGAAGTGAGTGCTCCCGAAATTCAGTTTTTAACCACTTACAAACCTCCAAGATACTCTTTGCTGAACTAATATCTGCTATATCTGTTGATTACAACTTTTTTATTACAACAGGAGACTTTAAACCATGAAGAAACCATGATTGTAAACACCCTGAAAAGAGAATGTAGGACGCTGAACGTAAGTGGAGAAAAACTAAGCTTCAAATCTACTTTGACAACTATAGACAAAACCTTTGTAGCTTCAATCATGAGTTACGCTGGGCTTGACAGCAACATTTATCGGGAATGCTCAACAAGAACATCAACAATACCCGCACTCCGTTTGCCATGTTTGACAAGCTAACCAGGCCCCTAAAGCAGATAGCACCAGAACTCCTGTCCAATGCAAAATGTAATGAATTTGCTTGTTTCTTCAGGGAAAGAATCTGAAGTATGAGGCAGACCATAATAACTACACAGTCCAACAATGACTCTGTATTACCACCACAACCACCAAAAACTAACTTGGCTGTTATGTCACAATTTTATAGAATAGAATTATGTATGCCCAAAAACGCTAGATGAAACAGTTGGACATCTTAAGGCTTCCACTTGTTGTCTTGACACACTACATCAGTCTTTTTTATACTAACTATACCAATGGATCTGCAGCAAATAGTTAATAGCTCTTTGCAATCAAGGATTTTACCAATGTCACTAAAGACAGCTGCCATTAAGCCTAATTTAAAAAAGAGAACACTAGATGCATCTGTTTTGAACAACTATAGACCTGTATCAAATCTACCTTTCATAACCAAGATCATTGAGAAGGTTGTCTTCAATCAACTCAGCAATTTTTTTAACTGAAACGGTCTTTTAGACAAATTTCAATCAGGCTTCAGACCTCAAAATAGTACAGAAAGAGTATTAAATGATATACGACTGAATACTGATTCACATAATGACAGTCCTGGTTCTATTGGATCTCAGTGCTGCCTTTGACACTGTATATCATATAACACTTCTGGACGGGCTGAAAAACTGGGTAGGACTCTCCGGGACAGTCCTTAATTGGTTCTGCTCTTACTTGGATGGGCGGAGTTACTTTGTAAATATTGGCAATCATGAATCTGATAAGGTCGCCATGACATGTGGAATTTCCCAGGGATCAGTTCTCAGACATCTTCTGTTCAATCTCTATATGATCTTTAACAGGGCCTGAAGTTAACGTTTTTGGCCACCAGCCACTGTGGCAGGTGGATTTTGAAATCTACCTGCCACAGTGGTTTTTTACCAGCCAAAATTTTTAGTGCCTAAAATAAAGGTGAATGACTCAGAAAATGCATAAGAATGGTTCTTGAACTTGTACAGAATACACATTAAAGTGCTGTCGAGTTATTAACCAACTTAACCAATCTCATTTATGACTAGATCAACATAATGATTTACAACTGTATCTGACCTGGTGTGGCAGGCGTTTAGAATAGAGCCAATCTAGAATAGAATACAGCCAATCATCTCACTGAATGTCTCATTTATTTAGTTAACACCTGCAAGTTAACTGCAATACATTAGTCACTTTAACATTTATATCAAAGTACTATTTTTAAGTTTGTACATATTATAAGTTTGTTGCTTTTCAAGACAAGAGTCTGTTGTGACGTCGTACACCAACCAGTCGCGAACCTTGCCATCCCTTTCCACTTAGTATTAAAACGTCTTTTTTATTTTTGGAACCGTCCAGGGGCAAAAATCTGTTATCAACTTTGGGGGGGACAATTATATAGCATTTTCTCAGAAACAATTCATGAGGGGGGACACCCATATTACTGCTGTAATTGTAAACGGATAGCCTACATTGTAATATGTTAAATATATACATTGTAACGTTTCATGTCAGTGCTGTATGTATGTTCTGGCCTTTGTTTCTTTTGTTTTTCCAGCTCCCCGGCCACTTTTACCCGTTTCCCTTTTGTATTTTCCTGCTACCCGGTCACTTATATGAAATGCCCTTTTCTTTCATGTCCTGTGTAACTGTTTACACCTGTTGGTATTTGTGCTCGTTATGTCTGTACATAGTCTCCCTGGTTTCTCCTCTGTTGGTCGGGCATTGTTAATCTTAAATTAATACATAAGAAATCAAAATATGTTAGATAGATATACAGAAAAAATAAGCTAAACCTTTTTACAGGAGTTAACAGATTCATTTGTAACTTGTTCACATACTCTTCCTGAGCAAATCAGCCACATTGTTCCCAGATGAATATTAACACTATACAATGTACTACATATATTTAAAGTTACAACGTTAAATATACTCGAAAACATTTTAACTTTCTACTGTAGTGACTAAAAAACCCACCTTTTCTCAGCCAGGCTTAATGTAAACTGAGAAGAGCGCGACTCCCCTTAATCGCGCCCTAATGTTCACGAGACAACATTAACATTGCCTGTGGATCAAACCATTCTGGGACCAATGGCAGGGTTCGCAATTTTTTTAAACAAAAAAAGCACAATAGTGTCCATAATCAGCAAAGCGCTTTCATTGCGTATTATTGTTAATATTAACACAGTTAACACAGTTTTGTTGACAGTGATTTATTGGGGGGGGGACATATCATATTTCGTGTCCCCTCCGGGATTTCTGCCCCTGGAACCGTCCTCCTCATCCTCTTTTCGTTGCTCTACAGCCCGCAACCTCTTCACGCCAGCATTTTGTCTCGAACGTCCAAGCAAATAGCGGGGCTTGTTTAACAAAAACAATAGGCTACGTGATTGGTCAACAACACAACGCTTGCTCGATGTTGTGTTGTCTTATTGGCTACCCGCCAACGTGGCAGGTAGATTGACAGTCTCAGTGCCAATTTCATGCCCTGATCTTTAACAAAAAAATCATCTAGGTGTTATGATAGACTCAGATCGTATGTTCACCAGTCATTTCAAAGCGGTCACCAAAACAGCATTTTTTCATCTTAAAAATGTAGCCAAAATGAAGGGCCGGTTGTCCCAAAAAGACCAAGAGAAGCTAATCCATGCTTTTATCTCCAGTAGGGTTGACTACTGTAGATAAAAAGACCATAAGAAGCTAATCCATGCTTTTATCTCCAGTAGGGTTGACTACTGTAATGCACTCTTAACTTGGCGGCTGCTAGAGTGTTAACCAAGACCAAGAGAAAAGAGCACATTACTCCGGACTTTGCGCTGGCTTCCAGTCAGTTACAGAATAGATTTTAACGTGTTGCTTTTAGTCTAGAAATCACTGAACGATCTGGTCCTGAATACATTTTTGATATGTTTGAAGATTATAAACCGAGCAGAGCTCTTTGAACTCAGGACAGCTAGTAGAGCCCAGAGTCAAAACGTAACATAGTGAAGCAGCATTCAGCAGTTACCCTGCATTCAAATGGAATAAACTACCAGAAGATATTAGGCGTGCCCCAAACGTATCAATTTTCAAAGCCAGGCCACTTTTTGACCACCCTATCTCTTCCCACAGTTTTTGCACTACTTGGACAAAAAAGTTTCCCGAATCCTATTTTGTTGCTATTGTTTTGTAGAAGGTTCCGTTCAGTAGTTTAGGAAATATTACCGTTCTTTTCGCTAATTAATTCCCATCTTAATACTTTGATGAAATGCCGCTGCTCCTACGTTTCAGGTCCACACACACAAATGTCATATCAAAATGTTCAGCTATTAGTGCTGTCACTACAAATGTCAATATATAAGCCGTTACAAAATATGTTATATGTTATAAAAATGAGAAAGAATGTTCAGTGTAAAACAACACATTTCAACCATTGACAACTAAACTGTGACTGCCTGATTGCCCAGGAAATGGCCCAGGAAATGTATTTTTGTGCAAGCGGCTCAAATGCCTGCTTTCCATTCGCCCCTGTCCAGTTCATCTTCATGCGGCCAGGGCATTAAAAATAAGTTGTGACAATATTCGCCAGACAGTTTCCTTCGTCGCCAGGCCTCCAGCCAGTCACAAATGTATAACCTGAAAGACAATTTCTCAGATTGACAAACATTTCTGGCTTGTATCACTGTCAATCGCTTTTTTGTGAATAGTTTTCAGCACAATAATCATATAAATCTCTTCATTTCTGATTGTCCAGCGATCCTTCTCTAATGAGATGTTCCTGCGATGACACTGGCAACCCAAGTTCGGTCACATCTGGAACCTCTGAGGGGGTTGGACTATAAGCTTGAGGCCTTTGCAATTGCTGCCAGATCAGCTGTGGTTGTTGCTTCAAACTGTTTACCACAGTAGGAATCTCATGGAGAAAATAAAAGTTACAAAATGAAAAAAGTTGAGTTAGACTAAAACAGGGGTATCCAACCCTGCCCCTGGAGAGCTACTGTCCTGGGTGTTTTCATTCCAACTTCATGTATATGCAGCCTCATTCAGCAATGATCTATCTAATTATTCCAGTCAGCTGTGCTTAATTAGGGTTGGAGTGAAAACCACCAGGACAGTAGCTCTCCAGGTGCAGGGTTGGATACCCCTGGACTAAAACATTGTTAATTCTGAGATTTTAACAACATTTTTTATTTTAGTCGTTTATCAGGTGCTAGCCTGACTCCCTAACCACTGAGCCAGTAGTAGATGCTCCAAGCAGTTCTGTGTAGCTGTGGAATGTTCTCGCTGTGCCCACCACACACTTACCTACACCTTGTCTTTCATCTATAGTTTACCATCACACACACAACCTACACCTTGTGTTTTATCTATAGTTTACCATCACACACACAACCTACTCCTTGTCTTTCATCTATTGTTTACCATCAAACACACAACCTACTCCATGTCTTTCATCTATAGTTTACCATCACACACACAACCTACTCCTTGTCTTTCATCTATAGTTTACCATCACACACACAACCTACTCCTTGTGTTTTATCTATAGTTTACCATCACACACACAACCTACTCCTCGTCTTTCATCTATAGTTTACCATCACACACACAACCTACACCTTGTCTTTCATCTATAGTTTACCATCACACACACAACCTACACCTTGTGTTTTATCTATAGTTTACCATCACACACACAACCTACTCCTTGTCTTTCATCTATAGTTTACCATCACACACACAACCTACTCCTTGTCTTTCATCTATAGTTTACCATCACACACACAACCTACTCCTTGTCTTTCATCTATAGTTTACCATCACACACACAACCTACACCTTGTCTTTCATCTATAGTTTACCATCACACACACAACCTACACCTTGTGTTTTATCTATAGTTTACCATCACACACACAACCTACTCCTTGTCTTTCATCTATAGTTTACCATCACACACACAACCTACTCCATGTCTTTCATCTATAGTTTACCATCACACACACAACCTACACCTTGTGTTTTATCTATAGTTTACCATCACACACACAACCTACTCCTTGTCTTTCATCTATAGTTTACCATCACACACACAACCTACACCTTGTCTTTCATCTATAGTTTACCATCACACACACAACCTACTCCTTGTCTTTCATCTATAGTTTACCATCACACACACAACCTACACCTTGTCTTTCATCTATAGTTTACCATCACACACACAACCTACACCTTGTGTTTTATCTATAGTTTACCATCACACACACAACCTACTCCTTGTCTTTCATCTATAGTTTACCATCACACACACAACCTACTCCATGTCTTTCATCTATAGTTTACCATCACACACACAACCTACACCTTGTGTTTTATCTGTAGTTTACCATCACACACACAACCTACTCCTTGTCTTTCATCTATAGTTTACCATCACACACACAACCTACTCCTTGTCTTTCATCTATAGTTTACCATCACACACACAACCTACACCTTGTCTTTTATCTATAGTTTACCATCACACACACAGCGTACACCTTGTCTTTTATCTATAGTTTACCATCACACAAATAACCTACACCTTGTCTTTTATCTATAGTTTACCATCACACACACACAACCTACTCCTTGCACTTAGGTAGGATAATGTGACAGGTTAATGTGGAACCAGTGACTGATTTGAGCATTTTATCAGGATTGAAGCAGTTCAATTCAGGTTTCCACAATACACACTCAGAATCAGACTCCAGATTGAGCCCAGCAGGTGTGGGTCACGACTAAATCACTGGGACTGGGTTAGGAGACACACTATGTACACTATATGTTTCTAATAATTAAACTGGCATTTGTATCCCTCACATTTAACACTTACGATTCCACATTGGCTGCTGCAGAATTCTCTGACTGTCTTGTGATTGAACCCTCACTGGACTGTATGAGGTCTGAGGAGTAATAACACTGGACTGTATGAGGTCTGAGGAGTAATAACACTGGATTGTATGAGATCTGAGGAGTAATAACACTGGACTGTCTGAGGTTCTGAGGGGTAATAACACTGGACTGTATGAGGTTCTGAGTAGTAATAACACCAAACTGTCTGAGGTCTGAGGAGTAATAACACTGGACTGTATGAGGTCTGAGGAGTAATAACACTGGACTGTATGAGGTTCTGAGTAGTAATAACACCAAACTGTCTGAGGTCTGAGGAGTAATAACACTGGACTGTATGAGGTCTGAGGAGTAATAACACTGGACTGTATGAGGTCTGAGGAGTAATAACACTGGACTGTATGAGGTCTGAGGAGTAATAACACTGGACTGTCTGAGGTTCTGAGGGGTAATAACACTGGACTGTATGAGGTCTGAGGAGTAATAACACTGGATTGTATGAGGTCTGAGGAGTAATAACACTGGACTGTCTGAGGTCTGAGGAGTAATAACACTGGATTGTATGAGGTCTGAGGAGTAATAACACTGGATTGTATGAGGTCTGAGGGGTAATAACACTGGATTGTATGAGGTCTGAGGAGTAATAACACTGGATTGTATGAGGTCTGAGGGGTAATAACACTGGACTGTATGAGGTCTGAGGAGTAATAACACTGGACTGTATGAGGTTCTGAGGGGTAATAACACTGGACTGTATGAGGTTACAAGCGGCCGAAATGGGTTTTCTCAGAAAGGTGGCTGGCCTCTCCCTTAGGGATAGGGTGAGAAGCTCAGTCATCCGAGAGGAACTCGGAGTAGAGCCGCTGCTCCTTTGCATAGAAAGGAGCCAGTTGAGGTGGTTCGGGCATCTAGTAAGAATGCCACCTGGGCGCCTCCCTAGAGAGGTGTTCCAGGCACGTCCAGCTGGGATCAGACCTCGGGGAAGACCCAGGACTAGGTGGAGAGATTATATCTCCACACTGGCCTGGGAACGCCTCGGGATTACCCAGTCAGAGCTGGCTAATGTTGCCCGGGAAAGGGAAGTTTGGGGTCCCCTGCTAGAGCTGCTACCCCCGCGACCCGACCCCGGATAAGCGGTTGAAGATGAGATGAGATGTATGAGGTTCTGAGTAGTAATAACACTGGACTGTATGAGGTTCTGAGTAGTAATAACACTGGACTGTATGAGGTCTGAGGAGTAATAACACTGGACTGTATGAGGTGCTGAGGGGTAATAACACTGGACTGTATGAGGTCTGAGGAGTAATAACACTGGACTGTCTGAGGTTCTGAGGAGTAATAACACTGGACTGTCTGAGGTTCTGAGGAGTAATAACACTGGACTGTATGAGGTTCTGAGGAGTAATAACACTGGACTGTCTGAGGTTCTGAGGAGTAATAACACTGGACTGTATGAGGTTCTGAGGAGTAATAACACTGGACTGTATGAGGCTCTGAGGAGTAATAACACTGGACTGTCTGAGGTTCTGAGGAGTAATAACACTGGACTGTATGAGGTTCTGAGGAGTAATAACACTGGACTGTCTGAGGTTCTGAGGGGTAATGACTGGGCCAGGTGGTAAAAGTTGTCTTTTTGGAGTATTGGACTGGACCTGGCTGGTTCTTGGTTGTTTCTCAAATGGCCCATCATCCTCACTTTCACTTGAAGTGGTTAGCTGCCTGTTAGTCCCTCCGATGTTGGGAAAACATACGTAGTTCATGATAAGTACACATTGTTTAGCTAGTGCTGGGTACATCTTTTCCCAACCACTTTGGCACTTAAGCAACAAGTGTCTGTTGACAATTACCTTCCTTTTCTTTTTAAATATGCTGGCCGCTCATCTTCCTCCTCTGTCTGTAAATCTGAGACGTTTAAAGCCAAAGGCAGCTTATGCCGTGCCTTGTTGTAGGTGTCTGTAGAATATCGTTTTTGATAAGTACCGGTACTGCATTCTACCTGCACAGACCACACAACAGACTGGTTTCTGAGATAATTCACTAATTAGAAACCAGTCTGAACCAATACACCATAGTACAAATAAAAAAACGGTTTTAATGTCTATTTACCACTATACCTGATTTTAAAATGATTTTGAAACTACTGTAGCGATTGCAGCTAGGAGGTCCAAGTAATGGATTGGGTGGGAGCTCTGCACCTCTGAGGCAGGTTGGTAGGGGAGTCTCCTGCACTTTACCAGGAATCAAGGCGGGTCTTACGGCTGGATCGAACCCTGATTGGCCTGGAAATGTCTGATAATGAAGTGTGTTCAGTAGATGACAAATGTCTCCATAGTTTGTCATACAGAATGAGTATGGAAACCAACAGGTCAACAGGACATTTAACCATACTCTTAAAGCAACTATTATATAAAAGTCTATTCTATCAAATATGTTTACAGTTAATGTATAACTGTTTATTACCACAGATGTTCATGGCAGACATCCTTAAGAAGTTGCAGATGTGCCAACAAGAGGCAGTCATTACTTTTCGAGAAATAAAGTCTAATATGTGTTAGTGAAGTAATGATCAAAAAGTTGATCAAAAAGTTGCCATTTACTGGTCCCTGTGGGGTCCAAATGAACAAAGAGCTCCACAAAGGGATAAAGGCTTGGTTGTCTATTGGAGATTAATATGATGTGGCTATAAAACATTCATTCTCTTTTTACCCCGGAAAAAAAAGTTATTATGGCATTCCATCTGAATGATTAGTACTTGGCCCCTGACTCACAAAGCATTGAGCTGTCTGTCCTCAATTATTCACTCATTTGTGTTTGTCTTTATGCCCCATGTCTTTCTGCCAAAAGCAACTGCCATTTTTGCTATATACACTTCACCAGTAATACAGTTTTCAAGATGCCAAGCGTGGCAGAGAGATTACCTGTTTCACATATTATAGTCCGCCTTCTTGTACTTTCTAACAAGTGGTTTTATTTCGGCAATCGGAACCTTTTTTATATTTTGGTGAATATTCAAAGCGTCTTGTGCTATAAAATGTAAAGTTTTTTTGGATTCCTCACAGTCAGACTTATTTGAAAACAAACTGTACCTAAAGTATGAGCTGATTACATTCTTATTTTTGTAATACTCATTGACTTATTATTAAATTAATTAAGGCAATTGTCATCCTATTAGTTTTTCTCTTGCTATCCAATAAAAATATGCAAAATTAGCCATTTTCTATCATACTGGGAATTGCTCACTACTTTCTAATAGCAATCAGCTTAGTTGACGGAAAGTGTTCAGAATTGCATTTTCTGTATTTTGTTAGGTTATGGCCTTATTCTAAAATGTATTTTTTGGTTTATCAATCTGCACAATATACCTCGTAATGGCACAATCAAGATGTCACAACTCAGGGTTAGTGCAGGATTATTCCAAGTGCAGAGCGTGATAATCCGTTCAAAAACAGGTTTCTTTACACCGCGTTCCAAATTATTATGCAAATTATATTTACACAGATTTTCCAAAAAGTTGATGCAAATCACAGTCAGTATAATTTTCAAGTCAAGTCGAATTTTATTGAACGAACGACACAATGAAAACAGTATTTTTTTTCAACAAAAAAACTGAAAAAGCACTGTTCCAAACTATTATGCAAAACAGAGCTTCAAAACATTTTATAGGTTGTAACAAACTAAACATTGTCATTTGTTGAATTTGCTGCATTAGGCGGTCATATTTACTCAAATCAAAAGCTATTTGCCCAAAACACTCAAACATTCAACAGCGTAACATGACATGACCGATTCCACACCGTACAACAAGTGACTTTTATAACAAACTTAATCACCAAATATAAACCAGCTGTGCCCATTCTTATCAAACCCAAATGATAGACAGGTGAATTCAAACTTATATAATACAAAAAAAAACTGCAGCGCCCTCCTAGCCCACTGGATGTATTCACTGGGCAAGGCAGCGATACACCAGACAACACAGGTGTGGTTTTTAGTCTGTGAATTTAAACCTAATCTGGACTTGAACCTCATTAAACATCTGTGGGGAATCCAGAAGATCTCCGTTCAATCTGACAGAGCCTGAGAGGATCTACAAATTTGTGCAAAGCTGGTTCAGGGATGGCTATAAAGTACTGAATTTAGAGTAAAAATTATTATGAACTTATTGAATGCTTATTTCAAATGTATTCTAGAAATGCAAACGAGAAAGCAAGCGAGTCAAAATAGTGTGAGAAGGCATTGCACTTTGGCTTTAAGTTTAACCTGTGCATTGTAGACATGTTCTCTCAATCAATTTGTTGTCACAAAAGACAGTCACTAACACTATGAATGTCAATTAATAACTTTAGGCTGGACTTCACATTTAGTTTGCCAAGTGAGTGAAACAGCCAACTTCATTGCTTTAAAACTTGTTATATATAAAGAAAATGGTTTGAGGACATACCTGACCTGGTTTTGGGGATTTCACTAACAGCATTAAAGCTATCCTTAAGTCCACATAGCATCATTCTGTCTGTATGTCTGGCAGGCCTCCTAATCTCCAGCACTCAATGTCATTTTCTCCCAATTGTACTCAGAGGAAAGTCGTCATTGTCCCAGCAACAAAAAGGTGAACATGAAAAGAGCAGTTGTATTGTTCCACTAGTGCTGATTTAGTGAAATCGATTGCTGAGTGCGCTGTCCAGCTCAATGTGATGTATAGAGGACTTAGTAAAAGAGGTGAAATTAAAGTATCATCTTTGTATCTTCTTCAATAAAGATTCAATATGTCTGCCACCATGCAACATGGATATGGTAAAAGATCAGTAAATGTAGAACTCATAATATGAAGTCCTAAACATGGTCCTTTTTATTTTATTCTTCATCAATGTTGAATACTCGTGTGGACTTCCTAGCAACCCGTTGGTTGTAGTGGTTTAAAGGCATTGAGAACTTTAACCATTTCTTCTAGTAGCTTCTTTTTAACTGTGACACAGCAGAAAATCTAATATAAATGTGGCTTTGTTAGCAGAATGTACACGCGATAGCATTGTTCTGCAATCATAGCCTAATTTAGCATGCATTCTTCATTTATACCATGTCTGTTTACCACACGCCTATTTCTCCAAACAATGGGAGATGTTGAACCAAGATAAAAGTGGAATATGTTTAGTTGGGTCTTAAGGGGTACAAAGAGTTCTTCTCTGACATTTTTGTTTAGTGGACTGAGCAGTGTTGTTCTTTGCATGGTGGGAGCTCTTAGAGAGTGTTCAAAATAGTTGTAATGACAAAAGAACAAAAAGTTCTCAGGAGAAATGTAAGGTGGTTCTTCGGAGAATAAATACATTAATGTGAGACTCCAGCTGAGCGGGTTTCAAAAATCGAGTGGCTGCATTAGACCTTTTTCACACCTTTTTAAGCAGGCGTGAAATAGTTAAATTAGCATACATAAAAAAATCCACTTAGGAACACAAGTTAATCAATAACATTTCACCTAGCAATCAATCAGTGATACCGAACGTCTGCTACTGACTGCACTGTAAATTAGAAGAAATTTAATAATGACTTTAAACCAGGTGCCCTTATAGCCAAATAATCAGTAAGCAAGGGAGAGCTGTATTGTTTAGATTTGAGTTGTATTGTTTAGATTTGAGGGTAACGGCTAAGGTTTGGGTTAAACAGATACTTTGGGATTATGAGATTTAGATAATACCGTGCCTTACATTGTAAGACAACTGATGGATAGCATTTCTGTGCCTCTGTGATAAGTTTGAAGAAAGTTGACCATGGCAACATAATGATGATTGTTCTGTCTCATGTTTTGCTATATGTCTGCCCCAAACATCTAACCATTATGTGCTATATGTCTGCCCCAAACATCTAACCATTATGTGCTATATGTCTGCCCCAAACATCTCACCATTATGTGCTATATGTCTGCCCCAAACATCTCACCATTATGTGCTATATGTCTGCCCAAACATCTCACCATTATGTGCTATATGTCTGCCCCAAACATCTCACCATTATGTGCTATATGTCTGCCCAAACATCTCACCATTATGTGCTATATGTCTGCCCCAAACATCTAACCATTATATGCTATATGTCTTCCCAAACATCTAACCATTATGTGTTATATGTCTGCCCCAAACATCTAACCATTATGTGCTATATGTCTGCCCCAAACATCTCACCATTATGTGCTATATGTCTGCCCCAAACATCTAACCATTATGTGCTATATGTCTGTCCAAACATCTCACCATTATGTGCTATATGTCTGCCCCAAACATCTAACCATTATGTGCTATATGTCTGCCCCAAACATCCCACCATTATGTGCTATATGTCTTGCCCAAACATCTAACCATTATGTGCTATATGTCTGTCCAAACATCTCACCATTATGTGCTATATGTCTGCCCCAAACATCTAACCATTATGTGCTATATGTCTGCCCCAAACATCCCACCATTATGTGCTATATGTCTGCCCAAACATCTAACCATTATGTGCTATATGTCTGCCCCAAACATCTAACCATTATATGCTATATGTCTGCCCCAAACATCTAACCATTATGTGCTATATGTCTGCCCCAAACATCCCACCATTATGTGCTATATGTCTGCCCAAACATCTAACCATTATGTGCTATATGTCTGTCCAAACATCTAACCATTATGTGCTATATGTCTGTCCAAACATCTAACCATTATGTGCTATATGTCTGTCCAAACATCTCACCATTATGTGCTATATGTCTGCCCCAAACATCTAACCATTATGTGCTATATGTCTGCCCAAACATCTCACCATTATGTGCTATATGTCTGCCCCAAACATCTAACCATTATGTGCTATATGTCTGCCTAAACATCCCACCATTATGTGCTATATGTCTGCCCAAAACATCTAACCATTATGTGCTATATGTCTGCCCAAACATCTCACCATTATGTGCTATATGTCTGCCCCAAACATCTAACCATTATATGCTATATGTCTTCCCAAACATCTAACCATTATGTGTTATATGTCTGCCCCAAACAGCTAAGCATTATGTGCTATATGTCTGCCCCAAACATCTAACCATTATATGCTATATGTCTGCCCTAAACATCCCACCATTATGTGCTATATGTCTGCCCAAAACATCTAACCATTATGTGCTATATGTCTGCCCAAACATCTCACCATTATGTGCTATATGTCTGCCCCAAACATCTAACCATTATATGCTATATGTCTTCCCAAACATCTAACCATTATGTGTTATATGTCTGCCCCAAACAGCTAAGCATTATGTGCTATATGTCTGCCCCAAACATCTAACCATTATGTGCTATATGTTTGCCCCAAACATCTAACCATTATGTGCTATATGTCTGCCCAAACATCTAACCATTATGTGCTATATGTCTGCCCAAACATCTAACCATTATGTGCTCTATGTCTGCCCCAAACATCTAACCATTATATGCTATATGTCTGCCCCAAACATCTAACCATTATGTGCTATATGTCTGCCCCAAACATCTAACCATTATATGCTATATGTCTGCCCCAAACATCTAACCATTATGTGCTATATGTCTGCCCAAACATCTAACCATTATGTGCTATATGTCTGCCCAAACATCTAACCATTATGTGCTCTATGTCTGCCCCAAACATCTAACCATTATATGCTATATGTCTGCCCCAAACATCTAACCATTATGTGCTATATGTCTGCCCCAAACATCTAACCATTATGTGCTATATGTCTGCCCCAAACATCTAACCATTATGTGTTATATGTCTGCCCCAAACATCTAACCATTATGTGCTATATGTCTGCCCCAAACATCTAACCATTATGTGCTATATGTCTGCCCAAACATCTAACCATTATGTGCTATATGTCTGCCCAAACATCTCACCATTATGTGCTATATGTCTGCCCCAAACATCTAACCATTATGTGCTATATGTCTGCCCCAAACATCTAACCATTATGTGCTATATGTCTGCCCCAAACATCTAACCATTATGTGCTATATGTCTGCCCCAAACATCTCACCATTATGTGCTATATGTCTGCCCAAACATCTAACCATTATGTGCTATATGTCTGCCCTAAACATCCCACCATTATGTGCTATATGTCTGCCCCAAACATCTCACCATTATGTGCTATATGTCTGCCCTAAACATCCCACCATTATGTGCTATATGTCTGCCCCAAACATCTAACCATTATGTGCTATATGTCTGCCCCAAACATCTAACCATTATGTGCTATATGTCTGCCCCAAACATCTAACCATTATGTGCTATATGTCTGCCCAAACATCTCACCATTATGTGCTATATGTCTGCCCCAAACATCTAACCATTATATGCTATATGTCTGCCCAAACATCTAACCATTATGTGTTATATGTCTGCCCCAAACATCTAACCATTATGTGCTATATGTCTGCCCCAAACATCTAACCATTATGTGCTATATGTCTGCCCCAAACATCTAACCATTATGTGCTATATGTCTGCCCAAACATCTAACCATTATGTGCTATATGTCTGCCCAAACATCTCACCATTATGTGCTATATGTCTGCCCCAAACATCTAACCATTATGTGCTATATGTCTGCCCCAAACATCTAACCATTATGTGCTATATGTCTGGCCAAACATCTAACCATTATATGCTATATGTCTGCCCAAACATCTAACCATTATGTGCTATATGTCTGCCACAAAAATCTAACCATTATGTGCTATATGTCTGCCCCAAACATCTAACCATTATGTGCTATATGTCTGCCCCAAACATCTAACCATTATGTGCTACACATCTTGACATGTTTTTACAAATACAAGCAAAGGGAGGAGCCTGAAACTACACATAAACAATAACATAACAGATGCTCATGTGAATACAAATCTAAACACATTTTTGCATAAATGTAAATTAGTTCTGACTGGTGTATATCTTATTTTTGTGTGTTCTGTTTATCGTATTCCCTCTGTGTTTTTAGAACGTTCTCGGTCTACCACCGTACTTGTAAATGATTTACCCTGATGACTTCCAAATGTTGGTTCCTTGTCTTGACGCTGAGGGCTCTAGGTGTGCTGAGAGGTTGTGGACTGTCAGAAACCCCTGAGGACATTCTGAAATTCCTTTTAGCTTTGTGTTGTCTACTGTTTGTGCCAACGATCTTCCATCGGGACTTGTGCTGTCAGAACCGGTGCCCTGTGCTCAGGAAACAAGCTAGTGTGCTATTGTGATAGATCTGTCATGAGAAAGGGATGGAATGGTTCTACGGGCCATCTGATGAATAACTTATATGGCACATGACTAAACAACCCCCCCCCCCGCCCCATGCTCTGTCTTTTAAAGTCACAATTTTTTTTTTGTACATTTCAATTTATCATAACATCATTTGTCAATATGGTTTTTTTCCTAAGTGTGACACTCAATGTTCTTTTCCTTACTTAAACTTCCAGATTCTAAGTGTGAGCTTCAATGTTCTTTTCCTTACTAAAACTTCCACATTCTAAGTGTGAGATTCAATGTTCTTTTCCCTTACTGAAACTTCCACATTCTAAGTGTGAGATTCAATGTTCTTTTGCCTTACTGAAACTTCCCACATTCTAAGTGTGAGAGTCAATGTTCTTTTGCCTTACTGAAACTTCCCACATTCTAAGTGTGAGACTCAATGTTCTTTTCCCTCACTGAAACATTCCCTCACTCCCAATGTGCCAATCAATAAAGGAACTTTATTTCATAAATGTCGTTTTAACATCACCAGATGTCACAAAGTCAAATTAAAAACGTAATGAAATCCTCTAAGAGCAAGCAATATAATGTAGAAACACGCTGGCTGTAGAAAAAAAACTACCATGAAAGGTAAAAATAAACGTAGAGCAGATTCAAGCTCTGAGGCGAGGTTTCTTCTGTTCTGGCTTCACTGGGTGTCCCCACAGAGACTAATTAGATTATACTTACCACATCAAGCCACCTCCAAAGTGTTAACTTAAAAGCTGCCCTATATTGCACTCAAACCCTCCTCTCTCTGCATGAAGGAAGTCATTATATAGTCAGCACTCACAACCACGTTCTTGTATGCACACCAGGCAGTGCATATAATTGTGTCAACTATGGGTACATTTTGTGTATTCTCTCTCTTCATGTTGTTTATCACTAGCAACTATAGCAACAACAGAACTGAGATCTATGGCAGCCAAAGAACATGTTGGATTTAGAGTTTCGAATGTTACAGATATTAATAGCAGATTTTTTAGGAGTGAGCTTTTACATACGTTGGTACTAACTAGTCTAATGTTGGATATGTAGTTTACCAGTTTGCACAAAGCATACAAATTTGTGCGAATATATACTGCTCACCGGCAAGTGTGAGACACAAAATTGTACAAGGTTGCTCTTTCACCAGACAATTCATTTTAATTGTTAATAACAAAATTATTTTTTATCACATGTGTCGTGTGTGGAATATGAGCCTGTGATATCAACTTTTCTTTCAATAAAACAGTGATCATGTCGTTAACTAAATAATTAAAGCATAATTAAAAATGTATTATTTTTCTGGTAAGTTATATACAACACGGAATCCAAGATTGTTTCTGCGGAGAACGGTTGAATTATTCATTTGTTGACAGAAGTGAAACACATACTGATGAAGGTGACCACGGAGACGCGACACGGAATAACTGTTTGCTTTTAATTTCTGGTTGCATCACGCCATCAAAACCGTTTTGTGTAGTACCTCTTTTGGCCCTCGTCCACAAAGTAAATTATGCACCGATCATTCGAGCCATCTACCAATCAACGACACCATCTATTGCGGACCAACTGCTGCCAAAAAGAAGCAATGTGTTGTTCCGTCAACAGTATGGTGTCCATATTTTATATTATAACTAGATCCCAAGAAAGATTGAGCTAGACAATAAGAAATTATGCACTCGTAGAATTCCAAACGCGTCCTTCCACAGTTGGTGGCTAAACCACCGGGTGTATAAACAGCAAACGCTAACGAGAAAGAGGCAAATTGCCTCCGCTTGAAAAGTTGCAAAATGCAAGTTAAAAGCAATATTTGTGTAAACAATGCAATTATGCCTTTCCATTTTCATTGTGTACATTATTGTTGTGGAAATGACGCCTCGCCGTGCCGAAGTCTCTGCGGAGTGGTAAGACAGAGGCCCGGTTCTCTTTGCACAGTAGTCATTTATTATGCTTGCCAGCAGAGTGTCACACCAGCAAAACACCAAGGACAACGCTGAGTCACAGCTCAGAAACCAGCAGTGTTTTGTGAGACAGGTTAACGTGAGATCCGGCGCAGTAGTCTCTTGTCAACAACCCTTCAGAGCATGTTTATCTGGTCAAAAACAGTCCAGGTCTGTGTCTCTTATCAGGTTGGCTCTCCACCTCAGGCCAACCCCAGAGTGAGTTGTCCTCGTGCATTCCAGAAGAACAAAGGACTCTAACCATCTGCCTGTCTTGTCTGGTTCCTTGTGTTAATGAGCATCCAGTCATTCACATTCCAGTTTTTACCTCTACTCAGTCAAATGGTTTACAACAATATCAGCACCACATGGTTTTCACTTCACAAGCACACTATTCTCCCATTCACCCCTAAGATATATATATTTATCTAGATATATATATTTATTCACTTGGGAAGAAAAATTGAGAAGGGTAATATGCGTAACATTTTCCTCCCTACATTGCTTCTGTTACGGTTCTGGTGAGTTTTATTCCACACAGGTGTTTTATGGGTAGCACTTCCTGTGTATTGTTTTGATTAGAAGCACAGCTGTTTCGGTTTAGCTAAGCACCGGGCATAGGTGTCACGATTGGTGTGGTGGCGTTGCTACACGGACATATTTCGGTGATGCACTTCCTTGTTTCACTTCCTTGTTTACGTTTGTCTCACGGCTGTTTGTAATTGTAATCATGAGGGATATAAAGGGGTCGCTAGCAAGTCACTCCTTGCTTAGCATTGTTATATGTCACGTTGGCATTATCGGTGAGTGTGTTAGGTATCACCATTATAGTTGTTGTTTGTCAATGTTTGTTTAAAGTCGCTATATGCGCAGTTTCATTTACATTCAACCGAGTTCGTGTTTTTCGCCGTTTACGGTTTGTTTTACTTTGGTCAGTTTAATAAACCTGTCTTTAACGGATTACGACTCTGCAAAATGGCTTTCACCACATTACGCCGGTCAATACATGACAGAATGCTAAGCCACCCAAGAAGCCCGCAGAGCCGGACGGTGAGTGGATTCCTCGGAGGGGCAAGCTATAGCGCTCCGAGGTATGAAGCTCACCGTCAACCCACGGAGCAGCAGGAGCAGCGCTACACCTGGCAGGGTGATTGGGGGTCCGACTCCCTCTCCTCGGATGATGAGGAGGCGGTCTACGAGCGAGTGGAGGAGGACTCCCTGGAGGACGCCCTGCTATGGGATCCCGTCCTCAGTCGACTAGTCCCCGCAACATCGGACGTCGGCTGGGGCGGGCAGAAGACACCGCCCACTGTTCCGGGGCTGCAGCCAGGGCCAGCAAGAGCCCTGGAGCTACAGCCACTACCCCCGCCGTGGGAAGACCCTTTCCGACCACCTACCTCCGGGACAGAGAAATCCCCGGAGGGTTTACATAAGCAGCCCCCGGCTGTCATTAGGGCGTGGTGGAAGGCATGGCTGGACTTTCAAGATCTGACGCCAGAGATCGCCTCCGCCACGCCTGCGCCCGAGATGGCTTCAGCTACGCCTGTGCCCGAGATGGCCTCAGCTACGCCTGCGCCCGAGATGGCCTCAGCTACGCCTGCGCCCGAGATGGCCTCAGCTACGCCTGCGCCCGAGATGGCCTCAGCTACGCCTGTGCCCGAGATGGCCTCAGCTACGCCTGTGCCCGAGATGGCCTCAGCTACGCCTGCGCCCGAGATGGCCTCCGCTACGCCTGCGCCCGAGATGGCTGTTGCCGTGGTCACGCCAGCGCTCAAGATGGCTGCCGTCGTCCCGCCAGCGCCCAAGATGGCTGCCGCCGTCTCGCCAGCGTCCACGATGGCTCCCGCCGTCACGCCAGCGCCCACGATGGCTGTTGCCGTCACGCCAGCGCCCACGATGGCTGTTGCCGTCACGCCAGCGCCCAAGATGGCTGTTGCCGTCACGCCAGCGCCCAAGATGGCTGTTGCCGTCACGCCAGCGTCCAGGATGGCTGTTGCCGTCACGCCAGCGCCCAAGATGGCTGTTGTCGTCACGCCAGCGCCCAAGATGGCTGTTGCCGTCACGCCAGCGCCCAAGATGGCTGTTGCCGTCGTCACGCCAGCGCCCAAGATGGCTGTCGCCGTCACGCCAGCGTCCACGATGGTCCCCGCCGTCACGCCAGCGCCCAAGATGGCTGTTGCCGTCACGCCAGCGCCCAAGATGGTTGTTGCCGTCACGCCAGCGCTCAAGATGGCTGCCGTCGCCACGCCAGCGCCCAAGATGGCTGCCGCCGTCACGCCAGCGTCCACGATGGCCCCCGCCGTCACGCCAGCGCCCAAGATGGCTGTTGTCGTCACGCCAGCGCTCAAGATGGCTGCCGTCGCCACGCCAGCGCCCAAGATGGCTGCCGCCGTCACGCCAGCGTCCACGATGGTCCCCGCCGTCACGCCAGCGCCCAAGATGGCTGTTGTCGTCACGCCAGCGCCCACAATGGCTGCCGCATCGCCGCCCACAATGGCTGCCGCCTGGCCGCCCACAGTGGCTGCCGCATCGCCGCCCACAGTGGCTGCCGCATCGCCGCCCACAATGGCGGCCGCATCGCCGCCCACGAGGGCCGCGCCACGACGACGCTCACGATGGCCGCCGCCACCACGCGCTCACGATGGCCGCCGCCACGACGACGCTCACAATGGCCGCCGCCACGACGACGCTCACGATGGCCGCCGCCACGACTAGGCTCACGATGGCCGCCGCCACGACTAGGCTCACGATGGCCGCCGCCACGACTAGGCTCACGATGGCCGCCGCCACGACTACGCTCACGATGGCCGCCGCCACGACTACGCTCACGATGGCCGCCGCCACGACTACGCTCACGATGGCCGCCGCCACGACTACGCTCACGATGGCCGCCGCCACGACTACGCTCACGATGGCCGCCGCCACGTCGCCCACGATGGCCGCCGCCACGTCGCCCACGATGGCCTCCGCCACGTCGCCCACGATGGCCGCCGCCACTACGCACTCTCAGCCGCACAAGATGGCGGCCTCTCAGCCGCACTAGATGGCGGCCTCCCAGCCCACCGAGGCCTATTCAGGGCTGGACCTGCGGTCCTGGACTGACCCTTTTGGGTTTGACTGTGGGTTCTCTCCCTGTTGCTCCCTTGTTTTGTTTTTGTGTTTCCGTCGGCTATCTGGGGAGCTAGCCTTTTAGTGGGGGATACTGTCACGATTGGTGTGGTGGCGTTGCTACACGGACATATTTCGGTGATGCACTTCCTTGTTTCACTTCCTTGTTTACGTTTGTCTCACGGCTGTTTGTAATTGTAATCATGAGGGATATAAAGGGGTCGCTAGCAAGTCACTCCTTGCTTAGCATTGTTATATGTCACGTTGGCATTATCGGTGAGTGTGTTAGGTATCACCATTATAGTTGTTGTTTGTCAATGTTTGTTTAAAGTCGCTATATGCGCAGTTTCATTTACATTCAACCGAGTTCGTGTTTTTTCGCCGTTTACGGTTTGTTTTACTTTGGTCAGTTTAATAAACCTGTCTTTAACGGATTACGACTCTGCAAAATGGCTTTCACCACATTACGCCGGTCAATACATGACAATAGGTTGGGTAATTAGTGGGTTATTTAAGTTCCCTGTTTAGTGTCACGAGTGCTTGGTATTATTTCAATGATAAGTGTCGATTTGGTGAGTGCTGTTTTGTCTAAGCTGTTTTTGATGTTTGTTATGTCGCTGTCTATACGCAGTTTTAGTTCAATTACAGTTTTATGTTTTGTGTAGCCGTTCGTTGTTGTCGTGTTTTATTTGTTATTTAAACTCTCTGCATATTGGCTTCCTATGCACACGACAGCCCTTGGATTAACGTGACAGCTTCATGTAATAATAGATGACGTATAGTTGTATGTTTTATTTAACAGATATTTTCTTAGAAGTCAACTGAGAAGCATTTCTTTTTTACAGGAAATCTCCACAGTAACAAAGACAACAAGGTTTGCTTAATGCACTGTACATAAATTAAATACAACGTGCATTAATGTATGAACATTTCTGTGAAATTATCACAGCAATGTAAACCTTGTTGCTGCCACCTGGAAGGCAATAGCTTTTCCCCTCAAGGAGATCCCCGCATCAAATCGCCCCTAGTTGTACTATAAGCTCAAGATGTAGAGTGTATTGTTTCATATGATTGTGGTGTGATTAAATGTGTGTTTTCTGAAGGTGCAATGTTGTCAAGCATCTCCATCTCCATCTATTCGCCCACCAATGAGCCCATGTGTTTTCTCCGAGAAGCCCGGACATAAAAGCTGTGAAGATGCACAGACAATGAAAGAAGTGAAATTACATTTGCTGGTTTCAATGCAGTACATGTTATGTATCGTTTGTTACAGCTGGCTGTCAAATATCGCTTAAAGATCAGCAAGATACGAATGTGCTTTATATGGCGCCAATTGAATACATGTAAATGGGTGAATGTCTTTTAGACGATTGGGGAGGTTATTGAATATTGTTGTTGTGTGACTCTATGTCTGTGTAATCTGATGTCAAATATATTACTGTAAAATATCACTCATTCATGTTCATTAGCTCTGGTGGAGTGCCTGTTTTGATCTAAAGATAATTGCATGCGTAGAGTACATTACAAGTCAAAATAAAGAACCTGTTACGAGTTTAGACACAATTACCTATGCAAATAAGTTTATAGTACCAATAACTTGTCACGACCGTAGGGTGTAGTGCGGGTGAACGACATTTGTAGAGCCATGTAATCTGTTTAACGAACAGGTTTATTAAACACACGAAAGTAAA
This sequence comes from Dallia pectoralis, assembly GCA_029465975.1. Lineage (NCBI taxonomy): Eukaryota > Metazoa > Chordata > Actinopteri > Esociformes > Umbridae > Dallia > Dallia pectoralis. The sequence goes on along the minus strand of CM055759.1, from coordinate 10,849,159 downwards.
ACAAACCGAAAACGGCGAAAAGCACTAAACTGTGGTCATGAAATGAAAAAGCTCATATAGTGACTTAAACAAACACATTCCAATAACCGCAGTAGAACACACTCACCTCTAATATAGCGTGACCTGAAACAATGCTAAGCAAAGTGGTGACTTGATAGCAACCCCTTATAGCCCAACTAATGACTAACAACTAACAGCTGAACAGAAACGTAAATAATGAGACCCGTGCACCACCAATAGTGTACCGTACTGCAACAAAACCTCACCACTCGTGACATATCTCTTACTCTAATTTATCTGCACCGGTTGTGACTAACATTTCTGTGTGCAGTTTGACCAAAAAACGGGTAAATACTCCCAAATTAAGCTCAGCCTTCATATTCACCTTGCACAGTATACTTTAACTAAATATTTCCTGTCCTATCAGTTTGCCCTTTTCTTTTGGGTGTTTCTTATGCATTAGTAATGCTTTTCTTACTGCTAGATAACACAGTTTTTGTCATACGCTGTCACAAGCAGTTTCATATTGTTGTAACTTTGCAATTATTTTAAGTATTGAGCTTTTTAGTGAGAAAAAAACATCCCGCTGTGTTGACAGAAAACTAAGTGGCAGCTGTATGAAAGAAAACATATCACAACAAGTTCAAAAAGTCCAAGTGATTGAAAAAAGTGATCGAATAAATAAGACTCAGTTACTGAGCGAGCAGGTTAGGGCTGGGGTATTTTTAATCATTCTCATCAGATTCTTCTATCTAGAGCAAAGATGACATCAAGGAAACATTTTACTGAGTTGTCTTGGAAAAAAACACTTTTTTTTGGACTTATCCTATAAAGTTCCCAGAACTGTGTTCAAATTTGGTAATTTTATCTTGAACTTGCATGTCGATTCCAGAGGTGCCTGGAAAGTCGCCAGTTGTTGAGTAAGCCTGTGTTCCTGTACTTGACCCATGAGGAATCAGTCGTAAAACAAATGTCATGAAATGTTATTCATGACTGGAGCAAGTTTAAAGTTTGCCTTGAAATATTAAAATTATGAATGGACAGCAGCAATTGCATTAAAAACAGTTGTCACGATTGGGTAGACGGACACAAGCGCAGAGCGAACGAAAGACATTTTTATTGAATGAAATTGCAACTATAACTGAAAAAACGACACTACACTAGACGAGACATACGTAACGTTGGTAAAAACCACTCAAAGACCGACGACACACACTGGGAGAGGAGGAACTTAAATAGGACAGTGATTATGAAGACAGGTGAGGGAAATAAAACATTGAAACAAGTGTCTGTGTGCCAAACGAGGAAGAGAGGGCGTAGTGGTTATTGCGCTCGTCTGAGGATCTGGGGGCACAGGTTCCAATCCCCCCACCAGAGTTTTTAAGCTTTTATTTTTGAATCTTTATTTTTGAATCTTTTCTATTTTTGCCCACGTGTATGATGTAGTTAAAACAGCTAAACGTCAACATTTAAGCTGTAAAATGCCATATGCAGTAGCTAATATTAAGAAATATGTTGTGCTTTTACTTTTTTTTGTCCCAGTCCGTCCCTGGGTAATTAATGGTGATACCTACTATCACCATTAATAAAAGCTGTATAGTATTCCAATTGAAGTTCGCACTAATTGTACAATTGTAAATTCTAGTGAAATGCACCTGGTCGTTATCCAAGGGATTATGTTCGCCGAATACTGAATATTTACCATCCATGTGCCAAATGTCTGTCTCATTCCGCGCTCACAAGAGCACAAAGGTATTGGGAAAACATGACATGGATTTCAGGAGAAATAACATTCGTTAATGTATTGGTTAATGCAAGTCCAATGGATTTGGGAAATGGACCGGCCGGGATTTGATATTTTCGGTGCTGAAAAGAACAACGTTATGTACTAGCAGTCACATCGATATTGCCCGCATAATCATACCGTATGATCAAATATTGGGGGGGGAAATTGTCCTTCTTTGAATATTGGGGGGGACGTGTCCCCCTGTCCCCCTATAGGATTACGCCTATGACTGGGATAGAAACAAAGTCACAAAAAATAAAGTGTGAAAAACCTAGCTACCAATGTGTTATTTAGCCTTAAGCCTTGTGTGAGGAGGACAATGTGAAATAAATTAATTGGCTTCATGTTACTTGCATCAGACTATCTTTTTTCACATTTGTATAGACACACAGGCTTTTGTGCAAATCCAGTGTAAGACAGCGTTGCTATATACTGTTCGATTCTTTGCTCTACCAACATCGCCATAACCAATTGCAGCATTACATTTGAGAAGTCCCTGGTTTTTCAATCCCACTGTTCATGGTGGACAAGCCATCAGATGTGATTTGCTGCAGCAAAAGGCAAACAATTCCCCTGTTGCTCCAAAGAGCTGTCAAACCCACTTCGGGTAAAGTTTTAAAAAGTATGGCAGAATTTGTGAGGATTTATTGTTGGAAAAACCGTCAGTGTTATTTTCTCCGTACCACAATGATTTCCTGGAATATGTTTACCTTGTTATTGTACTGTCACGGTGAGGTGGGTTGAGGTAGAACACAGACGCAGTGCTGGCGTGAAATATAATTGTCCTTAATTAAACTTGCCGTACAAAAGAAAAGGACAAATCCGTGGCACCAACCAAGGACACAAGGACAGTGGGTAAACCAGAACGTAAATAAAGCTCCCAATTAAAGGCAACGCAGAACAACAGCCTCGAATTACGAACCACCAAAACCTAAATGCAGAGAGATGTCTAGAGGCATTATTGCTGTCTTAACACTACATCCCTGCCACCACAGAGATGCATAGAGGCCTCCTTTTTGTCAGGTGGTGAAAGTACCCCCCCCCAGGACCCAGAAACACCAAGGTGGGAGGCGGGTGATATACTATTACAGGTGGAGACTCTGCCTTTGAGGCAGGACATGGTGACTGGTGGAGGCTGCCTAGAGCTGTCTTGTCCTGACACCACCTCCCGGTTCCACAGATCAGCTTTCAGAGAACTGTACCCAAATAGAATATTGAGACAATAAAGACATTCTGCTGGTGCACACACAGAAGAACCCACTGGGAAATATAAAATATCATGGGTTCATTTAGATGATGTTCGTCAGATATATATTGTTAATAAAAGAGGATTTCTAGGTAAGGCCTAATTAATTGTTACCACTTTCTACCTCCATTTACTCTGATTCACTTTCTATCTAGTTCTCTACCTCTGGCTCTCTGTACATTTTTTAACTGTATTCCCATGTATAATACTTAGAAATTTTCAGAATTTAAGTAAAAGCATAAGACATGTTATCTTCCCTCTCTTGGCATCAACTTCATGGAAACGTCTATTTCTACTATTAACCAATTAGAATTCTGTAATCACATCAGACCTGAACTATGAGCCAATCATTCTCCATAATCCCATATAACCAGCCGACTGCACCAGTTCCAATGCAACATCAACGTCCATCTACTTACTTATGGGATCTGTGTCAATGTGAGTGTGTGCATACATGTTTTAGTTTACTAGTACAGACCAAAAACCCCCACACGCATAGTTAAAAAAATTGGTCAAAAGTTATTTTTATCCTATGTGTAGTGTGCAAAAAACTATTTGGGTTTAGGATTAGGGGTTAGGGTATAAATGTGCTTTATCGGTTAGAATGAGGTCTAAGGGTAGAAGTCCTTAAAAGTACAACCTATAATGTGTGTGTATACAAATGTGAAAAAAGATAGTTTGATGCAAGTAACATGAAGCCAATTAATTTATTTCACATTGACCTCCTCACACAAGGATTAAGGCTAAATAACACATTGGTAGCTAGGTTTTTCACACTGTATTTTTTGTGACTTTGTTTCTATCTCAGTCATAGGTGTAATCATATGGGGGGACATGGGGACACTTCCCTCCCAATATTCAAAGAAGGACAATATGTCCCCCCCAATATTTGATCATACGGTATGATTATGCGGGCAATATCGATGTGACTGACTGCTAGTACATAACGTCTTCTTTTCAGCACCGAAAATATCAAATCCCGGCCGGTCCATTTCCCAAATCCATTTGACTTGCCTTAACCAATACATTAACGAAAGTTATATCTCCTGAAATCCATGTCATGTTTTCCCTATACCTTTGTGCTCTTGTGAGCGCGGAATGAGACAGACATGGATTGGCACATGGATGGTAAATATTCAGTATTTGGCGAACACAATCCCTTGGATAACGACTAGGTGCATTTCACTAGAATTTACAATTGTAGAATCAGTGCGAACTTCGATTGCAATACTATACAGCTTTTATGAATGGGACGGACTGGGACTAAAAAAGTAAAAGCACAACATACTTCTTAATATTAGCTACTGCATATGGCATTTTAGAGCTTAAATGTTGACGTTTGGCTGTTTTAACTACATCATACACGTAGGCTTGTTATTAATATAATGTTACATAGGTTAGTCAATAAGTGGGCTATTTAAGGTCCCTGGTTAGGTTCACAGGTGCTTGTTATTAATATAACGTTACATAGGTTAGTTAATCAGTGGGCTATTTAAGGCCCCTGGTTAGGTTCACTTATGCTTGTTATTAATATAATGTTACATAGGTTATTTAATCAGTGGGCTATTTAAGGTCCCTGGTTAGGTTCACTGGTGCTTGTTATTAATATAATGTTACATAGGTTAGTCAATCAGTGGGTTATTTAAGGTCCCTGGTTAGGTTCACAGGTGCTTGTTATTAATATAATGATACATAGGTTAGTCAATCAGTAGGCTATTTAAGGTCCCTGGTTAGGTTCACTTATGCTTGTTATTAATATAATGTTACATAGGTTATTTAATCAGTGGGCTATTTAAGGTCCCTGGTTAGGTTCACTGGTGCTTGTTATTAATATAATGTTACATAGGTTAGTCAATCAGTGGGCTATTTAAGGTCCCTGGTTAGGTTCACTTATGCTTGTTATTAATATAATGTTACATAGGTTAGTTAATCAGTGGGCTATTTAAGGTCCCTGGTTAGGTTCACTGGTGCTTGTTATTAATATAATGATACATAGGTTAGTTAATCAGTGGGCTATTTAAGGTCCCTGGTTAGGTTCACTGGTGCTTGTTATTAATATAATGATACATAGGTTAGTTAATCAGTGGGCTATTTAAGGTCCCTGGTTAGTGTAACGATTCGCCTGTCACAGGTAACCAGGAAATGGACACATGCGCAGAGAGAATATTTTAGTGCTCTTTATTGCCGTATAACCGAACGGACAGGGAACAGGGACTCTTGCCCTGACAGGCACAATAGTGAACAGCCACTGAAAGCAATGACACAAAACAGAAAGTCAAACATGGGAATCTAATAAAGAGAAACACAGCCTAATACCAGGAAACTAACACAAGGACTCAAACAGAACTTCAGTAACAGATACAGACAAGGAGTAAATAAACAGGATACAGAGACCGACTACAAACAACAAGAACCGACCATGTAAACAGACAAGGAACACAACCCCAAACAAACACCAACATACCTGAAAGCAATGTCCCGACACTGACAAACAGACAACCCCCAACTTAAATACAAGGAACTAATTACTAACAAAGAACAGGTGTGACGAGACTCAGGAGAAACACAGGTGATACAATTATTGCCATTGTCCATGCAATAGTTCCTCCTGCCAGGCAGGGGGAGTGCCAGCACTGTTTTTGAGAGGGAGAGAGGAAGAGAGAGAGGACTGAACCTCAAATCCTTACAGTATCCCCTCCTTCACGCGCAACTCCTGGGGCGCAAAAAAAACAAAACCAACCCGGGGACAGGAGATCTCCGGTAGAGCCGAGGGACTAGGAAGGTCCGGCGAGAGCTCAGGCATAGGCGGAGCAGACACCCGGACGGGCGGAGGCATCGCCGAAAGTTGTACGGGCGAAGGCGAGTCCGGAGGCCGGACAGGCGTAGGTGGGGCAGAAGCCCGGACGGGCGAATGCAGGTCAGGAGGTCTACCCGGCGGGAGCGTGTCTGGAGGTCTACCCGGCGGGAGCGTGTCTGGAGGTCTACCCGGCGGGAGCGTGTCTGGAGGTCTACCCGGCGGGAGCGTGTCTGGAGGTCTACCCGGCGGGAGCGTGTCTGGAGGTCTACCCGGCGGGAGCGTGTCTGGAGGTCTACCCGGCGGGAGCGTGTCTGGAGGTCTACCCGGCGGGAGCGTGTCTGGAGGTCTACCCGGCGGGAGCGTGTCTGGAGGTCTACCCGGCGAGAGCGTGTCTGGAGGTCTACCCGGCGGGAGCGTGTCTGGAGGTCTACCCGGCTGGAGCAGATCTGGAGGCAGATCAGGAGGGTGCAGGTCTGGAGGCCGGACAGGAGGGTGCAGGTCTGGAGGCCGGACAGGAGGGTGCAGGTCTGGAGGCCGGACAGGAGGGTGCAGGTCTGGAGGCCGGACAGGCAGAGACGGGTCAGGAGGCAGTGCCGGGGGAGACGGGTCAGGAGGCAGGTCCGGAGGAGACGGGTCTGGAGGCAGGTCCGGAGGAGACGGGTCTGGAGGCCGTGCCGGAGGACACGGTTCAGGAGGCCGTGCCGGAGGACACGGTTCAGGAGGCCGTGCCGGAGGACACGGTTCAGGAGGCCGTGCCGGGGGACACGGTTCAGGAGGCCGTGCCGGGGGACACGGTTCAGGAGGCCGTGCCGGAGGACACGGTTCAGGAGGCCGTGCCGGAGGACACGGTTCAGGAGGCCGTGCCGGAGGACACGGTTCAGGAGGCCGTGCCGGAGGACACGGTTCAGGAGGCCGTGCCGGAGGACACGGTTCAGGTGGCCGTGCCGGAGGACACGGTTCAGGTGGCCGGGGAACCGGCTTTGGCCCGGCAACAGTCCTTGGCCCGGCAACAGTCCTTGGCCCGGCAACAGTCCTTGGCCCGGCAACAGTCCTTGGCCCGGGAACTGGCTCGGCCAGGATGACGGCCTCGGGCATTGGACGGGGCTCGAAAACAGGACGGGGCTCGAGGACAGGACGGGGGACCGGACTGGAGTCAGGCAGGGGGACAGGACTGGAGTCAGGCAAGGGGACAAGACTGGAGTCAGGCAGGGGGACAGGACTGGAGTCAGGCAGGGGGACAGGACTGGAGTCAGGCAGGGGGACAGGACTGGAGTCAGGCAGGGGGACAGGACTGGAGTCAGGCAGGGGGACAGGACTGGAGTCAGGCAGGGGGACAGGACTGGAGTCAGGCAGGGGGACAGGAGTGAACTCTGGGTCTGGAGTGAGCTCTGGGTCTGGAGTGAGCTCTGGGTCTGGAGTGAGCTCTGGGTCTGGAGTGAGCTCTGGGGCTGGCGTGAGCTCTGGAGCTGGAGTGAGCTCTGGAGCCGGGACAGCCACGGGGACAGACTCTGGGACGGACACGGGGACAGACTCTGGGACGGACACGGGGACAGACTCTGGGACGGACACGGGGTCTGGCCCAGGCAGGGAGACGGGGACTGGCCCAGGCAGGGAAACGGGGACTGGGACAGGCAGGGAAACTGGGACTGGGACAGGCAGGGAAACTGGGACTGGGACAGGCAGGGAAACTGGGACTGGGACAGGCAGGGAAACTGGGACTGGGACAGGCAGGGAAACTGGGACTGGGACAGGCAGGGAAACTGGGACAGGGACAGACACGGGGACAGGGACAGACACGGGGACTGGGACAGACACGGGGACAGGCTCAGAGACGGGGACTGGCTCAGAGACGGGGACAGGCTCAGAGACGGGGACAGACGTCCACTCCGGGACAGACGTCCACTCCGGGACAGACGTGCACTCCGGGACAGACGTGCACTCCGGGACAGACGTGCACTCCGGGACAGACGTGCACTCCGGGACAGACGTGCACTCCGGGACAGACGTGCACTCCGGGACAGACGTGCACTCAGGGACAGACGTGCACTCAGGGACAGACGTGCACTCAGGGACAGACGTGCACTCAGGGACAGACGTGCACTCAGGGACAGACGTGCACTCAGGGACAGACGTGCACTCAGGGACAGACGTGCACTCAGGGACAGACGTGCACTCAGGGACAGACGTGCACTCAGGGACAGAAACTTGGGCTACCCTTGAGACGGGAACAGGGACGGTCGCAGGAGCAGAGTCAGTGGCAGTCTCCAGGAGCGAGAGAAGGTGAGGCGCACGGCAGAACAACCGTGGCATTAGGTACCTCAGCGCTGGATGTGGAAGCACTCCTTGGTGAGCTCGCCACGAGAAGAACCTGCTGAACAGCCCGCTCTCCTCCTCCGGGCCACACCCTGTCTCGTCTATCCAGGCCATATAGTCCCTGAAGACCTCCCGATCCTCCCGCAAAGCCTCCTCTATACCCTGAGCGGCGGCCATCTTGGTCGACGGGGCGGCAGCCATCTTGGTCGACGGGGCGGCAGCCATCTTGGTCGACGGGGCGGCAGCCATCTTGGTCGACGGGGCGGCAGCCATCGTGGTCGACGGGGCGGCAGCCATCTTTTGCTGCGGGGCGGCAGCCATCGTGGTCGACGGGGCGGCAGCCATCTTGTGCTGCGGGGCGGCAGCCATCTTGTGCTGCGGGGCGGCAGCCATCTTGTGCTGCGGGGCGGCAGCCATCTTGTGCTGCGGGGCGGCAGCCATCTTGTGCTGCGGGGCGGCAGCCATCTTGTGCTGCGGGGCGGCAGCCATCTTGGGCTGCGAGGCGGCAGCCATCTTGGGCTGTGGGTTCGAGGACCGCGTGGAAGGGGTTAACGAGGGCATTAGCTGTAGGGTGTAAGGGTCCCAGCTAAACCATCCCTCCAGGTAATCCTCCTCTGGCTCATTCTCAGGCTCTTCTTCTGACCCCAGGTGGAGAGACTCTCTCCACTCATGTACTGCCTTGAAGTCTGCTGGCAGCCAATAGGACAGGGGAGCGGATGATATTTCAGGATGAGGTGATCCTTCTCTCTGCTGCGTCGTACTTAAAGGTCGGGACATTCTGTAACGATTCGCCTGTCACAGGTAACCAGGAAATGGACACATGCGCAGAGAGACCATTTTAGTGCTCTTTATTGCCGTATAACCGAACGGACAGGGAACAGGGACTCTTGCCCTGACAGGCACAATAGTGAACAGCCACTGAAAGCAATGACACAAAACAGAAAGTCAAACATGGGAATCTAATAAAGAGAAACACAGCCTAATACCAGGAAACTAACACAAGGACTCAAACAGAACTTCAGTAACAGATACAGACAAGGACTAAATAAACAGGATACAGAGACCGACTACAAACAACAAGAACCGACCATGTAAACAGACAAGGAACACAACCCCAAACAAACACCAACATACCTGAAAGCAATGTCCCGACACTGACAAACAGACAACCCCCAACTTAAATACAAGGAACTAATTACTAACAAAGAACAGGTGTGACGAGACTCAGGAGAAACACAGGTGATACAATTATTGCCATTGTCCATGCAATAGTTCCTCCTGCCAGGCAGGGGGAGTGCCAGCACTGTTTTTGAGAGGGAGAGAGGAAGAGAGAGAGGACTGAACCTCAAATCCTTACAGTTAGGTTCACTGGTGCTTGTTATTAATATAATGTTACATAGGTTAGTTAATCAGTGGGCTATTTAAGGTCCCTGGTTAGGTTCACTTATGCTTGTTATTAATATAATGTTACATAGGTTAGTTAATCAGTGGGCTATTTAAGGTCCCTGGTTAGGTTCACAGGTGCTTGTTATTAATATAATGTTACATAGGTTAGTTAATCAGTGGGCTATTTAAGGTCCCTGGTTAGGTTCACAGGTGCTTGTTATTAATATAATGATACATAGGTTAGTCAATCAGTGGGCTATTTAAGGTCCCTGGTTCGGTTCACAGGTGCTTGTTATTAATATAATGTTACATAGGTTAGTTAATCAGTGGGCTATTTAAGGTCCCTGGTTAGGTTCACTTATGCTTGTTATTAATATAATGTTACATAGGTTAGTTAATCAGTGGACTATTTAAGGTCCCTGGTTAGGTTCATAGCTGCTTGTTATTAATATAATGATACATAGGTTAGTTAATCAGTGGGCTATTTAAGGTGCTTGATATTGATTTTTGTTATGTGTCGTTATAGGTGAGTGTATGTTAAGTCGGTCACAGTGTTTTGTCGCTTTGTGTAAGCACGCTTTTATTTACTTTCAAGTTTTTTTAGTGTTATCCGTTCGGTATTGACTGTTTGTTTTGCTTGCATGTTCAAGTTAATAATTATTAATATCCAGCTTTGCTTCTCTCTATGTCCGCACTACACTTTGGAATACGGGACACTTCCCTATTAACCCTCTGTGTTTGTTTAAATGTGTGTGGTTCTGTACAAATCATGTGTCCCTGAAATGCACATGATGCAAAACCATTGAGGTGACTTTGTGATGCATTTGAACTGGCTGTGAGTTAACCAACACCTGGAGAATCATTCAACGTGCGGCTCTGACTGAGAGCCAGAACGCAGCGCAGGAGAGATTTACAATGCTGTGTGGAGCAGGTTGACTATTATGGCATTTTTGTGGCACGATTATCGTGTTGATCACATAAACAAGATTAGTCGGGATCATGTTAAGAAGATCACCCTAAAATCACTGTAATCTGGATATTTAAACATATGGTGACAAAATGAATATTTTAATGCCAGATGTTTATATATATATATATGTCTAAACAGTTTGTGGGAATACAGTTTGACAAGCCTGGATGTGCCCATCATCTATATATACTGTAGGTATACACTGGTTAGACAAAACATTATGACCACTAAGAAGTGAAGGAAACAACGTTGGTCATCTCCTAACAAGAGCACATGTGAAAGTCATGTTAGAGGTAGGAGAAATGGTAGGAGGAGTAAAGTCAACATGTCAGAGGTAGGAGAAATGGAGGAGTGAAGTCAACATGTCAGAGGTAGGAGAAATGGTCATTTGACACGTGCCACCTACCTCAACACTGACCAATTACATCCCTTCATGGTAAGGGTATTTCCTGATGGCACTGGCCTCTTTCAGCAGGATAATGGGCCCTGCCAATCTGCACACATTGTGAGGGAATGTTTTGAGGAACATAATGAAGAGGTTAAGGTTTTTCCCTGACCTTCAAATTCCCCAGACATCAAAATCTGACTGAGCATCTGTAGAATGTGCTGGACCAACATGCCCAGTTATGACCACAAGTTGTCATGACAGTACCTTGGACCACCTGCAAGGCACTCAGCTGGCACTTTACCTGCACTTTACCATATCTTTCAATAAGTAGTGACAATTTGGGTGGACTTATGTGTCATCCAACCTGTTAGGAGAACTTCAGCCAATCAAAATCATATCTCCTCTAATAAATCATGTCATATCCAATTATAATTTCCTCTGGTAACTATATAGAAACTATGCTACCTCCTTCAGATAGCAATCAACACATGATTGGTTAACTGGGAATATGAAGCACAATGGGCACAGATTTTCTTCCATACATTTTTCTTTTTCCTCCTGACCAAATGCATTGAATCACATTTACAATCACATTTCACATTTGTGTTGATCGCGTTTGTACGTTTTGTTGCCTTAACGTGACCACTCCTCGCATGTTGTGGGAGGCGCTGAATCAGGAAAACCGTTGAGTACCTGTTACGATGGACTAACGTGTGGTATGGAAATATCAAGCTATGTTACACTGATATGATAACGAGGCACTTAATGCTTTAGAAGCCGTACTCAGGTCAATATCAAGGCAAAGGACACCTATTACAACTAAGTGTTAGCTGGCCTGAAATGGTAAGTGCTTTAAAACTGGCCACTTCACTGAGTACTTCACTGAGTACTTCACTGAGTACTTCACTGTACTTACTACCACTGGGTTGGATGGTTGCTGCACATAACTTCTTAAATATGGACTTAAAATAAGTTGCTCTGGATTACAGTCTCAACAAAATGTTAATGCGAAAAAAATAAAGCAACCCGTTCTCATAGCCCAGAAATAGAATAATATACTTACTACATTTTGGAAAGTACAATTATAATTATGTAATATATAATTACGTTATGATGTTTTGTGTGTGTGTGTTTGTGAATCTGATCATGTTGAATTATTTGTGTACCTCACTGTGAATTCCATCTGCCTTTTTTCTATTGCGCACATCTGTTTCCAAGGTAACATAATCCAAGTCAGCACCCCTGCAATGACAGAAGGTTCATTCATAGAACCTTTTTGAAAGACTGAATGGTGTCTGCTCCGTTCCAGGACGAGTGCATTATCTTACATGCAGTCATTAAACACTCGTCTCTTGGATATGTTTCTCAATACACTATCGTCATTTCTTTTGTCCTGAAAGTGCTTCACCTTGAAACGGAACTGTTGGTGGGTTTTTAACAATATCAGTGGATGTACAAATGTATGAAGCACAAAACAAAGTTTTAAAACCCATTACGTAGAGTAAAAAAACAACGTTTTTATGTTTGGTAAGTTTGTATTGTTTGCTTTCATGTGTTTGTGCCTTTGTCTGTCTGTGTTTGTGTGTTGTGTTTGTGTGTCTGTTTATCAGAAGAGAATAAAGATATCAGAAATAAGGAAACAACATATCGATTGCATTTTGGTGATGTGAAAAAGAAGACAGTTAAATAGAAAATAGTCAAGTGTGTATTTCCTGCAGTGCACTTTGCTGTTCCTATATTCTTCCACTGTCACTAGCTGGGTTGTCATTACCCTGTCCAGTGATTTTGTTTTTTATATAGAACTTAAATGGGCTATGTTTCAGCCTGGGTTAAGATGCCTTTCAGAGAATGTCGCCTGATTAAAATGCAAACGTTGCCCTCAACATTGAGGACACTAATCACATAGTTTTTTGGGACCAGATTTTTCCATTTAAATATTAATGACATTTTCTGTGCCTTGCTAATTTAAATATTGATTGTAGCGCTGTGACAGTTGCTATATGTCTATGTTGTTTATTTTTTTTTAAGTTCTAGTCGTTCTAGTTTTATATTCAGTTTTAGGGTTACGGTCAGGGTTTGTTAGTGTGAGTTTGTGATTGTGTCCTAATCTTCATAACATTTGACAGACTTGCAGGGCACAATTGGTTTAGATCTGCGAAAGTCTCGCACTAAAACTAGACACATTAGTCGCGACCCGGTTTTGCAAAATAATCACGTTCTATTTAATTCCCGCAAAAGTGTGAACTTCAGACGATGTGATGTTATTATTGCCATGATGCCATCTGATCCAGGAGCACTAATGAGCTATCACGGGCTATCACGAGCTATCACGGGCTATCACGGGCTATCACGGGCTATCACGGGCTATCACGGGCTATCACGGCCGGTTCGGCACCTATTTCAGGGTTTGAGGCAGCCCTGGAGATTCCAGCGACAACTGAACATCCCCAGGACCAACTTTAGGGAGCCGGTTGTCTTGGGTAAAACATAATTGTCATTCATTTGCCAAATTTAATAGCAAAGGAAAGTAAAACTTGTCAACACACCCTCATATCACATTTCCTTTGCTATCGAGCAGCCAAATTATTGACAAATAAATGCCTCAAAACCACAAAAAGAAAGTTCACTTTTGATGTGAGGTACAATAGACAAGAAGGGAATGTTTTCAATTTTTTCGCTTATTTGTTTCGCTTATTTGTTTCGTTTATTTGTTTCGCTTATTTGTTTCGTTTATTTGTTTTGCTTATTTGTTTCGTTTATTTGTTTCGCTTATTTGTTTCGTTTATTTGTTTCGCTTATTTGTTTCGCTTATTTGTTTCGCTTATTCATTTTGCTCCTGGTGTGTAATGACCATTAACTTAATTCAATGGGGATCAGATAAAGCAGTTGGACAAAATGAAGGCACAAGAAAGCAATCACGATCTGGTTTTTACTCTTTTGTTTGCATTTGTTACTTGTGTCTGATCACTTGCGGCATGATCAAAAGTGTACCACGTCATCTGTAAAATAATATAAATGTATGGCTACTGGAACCGGCCCACCTTTATTGATGATGTCACTGCTGACAGCAGCAGCTATGTATAGAAACGTTGTGTTTACTTAGACCGAAAACCTCTAAACGCATTGAATATTTTAACGTCTATCAATCCAATCTAACTTATGGAAGGAACTTCAGGATTTCAGTAAGAAAAATCACCAAAGACACTATTAATTAAATTAGAAAAACATTAATTCTAACCTTGTCAATTAGTATTTTTCCTATTAAGTTTATCACATAATGTTAATATGCAGTTTTTCTGTGTGGGTGTATAATTAGTGTGGGTGTACCATGCAAATGCCATAGGCTTATACATGTTAGTTATAACATGAACACGAGTAGACATTTGATTGGCCGGCTTATCTATGTAACAGTTATATAAAATAATACACTTATGTCCTTTTCGACCAAAAGTTTCGAAGTTTTGCATAAAAGACTATACACTTTTAAAAGTGATAATTTTCACCTGTCAGTTCCTTTTGAAGAAGCAAGCCTTAACCGGCAATCTAGCTGATTCCTATTCTTCATATCGCTGTGAGGTTGCTTCGGAATTGCTTGGGTTGTTCTACGGACTTTAAAATAGCTTTTCTGACCCAAGGAAAGCCTTGGACTTAATAGCCTCTTATCTCTCCCTCTCTTTAACTTTCTCCCTCCCTCCCTCTCTCCCTTCCTGACTGCCTCTGGTGTGAATGGGTTTGAAGTGGCGCTGGTATCCTAGGGAGACACACGTGCACAGCCCGTGCAAGCACGGTAATGTGTGTGAGCTACAGAGGAGTTGCCGTCACGCCAGACGGGAAGGCTGCCACAACTGCTGCTGCCATGAGCTTGAGACATACATCGTGTGTGACATTTTATTGCGTACTGTCTCTAGTATATTCAGTTTATTTTTAACCCCATGCTGTCGGTTTTACTCTCTCCCCATGTCTGTTTTCCCCTTGTTTATCCCCCGTTTCTTATTGACAAAATACAGCACATCTCCATGAACAACCGTTTCTTGAAAAAGTATTTTTGTATAATATTAACAGTGTGCTGAAACAGGGGAGGTCCGGATTTGAAACCAGTCCTGCAGTGCACCTGAGGCAGGCTGTTTTAACTCTACACCACCCTGAGCCACATACGAATGGGCTTGGTCCATTTAAATCCATAACATAAAAAGGATGGCAACTCGGAGGAGTCAAACTCATATATTTTTAATAAGTGCTCATATATAAATACACGGACCTCAGCTCAGCAATGGTAGCTGCCTTCATTTAGAGTTTGGCAGAAAGTGCAGCAACACAGTTATATCAGCACAGCTTTGAAGCTGACAAGTCAATGAGAACATAAGAAGAATCAACATTTGCCCAGTGTGTGTGTGTGTGTGTGTGTGGAGGGTGTGTGTGCGTGTGGAGGGTGTGTGTGCGTCTGCTTGCGTCTGTGTGCGTGTGCTTGCGTCTGTGTGCATGTGTGCTCTGACGGGCAAAAAACCTTTAGAGTTTTCAAGTAACATAATTACAAAGCATCAACATTTTATGACAACAGAAACATTTTGACTTGACATATTTCATTTTGGGAAAAGCACATTTCCACCCATGTCTTAATTTCAAACTGATTACAAAACATTTGGCTGGGTCGCCGTAATCAGAAACTGTACAATCCGTATGCCGTATATATCAACCTTGGATGCTCGACAGCAGAAGGCTTACCACCGTCTGCTGGTTTCAAAGAATTCTGCTGAATAATTATATTCAAACTGAATAATCAGTTGCAGTCCGCCTGGCATGAGGAGAGTTTGTGCAGAAACTGATGACAGTCTGTGGTGAAGAGTGTTACATTTGTGCATTAGTACTGTTTTTCTCCCTTCTTAGTTTGTAACTGGCAAAATCTTTGATTGATAGACCGCACGCACACAAGTTCACCCACACTCTGCCATAGAAAGGCTGGCGTACACACACACACGCACACGCACGCACACACACACGCACACACACACGCAGACGCTCATACACAAAAACACACACAGACACACACACACTGTCACGAATGGATACGTCTGAAGAAAAGCAGGCGAATAAGCAATGCATTCAACATTACAGATTCTCCATCCATTTGTAACATGTGCAACTTCTCACTGTAGAAGAAAAACTGAACGGCACTGAAACTGGATGAACTAGACGTAGAACACTGTGTCCTTGATGACCTATGAAGAAATTAATTCACATAAAATGTGAACTCGAAGGGAGAGCAGAGAAATTACCAGACTACTTAAAAATAGAACCTGGCACTGCGTTGCCCAGAGTGTTAAAATGATAGGATGAATTGAACAACATTTTCAATCGAGCGCAACAGGCACTCACTGGAAAGTGAGACATTTACAGAGAGAATGGAAAAGAAAACTGGAGAGAGACCAGAGTTAGAGAGAACGACGAGGGCTACGATAAGGTGAACGTCTCTTCCGCACAACCATAAATGTCTTTATGAAACCGCATGACCTGTGGGTGTGACAGACACAGTCCAAACAGGATGCTGAGAACGTGTCTATTACACAAACGGGCATGAGAAAACACCGTCTGCCAGCTCCATTATGGCAGCGATCCCTGCCAGTGTTTAGTGGACTCTAGCGTGGCTCTAATCTCCTAACACGATTTATCCTGACATGTCTTCATCACAATTGGACATGAGTGGGGTTTGCTGATCGCGCAGCTCTCTTCCTTCCTTCTTCATCGTGCTCGTTCATCCACTTGTCTTCCTCCCTATGCCCTTGATGATGTGCCTGGGTTAGCTTGACCACCTCTTGTCCACCTGTCTGCCTCAACCTGCTTGGGAAAAGGACAAAGGACAATTAAAACAATGGATCTGAAGGTGGGAACTGATCTAGAGGAGAAGTGAGCTGCTGTTGAAAGGAGCAGAGTAATGCAGACATGCTTGTGATAGGGCGGGGCTGTGCATGGTGTTATGGGCGTGGCTGTGCATGGTGTTATGGGCGGGGCTGTGCATGGTGTTATGGGCGGGGCTGTGCATGGTGGTATGGGCGGGGCTCCGCATGGTGTTATGGGCGGGGCTGTGCATGGTGTTATGGGTGGGGCTGTGCATGGTGTTATGGGCGGGGCTCCGCATGGTGTTATGGGCGGGGCTCTGTGATAGCCTCTTTTTACAAAATGTCACAATTGCACAATGTCACAATCTGCTTAAAAACTCTGTGCCCTGAGATCTAAAAGGCAATAGTCTTACAAGCACCACACACAGGCACACACACACACACTCCAGCTTTGTTAGCAGACGGAAATAGATACTGGTTTTCTAGCATCATATGTGTTTGACGCTGATGGACACAGTACAAGACTTGTGCACGGCTGTAATTATATCCCACACACCGATACAAAGAAAGGACCTCACTTTTCACAGAAAAATATATAATACCTGTAGATTTGAGTTGTCAATTGCTTTATTTTTCGACGGATTTCCACTTTTTGGTTTCGCTACCGTGGTATAATCAGGAATCAGTCAGGTGACATTCCCACTGCCTTCTCAGTCTTTTGTGCTTTACCTATCCTTGGTGCTCAGAGATTAAATGTACTTGTCTACATTACCATTCAAAAGATCTGTCAGGTCGGCTGACTCTTTAATCTGCTACAACTACATCTAGCCCAGATGCTAGGAGTCTTTCTTTTATTTATCCCATTCCGCTTGAGCCTAGAGCAGTTTTTGTGTTTTGATCCGTTGAGAAGTTCCACTGTCACATGAATAAACATTAGCAACAGGAATTAGTATTTTAATGACCCAAAAAGGATCCCGCATAACCCAAACTAAACCAGGATTCATCCTGTCTTTCATCCTAGTTAAAGTAACCAGAATTTAGTTTTAAGAAAAAAAAATTGCTAGCCAAAATAAAGTTAGATTGCCCCAAGATAAATAACTATTGTGTTCTATATGCCAATGTATCTGGGGACTGCAGTTCATGAATATGGGATATTATTAAGAAAAACATGGACATTGTATTTGGTCTCTAGAGTGGTGGGATGTTATAGATGTGGCTTCTGTTGACAAAGGAATCAGCTGAGTAAAAAACACCTTTAATAATAGATGTACAAACAAACGAATGCACAGTCTGTTCCTAACCTTTCCTTGTAAATTGAATCTCAAAACCAGGAGTTGATTTGGAGCAGAAGAAGCTGTCTTCTTTTTACTTAGTTTCAACTTCCGTTTCAGTGTAACAACCAGTCATTTTCCCTGCAAAATAAACTTGTTACCATGCAATTAACGAGTACTCTCTTTATTCTATCCAGTTTTCAGTTTGCACTCACCTTATCATTTTAAGGTGCAGTTACCATGTTGTTACCCAGATACTACATATATTATCTATTTCATGGTTGTTTCCTGGAAATTACGTTTTTTTCTGTTCTGCAAAATAGCTGCTAGCGGTAAATCTTACACTGTACCGTGTGAAATACCAGTAGGGCGGAATTTTTTTAATGTACAAGACACCCTGGGCTTAACAAGATTTATAGATCACACTCACTCATTCAGACAATTCGAACATTTAATACAAGAACAATTGAATGTGTCAGTGCCTGTCCGATTTCTTTATACAATAACTCACAGCCACATTGGAAGCCCAGAAAATGGCAGCACGCTTTCCGGAACTGACTTCCCGTTTTGATTGGTTAATAAACAGCCTCCAGAGCTTTCATTGATACCCATGTATTTTCTCCTTGTTCTGCCGTCACACGTTTAAACTCGGTGAGTTCAATTCGAACAGAACGAATGTGGGTGCTTGTCTCGTTTCCCTTTGTCCGTACGCCTCTACTCAAAGAATTTTTGCATTTCAGAAAGAATTATCAAGAAGAACATGGGCAGAGATATTCCAAGCCTTGTCACGTCAGTGTAACCCCGTTTCCCTCGCTAAAATGTTGGTGCACAGTGCTTTTCGGACACACTTTCTGTGAGCTATCAGGAGTGCATTGTCAGGAAGTGATTATTTAATGAAACTATCTAAGTAACATTAGTGATTGTGTTACACTTTGTGATGCTATATCCGAAATTCTTACTAAGAAAGCCTGCTGGGCACTCAATAGTCAAACGTATTCAATAGGAAGTCAATATGTTATTCTATGACATCTAACTATTTATTGTTTTTGCACTTAGAGTTTACTTTCTTACGCTGCCAGTTTCTTTTTTATATCCTTGGCATCCAATACACTTTTTTAGTTTTTTAAGTGGTCTTTATGTGATATGGTATTTTTGGTTATCCTAGGATCAATTCTTCTCGATATCAGTCAGACGTGCGAGCACGGTATGTGCATGGTGAAATGAGCATGGCAGGGTTAGTCTCAATAAAGTAACGGTTTTGGTGACAAGTATTCAGTCGGAAAAAGAAACGTACAAATGTGTTAACTGTAAATGTCATACAATGACTGCAGCTTCTGTCTGGCTGTAGCTGACCGGGAGAACGTGATAGAGACGAACGAGGTGCACAGATGCACACATTCATTTATTCCATATTTACAACCAGATGGGTCAGGTCGAATCTGGCTGAAATTGAGAACTTAAAAACATTGTTGAGACCCAGCCACGGTAATGAATGGGATTCAGTCGTTCATTCATGTCAGATGTGTGGCTTCTTCTCGGCCTCGCCTTGCTTATGAATAATAGCCTCTCAGGGGCCAAATGGAGTTCTCCTCGCTCTCAGGTTTCGGCGGAGAGACACACACGTGTATGTGCTTGTTAGTGCATGTCACTGTCAAATTGAACGTCAGACATGATAAGGCTGAGCTCAAATACAGCTAATTGCCTTTAGCTCGGTGAGCTAACTGTTGTAAAACAGATTGCCAGGGTTTGCTACCCGGTAACTAAAAGCTGTATGAACTGCACAAACATTGATATTCAAAAGGGCAGAGTTCACATTCTCACAGTCAGAGATGTTGGCAGATTTCCCTCACCTAATGCTGATATCAAAGCAGCCAACCTGTAAATGCAGAGGTTGAAGGAGGGCAAAATATATGAATACATATTACCGGCCCCCTCTCACATTCATAACCGAATGAACACACACTCACCTAGTGAAGGTGGTTACTGTCGACTTGTGATTGCTTCGGGAAAGTGCTCTCTCCTTGCTGTTTGCCCTATGTGTCATCCTTTCCCCTTACCACCAGGCCGTTCCCTCCCTCCCTACCTCCGTAATCATGCCCTGATTGATGCCAATCTAGCTTATCTAGATTGGCACTCCATGCTCTGATTGGCACTCTCCTCCCAGCAGTCAGCCATCCAAATAGTTCACTACAGCCGTCACATTTGATGCACATTACAATAAATCATTTTGTTTTCTTTGCCATTCTGGAATCTTTTTTTAAATGTACAACCACCTGTAAGTATCCACTTACATCAATAACCATCACTTAGAATATGCTAATTCAAAGGAATGTCTGTTTTGATGGTCGAGGGTTTCGGGGGGGAGTCACATGAATTAGGGTGGCAAAGTACTGGTTAGGGACTAGGGCTTGGGTCTGGAAGGTCCCTGGTTCTAATCCCCCCACCATCAAGGTGAAAACCGTGTTGTTCTGTCTTTGAGCAAGACAGTTAACCCTAAATGCTCCCTGCACCTCAGGGTTGGGTAAAATGCAGACAACACATTTTAGTTGAAGGCATTAAGTTGTACAACTGACAATATTGGTATAATCCTATTCCTGTGACTAGAGTCTAAGTCTAGACACAATAACTATGCGACTATCAACTACAGGCAAATAGTTGTCAGACTAATTGAAGCCCTTTTGTAGCAGCAAATTCATTAGGGAGCCCCTCATGTTCTGAAACCAACAGTAGGAAAATAATATTATGGTGTTTTGAATATAACTTTGGCTGTACGCGGCTAAACAAAATCAATGGCCCTAGGAAGTGAAACTTCAAATAGCAATACTGCATTCTGTAGACCAACATGCTAATTTAAACGCTGATATTAACAGACTCATCGTGACTGTCAGATGCCAGCAACAGGCTCCAAATGCAAAAGCCAGAATTAAGACCAGACGCTGGCATTCATTCCTTTTTCATCACATAGAATTGTCCCATTTAAATCACGTGTGAGGCTACACAAGAATACTGGAAGTGTAGATTTAATATAACACTCATCCACCATCAAACTAAATTAAGATGAAACCAAAAAGGAGAAATGCACTTATTTACAGGACTGTTAAGGAGCCCCCGTTCAGATGGAAGTATTCCGGAGAGATCCGTCAGATAACAGTAAAATCCAGTGTATTTGAAGGAGCAAATTATAGCGTTCAATTTTAATCAAGTGGAAAGTTCACGGGCATTTAATTTGCCATTTCACTTGTATGTATTTAATATGTGGTCGGTTGTCATTCTCCAGTCGCGATGAAAGTTCTTACAGACAGGTGACATCCTGCCTGGTGTTCAACATTATGTGAACATGTTCTATGTAATGTCCTCATCCACTCCCTGCTAGCGTCCAGGCTTTTCCAGTCAAGGCAGAGCTATGCCCAATGGAGTGTATTTATCCTCTTATCTCTAACCTGCAGTGCGCCAAAACACGGTGTGTGTGTGTGTGTGTGTGTGTGTGTGTGTGTGTGCGCGCGTTCTGTTGTGCATGCAAGCTTGTCTCTGTTCGGTTTGACCTTAAATCTGGCACTATCGTTTTTTATTTATTCAAGCAGTTAAAGTCCACTAACCAGAAATGGTACAATGTTAAGCCAGAGGTAATAAAGTTGGAGTTACCAAAAACAGATCTTATTTTCCAGAGTTATAAAACTAGGAACAGACTTTCTGCAGCAATTGAAGTAAATTAAGCCTTGAAAATGTATTCTGAGAGTTCGTGGTCCCTTTAAATATATAACGCGGAATTAGGAAAAAATTCCCCAATACATTGTATATATATTAAATATTGACTTAAATGGCATTATGCTATACTTAATTAACATTAGGCTTGTTTGGGACGAACAGGGCACTGGGGTAAGAGCAAACAGCCTACAAGTGCAACACATTTGTGTGAACTTATGTCACGAGTGGGAACTTTTTGTTTCCACACCAGGCTTTTAGTGGGGTGCACTCGGCTAATTACAGTTTTGTGGTTTTGTTTAGAACGTGCACAGCTAGTTTCAGGTAGCAATCTGTTGGTTTATTTAATCTCCCGTGGTTTGACACTTTGCTTAGCATTATTTCAATGAAGTGTGTTGTTTGTGGATCCTAGATCGCTGTTTGGTGTATTTTAGTCGCTATCTCGCACACTTTGATTCATTTTACAGTGTCTAGTTGTTTTTCAATTCGTTGTACACGTTTTTTTTACATATGTTTAATAAATACCACTAACGTGAGAATCTGGCTCTGCGCGTGGCATATTTCGCACATCACCCAGCAAGGCAAGACTCGTGACAGAATGCTGAGTCATAAAAAGAAAAGGAGCCAGCAGAGCCATGACGGGGGAAGTTTTCCCCAGGAGAAATTCTGTTACCGTTGCCTCCCGGAGCAGTGGGAGTGGACTAATGTGGCTCTTATACACCATCTACGCTTGGTTCCAGCACCTAGACTTCAGATAGAGCCACCTGTGGGTTCAGCGCCACCCACTGTTCCAGCTTCGGCTGTGCGACGAACACTATCCACAGTCAGCCTGCCAGAGCCAGTCCCCACAGTCAGCCTGCCAGAGCCGGTCCCTGCAGTCAGCCTGCCAGAGCCAGTCCCCACAGTCAGCCTGCCAGAGGCGGTCCCTGCAGTCAGCCTGCCAGACCCAGTCCCCACAGTCAGCCTGCCAGAGCCGGTCCCTGCAGTCAGCCTGCCAGACCCAGTCCCCACAGTCAGCCTGCCAGAGCCGGTCCCTGCAGTCAGCCTGCCAGAGCCAGTCCCCACAGTCAGCCTGCCAGAGCCGGTCCCTGCAGTCAGCCTGCCAGACCCAGTCCCCACAGTCAGCCTGCCAGAGCCGGTCCCTGCAGTCAGCCTGCCAGACCCAGTCCCCACAGTCAGCCTGCCAGAGCCGGTCCCTGCAGTCAGCCTGCCAGAGCCGGACACAGAAGAAGACTGGCCTCTGCCTTCTCCACCGGTGGTGGAGAGGGCTGGGGGATAACTCCTTTGCTGGAGGTAGAGAAAGACCCAGAACCCGTGCCGGACCCTTTCGGCTAGCCCAAGGCGGTCCCTGCCGGTGAGCCACAGCCGGCCAAATACAGGGCTAAAACACTCAAGCCGCCTCTGTGGCTGAAACCGCCGCTGGGGAGACTCAGAGCAGAACCACCTCCTCTGCAGTTCACCCAGCAAGACTCGTGACAACTTGGGCAACAGTGCGTTTATCTGTTAAAGGCGGCTACTTTGAGTCTGAAATATAGATTACATTTATTTGGACAGTTGCTTATTTGTTAATTCTTTAATTTCAAAGTACACACATTTCACTTTGGGATTTTCTATAAAAAACAGTCTTGAGGTGTCTAAAATTTGACCGTTAGTGTATTTAATTTATCTTACTATGCAAAACAAAAGTGGCAAGTCAGACGGCTCAAATGATTTGCTGTTATATATTATTGTCAATTGAGAGAATCTGTGACTGAAACATAGAAAAAGAATGTAAAAGCTGTTTCATTCCAAACTAAACTAATGTAGTTTTAATCAAGTTAGTTTAGAAAGAAATACATTTCAGATGGCTAAACCAAAGGCAGTACCTCAATGGACTGGATTAGTGCTTTAGGAAGAAAAGATAATGCTTTTAAAAGCTGCTTGAAACTTTGGACAAATCGTCTCCATTGTACGAAGCCAGGCCATTAAGATGATAGGAGTGAAGAGCTCTGATTTACTGCAGGAGGAACACTTATTTAATGTTAGCGTCTTTCTGCCTGCCTATCTGCAACTGATATCTGTTCGGAGAATTGTAGTAGACCTTGAAAGTGAAGAAGAGCTGTGTTTACATATTTTGGTCCATTCTCTTTCTTTAGGGTTTATTCAGCTGTTTCATCTTGATCAAAGCTCTTCTAAATTTGGCATTCGGAACGCCACATAAATAAAATACAACTTTACAAAATCAAAGCAAATTGAAACAAAACACAGTAAAGCACATCTCAGCCCAACAGACAAACCGAGGTAAAGTATTTTGTATTTCATTACAGCATTGTGACGCTTTTAAACCAAATCAGGATGACCTCAAGAGTTAATCAAACGCCAGAAAAGATTTGGCAGCTTACGTTTGTGTCCTTGAATGGTTAGGTGATTTACGAGTCACATCCTCGCATGACTGGCCTGCCCTGCCAATAAAATCCAGTGGATCTTCTCTGTCATTATTTGCAGAGTGAAATTGTTTTTTATTCTTATTTAGTTTTGTCATGTCTTATGTTATTTTTATAGGCCTCTGTTCTCCCCTCGCCTGTGTCCTACCTTCTGTCTGGAACATTACGTATGCGATCTCATGTGTTTGGACTTTGTAAAGAAAAAACAGTAGTAAAAACGGAGTAATGACTAATGATGTTTTGGTTGATCGCATCCAAAGTAAGAAATCCAGAAGCTGCACTTAGAATTAGTAATATTACTGTAGACGAGGAAAGGGAAAATCTGAGCCCTACTACTTACAGGTAATTCATATTTCTGTAAGAGAAGCTGCATCTTTACTAGCGTATCAGGCTTCGGTAACGATAAATCTTTGTCTTTTTGAAGGTGCCTGCGTGAGAGAGAGCATTTGTTGTGCGACTAGATAAGAGGGATTGAAGAACATAAAAACCACGCGTTTTTGTCATATGGAAAGTATTTTGATGTTGGAAGAGCCCACTTATCATGGGTCAGAGAGATACTAGTGGCCAGGGTTAACTGTCTGTTTCATGGTCGCACCTGAGGGAACTTATGTAGTGGAAAATATAAGAAAATATTGCATCAGAGAGTTGGGGAATGTCAAGGAACTGTCTTTTTTGATGGAAGTACACGCCAAAGAGAAAACATCAGATTGAGGGATTTTGGGGTTTCTTTGGCCTGACATGCAAGAAGATAAAACACGTAGAAACTCTTGACCTACTGCTTCTAGAAATAAAACCCAGCAGCCCAACTGAGCTCAAGATGGAGGACGAAGGCCTCACATTCCAGGAGAGTCAAATATGGAGAAACACACAAGTATGCTGGCAAATAAATTACATACACACTTTAATACACAGAAAAAACACATTTGCACCCACACGCACAAGTAACAATTTAACACACACATTCAGGTAACACAGACAGTTGTGAGAAATATTTTAGCATGCTTCCCTGACTGGTGCTAATAACAGCATGATTGCAATTCATTATGCAGTAGTGCTCTATTTGAGGTGTGTGTGTGTGTGTGTGTGTGTGTGTGTGTAGCAGGGCCTCACCAATACCAACCACTTTTATACAACCAGGCATAAAATCAACAGGGTTCCTCAGAATGTAATACTATGCCTTAAATAGTGTGCTTGAAACCATTCATAGAACGGATGGTATCAAAACGTTTTCTTCGTATGTTTGTCTATGTTTTGGTTACGTGTGAATCTTGTCAGGTCCAGATGAATGTCAACATATTTCCTTTTTGTGCAATATTGATAAATGTCAACTTGTGATGTACATAGCTATCCAAAAGCCTAAAGGAAAACACAGACCTTATTTAAGGTGGATCTAAAATGTCATGGTGTCTTGGGGATTATGACTCATACTACTTCAGTCAATTATATCACAAACACAAGAAAGGTATTTCAACGCTAGTTTGCAAAGAAGCCACACCACATGGGCTTCAGAGCTTTAGCTATGATGATTTTTCCTCAGACCATTCGTGTGTTACACAGCAGGAGTTATGTCATTTATATATTTTTGACCAAATCCAGATGATACTTTGTTTATGTAAATAACATCTAATTCCCGAATTTTGTTTCTTTTAAATTGAACTATTTAATCTAATTCTCTTTGAGATAGAATTTAACTATTCTGTACTTTTGTACATTCTCTCCAGGGCAATACCCAGAATGCCCTGCTCATCTCTCTGTTTACTGGTTGTTCCACATATCTCTCTTTCCCACTTCCGCGTAACAGCCTCTCGCTATCTCTCAGATTCCACAGGTTAGAAGGGATGTCAGTTCTCATTTCATAAGCCTGCCCACATGGAAAGAACCTATATAAACATATATGTTTTAATATAGGTTTTGATATATGTTTTTAATATATGTGACATATATAAAATTGGCCGTTTTCCTATATTATATGTACATATATGTGCATATATGCACCTATATGTGCATATATGCACCTATATGTTAGGTGCATATATGCACCTATATGCACCTAACATATATGCACCTATATGCACCTAACATATATGCACCTATATGTTAAATTATTGAAATCCATAGCTACTATGCAACATAAATAAAAGCCCAAAATGTAGAAATGTACATTATTTATTTACTTAAGAACAATCAAATAGAACAAAAACAAGACAAAAAACTGAACATTAAAAAAACGATTTAACTTGTTAATCCTCTCAGCTGCGTGAGCTTCGAATTATAGATGTGCCTATCTGCCCACGGCTGGCTGCCGGCCACTTCTTCAATGTAGACAAACATACTAAGACAGTGTTGAACTTATGTTGCGCTCAACGGTAAATGCGTGAATTGGAAATAAACAGGCTATCTTTATTTTCAGAATCATTCGGAACAACTCAAACGTGCTCACAGATCTTCAGCTGCTGCAGTCGACTAAGTCACTACGTCAAAGACGTATTACACTTAATACACAAACACCAAAACAAATCTGTTACCGTAATACAACGAGTAAGAGCGCAATACTTCAACAGACTTCATCAGGAACCCAAAGTGCTTATAGTACAGCTGCGATTGGAGACATCTTGTATGTACATATAGGTCTTATTTGTGGATATAAAGAAGCAATACAGGAGACCTATATGGCTTGTATCCTTACGAAACAAAAGTATACTTTAAGTTCATTTTTGTGAGTATACTTAAGTTTAAAAAGTATACTATTATTAAGGTACTAAAGTACTTATTTATATACTATTTTTATACTAAGTAGACTAAATTGGCCCACTTTTTAGTTTATTTAGTACACTTTAGAGTACACTTAGTTTATTTTAAGTATACTTTTAAATACTTTAAAGTAACCTGTGTAGTGCACTTTCCGTTCATGAACTACACTTCTAGAAGTACTTAAGTATACATTTGAATACTTTCAAGTGCACTTTCAACTCATGTAAGTACTTCAAGAAGTAAACCTAATAAATGTTAATTTACTATGATTTACTAATAGATTTAAACACATAGTATAACTGTACAAGCCATGTTTGTCAAGTGAACCTTAAACAATACTCTAACAATCAGTGCCATGTGTCTGGTAGGAGTTCCACTTGAAACTTTAGAATATACTTTTGTCTTCAAGTGTAATTAACATCTTTAAAATAAAGGAAATACAGTACATATTCAAAATACCAAAATAAATCTTGAGGCAAGACACACAATGTGTGTGTTTTCATAAATATTTTCATGAGATAATATTGTCAAAGCTACATTAAAGGGGGATACACCAGCTATGAACACTTAAAATGTTGATATATACATTGTAGAACTATTTTGAACTCTAAATGTTAAAATAAACATGGTTATTTTATTTACCAATATGCTTCATTTTTGTACATGAAATGCATGCTCACATCTTTTCTGCCTTTACTTGTCTGAAGCATTCATTGTTGCACTTCTTGTGCAAGATCCTCTGGACATCTTGCACTGTTATTTCTTCAAATTTCTCCCTAGCATGCCCTATAAAAAAACACAAGACAACAAGCAAACATGATTAATATATTTAACCTTTTATCGGAATTTGTGAAATTGCGCAATATTAAATTAGGATTCCAAATACACACTTGAGTGAAACATACCAAGGCAGATGAATTGTCGCCCCATTCACTGTTCGTATTGTGTACGTCTTCCTCTTCACTGCTGGGATCAGTTACGTCTTCCTCTTCACTGCTGGGATCGGGTACATTGTCCTCCATGCTGTTGGGATTGTGTATGTCATCATCCTCTTCATTACTGAGATTGGGTATGTCTCCTCTTTGCTGTTGGGATCAGATACAGAGTATTCTGCATTGGCATTAACTTCCTCTGAAGCCTGAAGAAATGAGAAAGGGTAATGTACATCGTTTAATTTATACTATAGCCGTTAAATGCAACATTTTATAAACACCCAGCGTGTTACAATTTATAACACACAGCATCAAGAGAAAAAAAATTATCAGCAAACTAGTAGCTACATGGCTTATTAGGATAAAGTACATGTTCATTTTTTGTTCCCTGCCTCTTACAAACAAGCTACCTAGCAACCTTGCCTAATTAGTAACTATAGCTACCAGTTACCTGAAAAACAAAAGATGCAGATAAAAGATAAGTAATTGTTAACAAGCGCTAGTTACGTGTTGTCTTCTTACATGGCTCAGACGTAAATAGCTATCTAGCTAATGTTGATGTGAGCATTAACCATAGCCAAGTAGCTAGTTAGCTGTTATCTCATATAGGCCTAGATAAAGTTAGAATTTAGCTCAAACTCACCTGTTCATTCCATCTGTACTTTGTCCTTTTTGGAATCCTTACACCTGATTCTCGAGTTTAAAGCGTAGTTTATGGCGACTGAAACATGCTGCAATATCTCCGGTTCAACATATGATATTTTGCTCGCGCGCAAGGAACAGGAAGTGACGTCGCTAATCAGCTCCGCCTACATCCGCCTTCTTCTGATGCTTCATTGGACATTTTTCTCAGTTAATGCATGTAAAATATGTTCAAATATATGTTAATGTCCTGTCTGTCCGGTGCTTTCATTCATATCAGACTTATAAATGTTCCTCAAAATACATACAGCAAAGGCGGCATTAGTTCATAGACATTTTTATTAATACTCCAATTGATTATTATTAGTATAGTATATGAATATAGGGCTTCAAAATGTTTGGCAGTAATTATGATTTCAGCTTCAGTAACAAAAAATATTTAATGTGCAATGCATTTCATAGACATGAGTATTAGAATATACAAGATGGATCTAAAAAAATTACTTGTAATCTACTTAAAAAATATTTAGACTGTTTTTGCTGTATAATAAAAGAAAACGTACATCTCCAGAAGAAATGTGTAAAAACGTTTTTCGATTTGGTAGTGTACTTAAAAGTTCAAGTAAGTTAACTATTTTCTAAATGTACTTTTTGAAAGTATATCATAAGTAAACTAAAAGTGTACTACCCATTTTGTAGTATACTTATAGTATACTTGAATATACTTTTTTCTAAGCATACTTCTTAAAAGTATATCAAAAGTGAACTAAAAGTGTACTATCCATTTTGTAGTATACATAGTATACTTTAATATACTTTTTTCCGTAAGGGATATATGCACATATATGCACCTCAATTTTGACGATATGTGGCATATATGCGCATATATGCAGCATATATTATCATATATGTGCATATATGTGTCATATATGCGCATATATGCAGCATATATATTATCATATATGTGCATATATGCAGCATATATATTATCATATATGTGCATATATGCAGCATATATGTGCATATAGGTAACATATAGGTTACATATATGCACATATATCCTCATATAGGTTTTTTCCATGTGGGTGCTTTCCATTAACCTGCTGCCTCTGTAAGTCGGAATCAGTAAGTACATGTGTATGTGCATACTTTATCCAGTGCCAGCAGCTGCACACTGCAGATATACTGCTTGGTCCCTCGGGTCTTATTTCAACCAGAATTTCTCATTTCTCATCAACATTTGGAACACATATTTCAGTTCAGTTTATTGCACGTTTATTAATTCTATGTGTGCTGTGATTTTACAAAACGCACAAATTAATCGTACCCTGATTATAGTCAGTACAATGGCCTACATTGCAATTATTTGGGACCTTGAAAAGCACTACATACGTTTTTATTGTTTTAATTTATTACTCTTCTTGCATCTCTAAAATATTGATCTCCTCTTTTGAACACATTGATAATATGTCCTGAGTTTGCCTACGGGCATTTTTTCAAATGCAAAACATCCAAACATCTGCCTTCTTAGACATTTGACTTGAATTCTTTTTAGGGGAGATGGTTGTACTTTTTCAAGACAGGTTTTCACTGTTATTTACTGCTGTGCATAGCCCTATTTTTCTTCCAAATGCCAAACCTCACTTGTAAATTACAATAATATATGTAGAATGTTCACCAACACTGCACCCTCATAATGTATTAAGACCACTTCAATTTCTCCACATTTTGTTTTGTTATAAAATCATTGATTGTAGATAAATATAAACCATGTTGTTTCTATCCTGAATAAGGACAGCCATTGCATATTTGACAGTAAACCATGATTTTAACACCACATCACTTTTCGCTGTTGTCATTCTGTTGTAACTGGTTTATGATAGAAAAAAGGCATCTCATGGGTTTGTGTTGTATAGCCTATAAATCACAGCTTAGCAAGTGCCTAGGCATCCGAAATATCTTATGTACACAGGTATTTACACCCTTTATTCAGGACTTTGTACAAGGACTTTTGGCAGTGATCACAGTTTATATACTTTTAGGGGGATTTGGGCATTTCTCCTCATTCTTCCTTGTAAACCCTTTCAAGCACTATTACATTGAATGTCTCTTCATGGACATCTGTATTTTATTCCATTCATCCTTCACTCATACCAGACCCAGTAGTCCATGCTCTACTGTATCATTCTCTGACGTCCATTCATCACTTTAGGAGTTGTATTATTGATGAGCAGCACATTCAGGGACAAATAGTTCAGTTTCGTTCTCATCAGTCCAGGGAAACTTCTTCCTCATGGCTTCAGAGGCCTTCAGGGCCCCAATCATGTTCTAGATCAGGGATGTGAAACCGGTTCCACGGGGGGCCTAGTGTATGCAGGTTTTTGGGTTTTCATTTAAATTAGTTCCCAGTTCAGACCTAAACAACCAGTAGAGGGTAGAACCTTACCAATTAGTGACCTAATTAATCAATCAAGAACAAGGTGAGAGCAAAGACCTGTAGACACTCGGCCCTCCATGGAACCGGTTTGACACCTGTGTTCTAGATGATCCAATTATGTTCTAGATGATCCAATCATGTTCTAGATGATCCAATCATGCTCTAGATGATCCAATCATGTTCTAGATGATCCAATTATGTTCTAGATGATCCAATCATGTTCTAGATGATCCAATCATGCTCTAGATGATCCAATCATGTTCTAGATGATCCAATCATGTTCTAGATGATCCAATCATGTTCTAATTCAGCGATTCTCAATCCGGGGTACTAGGACCTCAGGTGTACCTGGCCTGTCATCAGGGGGGACATCAGGGTTCACTCATAACATCATACGCTTACTGACTTTACATGATGAGGAACACAGAACGGAGTACAATTGTGTCGGTGGTACAGTAACTGAAAAAGGTTAGGAATGATTGTTCTAGAAGGAACTCATAGATGTCCATAGGCAAATATGCATCTGAGCTACATTTTCAGTCATAGGATTGCAAAGGATCTGAAAACTTCTGTATGTACACAAGATATTTAAGTTTAAAAGAAGATTTCTTCAATGTGCAGCCAAAGCAAAAATGTGGAGAAAGTGAAGAAGTCTAAAAAAATTCCACTAAGCACTTTTCTTTACTCCTGGGCCTTCCCAAACTTTCCTGGGCCTTCCCAAACATGTACAAAGTGTGTTAAATTATTCCTGGTGTTATGTTTGAACATGGTTTAATACGATTTCACGATTTTAAAAGCTGTCAGTTCCACTTTAGTTCTCCATGCGTACAGAAGACTGTGAGAAGAAGAGAGGTGGTTTTTTTTTATAAACATGAAGCATCAAGCAAGAAACAAGTTAAGCGCTATTGGAGCTATTTCTAATTCGATAGCAACAACCTTTAATCAATAACAACCGTTTAACTATTCTGAGCCTTGTTGCAACAACATAAATTCCCCCGAAGAGCAGTGCATTATTTTACACAGAAATCAGCCAATTACCACCTCCAGATTAATTCATTTTTAATTCCCTTTGAGTAATTTAACCTATACTCGACCAATTGAAAGTCTACTTAACCTCATCATTCTGGTAGGACTGTATCCATGGCTGCATTGTGTATCAGAAGATACACGATCAGCGTACTCTCTCTCGGATTCATTGTACTGCTGATTGAGCAAAGGGCTTTTATTTTGCATCCGTGTGTCTGACTTTTAGCCCTCTGTGTGCGCAGGTCTGTGTGTGTGTGAGAACCTGAGGTGAAGAGAGCGATGCATTCACAGACATCTCTATCATCAAGCCTTCCTGTCTCGCGTAGAGCCTTTGGCTCAGAAGTAGCTTTTTCCGAATGAGTCAAAGCCGCCAGCTAAACATTTAAACTCACCCTCCTCGTTTTTTTGGCAGAAAGTAAATAATTCTGTTTTCATTATTTTACTTTGAAATGAATTCAGCTCAAACGTGTTATTAATTTCACTCTAAAGTGCTGTTTATGAGACAGTTTGGACCTCTGGTCAGGATGAAAAAGAAGGGAGATTTACCGAGGGCCTGAACTCTTACATAACTGATTTGTTTCCCTTGAAGTGAAAATGGGCTGTCTAAATGGTTTAACTTCTGAAGTGGATCACGAGCCGTTGTCTCAGACTGTAAGGTTAGTCGGGGAGAGTCAGTCTGTGGCTTGGCTTATTTATTCATGCTAATTGTCTTTACAGGAATGGCTTGGCTGTGACTCAGTTTAAAACTTGCATGAGGAATCCACAATTTATGTCTGGCTACCTGACATAAAGATGGTGTCCGGACAGGATAAATGTGCCCTTAAAAAAGCTGGTGCCAATTAGATTAGATTCAACGTTATTGTCAGTACAAGTACATGGCAGTAACATTTATTTTAACCTTCATTTAACCAGGTAGGCCGATTGAGAACCAACGGCGACTTGGGGAGAAGCTGGGGATTGAACCCAGGACATCATGCATACAAAGCCTGAACTCTGCCACTGAGTTAAACCAACTCACCTAAAAAACTATGCAAGGCAGAGAAAGTGTAGATATGCGGAGGGCAGTACAAAGCATCCGTGCAAATGGCAAATAGAGAGTACAAACGGTATGCATTGTGCCATTGGCAGATAAAATAAATAATGTAGCAGTGAGTAGGAAATGAGGTAGCAATGGTGGGTACAAACACTAAAGTTCTTTGATGAAGGGGAGCTGGGCACCAATGATGCGCTGAGCAATTTTCATCACCAGCTGCAGGTACTTCTTGTTTGCCACAGAGCATCCGTTGTTCCAAACTGTGGCACTGTTGGTCAGAATGCTCTCGACCATGCAGTCTTAAATGTTTACCAGGAGCTTGGTGGATAGGCTGGCCTTCTTTAACTTCCTTAAAAAGTGCAGCCACTGTTGTGTCTTTTTGAGTAGAGTTGTGGAGTTGAGGGACCAGGATAGGTCGTCGGAGATGGGTGGCTGGACACTCAGGATATTGTAGCTGGCCACACGTTCCAGCGTGGTCTCATCAATGAGAACTGGGGCATGTATACCGCTTTTATTGGGGCTATAAACGACTCAGAATGTCATCAGTCGAATCGAAATTGGCAGTTCTATGCAAGATTCGACTATTCATTTCTTTTTGCTTTCCATTGGCATGAGATTCGGTGATGATTTCGACCATTAACAAAAGCAAATGCAAAAGAAAACTTATTTTTTTCATTTATAAATCAGTAGAAGGATTTGAATTGACAACATTGTCGGGCGTACCGTAAGGATTTATCAAGTCCATGTGACAGGCAGCATATGTGTATATCTTATTAACTCAAGTTAACATTGTATTTTTGACTGTAAAATTAAAAAGAACGTTCGTAAAGAACATTATGTTGTGGTGTTTACGGGCTTCCTGAACATCTAGCTCAGCTAACTCCAAATAAGACCCAGAGAGTGAATATGATTTACTGCCAAATGGTGTTTTAATTAACGCTACACTTGCGAGTATTAGGGTCAACAACCTATCCATTAACCTAGTCAGAAACAACTCTAGCTAATTGGAGCATAAGGACCTAAAGCACATCTCTGGTGGAAGCACACTGACAAGAGCGTGAGAGAGCAGTGCCTTTTCACCTGCTATTCAGTGAAGGAAGAAAATATATTTGATCCCCTGCTGATTTTGTACAATCCCCCACTGACAAAGACAGGATCAGTTTATCCTTTTAATGGTAGGTTAATATAAACTGCGAGAGACAGAATATCAACAATAAAAATTTTGAGTAACGCATTTCAAAGAAGTTCTAAATTGATTTGCATTTCACTCAGTGAAATAAGTATGTAGGCTAGTAAATCGGCCAAGATAATTGCAAAATGGGCGCCTAGCTAAACAACCTAATCGTTTCAAATGATTTGCCACGTTTAATGTTGCTGAATGACATGCAAATTCATGCATAGTTTGCATATTTCTTTGTTTGGGTTGTCCTTTGATGTTCGAAATGCCACCATACTTTAGACATTTTCTAGGACAGAGCCTTTAACCCCACCTCAGGTTGAATTTGGTCTAACCAGCGGGCAGCGCATGTTGTCGTGAATCTATTTTGGTTCTGGTTGCCTTGCTGGATTCTTACATATAGGCATGCATTTACAATTACTGTTACTATAACATTTTCATTTGACCAACTTTCAGGGGGCAGCCATAGCTTTTAAACTTCTTTGGTTTTCATGACATTGATGACCAGCTTGTTATCTGCGCATCAAGCCACTAGGTGCTTGACCTCCTCTCTGTAGGCTGCCTCACCAATGTCCCTGACCAGACCACCTACTGAGGTGTCATCAAACATGACAATGTTATTGGAGCAGTGTACAGGTGCGTACTGTTTATTTTATTTAACCTTAATTTCACCAGGTAGGCCGATCAGATCAAATTCTTGTTTGCAACTGCGACCTGGCCAAGATAAAGCAAAATCGTGCAAGACAACATACTGAAACTCAAATTTGCTCAAATGCTTGTTCATGTCTTCATTGATCACAACCTGATTACACAACATAGATGTTACAGTAAGCAGGTAATTAATAGCTTCCGCAAATGGTGGATAATTAAAACTGTATATCTGTCTTCTATCGAAAGTAATGTAGGCACGACGCAGTCGTCTGCTTCGGCACTGGCACAATTGTTGTGGTCTTGAAGCACGTGGGGACAACCGCTAGGAAGAGTGACCGGTTGAAAATGTCCATGACGATCCCAGCCAGCCTTGTGTGTGTTCACCCAGCTGAGTGCAGAAGCTACGATGGACAGACAGAAGGGGACGACCTCTGGGTGAGCTCCAATTAAATGGCTGGGTCGATGTAGTTCCAGTCGAAGCGGGCATGAAAGGTGTTCAGTTTGTTGGTAATGGAGACATCAGTGGCTGAGGGTGCTTGGGTTGGTAGTCAGTGATGGCTTGAAGGCCCCGTCACATACGTAGAGGGTCAGAGTTTTTGAGGAAGTGCTCCTCGATCCTCAGTTTGTGGCCGTGTTTGGCCATCTTGATGGACCTTTTCAGGTGGGTCCTGAATGAGCTGTAGGCCCTCCTTATCACAGGATCAGAAAACAGCATCACGTGCCTTCAGCAGTAGTCTGACCTCTTTGTTCATCCAAGGCTTCTGGTTGGGGAAGGTCTTTATTTGTTTATGAGTGGTGATATTGTTGGGGGAGGTGTTGATGTAATCCAGAACAAAGGATGTATATGATTCAATGTCAGTATGGGAGTCAGCGGTAGTCTGAGTTGCTAAGACTCCAGTCTGTGTGTTGAAACTGTAGCTGTAGTGATGAGTCTGACCCCTCAGGCCACACTATGACAGTCCTCACTGTAGGTTTCACACGCTTTGTACTTCGGTAGCATTAGCAGAGACAGGTGATCAGCCTGACCCAGATGAGGGACGGGGGGGGTGGCTTTGTAAGCCTCTGGAATGTTAGTGCACACATGGTCTAGTGTCTTGTCTCCTCTTGTGGGGCATTAAACATTTTGGTGGTGTTTGTGAAAAACAGTTTTCAGACTGGAGTGGTTAAAATCTCGTGCAAACAATCCTAACGGCATTGGGATGCAGTATGCTAATGGAAGCCTTCAGTTCTTTCATCGCTAACTTAGCCGTAGCATCTGGTGGAATGTAGTCTGCGGTAACAGTACTGGACGGGAACCCTCTTGGCAATGATTTCAGATGGAGAAAACTAATGGAAAAGCGTTACCTCAAAATGAACTAAATTGTATTTTGTTCTAATAGTCGGAATACACTGTTCCCAAATGAACATCGCGTCTTGCCTAAACCAACACTTTCGGATTAGGGACACAAGAAAAACTCCCATTTCCGTCACCAGCCCCTCCAAGAAAAATTCCGTAAGCGGTACAGTTTGACTTTATTAGGAGATTCTGTGAAGAGTCTCTAACTGCTCCCCACATGAAGGCAGCTGAACACAAGTGGAAGTAGTTAGTTAAGAGACCCTGTGGTGGAGGGCAACTTGGTTTGTGCCTTAATAGTTCCCAGCTTTATTGTGGAGCTGTTGTTTTGACCTATGACCTATGACGAATAAAGAATTTAATGATGTGGTCAATCCTTCTGATTCACCGGCATTTGTTGGACCAGCGCATGTTCAGTTCACGTTCATAGACACAACAATTCCGAGGGAAGAACGAGATCTCTTTATTTGTATAATGAAAATGTCACTTTCACTTCATCAAAGCTCAGAAGATCACCTCGTGTACACATAGAGGTTGGCACGGCGTCGGTTGAGCAGTTGTGGGAGATTAGGTGCCAGACTCAAGGACACAACGGGACAGGATGGCATTCTAGTCTTGACACCGGGGACGCCGGTTGCATCCTAACGTTCTGCCTTTTTTACGTACTCTGGGATTACCTGGGATTAAAACTGACAATCCACCAGATGGATTATTGGCTTGCCAACCACTAGGGTATGCGATGACTTTGACCCCGATATCTCAAAGCTTGCATCATTCTGAACTTCTTTTCTATCAGCTGTGCTCCCAAATATACTTCAAATGCAATCTACCAGTATAAACCTCAAATACCACCTCCTAGGTCATAATGTTGGAACACGACCGAATGCTTGGCGTTCTGATACACCTTGCCAAGAATTCAGAGACCAAGTTTTAATTACTTTTCCAATAAGTCGTTGGCCTCCGAGCATGTGTGCTTTTGTGTGAGGTGTTATTGATTCTACAACAAGGTTTTAAATCTTTCTGGCTTGGTTTTAAAGACCAATTAATGCTAATGAAATATGTTATAAGTGAGTTTTCTATTGCCTTAAAACACAACAGTATTTCTAAAGCATGTCAGTTATTATTAGGAAACTTTTTTTTCCAGGAATACAGTCAACCTACCCAACATATGAAAAGCATTTGTCGGAACGCCACTAATGAGTTTTCTTTTACGCCAGGTATGTATCTTTGATGTTACCAGATGAACTATTGTTTAGTATATTTTGTTAACTATCAAGGCAAAATTCAGGATAGACAAACATATTTAAGATAGCTGATGTTAGCAAATCATCATATCAAACCGGAAAACGGAAGATGGAACTTGCCAAATTTATTGCAAATATTGTCATTGAAGAATTTTTAATTTATTTAATCTCAATACATATTCTATGTTACAAAGTAAATTCATTTTTTTTTAATACAGAGTTTGCCTAAGTTAGATATACAGAAGACTTTCAAACACGATGTCTGATGTACAAGCCTTTAAAAAAAAAAATCCTAACCATTTTTGGCCCGAGTCACAATTGTTCATTATAAATGTTCTCCTGGTCAACAAGGAATAATTAATTGTATTTGTTGCAGCCTATTTAAATACGTATTGTAATCCATAAATCTTGAATTAAACATTATATATAGGCTTTGCCTCCCAATCCAGGCCTTTTGGAATTCAGTATGAGGTGCGTTCTGAAACCGCCTGCAGCAAAGGACTGCTCAATGTAATTAGTAACATTGAAAATTAGAAAACCTTTCCTTATGTTTGGTAAAAGAAACACCATTTTGTCTATCAATTCAACAATGCTGTCATTCCTAGCAAAATACTGGTCATTGTATAAACAGGAACTATTTGCACAGACTTCATAATGTGTCATGGTTGGCAGGGTAATAGATTGCTTTAGCTTCCAATAGCAGCGTTCTGATACTGGTTATCAGTGCAAAATGGTTAGCTAGTTATCTACTCCCGCTAGTAGCATTTCAATCGGTAACATCACATACTTCAACACAATGAACTAGTTATTTGCATCCTCTCCAAGGACTGCAGCTGTGTAGAGATTCACCATGAAACACACACACACACACATGCAGGTTGTCTGATACCATCTGATTGCCACATGTTTAACGTTTGCAACATGTTTAAGTCTAACTGAGCTGTCATGAGAATGGGAGGTTTGAAGACGTAAAGTTGCACTTCCTCTCCAGCATTGCTTGATAACGATTTAATTCATACAGACAACAGAAAATTCAACACAGGGACAGATGCCTGGGTCTAGCAAAAGCCCAGGTCAGGACAAAACTGTCAAACCTCAAATTCGGTTTGACTCAGACACCCCTCGAGGCAAATCACATTTCATAATATTAACGTCTTTCATGATTTTTCTTGGCAGTTTGGAGAGTAATTTGCTCTAAGTGTGACCCAGAGATAAATCCTATGGAATTTATTATTAGGAGGCAGACGTTGTGTATGAGGTACGTCACAGCAACTTATTCTCTGCCTGTGTTCAGTATATCGTGCGTGCACATAAAGGTTGCTTACTGTCCTAAAAGCAATGGATGTCAGACACTCCAGCACAGGGTTAAGAGAAACGTTATTCCAAAGGTAGAGGTGGGCTGAGGACCTGAAAACTAGAAACAGCTGCAGTTGTTTAGTCACAAAGAACCAGGTGCACGAACATGCGTCGCCCCCATGGAAACCACTCGCACGCCTATCAGCACTTCATTCTGAACGTGGTTGTTTTTAGCGCTTGCTTTTAAATTGACACGAGAGCCATTTAACAGACCCAGATGTATCCGTCTATTCACCTGAAGATTGCCAGGTGAGATGTTACTGCTATGCACACGTACAGCTCTGTTGATATGTGAATAACCGTTTAAACAGTTTGTAAGCTGAACATTCTGGTATTTTGCTTTAAACCTGATTGATATGGTGAGCGGGGATTTAACTGGCAATCTGTGAATCCACTAGACATACTAAACAGGTATTTTATAACTCCACTAGACATACTAAACAGGTATTTTATAACTCCACTAGACATACTAAGCAGGTATTTTCTAACTCCACTAGACATACTAAACAGGTATTTTATAACTCCACTAGGCATACTAAACAGGTATTTTATAACTCCACTAGACATACTAAGCAGGTATTTTCTAACTCCACTAGACATACTAAACAGGTATTTTATAACTCCACTAGACATACTAAACAGGTATTTTATAACTCCGCTAGACATACTAAACAGGTATTTTATAACTCCACTAGACATACTAAACAGGTATTTTCTAACTCCACTAGACATACTAAACAGGTATTTTATAACTCCACTAGACATACTAAACAGGTATTTTCTAACTCCACTAGACATACTAAACAGGTATTTTATAACTCCACTAGACATACTAAACAGGTATTTTATAACTCCACTAGACATACTAAACAGGTATTTTATAACTCCACTAGACATACTAAACAGGTATTTTATAACTCCACTAGACATACTAAGCAGGTATTGTATAACTCCACTAGACATACTAAACAGGTATTTTATAACTCCACTAGACATACTAAGCAGGTATTTTATAACTCCACTAGACATACTAAACAGATATTTTATAACTCCACTAGACATACTAAACAGGTATTTTATAGCTCCACTAGACATACTAAACAGGTATTTTATAACTCCACTAGACATACTAAACACAGGTATTTTATAACTCCACTAGACATACTAAACAGGTATTTTATAGCTCCACTAGACATACTAAACAGGTATTTTATAACTCCACTAGACATACTAAACACAGGTATTTTATAACTCCACTAGACATACTAAACAGGTATTTTATAACTCCACTAGACATACTAAACAACAGGTATTTTATAACTCCACTAGACATACTAAACACAGGTATTTTATAACTCCACTAGACATACTAAACTGGTATTTTATAACTCCACTAGACATACTAAACACAGGTATTTTATAACTCCACTAGACAAACTAAACACAGGTATTTTATAACTCCACTAGACATACTAAACACAGGTATTTTATAACTCCACTAGACATACTAAACTGGTATTTTATAACTCCACTAGACATACTAAACACAGGTATTTTATAACTCCACTAGACATACTAAACACAGGTATTTTATAACTCCACTAGACATACTAAACAGGTATTTTATGACTAAACTAGATACACTAATCTCGTAGTATACAGGTAGTATATGTCTAAAGTATGTCTAAAGTAGAAATACTAAACTCTTTGTATTGGCGCATACCGTTTACTTTATTTGCCTGCCATGCAAACTGTTGGCACACCACGTGACCAACCTGAGTGGCAGCTTTATATTAAAATATCATCACAGGACTTCAGTGGTGTGTGAGACCAGTAAATGACGGAACATATTGGAACTGACAGACACCAGTGAGTGTGGGTGTTTATGACATTAAAAGCCGCAGTAACTCTAATAAGTAACTCTAATTCAGCCCTTATTGTTTTTTATTAAGGCACATTTAAATAATGCGGTTTACTCATTTCTGTTTCTGTTATCGGCGTTCTGTTAATACGCACAAACGCTCATATTACAAACTCTCCAGACCTCGTGCCGTCCTGCAATTGTTCGACGGGTCGCGCGTTTCGTCATTAGATGTTCCACCACAGCGACTGTGGCGTCAGTAGCCGAGCTTTTAAGGAGAAGTTGCATTGCACATGTCGCATTGCAGTAAACCCCCACCACAAGATTCAACCTAAAAATGCCTGGCAGAAAAAGAGTCAGGAAGACATGCAGATGGAGACATGGAGATGGAGACATGACCCAAACTAGCTCGCCTTGACATCCTCACTCTAAGCGCCCGATGACATTTATGGCAACGGCTACACTTTTAAAAGATCCCAAATCGTTTGAAGATCACAGTTGGAAATCATCTAAGGTCGTTGTTCAGCTTTACACACTCGTTCTCTTATCCTCAGAATTAAACAAACACCGAAACGTTGTTAACTAGTTGCAGACAGGAAAGGAAGTCACTTAATTGTAAGTATATAATGGGAATACATTATTGTTAAAGCAAGTGTAAGGAAATACATTCTTAATTAAACACGGAGGAAAAAAGTTTCGTAAATATTCTGCGAGTACACGTGACACACACACACACACACACACACACACACAAACACACACACACGTGCATTGTACCCAATGTACTCATTGTACCCAATGTACTCATTGTACTGCACACATGAATACACACTGTTTACTGATCTACATTGAACTATGGTCTATGGGGCTGTGAGGACCTCAAGTGCACAACTCATTTGCACAACAATCCTCCCAGGTTAGAGTCACCCTGTACTACACACGTTTTAAATAACAAGATTTTCAAGATTACCAAACATTTGTTTTTATTTTAGCGACGGCCCCTTTTGCAGATGAGCCCTGCAGTTACACAACTATTAAACAGCGGAATGTACGAGGATTCAACCAATAGAATTATACATCCACATGCATTCACACATGACTCATAAAATAC
The DNA here is from genome assembly GCA_029465975.1 of Dallia pectoralis. NCBI lineage: Eukaryota > Metazoa > Chordata > Actinopteri > Esociformes > Umbridae > Dallia > Dallia pectoralis. The sequence goes on along the minus strand of CM055759.1, from coordinate 10,807,489 downwards.
AAACACATTCCTTCGTGGAAAAATCCTCCATCGTCCTTTTAAATTGCCCTAGATGCACCAATTCATAAATGGAGCAAGGTGAAGGCACTCCAATGACATTAACATTGACTACCAATGAGAACGTCTTACCTCTGTGTGCAACAACCTAAATCTGTCACAGTTTCTGCGTAACGGGGGTAGATATGCTGTCACCAACAAAAAGCGAATTCAAGTGTGACTGCTAAAAATGAGACTAGGGAGGACCGCCAGTCTGTTGTTGCCATCTGTTGCCAGGAGGTTTACCCGCTCGTGCCCGTATCCTCCATCGTTTTCAATGGGTTTAAAATGATGTCATAGACTCATAACCGATAAAGAATAAAGCAACTCCAATAAAAATAATGAGGTGTGAGGACTGTTAAAACACTAGTTTATAATGCATAAAAAAAGCTTGAAGGGAGAACAGATGACCCGTTCCCGGGCCGTGCGAAGTAAAACAGAGTATATCTGAACGATGCAATCAAACTAATAGCCCTCTGATTGCAGAGAATTCCACATAATTGGGCCGATAAGGCAGGATGACCTATGCTAAGCTAAACGATTCACACTTCCCAAAGAATTAACGCCTGATGTACTTTTGCATGCATCGCGTCGGCTCTCCCTCGTAACTGCTCCACAAAGTGAGAACAAAACTGTCAGGTTCCCGGCCAGAGGGTGCTTGAATAGGGCAGAGACAAGACAGCTGTTAATTGCCACAGGTGAATTCAATTACTCTCTGCCCTACTCAGCAATCAGGCTAGGTTTCCCCTGGGTCCTCAAGTCCTCAGGATGATGTTCTCTCACAGACGGCAAGGAATTGTGACTGTTCGTTATTATTGATCAGGGTAGCGACATACATCAAACAAAAGACCATGTAAAGTCACATACTGTATGTAGAGAAGACACAGGCTCTGTGATTGTTACGAGCTTCAGATCTGCCAATCAGGTAGCACAGCAAGTTATTAGCTTAGCAACGTACAACCCGGGGATGAACAGTCTTTTCTCTCTTACATCATTGATGTGCTTGTGTGTGTGGGTGGGATTGGTGCGCGGGTGGTTTTGAGTGTGTCCCTGTTTGACTTCTGTAGTGTATACGCATGACTCCGACACTTTCATCTTGAAGGGATTGAATGTGTCAGAAATAGTGCAATGCATTCATAATGAGATGGGTCCACTACCTCTCTTCACCTTGTCTCCATTCTCAGACATGGATGATATTTTCCCTGCAGAAAGAAATGATCAAGTAATGTAGCATTATAATTTGATATTTTATTCGATCCCCTGATAATACTACCTCCTGTGGAATCTGAATGGTAGAACATAATGAGCATCTTAAAGACTAAATATAGTGTGCATTTTCTAATGTTAATGTACTGTAGATGCCTGCGTCATTCGTCATTCAAATAAAACATTTATTTTGAATTCTCAGAAGATAAGCTGTTTGACAAAATATTTTCCTTGTTATGCTTTTGAGTTTTTAAAAATTATGTTTAAAGTTGAAAATATGAAATCACCAAAACATTAAGCTAAGTTTTCTTGGGTCAAGCTGCACAGAACAGTTTTAGGCAGTCTGGCAGAAAACCAAATCAATCTTGCAATGCTTTAAGGCACATTTCTACTTTCACCAGCATTCTCAATGTTCTCCTGTGTATTTAAAAAACTGAAATCAGATGCAGGCGAGGTGAGAACCAAAATGTTGAGATTCTCAACTTCTCCAGAGAAACAACCACTTCGCTCTTTTCTTATGGTTGGTCTAGCCTGTTTGAAACTACAAAAATACAAAAAATATAGTTTTTTCACAATGTGCATTTACTATATTTTAACCTTGTTTTTGACCTTTGCCACATTCCAAAACCCAGGGAAGGCAGCTGGCCCCTGATGGAGTCTCTGCCTCCACCCTCAGGCACTGTGCTGATCAGCAAACTGCTGTGCTTACAGACATATTTAATAAATCATGGAAGTTATGCAGACTCCCAGACTCTGTTTTGATGCATTTAGTTGTTGCTTTGTGTGAGCGCACTTTATTTTCAATTCATTGTATGTTTTTGCCGTTTTCGACCACGAACGAGTTATACGCTCTGTGCCTGGCTTCATGACAATTACAACAGTTTTTTTTGTTTTGCTCTGTTTGCACTCTTCGTATATGTTTTAAAATGTGTGTTTTAAATGTTGCAGCTAGAGGTCAGAATGTCCTTTGATAAAGAGTAGGGGTGTAACCCCGGCATCCTGGCCAAATCTGCCCCTTGTCCTCTGTCCATCATGGCCACCTTATCATCTCCATTTATATGTACTAATTGGCTTTATCATCACCGTCTCCTCTCCACCAGTAAGCTGGTGTGTGGTGTGTGTTCTGGTGCAATATGGCTGCCGTCACGTCATCCAGGTGGATGCTGCACATTGGTGGTGGTTGAGGAGATTCCCCCTTCCATGTAAAGCGCTTTGAGTTCCCAGGAAGAAAAGCGCTATATAAATGTAATGAATTATTATTATTAAATAGTTTGTATGTTTAAACAGACTTGGTAAAATAAACCTTTCTGATTCTGTTTCTTCTTATCTGAGATAAGAAGCTTTCCAAATTGACACAGTATCAAACTTCTTCAGTTTCAGCCGACCCTCATTATTATCTCATAATGAAAAGGCAGGTTTCCATCATGACAAAAAAATGGAATATACTTCCCAGTTTGGTGCTTTCCTTGTGGTGTGGTCGTGTGTACTTAAAACCAGATAATAAAACCAGGGCAAAGTTGGTCACAGTGTGGAGTGTTTTGTACATTTTTTGTGTGATAATCCTTATACGCTTATTGTTTTTTTATTTGCTAGTTACATTGTATGTTGTTTGTACCTGTTGTTTCTGATTATCAAAAAACAATCTTCTTTTAAACTGCACCATTTTCAGGTAGCAACGTGTCTTTAAATACTTTTTAAGAAGTTGGATTTACAAACTACAGATCTGTTCTCATATCAAAATATATGCAATATGCAATTTCCTTGGTTTTGGAGGAAGTATTGTTGCGTCAATCCCAACATATGGTAGTTTTACAGTAATTAATCACATTATACCGGTAGTTGGTTAAATTAATTATAGAACATGTCAAACCCACGTTATACTGTGAAACACCATCAATCCTCAATTCTTTCATGTACAGGTGCATCTCCAAAAATGCAGGGGTGGTAAGTAACGAAGTAAAAATACTTCATTACTTTACTCAAGTATTTTTTTCGGGTATCTGTACTTTACTTGAGTATTTTTTATTTGTATCTACTTTTACTTTTACTCCACTACAATATTAAAGACAAAATGTACTTTTTACTCCGATACATTTCCCCATGACCGCTCCAAGTATTATTACACTGGCTTTCCAAAACAATGAAAAACGTCTTTTTCTTAATAAAAAAACAATGCGCGAGGCCGTAGGGCTCCTTTAAAAAAAAACAATGCGCGAGGCCGTAGGGCTCCTTTAAAAAAAACAATGCGCGTGGCCGCGAGCTCTCTCCCAGCACACGCGCACATAGGCTAGCCTATGCTAGTTGTTGTCAGTCCGTCATTGTGAAGTAGAAGATGTCCGGCGTTGAAACAGGTGAACACGCAGCTCTCGCTGCCAGCATGCCCAGCAATGAGATCCCGACACCGACAGGGATCATCACCCATGGCCATATCTACGGGATATGTTCAAATTCATTGCTGTCAAGGGAGATTCGTATCTGTTGAGATGTCAACTTTGCCTGCCACGGGTGAATGACATTTCAGCCTTTCAAACTTCACCTTCAAATTTGAAAAAACATATTGAGGTGAGTTAACGTTATTTTTGTTACTATTGTTTGCCGAGTGATTTGATTTCATATTGAAATGTGCCTTGTACACAGCTAGCCTAGCTAACAATAGTCAATATTGATAGCGCGGTAAAGTTAGTTTTACGATGGACATTCGGTGGATATTCATATTCACTAGTGAAAATTAACAGTTCAGGAGAGTGACCAGCATCGATTCCTGATGAGGTTAAGTTTTTTTATTGGAAAATGGTTGGTTCTTCCCTGCATGCTGCCGATCCATCGGTCATGGATGATCCAGTCGGGGGTAGACTTGGAGTCAAATTTGCCATACTAACGTTAGCTCAGTGTTTCCCAAACGTTTTTCTTTCACTGCACACTGTTTAATGTGAAAACATCTCAGTGCACAGCACACCACCATGACATTAAACAGGTTACAAAATAACAGCAGATAATATAACCTATTTATACTTTTGGAATGCAGCTATGTTGCCTCTTGCTATAAGCCTATGCAATGTTTTATTAGGAATAATGACATGAAAACATTATTTAAAGAAATGGTAAGCCTACAATTTCAGAAATTAAAATTATAAAAAAGTGAATGTGGATTTTTCCTGTGCCACACATGGGCAGCTCTTACATCATGTGAGGCCAGCACACCCTTTGCTAACTTAGCTATCTATCACTGCATTGAAAACAAGCTTTGATTAATTATTGATATTTACAGTTAATTTGAATATTTACTTTTACTTCCAGTACTTAAGTACTTTTTAAATCGGATACTTTTGTACTTTTACTCAAGTGATATTTTAATGGAGGACTTTCTACTTGTACTGGAGTAATAGTGTATTTAAGTACAAATACTTTTACTTGAGTATAACTTCTGAGTACTTTTACCACCTCTGCAAAAATGTAATTATCACATGAAGGCAATTATCCTGTGGGAGTGTTGAAGTGTTATGGAAGCTCAGGTTTCTTTGATAGCGACCTTCATCTTGTCTGCATTGTTGAATCTGGTGTATTTCATTTTCCTCTTGACAATACCTCATACATTACACCCAAGTTCTTGAATCGGCTTCGCTTGACACTCCACTCAAGGCTGCTGCCATCCCCGCTGCTTACGCAATATTTCCTACAACACTTTTTCCTTCCAGTCAACTTTTTATGAATATGCTTTGATACAGCACTCTGCGGACCACCAGCCCGTTCAAAAATGACCTTCGGTGGCTTCTCCTCCTTGTGGAGGGTGTAAGTGTGTGTTTCTTCTGGACGACTGTCAAGTTAGCAGTCATGCCCATGAATGTGGTTATGTGTAAAACTGAAACTGACTGAGAGTGAAGGCTCAGTTATCTTTGAGATTTTAACCAAACCACCTTGATATGTTCAATTTCATATCACAATTATTTAAGATGCACCTATATACATTATTGGTATTTTCTGTAATGACAATGAAGCACTTCTAAAACACCTCATGTTTAGCACTTTCAACTGCCCTCATCTTTCTTTCTTATTTTCTTATTTTTTTTTCCCAGCATCAATCCATCAGGACATAAAACCATCAGGCCATGTGAGGAAATAGGTTGGAACGATAAGTGTGTTTTTGTCTTTATCCACAGTACTGATGGGCTTTAAACATAACAACAGCACATCAATCATCTAATCAATCAATCATTCAATCAAAGAGCCTAAATAACCTACATTCACACACTGTACTGATCATGTTACTATAAGACATTTCACTACTTTAATTACCGTTTGAAACATTTCGTCATTTACTGGGAATGCGGGAAATTGAATCTCTGGGTGCCTTTAACTCAAGTTTTTTTCACGATCACCCTGTTGATTACATCATGGATTTTTCCAAAGGTTGTAAAATGTCAAAACATCATGCATGCAGATTATTTCCTGAATGGCGTACTCAGGATTTGGTTTTGGAAAATGTTCTCTGAGAATTTGAACAGTATGACCTGCAAGATCTCTCCGTGTGTTGTGAAGCCAATGATGAATAAAGAAAAAAAATGCCATAATTTGTAAAGAGTTTTTTATGACGGCTTACGATGTGAGGCGGTACAGAAGATACTGTACCTTAGATAGTTTTGCTACTTGTGTCTTAGTTCATCTCCGACATTGAATACTTGAATGAATTCGTATTTATTTTACACATAGCATACTTTAATTATCACAGTGTGTTTCAAATATGTTTTAATAAACAATCAAGAAGCTAAACTAAATGAGAAAAAGCTTTTGTCAATAGCAGAAAAACTCACCTAACTAGTCCACATTTGTGTGTATCGCAATTAATTAACACAGGGGGTATGGTATATGACCGTAATGCCTGTTCACAAATCGCAGCAATATACCGCAAGTTCATGAGATACCTTTTTGGCGAATGTAAACTGAATACCAATGCATTTATAGCAGTAAAGGTATTGTCATTGTATATGGTGCCATGCACCGAATATCCGAATCTAAGAACCGGGTAAGGTACCTACCGGTAAATTTGCATTATATATCATGTTCATGTTTAAATGCCTTCTGTTATGTGTGTTTCTGGACATTGACATGTTCTTTACATAATTTATTTGGTCTAATGTTCATAACGAAGAATAGTTCTGTCATGCAACTCAATATCCTTTGGGAAAAATTACATCTTCCACTCAAAACATTTATGATGCATTTGGTATTAGTCAATAGATTTACAACTGTATAGTATAGCATGAAATTACTAATGAAAACAATGTAATCTTTGCTGTTTTCCCAACCTTTATCCTCTTGGATATCCTTGTCTGCATACAATCGAGCTACGTAGAACTCTCTGACGGTTTCTTTATGTAAACCCAAAATATCCTACATAATAAAGACTTGAAATACTGTACCTAACACAATGCCGATAACAAGCTATTGGCCACTTAAGGCTTGCACGGACCACATCAGGTCTTTAAATTACATTATTTAGTGATGTGTAGTTTTAGGATATAGACAGAGTTGGTATATCCAGCAAATGGAGTTCGTTATTCACCCACATCGGTATGACTGCACTAAGGGAGGTAATCAACAGATTCCACGTAAACACTAAGACATCTGAAAAGCTGTTTCAATAGCACTGAAAATGCAATATGTGAAGAGTAGAGATATAGCACTGAGAATGCAATATGTGAAGAGTAGAGATATAGCACTGAGGTAGCAGCAGCCTTTTAAGGTTATAATAAATTAGGAATTATCTTTATAGTCCTTTGAGGGGATATTCATTCCGCAGAACTTTCATTATGTCCTTCACTCACAACCCAGACATTCCTCATCCACCAGCGCCAGGACCGTATGAGAACATACAATAAAAACAGGGAAGTCAATCAAGTGCTTGTATATTATTCTTAGAAAATACATGAAAGATAAGAAATACGCAAATGTCTCCATTGACTTTCCTCCTTTGTTTATGATCTCTAGAGCCGTGTCTCTATGATCTATAGAGCCGTGTCGTTATGATCTATAGAGACGTGACGATTGCCCAACATCCACATCCAACACCCTTCACCCCCACATCAGAGATAAATACGTCACAATAATCCGACCAGAAGCTGAACCTCTGTTCCTACCTCAGAAGCTGCTGTTGTGCGTGGTGGTGCGCAGTGAGGCCGTGCGCGTGAGCATGAAGCTCTCCGTGCACTGTTGGCTGCTAGAGGAGAGCGACCTCTTGGGCGAGCGCTGGAAACGCTTCCTCCGGTTGAAGTAGTTGCCTGCGGAACAGGTGCGCTGGCGCTTCCGCAGGTACTCCCTGTAGTTCTTGGTGAGCAGCGTGTAGAGGAACGGGTTGATGCAGCTGTTGGAGTAGGTCAGGCAGGTAGTTAGGTAGTTGATGTTTCTCTTGGCCTTGGTGGAGAGATCGATGGAGGTTTTGAACTGACCGAGCAAATGCCAGATCCAGAAGGGAAGGAAACAGGCCCAGAACAGAAGGACAATGGTGAAGATCAGATAAAGGACCTGGAAGATAACGGAAGACAAGATGGATTAAAAGTGGAGCTGATACAGGAACAGCGTTCGTTCAACTTGCAGATAGAATCAGCATTTTGTCAAGCGGCAGCTAGAGAGAAAAATGCTCTGCAACCTGAGTATCTTACTGGCCTATGTGTTAAAAATACAGTGTATAAAACATCTACGTTGGCTTGTCTCTTTGTAACTATAGTGTTATGACAAAAAACGTCACAGGTTATGACAAGCGGCCTTAGCTGATATTGCATGTTAGTGAGGGTGCAAACTAATTCAGACAAAAGATTTAAATGTCAATTTATATCACAATGTAACACATCATTATGTTCAAATTGAGGCATATTCCTTGGAGGGTGAATACTTATACATACACATAAACTGAAGCTCCAAAACCCGAGGCTTCATTTGAATACATTATATTCTTGTTTGATCGACTTAGTATCTCACATGAACGATTGAACACAGAACGAAATAACTTTGCAGCATTACAATGTTGTTCAAACAAGATACTAAGTCATTTAAACCAGTTCATTTCTTAATTTTGTGTATCGTACTAGGGCATTACATTTTAATGAAATTCCAGGGAATTTGTCCCTTATTTATTTTGTATGAATCATTTGTACGTAGAGAGAGATATTGCACAGTGTTTATCAGCCTGAATGATGCACATGAGTTATGCACATACACACTTGAAATGACTAACCTTCTGGTTGGGTATTTTCTTGGTTTGTTTGAACGTCTCCGTCTGGGAGATCCAATAGGTGCGAGCCAGACGAATGTAGAGATAGCCAATGATCATCCCAGGAGCCACAATGCTGGTACAGAACAGGAAGGAGATGTACACCTTATAGGACAACTGGGAGAAGGTGTGGTTGCACATCACCTTGCTCCCCACCGTCATCATCCGAATGTTGAGGATCATGGGCAAAGTCAAAACAAGGGAAGCGACCCATACAAGCACTGCAATGGCTTTGCGGTAGCTCTTGGACCGCTTGACTGTGTCCAGCGGTTTCAGGACAGCAAAGTACCGCTCTGTGCTCATGATGGTTAGGGTGAAAATGCTGGCATGCATCGTCAGAAAATCCACACCAATCAAAATTCGGCACCCAGCATTGCCGAAATACCAACCTTTCAGGAAGTGTGTGCAGACCACGAACGGTATGGTCAACAGGTAGATCAGATCCGCCAGTGCTAGGTTAATGATGTAAATATACATGGATGCAGCAGAACGCATGGAGTTACCCATGACCACCAGCGTGTAGATGTTCCCGGAGACGCCGACCAGACACATGAGCGAAAGAATAGAGCCTATGGTGAAGGTCGCGGCCGTGTCTTCAGATGAGGATGGAGCAGACCCCAATGGAGGGTCAGTGGAGTTGAAGATCTGCTCCGTCGAGACCAACAGGGTCTCCATGGAAACCGTGGTCATTGCTATCGAGATCTAGAGGGAGAGGTAATAGGGGAGAAGGAAGGATAAATAAGACACGCGTTGATCGATGATATTAGATTTCTGTGTTATTAGTATTTCTGAAACAACAACGAGACGATTCATGGATACATGGTCATTATGGGTAATGAGCAGGAAGGAAACAGAAATACATATATTACATAAATCATATTGAAATACATATATTACATATATAAATCATATTGAAATACATATATTACATATATAAATCATATTGAAATACATATATTACATATAGAAATCATATTGAAATACATATATTACATATAGAAATCATATTGAAATACATATATTACATATAGAAATCATATTGAAATACATATATTACATATAGAAATCATATTGAAATACATATATTACATATAGAAATCATATTGAACGATAATAGAATATTATAGTAAATATTAAAAGGGGATATGGGATTGTGCGGTTTAGCGTAGCCAGTCTCAAATAAATTGGGATAAGCTCTCTGTCTAAATGTATGTAATCATCGTAAATATACACAGGCTGATATGGACAATGTCATATATTAGTTATCAACACATACTTATTTGTCTGGTGCCACTAACCTATAATTAGTATACAAAATGTGTTTACTTTGGTAGGATAGGCTGTCAAAATGTCAATTCCGGAAAAAAAACACTTCATAATGTTAGCTGGAATGTCGTTCTATCTAGCTGTTATATTGTTAGCTCCAAAACTGGGCCTTAATATAGGACACTATGATTGTCCCGCAGTACTAGCCTAGCAAACGGAAAGAATCCAACAATGTTAGTTTGCTCGTTTATAGTTATACAACTGACTGGATAGACTTCAAAAACAAAGTTCTGAAGCAAATGTTGTAGCTAGCTAGTTGTCATAGTTCACTTCTAAGGCTATCTATTTTCACAGTGTATGTGCTAGAGACGAGAATGGCATAAAATAAATAACCTGATTGATTTGTACTGGTGAATGTGTTTCTAGATGGAATACATTTGGATTACAGAAACATGTTCCAGATTAAATAATTACATCTGGCATGCTTATAATATCAAATAGCAATGTGGAAACGTGTAAAGAGTTCTGTTCTGAACGTTTTATGCCTCCATCCTGTTGTCGTATTGACAAACTGGATAAAGCCAATTACTAAACTCCACAGGTGTAGATTTCAACTGGTTTTGGGAAATCTAAAGAAATGTATATGAACAACTGCAATAAATCACATGCAGCCAGGCTTCTGCCAAAAAAACACAAGGTCCATCAATCCAATAGCGAAAACAAAAATATAAAAACAAAAACTGTATACAAAACTACAAAGCATACACAAATTCAAATGTTTGTGATTTTAGCAGTCCTTGTGTTTTATTGTATGAATACTGACTAGAACTCAATTTGAGCAGAACCAAGTACAACTCTGTTTCCATTACAACATTTTGAATTGTATGTTGAACCCTCTGTCATGTTTCCAGATATGTTCCTGGTAAAATCCAGGTTCTTCCTGGAAATCAAAATTCTGTAGTTATGGTATAAAACTTTGGAAGCTGTAAGGAGCCCATTAATGTGAAAAACTAGACAACCTTTGAAAAAGTGCTACATCCTAAAGGGATTCGATAGCTATTCCCAAAATGACAACACATGCAATTCAGTATTATTCATTTTGAATCCAAAAAAGTTTTTTCAAAGAACTGTTTTTGAGAATAGAGGCCTGTCTTTCAGATGTGGCCATCTGTCAGAGTAAATGTCATGGTTGTTAATAATGTTAATTTTGTACACTGCAAATGTACATTTTCCTTGAACAGCATGTGGAAAAATATGTATTGCTTCATCGTGTTTCTAGCTCCTTTACCGCAGAGAACCTTTTATAAGCGTACTTGATTCTGTATGGATTCTGTATGATGCCTTTAGCGTACATTTACATTATAGAAGGTTTAGCTATGTTGGAGGCCATTTAAACGTATTGTGAATCTAACTAATAATTTCCAGACTGTTAATAATTATTAATAAACTAATTTGTCCCGGTTCACAAACTGTTTATAACGACAACAACAGTTCGGTTCTACCACCTGCGACTCAGATACTAAGGTATTCGTTGGTAATCAATGTCAGAATCCTCAGGAAAAGTGTGAGTACTTCTGCCCTGCTCTGCGGTTTCACTAGGTGACTTCGTTATTTCTGTCCAAATTCTCAATGGCTGATACACCCAGAGGCTGAAGAAAACCCTTAACTGAATTGTTTTCTGATTAGCAACTATCAAAACAACAACATACTGCATTCCAATGTGGATGCCATCGTAAAGGGATCTACAATATTGCCTTATCTTCTCAGATTTCCCGGTCACCTTCTTTCACCTGAGTTGCAATTGCTTTGTTGGCATGAAATACAATACGCAGGTATTGCCTAAATAGATTTGTTGCATTGCATTTGAGTACAAACAAAATAATGTGACGAATAATTAAATAATGAACGTAATTTAAATAGCAATAGTAATGTAAACAAGTCAACAAATTTACAATTAAAATAATACAATACAAAAAAAATACAGAATGCTAAAATATACATATAAAGTAGTTCCATCTTAAAATACATGTCAATTGTTTGATCGTGGCATGTCCCACAGGCAGTGGTGATTAGCTCTCCCTCTCGTTCGAACTCTCTCTTTTTCCCAAACCCCGCCCATCGTTCCCTGTCTCTCTCTCTCTCTCTCTGACCCCTCCCTCTTTCTCTCTCGCTCGCTCTCTCTCTTTCAAAACCAAAACTAAGTATCAAGAATCTAACATAAATCAATAATAAATTCTATGTGGGCAATGCCTGCCACATCAGTAGCAGAGACATGACTGTGAAGAGACAGAGCAAGCATCTGGGAGACAGCCAATGGCTAAATGATAAACTGCTGTTTATCTGCTCTTACTTTACCTACATGTGTTCATCTGTGTGCGTGCGTGAATTTGTGCCTGTGTGCAAGTGCGCAACGCATGCCCTTTTCAGGTGTGCCACATTTATATTTGATGGACGGTAAAAGGAAAGTGTCTTACCTTAAAGTGTGCGCTATAAGCGGACTGGCAGCCTAAAGGAAAAATGTTTGCTTCTAGTTCCAGTGCCTTGTTGACCCATCACCTAGCTCACTGTGGTCCCCCCAAACTTCTCACATGCTGCAGGTATGTCTCACACCGTGGAAGCCTACTCCGGTTGTGCATCTGATATGAACGGGGAAATTAAACAGATTCTATTCAGGTGCTATAGATGCTGCTAAAACACAGCTTTAGGAGCGCTGTTGTCATAGTTTAAAGTATCTGACGTCTGAAAAACGAATGGTTCATTTTGAGCTAGAGTGGAACTCGTAATCTCTCCCTCCCTCCTTCCTTCCTTCCCACTCTCTCTCTCCCTTTCTCTCTCTCTCTCTCTCTCCCGCACTCTCTCAGTGCCTCTTTTAAGTACCTAGCACAGGTCTGATCGACTGCTGCAAAATGTAATTTAGAAGCAGAGATAAAAACAATTGAAATGACGAGAAAAAAACATGTTTCCCTGTAATGTTTCCTTGTAGAGAAGTGGCGGAGGTTAGGACCACGTAAAGCTACAGCTGGTAACTCTGTCGGAGAGACAGATTGGGAAAGAGGGAACCGATTGTGAGAGAGGAACACGGTGGTATTCTCCAGTGAGAATGGAGATGGCCAAGAGAGAATACGGAGAGCAAGAGAATTGGAGGGAATTTGAAGCAGGGAGAAGCAGAGAGAGACTCGAAGGGAAAGGGCAGCGATTATCAGGCACACAGGACATGTCCAGCTCTCTCCTCAACAAGATCTCAAATTCTCACGTCAGTTTTTAACGTTTTGTTTCTAAAGATAAGCATGGCCTTTATTGCATTGATGTTTGTATTGAACAGCAACGGTGAGCACAGAGAAAGATTATAATTTCAACATCTAAATGCATACATCGATTCGATGTATTTAGATGGATATTAATAGACGTATTTCCTGTGTACATGGGGGATACATGTACATTCATATGCTGTTATCATATTTCAAGTATATTCGAAAATGTACACAATATAACGTGAGTTATGTAGGGAACTCGTACATTTCAACTGCTACAGAAGGTATGTCACGGGTGTGGTGACTTTGTGCTACACACGGGAAGTTTATTGGGGTGCACTTCCTGTTTCCAGTGTCTGTTTTGTTGTTAGCACAGCTGGGGCCTGTAAGCTAATCACCATGTATAAAACTTACGAACGATTTGCGTCAGAAGTGGCGTACGGACGTAACGTAGGATGTACGTATGGACAAAAATATTCGGATTTATAAAACTGTGCGCACGCACGTCCTACGCCGGTTTCGCTTAATAAATCACAATGAACTCTAAATGTGGCGCAGCTTTTGCGGCTTCATGCCACGCCACATATTTGCCCATAAATAGTCAAAGAAACGCCCTAAATTAATATTCATTGATTGAGACGTCATGGAAAACCGGAAAAGTTTCGTTACTCAATGTGAAGTTTTCTGTTGAAGAGGTGAAAAAGGAGAAAATGTTGTTTGTAGGGCACATTGTGGGCATCACTAATACCAAAAGGAGAGGAGAACATGTTGTTTGTAGGGCACAGTGTGGGCATCACTAATACCAAAAGGCCGATTTATTGACACAATGTTGCTGATGCTGTGACACAAATTATTTGGACAATGATCGAATGAAAATGTTATCGATATATGAAATAATTTTTATTCTCACTCACCAATTACATTTGGGAAAACGGACATTGCTGCAAATTGCGCTTTTTGGTTTGCCTGTTCACCCGCAGTGAAACGTTATGTATTATGAGACAAACATTATACCTATATGAACACGTTGGCTGAGATATCCCTGACCTGTCACCCAATTCCCTCTGGAAAATGCCAGTCTGCAGAAATCCTAGCGTTGTAAGAACCAGGGGCGATTCTAGGGTCAGAGCTTTAGGGCTGCTGAGCACCCAATGAGCCCCACTGCCACCACCCACCCACTTTTCACACAAAAACAAAAATGTCTATTGAAAAATAACATAATCATTTTAAAATTGGTTCAACTTACTCAAAAATCCAGATTTAGTTTAATCTTTTCAGAGTGTAGCGGCCTATCGGATTTCATAAAAACACGCAGCGAGTTTCAAACGGGTGTCGGTTTATTTTCTTACGTGCACCACCGTAACATCCATTTAACACCGAGCACCAGCTTATTGTGAGAATTCACACAACATATTTCTTTATATTAGCTACTGCATGTGGAATTTTACAATTAAAATGTTGAAGTTTAGCTGAAAATAAAAGTTTAAAATATATTTCAAAAGGTTGAGTCATCTGATATAGGGAATTGAACCTGGGTGCTACAGCTCCACAGCCAAGAGCTGTAACCCACTACTCCAAACAAGATTATGGAAAAAACAAAAAAAACAGGTGATGACTGCGTTTGTGGCGGGTGGTGGGCCAGCCGTCCTGGAGTACCGGTCAATCTGTAATTCTCTAGATCACACAGGTGGCCAGTGCGCCCCTGGTACGCACTACACATGTCCGCACTACACAGGTACGCAGTTTATTTGTCGCGCCGCTGTTTTTCTTTCACGTATGGTAGAGAAAATGAGTGAAATACACGAGTCGAACGGATTACCTTTTCAGATGGTTAAAAGAATTTAACACAACAGTAAACTCTTTGCCCTGTCCTAAGTCCATCTCGCGCGAGTTGAATCAGAAAGAGACCGTTTGCGCGGAATGCCTCTTCTTTTAAAACCTCTAGGAAGCTCCTCCTAGCTCGTTTCAGAAGCACCTCCCAGCTCAGATAGAATACTTCCTGTTTACAAGCACGAACTACTCATTACCACCCCTAATGGTCGGATGACTAAAGTACAGTTACTACTAACACACGGACTAAATACCTCATACTAATAAATGTAAAGTTAAACAGAAAAGATAAAATGTAACCAAAATGTAAACAATCAATGCTACAGAATACTAATGAGGTAAACATAATAATAATATAAAAGAGATTAAGAAATATAAAATGTAAACAACCTGAAATTCTACCACACACGCTCTAGCAGTTAATAAACAGAACTGCATGAGTCTTGCAGAAGAACATTATAACCGGCGTTACTTTTCTCCGTTTATGACTATGGACGAGTCACCCACCCAGGTCCTGTGCTACTCCACAGCGGCGGCGACCCGCTGGACTAAAATAGTCATAAAATAAACACTTATTATAGGTGTACCATGGTGATTCAGGATACTGACGCCATTACTCACTGATATGGTAAAAGGTGTGACACAGCTTTGGAGCAACTTAGTTGATTGACAACACAACATAACGGGTTGTCACTCTGCGTGTGTTTCACGCTGGATGCCGTTCGTGCTGAGCGGTGCAGGTAGAGGACAAGTAGAAGAGGAGAGGACGACACCATTTGCTAAGCGGGGGTGTTTTAATTTTCACCCTTAACACATACATTTTAAACCACAAACTACGGAGTAGGTTTTGGATATTATTTAACCTTGTCAAAGACGAACAAAAATGTTAGAATAACAATATTTCTTACTCCAAGTTTTAGGGGTGCTGAGCTCCTTTTTAGGGGTGCTGAAGCACCCCTAAAAAGGGGCTAGCCTCGCCCTTGGTAAGAACTCCAAGTGGGACTGGCACTGGCAGTGGTTTCAAAGAGTGCTCCTTTGTAACGCTGGTCTCAAAAGAGCGCAGAGGTCCAACAGGGCGGCCCGAGAAAGTCGGAACCGACTTATAAGCCACTCGTCCTCTTTGCCTGCAAGTCTTCTTGTTGTCTGAATAAGCGTCCTCTCTGAATCCTTCCATTTGCCACATCCGCTAACAGCACAAGATCAGCCATTGTGCCTCATTACGCATTGTGATGACATGGCTTTTTATAACCATCCATTAGATTGTATTTGATAAGTCACAGGTGTCAGTTTTAATCTAATTATAAATGAGAAACAGTTCTGCTCAAATAAAAAGTATTGCACCTTTCAAAATGGTTAAGACATGTGTCAAGATGAAACTCATTTAAAATAGAACCAACTAAAGGCATATACACGAACACTATGATTCTGTAGCTGATGACGACATTCATACTATGAAATACACTTTCCCCAGTGGACAATAAAGACCATCTATCCATCTCCCCATCTATCTGCTCCGTCAGCCGGAGACATCGACAAGAATATCAGTTTTATACACGATTTTGTTCTGTTCGCCGTATAATTTATGAGGATAATTGCACAACATGACAATATAATTACAGAACATATTTGAGTTATTTTTTGTAAATATATATTCATTTTAATTGACATTATATATCTTGTTTTATATATATCTTGTTTTATATCTTTATTTTGTTTGTTTTTGCAGATCGATCAAACAGTTGTTTGTGAAGGCAGTTAATTGTAATAATGTCTGTCGAGACTGTGGTGTGTTTTTTAACACACAGGAAGTTTAGTGGGTTGCACTTCCTGTTTCAGCTGTCTGTTTTGTTGTTAGCACAGCTGGGACAATCTAGCACTGTAGTAATTATTTGTTTGTTTGATGTCACGTCCGGGAGAAGGTTAGTGTGGGGTAAAGATCGCTGTGTTTTAAGACACCTGTAATTTGCAGAGGTGTGGACTCGAGTCATGTGACTTGGACTCGAGTCAGACTCGAGTCATGAATTTGATGACTTCAGACTCGACTCGACAAAATGTACAAAGACTTGCAACTCGACTTGGACTTGAACATCAATGACTCGTGACTTCACTTGGACTTGCGCCTTTTGACTCGAGAAGACTTGCTACTTCCCATGAAAACTGGGGAAGAAAATATTCACACGGCCGCGCCGCTCTCAGTTTATCTGCATCTGTGAAAAAAAAATGCATGCAGAGAGCACGCGCGCTGCCTGCACAACATCCAATCACTGTAGTCCCACGTTGTTTTGATTGGACATCCAATCACTGTAGTCCCACGTTGTTTTGATTCGACATCCAATCACTGTAGTCCCACGTTGTGTTGATTAGACAGCATCCAAGCAGGCACATTGCAAGACAACCAATGAAGCACTAGCAACAACGCGCCAGTTTGCAAAATGATACCGAATATAGTTTCGTTTGGCTATAAAAATTACGAGATAGTCGACAAAAAAAGAGTTGCAATTTGCAAAACATGCGGATCGAAGATTACAGAAGGAGCTGCGCACGGGCACGCTCACACGCACACACACACGCACGTCTCTATGGAGTCATTCCAATCATATGATCAGGTTGGTCCATTTTTTCAGAAGTGATCATTTTGAGGAGTGAGGATTTTATTAATGACATGTTTAAAAAAGTTCAGGCTAAAAGGACCCATGTCTATTTGAAAGTTAAACTGTTTTGCAATATGAGGTTAGGGCTGGACAATAATTCAATATCAATATATATCGCGGTAAAAAAAATCAATAACGGTGATATGATTTCTAAACACATTTTCGATATTTCAATATATTTGCTGATCTCCAACACGGCAAGTTTAAGCTACAAAATGAGCGCCCATGACCGCAATTCAAACGTGACTGAACGAGCTTCCATAAGTGAGGAGAAAGCAGACAGTTGATATGAGAGGAAAGACTAATTCAGTGGTAGGGAAGTGGTTCAGCTTTCTGAGATCTGATAAACTTCAGGTTTCAGCGTGATGCTAAATGTGCCGGAGAATAAGAGGCTCAAAAGCGCATAAAGCCAACATAGGAGCTTGGATCTTCCGCGTTGACTGGCCCATGACGTCATGATGGACATGCGCTTTTGAGCACTCTCATTCTCCGAGCATGTTGCGACATGCGCGTTCATGAGCTTCTCTGTCGTGTCTCTTAAATCAACGATCACGTAGCGAACTCATGAACTCACCTCTTCATTGTCTAACATGTTCACTAACTTTAAACGATATGTTTATAAGAACAAGTTTTGTTGCAGGAAGTTTTGTGTAAAGAATAATATAATCAGCCTATGTTATTGTTTAAAGTTAAATATATTAATAAGGTCAGTCTCAGAGTCAAATTGCTTATTTGACTTTTCTTGTTTGTATAAAGGTTAAAATCAAATAAAAGGTGAACTTTAATTTATTTGTACCGTTTTATTTCTAAAATATTATTTAGTTTTATAGGAGGAGGCTCAAAAGACTTGGCAAATGTATTTTTCAGAAGATTGTATACAGACATCCATTGTGGGTGTTCATGGCATTTTTTCTGAGGCTTTTATATTGTTCATATCGATATCGGAATTATGTCGTATCGACGGAAATTAAGAAATATATCGTGATATAAAAATTTTCCATCCAGCCCTAAGGTCAATACAATACAGGGCTGAAGTTGCTGTGCATTGTTCTAGTGCAATATGCTGTTGAAATACAAGCATTTTTTGTGAAATTAAATTGTCTGTATTTTACTGTATTAATGTCGTTGTATAAAAAGAGGTTTAAATAAATACAAATCTTACAGACATACATGATTTGTATAAATTCTGTGGTAAGATGACTTGAAATGACTCGAAACTAAAATGGTAGGACTTTGGACTCGACTTGAGACTTGTTGGCTTTGACTTGTGACTCGACTCGGGACTTGCCTCATCTTTGACTCGACTTGACTCGGGACTCGAGGGCAAAGACTTGAGACTTACTTGTGACTTGCTTAACAATGACTTTGTCCCACCTCTGGTAATTTGTATCTAAGGGCCTGATTTATCAAGCCGTTTGCGCCTGTTTTAAGACGGTAATTGGTTGCAAAGACAGAATCACGTAACCGATGCGGGCTATTTACCAACAGGGCGCAATTGGCTAAAATCGCAGATTGCGAGACAAGTTGCGCTTTCAATATGCGTTTGTGGGAGGGTCATGGGGAAAGTGGGAGGAGTTGGGAGAAAACGCGTTAATTGCGCCTAATTATATATTCCGTGGTATTTACTAAGACTGCCAGTCACTGCGTGGCTCAATATTGAGTGTACAATTCTGCGCCTCTTAAATGCAGGTCTTAACTAGATAGGTCCATTTGAACACACAGGGAAACGCGCTCAATGGCATCAGATCAGAGCAAGGCGAAGACATCCACCAAGACGGCGAGCAGACAGGATTTATGCCACGAGAATAACTCTTTCTCAATTACAGGTAAGCAAACAACAAATAATCCGACGTTACAGATTAAGCAGCGATGCAATAACTAAATTACTGGACGAAATCAAAGATGACCTGGAACCTCTTAAAATAGATTTTTTTTCGGTGGGTGTGGATGTTCTGCCCTGTAATATGTTTAGGTTTGCTGTTATCTCGTGCACTAATATCTGGATTTCGTCTTCCGAAAATCTAAGCTTGCACTTTCTCTTTCCCGTATATGATCCATGGTAAATACATGAGGCCCATTGTTTGCGCTTTTAGAGGCGCGCTAATGGTGGGCGGGGTATGCGCAGATTGGGTGATGAGTGTCAGGTTTGATAAATACTACGCAAAATGTGAAGGCATAGCGTGGGCCATTAGAGAACTCGCAAAACAGACGCAGCGCGAAATGCGCTAGTCTTAGTAAATCAGGCCCTCAGTGTTTAGTTTTTTTTTCCGTTGGTTGTTATCTTGGTTTGATTTGGAATAAATACCAACTGAAAGTGATACCTGGCTCTGAGTGTGGCTTTCCTGCACTCACCTTAAAGGATTTCTGACAATGCTAAGTAGTTTCTCTGGGTCTTGTTTACCAAAATCTTTTTATTTCCCATATGTTTTGTCTAGCCACCAGCAGTACCATAAACATATCAATGAATGTTCTGTTGTTGTTTATAATATTAACATTTAACAGATACTTTCATGTCTCATAAATACAAATATTTGCCAAGTTTGATTCAACACAAATCGTTATCCACTACAATAACAACATTTATCAGGATTTCTTTCTCCTGTGCATTACCGGATGATATTAGGAAGTTTACTGTTGTAAAGTGAGAACCGGGAAATCAACATCTGTGTTTGATTTACTTTGAATGGTGCCATATGTCAATAAACAAAAACAAGTGATGAGCAGTTTTGAACAAATTAGTTTTTTCAGTTTAATCATTTTAAATCACTGTTTGGTTATTTTGAGACAGCTGGTTCTCTTACTAGCAGGATTCATGTTCATTTCCAGCTTGGTGTTCTGACTTAAAACTCTTAGTCTTTTATTCACAGAGAAAAATCGATCAAACTCAATGCAACCTTTTAAAGACATGATTAGAAGTTGTAATTGGACGCAGGGCAAAGTAATTCACTGATTGGTGATCATGATCGACACAGAAGTATTGAAACACAACAGAGATTTTCCTTTTAGTTTTTAGCGACTAAGTGAATCATTTAATTAATGTAATTGTTCAAATTACTTGGAGGATTCATATGCAGTCCGGAGTCTTCACCAAAAACAGATTTTCTAACGTGATTTTTTTATCAAGCCACAGGCAGTATTTGTAAAGAGAAAGGCCACCTTTTTGACTAATAATGGGACGCAGGATGTAATCCGTATTGCCCTGCATGGCCAAGTATTAAGGTGTGTGTCTCCACGGATACAAACATCCACTGGCATGACGGACTTTCTCTTGCACCCCCATGCAGGTTTAGCGTCGCCTGGACAAACGTCTAATATAGACCCGGATTTGCTGCGAATTTTACCTCTGACATTTCGCTGACTATTTCTGTGCAACAGGTGTGTGTGTGCACGTTTGTCACACAAGACACAATATATGTGGACTGATATTTTCCACGAATAAACATGAAGCCAACATCATATTTTACCTATTCTGCAGCCATCTAAACAAATACACAAAGCCCACGGTCACAAAGTACCTACTGTACTTTTAGTGTTTACTTATTAACTCTTGTTCCAATTTGTTATATCCTTTATGATAACCATGCTTCATAGTGTAGCAGTAAAACAATCCAGAGAAATAATCATGTTTTATGTATTTATATGGCACCTTTAGTTCCCACTCCAGGCTTTTAGTGGGGTGCACATAGCTAGTTTTGGTGGGGTGGTTTTGTATTCGTTGAGCACAGCTGGTTTTGTTTTAGCTAATCAGTTGGGGCTATTTAGGTTCCTGGGGATATATTGTCAATTTGCTTAGTATTGTTTTTATGTCACGTCAGTCTTTAGGTGAGTGTTAGTAGTTTGTATAGTTATATTGTGTTTTGATGTTTTGTCGTAAGTCACATGGTGTGCATTGTTTATGTTCATTCACAGTGTTCAGTTTTGCCGTTTGTTGTTTGTCTTGTTTTATTTTCTAATAAAACCCACGAACAATGATTTACTCTGCAATTGGTACACCTTGGTTCGTGACAACAACTGCCAATTGTCAAAATGTGTCTTGTATATTCTATTTAATTTTAACTCATTATTAAAGTCATTAACAGGACTCAGTCGAAAACAACAATCGTAGTTTTTCTTTTCATATGCAGGAAACGGGGAGTTTAGACAACAAAAGGCAAAAACACGGAGGAAGGCAGGGCGGACGAGTAGCAGGAGAAGAGTAACACAAAATAGCAAACAAGCAAGCAGTTTATTTATATAGCACAATTCATACATAGAAGCAATTCAATGTGCTTTACAGAGGAGAATAATAAAATGATAAAATACATGCTTTTATCAGAATAAAAATAAATAAAAACAAAATAAATAAATAAAATACATGCATTTTATAACAGTCTGTAATGCTGAAGTGACGGCATATGCAACCTAGGGCTCCCCTGTGGGAGAACGCTGGGCAGAGCCATCTACAAAGTTAGCTTTTAGTTTAGCTAATTT
This sequence comes from Dallia pectoralis, assembly GCA_029465975.1. Classification (NCBI taxonomy): domain Eukaryota; kingdom Metazoa; phylum Chordata; class Actinopteri; order Esociformes; family Umbridae; genus Dallia; species Dallia pectoralis. Next base: position 10,785,515 of record CM055759.1, on the reverse strand, counting down.
CTTTGATACATTACAGGTTTTCATTTATGCCATGCATCAGAATAAAAACAAATAAAAGCATAAAAAGATCATTAAAATAGACTTAACAGTGTGATAAAGTTTAAGCGCTCAGTCATGTGCTTGCGAAAAGAGAAATGTTTTTAGCCTGGCTTTAAAAATTGATACATTTTGGGCACGTCTAAGATCTTCTGGTAATTTATTCCAGTTGCATGCAGCGTAACTGCTGAATGCAGCTCTACCATGTTTAGTTTTGACTCTGGGCTCCACTAGCTGTCCTGAGTTCAGTGATCTGAGTGCCCTGCTTGGTTTATAATCCTCAAACATATCAGAAATGTATTCAGGGCCCAGTCCGTTCAGAGATTTATAGACTACTAGCAAAACTTTAAAATCTATTCTGTAACTAACTGGAAGCCAGTGCAAAGTTTTAAGAATCGGCGTGATGTGTTCTGTTCTCTTAGTTCTCTTAGCAACCCAAAAAACTAAACGTATGTCATATCCTGTGGTCATGACCGAAAGAACGAGATCGCGGGTACAAGCGGCCGAAATGGGTTTTCTCAGAAAGGTGGCTGGCCTCTCCCTTAGGGATAGGGTGAGAAGCTCAGTCATCCGAGAGGAACTCGGAGTAGAGCCGCTGCTCCTTTGCATAGAAAGGAGCCAGTTGAGGTGGTTCGGGCATCTTGTAAGAATGCCACCTGGGCGCCTCCCTAGAGAGGTGTTCCAGGCACGTCCAGCTGGGAGGAGACCTCGGGGAAGACCCAGGACTAGGTGGAGAGATTATATCTCCACACTGGCCTGGGAACGCCTCGGGATTCCCCAGTCAGAGCTGGCTAATGTTGCCCGGGAAAGGGAAGTTTGGGGTCCCCTGCTAGAGCTGCTACCCCCGCGACCCGACCCCGGATAAGCGGTTGAAGATGAGATGAGAGATATCCTGTGGTGTTCTGTCCCCTCTTCTCTCTGTACACCAATAACTGCACCCCCACTCACCACTCTGTCTAACATCTGAAGTATACAGATGACACCACCCTCATTGGACTTATCTCTGATGGGGACGAGACCGCCTACAGGGGGAAATTGACCTGCCCAGTGACCCAGGGCCTCATTTATAAACGCACAGGAGAAGACGTACGCCGCTCTCTACGCAAGAATTGGGATTTATAAAAAGCAAACTTGATGGGAAAATGTGTGGTCCTTCACGGACAACCTGACCCATGCGTACGCACAGAAACGAGTGAAATGAGAAATGACGACATCATCGGCAGATGGATCAAATACATGAAACTGGGAAAATGCAGACCATTGTGTAAAATAAATCAAAATATTTCCTCTCATTAATAATATGAAGTATTCACAAAGCCATTCTTACAATTAACAGTCTACACAAACACCTGTTTGGTCGATCTGCGATAAAAAATAATAATAATTAAACAAGATAGTAGCATAAATTCAATTGGAGATATATTTGCAAAAAGAAAATATGTCAAATATGTCTGTAATTATATTGCCATGTTATTTTAATACATCCACATTAATAATACGTTGAACAGCACAAAATCATGTTTAAAACTGATATAATTGTCGGAGGAGATATACAGTCTTTATTGTCCGCTGGGGAAAGTTTTATATAGTATAAACGTTGTTATCAGCTCCAGAATTATAATGTTTATTTATATGCCTTTACTTTCATTGTCTTTGACCATAGGTTTGTCACATAATAACACAAATTTCCCTACACTGCGTGTGAACAGGCAAACAAAAAAGTGCAATTTGCAGCACTGTCCGGTTTCTCAAATTTAATCGATGGTAATGACTGCACTCAAGGTCACCAAATGAGAATGAAAATGCCTTCATTAATCGAAAAAACATTTTCATTCGATCAATGTCCAAATAATTTGCAGACATGTTGCTCACTAATGTAGTGGCTCGGTGGCCTGGGTCAACCCATGACTCATTCATTTTAAGACACAGCAGTGTTGGGCGCAGACTCAAGGCTGGAGGCGTGATGGCTGGCTTCTAGGTACGTTTGATTAATAGACATATTTCACATGTTTACTATACTTCAGTGTCTAACTCCTTCACTATCATTGCAGGGGACAGTGGATATCCCCTCAGCAGTGTCTGCTTACGGCTTTCTGAGGCTGCGGCATTCACAGCGTCTGCAACTTTTTGCCACTACAGAGATTGGACAGGGTGCAATCATTCTGGTAGAAGGCTGCGGTCTAACAAGACCAAAACCTCTCGCCACAAAAACAGCTTATTTTCTGCAGCAGTAAGCCTAAGGAATATGTTTCAGCACTAAACCTTAACTTGGCCCTACATTCACACTGGTTTAGCCGTCTGTACACTAGTGGGTCAGTTACATTCTTCAAAGTACACCTGAACTCCAAACAGTCATTGCACATTTGCACAATTTGCATATTGATTTCAAACATATTTTGGCATATTCAAGCTAAATATATATATTGCCTATTGCATATTATAGCTTTGCATGCTTTCTCTTGTTCGGCTTGTTCGTATTGCTCCAAAAGTTATCTCTAAAAGTAATTTGAACTCTAACCAGACATTGCACAGTTGCACAATTGCTTAATCCAAGCACATTATATTTGAACACTGTATAGTCTAGCTAGACATAGTTTCTCTTGCTTGTAGTGTTAGTATTGTTAGTATTTGTCCTTCAATGTGTGGACTAAATGTTGCAGAAATTGGTCAAAGCAATTGTTTGTGAGAGCGAACTTGACAAATAAAATACTTTCTGTTTCTGATTCTATAGACACTGAAACCCGCAACAACAGACACACAGAAAACAAGAAACAGACTAGCAGAAACATGGAACACCAGGAAAGACTGAGAACACAAAGAACACAGAGGGAAATGACATGTGGAGAACATGGACCGGCTGTCTTCACACTGAAACTTGCACTATTATTTTTTGTGGCTTTATGTGTCTCAATAGTGGCTTTATGGAAATATTTCTGTAGGATTTTTACCATTTGGATAACTTAGGTTAATCAGTCATTATATAAATACAAATGTTCTTACCACTTCTGGTCGATATGCTGGATCCAGGATAATGGTGTCTTATGCGTACAGGACAAGGATTTACTTAGCTTTTTTATTTATGAGTGCTTATTTGGAACCCAAATGTCAAATTTTCCTTTTTTAATATGCATACAAACCATAAAACCTGTTTGCGTACGTGTGCACACCCTCTTATAACTGGGGATGTGGCTGTGTTCATAATTAACCAATCACATTCAAGCTCATGTAAAAAACAAGTCATTACACACCTACCATCATTTAAAGTGACTCTGATTAATCACAAATAAAGGTAAGCTGTTCCAGCAGGATCCTGACATTTTCTTGGTTGCATCTCAAAGCAAAAGCCAGGGAGAGGTATGGGTGTGGCACTGTATGCAGATGATGGGGCATTGTGGAAGAGAGGCAGGAATGAGAGGAGGAAGATGAGGAAGATGCAAGAGGCGGTGGGTGTGGTGGAGGACTGGTCCAAGACATGGGGTTTTAGGATGTCAGTGGCTAAATCTTGTTTCATGGTGTACTCTAGGCGGATGGTGGGTGAGGTTCGGCTATATATGTATGGACAGGAATTAGGAAGGGTGTTAGAGTTTAAGTATTTGGGGTTGTGGTTTGATGAGAGGCTTACGTGGAGTAGACATGTGGAGTTTATCGAGCAGAAGTGTAGGAAGGTGCTGAATCTGATGAGGGCAGTGGCAGGTGTAGATTGGGGGGCAGCTAGGAAGACATTGATGTGTATGTATCAGGCACTGGTTAGATCCACGATGGACTATGGGTGTTTTATTTATGGTGCTGCGGCCAAGACGGTACTACAGAGATTGGACAGGGTGCAATCACGAGCACTAAGGCTATGTGTGGGGGCTATCAGGACCACTATGTGTGGAGGCTATCAGAACCACTATGTGTGGGGGCTATCAGGACCACTATGTGTGGGGGCTATCAGGACCACTATGTGTGGGGGCTATCAGGACCACTATGTGTGGGGGCTATCAGGACCACTATGTGTGGGGGCTATCAGGACCGCTATGTGTGGGGGCTATCAGGACCACTATGTGTGGGGGCTATCAGGACCACTATGTGTGGGGGCTATCAGGACCACTATGTGTGGGGGCTATCAGGACCACTATGTGTGGGGGCTATCAGGACCGCTATGTGTGGGGGCTATCAGGACCACTATGTGTGGGGGCTATCAGGACCACTATGTGTGGGGGCTATCAGGACCGCTATGTGTGGGGGCTATCAGGACCACTATGTGTGGGGGCTATCAGGACCACTATGTGTGGGGGCTATCAGGACCACTATGTGTGGGGGCTATCAGGACCACTATGTGTGGGGGCTATCAGGACCACTATGTGTGGGGGCTATCAGGACCAATCCGGTGGTGGTGTTGCAGGTGGACACAGGGGAATTGCCATTGAGCTTAAGGAGGTTGGCACTGGCGTATTGGGCCAGGTTGAAGGGGTGTGCTAAAAGCCACACTGCGGTTGTGGCAACTAGGGAGTGTTGGGAGAGGGACAAGGCTAGTATGAGGATGTATGGGTGGACAATTGGGCAGAAAGTGATAGAGTACGTAGGGTTAGAGTAATAGAGTATGGCTTGGAGGGGATAGAGGTAGGGTTAGAGTAATAGAGTATGGCTTGGAGGAGATAGAGGTAGGGTTAGGGGTAATAGAGTATGGCTTGGAGGGGATAGAGGTAGGGTTAGAGTAATAGAGTATGGCTTGGAGGGGATAGAGGTAGGGTTAGAGTAATAGAGTATGGCTTGGATGGGATAGAGTTAGGGTTAGAGTAATAGAGTATGGCTTGGAGGAGATAGAGGTGGGGTTAGAGTAATAGAGTATGGCTTGGAGGGGATAGAGGTAGGGTTAGAGTAATAGAGTATGGCTTGGATGGGATAGAGGTAGGGTTAGAGTAATAGAGTATGGCTTGGATGGGATAGAGGTAGTGCTAGAGTAATAGAGTATGGCTTGGATGGGATAGAGGTAGGGTTAGAGTAATAGAGTATGGCTTGGATGGGATAGAGGTAGGGTTAGAGTAATAGAGTATGGTTTGGATGGGATAGAGGTAGGGTTAGAGTAATAGAGTATGGCTTAGAGGGGATAGAGGTAGGGTTAGAGTAATTGATTATGGCTTGGAGGAGATAGAGGTAGGGTTAGAGTAATAGAGTATGGCTTGGAGGGGGTAGAGGTAGGGTTAGAGTAATAGAGTATGGCTTGGAGGGGATAGAGGTAGGGTTAGAGTAATAGAGTATGGCTTGGAGGGGATAGAGGTAGGGTTAGAGTAATAGAGTATGGCTTAGAGGAGATAGAGGTGGGGTTAGAGTAATAGAGTATGGCTTGGAGGGGATAGAGGTAGGGTTAGAGTAATAGAGTATGGCTTGGATGGGATAGAGGTAGTGCTAGAGTAATAGAGTATGGCTTGGAGGGGATAGAGGTAGGGTTAGAGTAATAGAGTATGGCTTGGATGGGATAGAGGTAGGGTTAGAGTAATAGAGTATGGCTTGGATGGGATAGAGGTAGGGTTAGAGTAATAGAGTATGGCTTGGAGGGGATAGAGGTAGGGTTAGAGTAATAGAGTATGGCTTTGATGGGATAGAGGTAGGGTTAGAGTAATAGAGTATGGCTTGGAGGGGATAGAGGTAGAGTTAGAGTAATAGAGTATGGCTTGGAGGGGATAGAGGTAGGGTTAGAGTAATAGAGTATGGCTTGGAGGAGATAGAGGTAGGGTTAGAGTAATAGAGTATGGCTTGGAGGGGGTAGAGGTAGGGTTAGAGTAATAGAGTATGGCTTGGATGGGATAGAGGTAGGGCTAGAGTAATAGAGTATGGCTTGGAGGGGATAGAGGTAGGGTTAGGGGTAATAGAGTATGGCTTGGAGGGGATAGAGGTAGGGTTAGAGTAATAGAGTATGGCTTGGAGGGGATAGAGGTAGGGTTAGAGTAATAGAGTATGGCTTGGATGGGATAGAGTTAGGGTTAGAGTAATAGAGTATGGCTTGGAGGAGATAGAGGTGGGGTTAGAGTAATAGAGTATGGCTTGGAGGGGATAGAGGTAGGGTTAGAGTAATTGATTATGGCTTGGAGGAGATAGAGGTAGGGTTAGAGTAATAGAGTATGGCTTGGAGGGGGTAGAGGTAGGGTTAGAGTAATAGAGTATGGCTTGGAGGGGATAGAGGTAGGGTTAGAGTAATAGAGTATGGCTTGGAGGGGATAGAGGTAGGGTTAGAGTAATAGAGTATGGCTTAGAGGAGATAGAGGTGGGGTTAGAGTAATAGAGTATGGCTTGGAGGGGATAGAGGCAGGGTTAGAGTAATAGAGTATGGCTTGGAGGGGATAGAGGTGCGATTGCATTGGGGCCTATCTCTCCGTGGATGTTTCCGACGCCAAGTGTGGATGTGGGCATGATGGTGGAGAGTGGGGAGAGGGGGACGTGTATGTGGAGAGGAGGGAGTGGGGAGAGGGGGACGTGTATGTGGAGAGGAGGGAGTGGGGAGAGGGGGACGTGAGTGTGTGTGGAGAGGAGGGAGTGGTGAGAGGGGGACGTGAGTGTGTGTGGAGAGGAGGGAGTGGGGAGAGGGGGACGTGAGTGTGGAGTGGAGGGAGTGGGGAGAGGGGGACGTGAGTGTGTGTGTGGAGAGGAGGGAGTGGGGAGAGGGGGATGTGTGTGTGGAGAGGAAGGAGAGGAGGATGTGTGGAGAGGAGGGAGTGGGGAGAGGGGGATGTGTGTGGAGAGGAAGGAGAGGAGGATGTGTGGAGAGGAGGGAGTGGGGAGAGGGGGATGTGTGTGTGGAGAGGAGGGAGAGGGGGATGTGTGTGTGGAGAGGAGGATGTGTGTGTGGAGAGGAGGGATTGGGGAGAGGGGGACGTGTGTGGAGAGGAGGGAGTGGGGAGAGGGGGACGTGTGTGTGTGGAGAGGAGGGAGTGGGGAGAGGGGGACGTGTGTGTGTGTGTGTGGAGAGGAGGGAGTGGGGAGAGGGGGAAGTGTGTGTGTGTGTGTGGAGAGGAGGGAGTGGGGAGAGGGGGAAGTGTGCGCGTATGGCAAGCCGCTTTAACATTTATTCATACAAACGTACTAGTGACAATTTTAATGTTACTAGTAACTATTATTAAGATACTAGTAACTAATACAATAGTTACTAGTATCTAATACATTGTTACTAGTAACAATTCATTAGATACTAGTAGTAACTATTCTTTAGTTACTAGTACCTATTCAAATAGTTACTAGTATCTAATACATTTTTACTAGTAACTTTTCATTAGATACTAGTAACTATTCTTTAGTTACTAGTACCTATTTAAATAGTTACTAGTATCTAATACATTTTTACTAGTAACTTTTCATTAGATACTAGTAACTATTTCCACGAGATATCTGGAAACCAATGAGTACTAGTAACATCGACAACGAGATATCTACCTCGTATGCAAATTAGCTCCTGAATATTAACTAAGAGCACCCCTTACTGAAAACAGCACTGAAGACCGCACCATTTTGAAGAAATTTGATGCGAACCGATTCGAAAAATGACTTCTGTAATTGAACATATTAAATTGCAGTATATATATATAATAGCAGTCCTCAAACATTTATATTTTGTACATTGCAGTTGCAGACATCCAGGGTATGGATGAGCCCGATGTTGTGCGCGCAAAACTCTGTGGAGCTAACCGAAACATAAGAAGACTAATCTGAACCTGGCATTTTGGAAATTCTCACTTTAGTGTTGGTCTAAAACCTAAGGCATAAAAGCACAGTTGTCAACGTAATAATCAGCACACGTTTTTGATCGAGTGGTCAATCAGGATTATTCCTCGTTTGTACTGAAAAAAATATAGGCTTAATGTCCAATGTAAAACAACCAAGATGCAAAGCCAACATACAAAAAACATGAAAGTATTTGAGCAAGCTTGATAAATTAGTTATCTGCAAGTTGTCACAAATGTACCAATGCACGTAGGGACCTACATATTCCTCCCTAATCTAATGTTTTCATTTATTTTATGAAAGGTGATGGTCTAGGTCAAATTAAAACTTTTCATACATCTTGACACGTCATCAGGAGTAAAACTTAATTAGAGGGTTTAGGGCACATCTGGCACAAAGCCATTATTTAATTCCAGGGCCCTCTGAATATCAGCACCTTTCTTCCGTTTACCACAGCACAGCCCGGGGTCTAGAAGTGGGCATTGCGCCAGTAGCATAACCATCAATCAATCAATCAAAATGTATTTGTAGAGACCTTTTTACATCAGAAGATGTCACAGAGTGTTTTTACAGATACCCAGACCATACCCCAGAGAGCAAGCGACAGGTTGTCGTACAGTGGCTAGGAAAAACTCCCCAGGGGATTTAAGCCCAGGAAGAAACCTAGAGAGGGGCCAGACTCCAACCACCGCGTATAGGAGGATGGCCATACCTGAGAAATCCTCAGTACAATTTAGTTATCAGTTCTTGCAACTGGCTGAGCCTAAACAACATGGCCATTTGGCCTCATAAACACAAGTCATTGTATTCCACATCTACACTGGTACAACAAGATTCTAGTGTGTCCACTTCTCTCAGGCAGACAGTCAGAGGTCAACCAGCCCAACTCATTTTTTTTCAATAAGCAGTTTGAAATCAGGGAATGGAGAGATGTGGCAACATTTATACTGCATAGCCTGTCCTAGAGGAGTTCCTGATAAAGAATGATGGGCTCCATGGAGATGACTAATAGGCGTCAGCTGTCTGAGTGGATGAGAAGTTGGATTTGTAGTAAGAAAGTTGCCTGTTAAATTCCCCGACTGTGACAAATGCCTTGGGCAAGGCACTTTACCCTAAGTTGATCCACAGCCCTGTACTTACTCTTCTGGTAGACCCGAGGGGCTGGAACAGTGCAATGATCTTATTCCAGTGGGGGCACCCTTTTTTGTTAAAAAGGGTTGGATCTATGTGTAATCAATGTGATCTGTAGTTATTTTTGGTCTTTTACTGTACCCTTCCTGAAAGCGTCTTGTGCACCTTCTGGTTGTTGTAAGGTGCTATATAAATACAATTTGATTGATTTCCTATTTACACTGTGTTGTGGTGAAGAAGGGCAAGTCACATTGATCCAAGTGTAGTTTATTAATGAGGTCAGATTGACAATTTCAAACATAGCCTGTTGCTATTTTACTCTTGAATATTAAAGAGAGTTAATAAAACACATAAACTGATAGGAAGCACTGATGGTAGTCAAAAACTTCCAAATGTTTTTTTTTCTCATTTCTATTAGAAGAATGATGGGCTCCATGGAGATGACTAATAGGCGTCAGCTGTCTGAGTGGATGAGAAGTTGGATTTGTAGTAAGAAAGTTGCCTGTTAAATTCCCCGACTGTGACAAATGCCTTGGGCAAGGCACTTTACCCTAAGTTGATCCACAGCCCTGTACTTACTCTTCTGGTAGACCCGAGGGGCTGGAACAGTGCAATGATCTTATTCCAGTGGGGGCACCCTTTTTTGTTAAAAAGGGTTGGATCTATGTGTAATCAATGTGATCTGTAGTTATTTTTGGTCTTTTACTGTACCCTTCCTGAAAGCGTCTTGTGCACCTTCTGGTTGTTGTAAGGTGCTATATAAATACAATTTGATTGATTTCCTATTTACACTGTGTTGTGGTGAAGAAGGGCAAGTCACATTGATCCAAGTGTAGTTTATTAATGAGGTCAGATTGACAATTTCAAACATAGCCTGTTGCTATTTTACTCTTGAATATTAAAGAGAGTTAATAAAACACATAAACTGATAGGAAGCACTGATGGTAGTCAAAAACTTCCAAATGTTTTTTTTTCTCATTTCTATTAGAAAACAATACAATCAGAGTAGGCAATGTTTTGATGATGAAATCCAATCATGGTTCAATACATTTTCATGATCTGTCTCAATTACATTTTTATTTACCCTGTAAGATCATTTAAAATGTTACCCTGTTTCTTTTAAGATATATTAAAAACGAATTTCATGATGAATTCTCTTAGCCTTCACAAATAGCATAATCAAGAAACAGCTATTAAACTGAAATATACTCAAAACAGAAAACGTTATTGATAATCATACAGCTTGATGTGGTGCTAATACTTCTGGCTCGTACATTTTGCCATTGAACCACAATGTCCACTAATTATGTGTGCTTGACTATGGTCAAGGACACATATTGTAATCTCACATATATATTATTATTATTATTATTATTATATCAAATTTTGACCACCCCTACTCCTCCCACAGTTTTTGCAGTAGATAGACAAAAAATTGTCAAAATGTGCGTCCCGAACTCTATTTAGTTGCTATTGTTTTGTAGAAAGTTTCGTTATGTAGTTTACGAAATATTAACGAAATTGTCGCTAATTAATCCTCATTGAAATACATTGACGGAATCTTCAAAACTAGAGTGTGAGAGCCCATTCAGCAGAAAATGTAGAGAACATTTGTAAACTGCTACTGCTGCCTGAGTTTCAACCCTTTACACACAAATGGCATATCAAAACGTTCATCTATTTGTGCTGTCACTCAAAATGTTCAAATATAAGCTGTAACATATATATTTATTTCGTTATGTCCTTTTGTTTCCAACTTGCGCCTCCCCATAGACATCCATAGAAACGGTGATTTTCTCCACTCTAATTTGAAAGCGATTTTTGGTGTTTTTTTGTTCGTTTGTAAATTGTGATAGCGCCTACATTTCTGGGGTTACAGATACATGTTATACATCAAAATGTCCGCCTGGGTCTTAGGATTCTCATGATGTAATTGTTTAAACTGTCTGAGTAAAACTCTGGTTAGTAGAGCTAAAAGTATACGACCATGTCTGAATCTTTTGAAATGATAGACAGTGAAGCAGCATTTTCTGGTTGTTGATTGGCTAAATAGTAGGAACATTCTGGAAGGGGCGGGGGGGAGGAGGCAGCGCGCTCTGATATCGATGAGGACAGGTGTTCCTCCTGACAAAGGCATGGCTGGCAGGCAACAGCCACAGACACTGCAATCAACAGCCACAGACATATCCTGCAGCATGAATGAATGGGTAAGTTCTTTCTCTGGGTCTCTGTTTACACGTTAGCATGTTAGCTAGCGTTAGCGCGCTAGCTAGCATTAGCGCGCTAGCTAACGTTAGCATGTTAGCTAGCGTTAGCGCGCTAGCTAGCGTTAGCTACTACTGTAAGGTAAGTGTATCCATACATTCAGACAGCCTGCACCAATGAATGGATGGGTAAGTTCTTTCTCTGGGTCTCTGTTTACACGTTAGCGCGCTAGCTAACGTTAGCATGTTAGCTAGCGTTAGCATGTTAGCTAGCGTTAGCGCGCTAGCTAGCGTTAGCTACTACTGTAGTAATGAGTAATGACTGATAGGTTTAACACATTGTATACTATGGTGCTTGCAGCAGTAGTGTGTAGTCATGAGCAATGACTGATAGGTTTAACACATTGTATACTACGGTGCTTACAGCAGTGTGTATTCATGAGTAATGACTGATAGGTTTAACACATTGTATACTATGGTGCATGCAGCAGCAGTGTGTATTCATGAGTAATGACTGATAGGTTTAACACATTGTATACTATTGTGCATGCAGCAGCAGTGTGTATTCATGAGTATTGACTGTTGGTTTAACACATTGCATACTATGGCGCAGCAGCAGCAGTGTCACCTCATTTTGGCAGTTGATATCAGTACACAGTCGACTACGGGTGGCCGCAAGCACACATCATCACAATTTCAGCAGAAATTGTACGCTATCTAGTTATTCTTAGACAAAATACATTTGAGATATGTATTTGGGTGGATGAACTACTGTATATCACTTAAGCCAGCAATGCTTAATACAAGTTCTTATTATGGCGACGCCAACTCGAGCTCATTTTTCACAAAGAAAATAGCACGCAGCCTGTGAAGAATGCGTTCAGCATCCAGCGAACATTTTTTAATGTTATCCGGGTTACTTCGCAAGTGGGCGTGTACTTCGCAAGTGGGCGTGACAAGGAAACCTAGTGGTTGTCTACCTCATGTTTATTCAATAAAACATTTGAATTAAGATATCTCCAAAATAAAGATATCTCCAAACAGATCCTTACTAGTACTTATTAAAATTGAGGATATATCCAAATGATTAGATACTAGTAAATATTCTTTAGTTACCAGTATTTATTTAAATAGTTACTAGTATCTATTCGCGTTTTACTAGTAGCTATTCATTAGATACTAGTAACTATTGTTTAGTTACTAGTATTTATTCAAATAGTTACTAGTATCTATTCGCGTTTTACTAGTAACTATTCATTAGATACTAGTATCTGTTCTTTACTTACTAGTATCTATTGCAATTCTTACTAGTAACATTATTATTTTTACTAGTAAGAATTGATTTTTTACTCGTCATTGTAAATTACTAGTAAAATTGACTACTTGATAGTTCAAGTTCATATTTTACTAGTAAGAATACAACTTTTGCTAGTAAGAATTTGAATAGATACTAGTAACAAAAGAATAGTTACTAGTATCTAATGGATTGTTACTAGTAAAACTGTAATAGATACTAGTAAGTATTGGAATAGTTACTAGTTCGAAAACAAATTGTAGATATCTGTAAAGCAGTGCCCCATGGAATTCAATTGTACAAATTTGCAATTTCTTACTAGTAAAAATGTATTAGATACTAGTAACTATTTGAATAGTTACTAGTAACTAAAGAATAGTTACTAGTATCTAATGAATAGTTACTAGTAACTGTAATAGATACTAGTAACTATTGTATTAGTTACTAGTATCTAAATAATAGTTACTAGTAACATTAAAATAGTCACTAGTACGTTTGTATGAATAAATGTTAAAACGGCTTGCCATAGGCGCGTGCAATGATGATGCAGTGAAAAGCAACGATTCTCTGACCAATCAGCAGTATGCCTTGTTTTCACGTCACATTTTATTATCGCCTCTGCTCGCTTACAACCTCGCCTGAGGTGGTACGAAAAAAAGTACTTGGAAGCAGGTACAGGTACAACTTTTACCCAGTGGAAAACCAAAAAAGCCAAGTCGAGTCAAGCTGAGGCGAGCTGGTTCTGTGCAGTGGAAATGCGCCATAAGGTAGTGAGTGGTGGTAGAGTGGGTGCAGGAGTGCATGTCCCTGAGTTCAGTGGGAGTGTCTGTCAAAGACTCACTGATAATGTGTCTGTGTGTACAGCAGAGATGGTGGCTGTGATCATTGGGTTGAGATGGGTGGAGGATGTGGCACCATGTAGGGTGGTGATATGTTCAGACTCAGCAGCAGTGTTGAGTAGTGTAATGGATGGTAGGTCTGATAGGGAGGACATACTGGGTGAAATGATGGGGATATTGCTGAGGTTGGAGAGACAGGGGGTAGTGGTGAGGTTTTGTTGGGTGCCCGCTCATGCTGGAGTGGAGGGTAACGAGGTGGCTGACCTGGTGGCAAAGAGTGCTGTAAGGAGGACTGAGGTGGATGTCAGGGTGGCGTTGGGGCGCAGGGAGGTTAAGGCGTTGATTTGTGAAGCAGGGATGGCAGTGTGGGAGAGACAGTGGGGTGAAGGTGGTAAAGGCAGGCACTTCCGGGGTATACATAGGTCAGTGAGGGAGGTTGTGGGCTTGATAGGATGTAGAAGGGAAGAGGTGGTGTGGAGTAGGTTAATGTGGTATATGCACCTTTAAGTTGGTTGCGATCTGCCATTAAACGAAAAAGAAAAACAAAGCAAAAGCCATGGTCTGCAGAGAGCTTCCAAAGCATCAGAGGGATCTTGTTGATGGAAAAATATCAGTCAGGAGAAAAGTACACTTCCAAAACATTAGATATACCATGGAACACAGTGAAGACAATTTTCTTCAAGTTGAGAAAATATGGCACGACAGAGACATTTACAAGAACTGGAAGTCCCTCCAAAATTGATGAAAAGACGGGAAGAAAACTGGTCAGGGAGGCTTCCAAGAGGCCTACAGAAATAATAAAGGAGCTGCAGGAATTTCTGGCCAATACTGGCTGTGTGCTACATGTGACAACAATCACCCATATTCTTCACAGTCCCCATTAAATATCAGTCTCCACAATAACTGTAATTGTGTACTAGCAGTCCCCATTAAATATCAGTCTCCACAATAACTGTAATTGTGTACTAGCAGTCCCCATTAAATATCAGTCTCCACAATAACTGTAATTGTGTACTAGCAGTCCCCATTAAGTATCAGTCTCCACAATAACTGTAATTGTGTACTAGCAGTCCCCATTAAATATCAGTCTCCACAATAACTGTAATTGTGTACTAGCAGTCCCCATTAAATATCAGTCTCCACAATAACTGTAATTGTGTACTAGCAGTCCCCATTAAATATCAGTCTCCACAATAACTGTAATTGTGTACTAGCAGTCCCCATTAAATATCAGTCTCCACAATAACTGTAATTGTGTACTAGCAGTCCCCATTAAATATCAGTCTCCACAATAACTGTAATTGTGTACTAGCAGTCCCCATTAAATATCAGTCTCCACAATAACTGTAATTGTGTACTAGCAGTCCCCATTAAATATCAGTCTCCACAATAACTGTAATTGTGTACTAGCAGTCCCCATTAAATATCAGTCTCACAATAACTGTAATTGTGTACTAGCAGTCCCCATTAAATATCAGTCTCCACAATAACTGTAATTGTGTACTAGCAGTCCCCATTAAATATCAGTCTCCACAATAACTGTAATTGTGTACTAGCAGTCCCCATTAAATATCAGTCTCCACAATAACTGTAATAACTGTAATTGTGTACTAGCAGTCCCCATTAAATATCAGTCTCCACAATAACTGTAATTGTGTACTAGCAGTCCCCATTAAATATCAGTCTCCACAATAACTGTAATTGTGTACTAGCAGTCCCCATTAAATATCAGTCTCCACAATAACTGTAATTGTGTACTAGCAGTCCCCATTAAATATCAGTCTCCACAATAACTGTAATTGTGTACTAGCAGTCCCCATTAAATATCAGTCTCCACAATAACTGTAATTGTGTACTAGCAGTCCCCATTAAATATCAGTCTCCACAATAACTGTAATTGTGTACTAGCAGTCCCCATTAAATATCAGTCTCCACAATAACTGTAATTGTGTACTAGCAGTCCCCATTAAATATCAGTCTCCACAATAACTGTAATTGTGTACTAGCAGTCCCCATTAAATATCAGTCTCCACAATAACTGTAATTGTGTACTAGCAGTCCCCATTAAATATCAGTCTCCACAATAACTGTAATTGTGTACTAGCAGTCCCCATTAAATATCAGTCTCCACAATAACTGTAATTGTGTACTAGCAGGCCCCATTAAATATCAGTCTCCACAATAACTGTAATTGTGTACTAGCAGGCCCCATTAAATATCAGTCTCCACAATAACTGTAATTGTGTACTAGCAGGCCCCATTAAATATCAGTCTCCACAATAACTGTAATTGTGTACTAGCAGGCCCCATTAAATATCAGTCTCCACAATAACTGTAATTGTGTAGCAGGCCCCTCAGTCTCCACAATAACTGTAATTGTGTACTAGCAGTCCCCATTAAATATCAGTCTCCACAATAACTGTAATTGTGTACTAGCAGGCCCCATTAAATATCAGTCTCCATAATAACTGTAATTGTGTACTAGCAGGCCCCATTAAATATCAGTCTCCACAATAACTGTAATTGTGTACTAGCAGGCCCCATTAAATATCAGTCTCCACAATAACTGTAATTGTGTACTAGCAGGCCCCATTAAATATCAGTCTCCATAATAACTGTAATTGTGTACTAGCAGGCCCCATTAAATATCAGTCTCCACAATAACTGTAATTGTGTACTAGCAGGCCCCATTAAATTATTAGTCTCTACAAAAGTTGAATAGAGCGCAAGCA
Organism: Dallia pectoralis; assembly: GCA_029465975.1. Taxonomy (NCBI): domain Eukaryota; kingdom Metazoa; phylum Chordata; class Actinopteri; order Esociformes; family Umbridae; genus Dallia; species Dallia pectoralis. The sequence continues at coordinate 10,769,581 of CM055759.1, read as the reverse complement.
GTCCACACTACATATGAGACTATACAGTCATTTGAATTGAGCACAAGCGGTCCACACTACATATGAGACTATACAGTCATTTGAATTGAGCACAAGCGGTCCACACTACATATGAGACTATACAGTCATTTGATTTGAGCACAAGCGGTCCACACTACATATGAGACTATACAGTCATTTGATTTGAGCACAAGCGGTCCACACTACATATGAGACTATACAGTCATTTGAATTGAGCACAAGCGGTCCACACTACATATGAGACTATACAGTCATTTGAATTGAGGACAAGCGGTCCACACTACATATGAGACTATACAGTCATTTGAATTGAGCACAAGCGGTCCACACTACATATGAGACTATACAGTCATTTGAATTGAGCACAAGCGGTCCACACTACATATGAGACTATAAGGTCATTTGAATTGAGGACAAGCGGTCCACACTACATATGAGACTATACAGTCATTTGAATTGAGCACAAGCGGTCCACACTACATATGAGACTATACAGTCATTTGAATTGAGCACAAGCGGTCCACACTACATATGAGACTATACAGTCATTTGAATTGAGCACAAGCGGTCCACACTACATATGAGACTATACAGTCATTTGAATTGAGCACAAGCGGTCCACACTACATATGAGACTATACAGTCATTTGAATTGAGCACAAGCGGTCCACACTACATATGAGACTATACAGTCATTTGAATTGAGCACAAGCAGTCCACACTAAATACAGTACCAGTCTCTACAATAACCTGGAGATTTTGGATTGGAGCCTTTTTCAAATCGGTAAAGTCCAGTCTCTGACATGAAAAATGATATATCCCTTATGGTCTAAAATTATTTATCAATTTGCATATAGCTATTATTAGTTACTAAGCTAAATTAGAAATGTGTTCATTTTCATGTGTTCTCGTCTCTGGTTGGCTAGTATGTGTATCTACATAATGCAGGACCAATTACTGTAACAGAAAGCAAGAACACTGTAACAATTCGTTGGTTAAGAACTTATTTCAAAAGGTTTGTGGAACCTTTCCAAGTCTCTAGAACCTCGCCAAGAAGTCTTTAGAACTTCCAGGTATTTTATGTATACATTACAAGATGTATGTATGCCATGTAATAGAATAAAAGCAATCAAATGGGCAATTGGATGAGGAATAGAAAATTAAATTGAAAAAAAGAATCAGAACAATTTAAAATATTTTTTTATGGTTTAATGTACACACAAAACATTTACCTAATTACACAGGATAGGTGATAGAATGAAAATGTGATAATTATACAAAGTCCCCTAAGTGTTTTCACAAACGATCACACACTCACACATAATATTCCAGATATTATATATGATGTACATCCAGTGGTTATGTGATAAATGAAATATATCCTTGGGCTGTACTCCCAGAGCTGTTGACTAATGGGAAGACCAGGCAAATGCACATAATGAGTCTGCTCTCTGAAGGTGGGTTGGCATGGATGTGTGTGTGTGTGTGTGGGCGTGCGTGCGTGTGTGTGTGTGGGTGTGCGTGCGTGCGTGTGTGCGTGTGTGTACGTAGCCTAACTTACTCAACAGTAACTATAGAATTAATTTGATTAAAAAAAGAAATGGCATGTCTTTGTGAATGTGGGGGGGGAGGCGTGTGCGTGTGCGTGCGTGTGCGTGTGTGAGTGTGTGTGTGTGTGTGTGTGTGTGTGTGGACTTGGGGTCTGAAATGGGCTATTATTTCTCTCTAATCATTCTACAGTCTCTGCTTTGATTTTGGGAGTTACACAATATCATTTGTTTGAGATATAATGATTGTAAAAAGTAATCCACCTCCTACGGGATCAAATGAACTGATTGGGGAAAAATGACCTTGATTCTCATTGTGAAGAGATTAGTATAATGTTTGTCTGTAAAAGAGTGTTATTCGCTTGGGATTTCTGTTACAAGGTAAATGGCCCTGGTCAAACTCTGACTGGCTTTCTGTGACGAACACATACACACTCTCATTTGAACTACAGTGGTTAAAAAGTAAATAATTTGAAAAGTATACACTTATCTGGTTATAATCTACTGCAGAGGTGCCCCAAAATTAGAATTTAATAAATCATATAATTGCATACATTAACTTGGCTGCCTGCCAAAACTAGGGATGATATGTTTTTTTTGTTAAGACATGGAAGTTCTAAAGACTTCTTGGCCAGGTTCTAAAGACCTGAAAAGGTTCTAAAGACTTCTCGAACAGATTCTAAAGACCTTTCAAATAAAGTTCTTAAGACCTGGAAGTCCTAAAGACTTCTTGGCCAGGTTCTAAATACCTGAACATATTCTGAAGACCTTTTCAATAAAGACCTTTAAATAAGACCTTTTGAATAAAGCGTATTCTATTGTTTCTTTTTTCCTTTGTAAGGCACATTGAATTGCTTCCATGAATGAATTGTGCTATATAAATAAACTTGCTTTCTTGCTTGACTACATTTAAGTATGTGTGTGTGTGTGTGCATGTGTGCGTGTGTGGGTTTGTCTGTGCATGTGTAAAATGGTCTTCTATAGCCTATTTGAGACAAATACAGCACATTGTCTTTCGCTCTCTGTAGATTGGAAGAACCCAACCGGACCCCATCAGACTGCCGTTTATTATATCCTAGGAACAGAGGTGTGAGAAACACAGAAAGGTAGAGATTGGGGGGAAAGGGGGAGAAACGGAGAGAAAGGGTAAATGATATACAATGTGTGTCTATGTAAGCCTATATCTGCACCCTGGAGTTGATGCTCTGTGTGAGGCATGTAGCAAATTATTCACCAGATGATGCTATACTCCTTCATGCCGCCCAGCTCAAGAGGTGGGAGAGAAGTGTGGAATATGTAATGACTTTACAGGGGAAGAAAACAGGGCAAAACAGCAGGGATGCACCGTAGAGAGGGGAATAGCCTATCATAATAATAGGCCTAGCTTGGCAATGCTAACTGCACAGTTAGTGTAAATGACAGATGGAGCACCTTTAGAGTCTGAGGTCAGGGAGCCTGATGTCTGCAGATAATGTAATATCTGAGGTTTGGGAACCTGATCTCTGCAGATAATGTAATATCTGAGGTTTGGGAGTCTGATCTCAGTAGATAATGTAACATCTGAGGTTTGGGAGTCTGATCTCAGCAGATAATGTTATATCTGAGATTTGGGAGTCTGATCTCAGTAGATAATGTAACATCTGAGGTTTGGGAGTCTGATCTCAGCAGATAATGTTATATCTGAGATTTGGGAGTCTGATCTCAGCAGATAATGTTATATCTGAGATTTGGGAGTCTGATCTCAGCAGATAATGTAATACCTGAGGTTTGGGAGTCTGATCTCAGCAGATAATGTAATATCTGAGGTTTTGGGATCTCAGCCGATAATGCTGAGGTTTGGGAGTCTGATCTCAGCAGATAATGTAATATCTGAGGTTTGGGAGTCAGCAGATAATGTAATATCTGAGGTTTGATCTCAGCAGATAATGTAATATCTGAGGTTTGGGAATGGGAGTCTGATCTCAGCAGATAATATATCTGAGGTTTTGGATGATCTCAGCAGATAATGTAATATCTGAGGTTTGGGAGTCTGATCTCAGCAGATAATGTAATATCTGAGGTTTGGGAGTCTGATCTCAGCAGATAATGTAATATCTGAGGTTTGGGAGTCTGATCTCAGCAGATATATCTGAGGTTTGGGATATCAGATAATGTAATATCTGAGGTTTGGGAGTCTGATCTCAGCAGCAGATAATGTAATATCTGAGGTTTGGGAGTCTGATCTCAGCAGATAATGTAATATCTGAGGTTTGGGAGTCTGATCTCAGCAGATAATGTAATATCTGAGGTTTGGGAGTCTGATCTCAGCAGATAATGTAATATCTGAGGTTTGGGAGTCTGATCTCAGCAGATAATGTAATATCTGAGGTTTGGGAGTCTGATCTCAGCAGATAATGTAATATCTGAGGTTTGGGAGTCTGATCTCAGCAGATAATGTAATATCTGAGGTTTGGGAGATCTCTGATCTCAGCAGATAATGTAATATCTGAGGTTTGGGAGCCTGATCTCAGCAGATAATGTAATATGAGGTTTGGGAGTTATATCCTGATCTCAGCAGATAATGTAATATCTGAGGTTTGAGTCTGGTTTGGGAGTCTGATCTCAGCAGATAATGTTATATCTGAGGTTTGGGAGTCTGATCTCAGCAGATAATGTTATATCTGAGGTTTGGGAGTCTGATCTCAGCAGATAATGTAATATCTGAGGTTTGGGGTTTGGGAGGAGCCTGATCTCAGCAGATAATGTAATATCTGATCTCAGCAGCAGATAATGATATCTGAGGTTTGGGATATCTCAGCAGATAATGTAATATCTGGGAGTCTGATCTCAGCAGATAATGTAATATCTGAGGTTTGGGAGTCTGATCTCAGCAGATAATGTAATATCTGAGGTTTGGGAGCCTGATCTCAGCAGATAATGTAATATCTGAGGTTTGGGAGTTGATAGTCTGATCTCAGCAGATAATGTAATATCTGAGGTTTGGGAGTCTGATCTGATCTCAGCAGATAATGTTATATCTGAGGTTTGGGAGTCTGATCTCAGCAGATAATGTAATATCTGAGGTTTGGGAGTCTGATCTCAGCAGATAATGTAATATCTGAGGTTTGGGAGTCTGATCTCAGCAGATAATGTAATATCTGAGGTTTCAGCAGATAATGTAATATCTGAGTCAGCAGATAATGTAAGTCTGATCTCAGCAGATAATGTAATATCTGAGGTTTGGGAGCCTGATCTCAGCAGATAATGTAATATCTGAGGTTTGGGAGTGATCTCAGCAGATAATGTAATATCTGAGGTTTGGGAGTCTGATCTCAGCAGATAATGTAATATCTGAGGTTTGGGAGTCTGATCTCAGCAGATAATGTTATATCTGAGGTTTGGGAGTCTGATCTCAGCAGATAATGTAATATCTGAGGTTTGGGAGTCTGATCTCAGCAGATAATGTTATATCTGAGGTTTGGGAGTTATATCTGATCTCAGATAATGTAATATCTGAGGTTTGGGAGCTGATCTCAGCAGATAATGTAATATCTGAGGTTTGGGAGCCTGATCTCAGCAGATAATGTAATATCTGAGGTTTGGGAGTCTGATCTCAGCAGATAAGGTTTGTATATCTGTAATAGGTTTGGGAGTAATATCTGATCTCAGCAGATAATGTAATATCTGAGGTTTGGGAGTCTGATCTCAGCAGATAATGTAATATCTGAGGTGATCTTGGGAGTCTGATCTCAGCAGATAATGTAATATCTGAGGTTTGGGAGTCTGATCTCAGCAGATAATGTTATATCTGAGGTTTGGGAGTCTGATCTCAGCAGATAATGTAATATCTGAGGTTTGGGAGTCTGATCTCAGATAATGTAATATCTGAGGTTTGGGAGTCTGATCTCAGCAGATAATGTAATATCTGAGGTTTGGGGTTCTCAGCAGATAATGTAATATCTGAGGTTTGGGAGTCTGATCTCAGCAGATAATGTTATATCTGAGGTTTGGGAGTCTGGAGTCTGATCTCAGCAGATAATGTAATATCTGAGGTTTGGGAGTCTGATCTCAGCAGATAATGTAATATCAGATAATGTAATATCTGAGGTTTGGGAGTCTGATCTCAGCAGATAATGTATATCTGAGGTTTGGGAGTCTGATCTCAGCAGATAATGTAATATCTGAGGTTTGGGAGTCTGATCTCAGCAGATAATGTTATATCTGAGGTTTGGGAGTCTGATCTCAGCAGATAATGTAATATCTGAGGTTTGGGAGTCTGATCTCAGCAGATAATGTAATATCTGAGGTTTGGGAGTCTGATCTCAGCAGATAATGTAATATCTGAGGTTTGGGAGTCTGAATCTCAGCAGATAATGTTATATCTGAGGTTTGGGAGTCTGATCTCAGCAGATAATGTAATATCTGAGGTTTGGGAGCCTGATCTCAGCCAGATAATGTAATATCTGAGGTTTGGGAGTCTGATCTCAGCAGATAATGTAATATCTGAGGTTTGGGAGTCTGATCTCAGCAGATAATGTAATATCTGAGGTTTGGGAGCCTGATCTCAGCAGCTAATGTAATATCTAAGGTTTGGGAGCCTGATCTCAGCAGATAATGTAATATCTGAGGTTTGGGAGTCTGATCTCAGCAGATAATGTTATATCTGAGGTTTGGGAGTCTGATCTCAGCAGATAATGTAATATCTGAGGTTTGGGAGTCTGATCTCAGCAGATAATGAAATATCTGAGGTTTGGGAGCCTGATCTCAGCCGATAATGTAATATCTGAGGTTTGGGAGTCTGATCTCAGCAGACAATGTAATATCTGAGGTTTGGAGGTTTGGTAGTCTGATCTCAGCAGATAATGTAATATCTGAGGTTTGGGAGTCTGATCTCAGCAGATAATGTTATATCTGAGAATTGGGAGTCTGATCTCAGCAGATGATGTTATATCTGAGGTTTGGGAGCCTGATCTCAGCAGATAATGTAATATCTGAGGTTTGGGAGCCTGATCTCAGCAGATAATGTAATATCTGAGGTTTGGGAGTCTGATCTCAGCAGATAATGTTATATCTGAGGTTTGGGAGTCTGATCTCAGCAGATAATGTTATATCTGAGGTTTGGGAGTCTGATCTCAGCAGATAATGTTATATCTGAGATTTGGGAGTCTGATCTCAGCAGATAATGTTATATCTGAGGTTTGGGAGTCTGATCTCAACAGATAATGTAATATCTGATGTTTGGGAGTCTGATCTCAGCAGATAATGTAATATCTGAGGTTTGGGAGTCTGATCTCAGCAGATAATGTAATATCTGAGGTTTGGGAGTCTGATCTCAGCAGATAATGTAATATCTGAGGTTTGGGAGCCTGATCTCAGCAGATAATGTAATATCTAAGGTTTGGGAGCCTGATCTCAGCAGATAATGTAATATCTGAGGTTTGGGAGTCTGATCTCAGCAGATAATGTTATATCTGAGGTTTGGGAGTCTGATCTCAGCAGATAATGTTATATCTGAGGTTTGGGAGTCTGATCTCAGCAGATAATGTAATATCTGAGGTTTGGGAGTCTGATCTCAGCAGATAATGTTATATCTGAGGTTTGGGAGTCTGATCTCAGCAGATAATGTAATATCTGAGGTTTGGGAGCCTGATCTCAGCCGATAATGTAATATCTGAGGTTTGGGAGTCTGATCTCAGCAGATAATGTAATATCTGAGGTTTGGGAGTCTGATCTCAGCAGATAATGTAATATCTGAGGTTTGGGAGCCTGATCTCAGCAGATAATGTAATATCTAAGGTTTGGGAGCCTGATCTCAGCAGATAATGTTATATCTGAGGTTTGGGAGTCTGATCTCAGCAGATAATGTTATATCTGAGGTTTGGGAGTCTGAACTCAGCAGATAATGTAATATCTGAGGTTTGGGAGTCTGATCTCAGCAGATAATGTAATATCTGAGGTTTGGGAGCCTGATCTCAGCCGATAATGTAATATCTGAGGTTTGGGAGTCTGATCTCAGCAGATAATGTAATATCTGAGGTTTGGAGGTTTGGTAGTCTGATCTCAGCAGATAATGTAATATCTGAGGTTTGGGAGTCTGATCTCAGCAGATAATGTTATATCTGAGGTTTGGGAGTCTGATCTCAGCAGATGATGTTATATCTGAGGTTTGGGAGCCTGATCTCAGCAGATAATGTAATATCTGAGGTTTGGGAGCCTGATCTCAGCAGATAATGTAATATCTGAGGTTTGGGAGTCTGATCTCAGCAGATAATGTTATATCTGAGGTTTGGGAGTCTGATCTCAGCAGATAATGTAATATCTGAGGTTTGGGAGTCTGATCTCAGCAGATAATGTAATATCTGAGGTTTGGGAGTCTGATCTCAGCAGATAATGTTATATCTGAGGTTTGGGAGTCTGATCTCAGAAGATAATGTAATATCTGAGGTTTGGGAGTCTGATCTCAGCAGATAATGTAATATCTGATGTTTGGGAGTCTGAACTCAGCAGATAATGTTATATCTGAGGTTTGGGAGTCTGATCTCAGCAGATAATGTTATATCTGAGGTTTGGGAGTCTGATCTCAGCAGATAATGTAATATCTGAGGTTTGGGAGCCTGATCTCAGCCGATAATGTAATATCTGAGGTTTGGGAGTCTGATCTCAGCAGATAATGTAATATCTGAGGTTTGGGAGTCTGATCTCAGCAGATAATGTAATATCTGAGGTTTGGGAGTCTGATCTCAGCAGATAATGTAATATCTGAGGTTTGGGAGTCTGATCTCAGCAGATAATGTAATATCTGAGGTTTGGGAGCCTGATCTCAGCAGATAATGTAATATCTGACGTTTGTCCATGCGGTTGAAACATCTATGACTTGGAAACAAGTGGCTTTTATGGTGTAATGATCACAACTTGATTATTAGTTATGCAATGATTCACTCACGATGCGATACGAATCACAAAACTGATGTCACAATATGATTATCAAAATATTAGTTTTTACTAAATTATATTTAAGATAAATGATAGGTTAGTGTCCTTTTTAATATTTCTCACTCAGACAAATGCTGCACATTTATTAGTGAAATTGATGTTTCTATAATGTCAAATAACAAAACTAAATGTACATTTTAAAACAAATCCCAAATAAATGTATTAATAATACGAAGAAAAAAAATCTCTTCATATTAACAAACTAAGGCTTAGCTTTAACACTAAAACAAATGTTTTGTTCTAAGAAATATCAAGATATCTTCACATTTTCCATGTCCCCTGCTGATGCTGAAATCACTAGGAACAGAGGTGGCTGGTGTGGAGTGGTATGCTTCTGCAGGACTAAAGTATAGTGGGTACAGCCTAGCATTCTCTCTCCACCACTTGAGTGAACAGCTATTAAGGGAAATGAATGAGTCAGCTTTGTACACCAACCTGACAGATTTTCTATGACAGAAAACATCCTCAGATGTTTTGCAACGATAACACAGATGCACCTTTCAAACCTCGTGGCTCTCGCACTCGCCGCCACGAATGGGGCTGCAAATATGCCAGTCAGTGTGTTTCGGTGTATTAACTGCTTTTTACGTGAAGACTGAGTTGGCAGGAACTCCTCACTGTGGCTCGGTTTGCAAGCTGTATAATGTCTGTTGTGCTATTATCGTAAATATAGCATCTTGGTGCCATATCTGCACGCAGGCTTTTTTGTCTGTTACCCAGAGATGCTCACAAGTCACTGAGCTCGAGTCCAAGTCAAGTCTCAAGTCTCTGGGCTAGAGCCCAAGTCAAGTCTCAAGTCTCTGGGCTAGAGCCCAAGTCAAGTCTCAAGTCTCTTTATTATAATAAGTCTCCGGTTACAATAAGTGTTGCATCACGTACGGCGACCAGGCTGCTTAGAAGACTGTCACTCCATCGCTATAAATAAAGAATTCAAAGCATGTAATGTTATTATGACTCCTTTATCTACTAGCATACAGTATCAGCTTTGATTTTGGTATATAATCAGTGTATTGCAACATGAAAAAACAACAAGAATGCTTTACTTTTAAGGTAATATCTGTATTTTGCCTTGTAGCATGAACACACAGCACAGTACAGACCAAAAATGTATTTACTATAATGAAAGGCCTTGGCTCCTATTGTACTGGTTCTGTGGGGCCATAGAACATGTTTAAAGCTGTAAAACAAATTTAGTGCAAAACATCACATTGTAGCTACATGCAAAACACTATTGCATTGAACCAAACGATGTGAAATATACTATCCCAAAAAAATTACCACACTAAACTTATGATAGAGAATTCTCAATTATGTGTTATTAACTTAGTGGCTGGATATTGGATACCACATTAAAACTCTCAAAATGTTTAGGGTGAGTGAAGCAACTGACCAACTTATGGCATGTAACAGGTATGGGCCACAAAACATTTTATGCCTTCTAGGTGTCCTTCAGTAACCTGTTAGTCTTTTGTTTGGGCCGTCGTTTTGAAAGTTTTTAAACCCAGCGCAGCGACATGTCGACATGTTTCTTTGCTGTCTTTTGTTTGGCCGCGCACGCAGCAGATACGTAGTACGTCACGTGTTACGTCGTTGGGAGGTTATAGGTAACGGAGGGAGGGGAACAACAGCGAACCGTATTTTTTTTTACGGTCTATAGAGGGGAATAACAGCGAGTTCATCAGATGATTCATAAAAATTAACATTGTTCACGAGTCCCGCAGCTCGAGTCCGAGTCAAGTCTGAAGTCTTTCGAGGACGAGTCTCAAGTCAAGTCTGAAGTCACTGTGTGTGCGACTTAAGTCGCACTCGAGTCCGAGTCTCACGCCCTTTCTCAATGTCAAGGATGCTTCCTTGGTAGGACTGTTCCTTCCAAGTCATTTCCTTCAGAGGCTAGACGAGGCTCCTCTTTAGGATTCGAAGAACACGTAAATGGAACAGGCTAGCAAGTGCACGTCATGCGTCATTACATTAGTAAAAAGGGCCGCTTTTTTTTCGCGCTGTGGAGGTGGAAAAATGGAACTGCTACTGTTTTGCCTTATGTACAGTATTTTTGTTGAGATGGAGATGGTGAGGCAGCGTCAGCGTCAGGGTCGCAGGAGGCTGTTAATGTGTCACCACCTAAGTTAATGCTCCTATCATTAATTAAAAAATAATTACAGACGGATGGGGCTTAAATCAGCCTGTATTTGCTGTAACAACCGCCCGCTATACATTATCCCGCTTATTACATGACTACCTACCAAAAAAATAAATTATTTTACACACAAAAAATATTTAAAAACGATTATATTGCCTGAGTGAACTGAACTGCGTCCATAGTTTTTCTTGGCAACGCTGTGTTATATGTCTGGTATCAAGAAATAACAGACCGGACCGGAATTCAACCAAGCCATGTAATAATATTTCCCCAACTACGTTTTTTTTACCCTATTGAGCAAAATTATCCCTTCAGTCTTTCTCTCTAACTTACATTCTGAAATGTGTGTGCTTTCTGCACAAGTATTTATTACATTCAACACAAATGGCAAAGAAGCGCATAGGATTGTGGGTGATATGAGAGCGCGAAGGCTACACATATGCATCCTTTCGTGTACATGGCATATTTTCCAAACGAAGGACTCGTCCTTGGTTGAAATTCCGAGGATCCTCGACATCGGAACAGTCCTTCGACGGATGTTGATGACGTAGCATCCTCGAAATTCTGGCTTCTGAGGATCCTTCCTTGACATTGAGAAACGGTGTCAGACTCGAGTCCCCGTCTCTGCTGTTACCACATCAACCGCTTTGTTTTTAGTATTCGGAAATATTAATACTATTGTTAACCTGGTATACATTCTGGTATACTCTCACTAAAAAATACGTTGTGTGCTTCAGTTGCAGATTGTAAGAAGATTGTGTGGGCGCTATAAGCAATTGTCAATGAACGACACCTGCTGTCGTTTATTCACAGATGCTGCGTGGCTTGTCTTTAATTGCGAACAGTGTTTAATTAAACACTAAACAAGCAAAAAGCTATGGAGGACTATGAGTGCCATATTATGAAATATATAAATACATAAATAAATAAATACATAAATTAATAAATAAATATATAAATACTTAAATATATAAATACTTAAATATATAAATACACATTGCATTTGAATGGTGTGATGTTGCATGCAGTTCAAATACAATAGACATTGCATTTGGATGGTGTGGAACTTGTTGAGCGTCCAAATGCAATGGGGCGGGACATAGCTTATTTCATAGAGCTGTTCTCATTGGACGGTGTGTTTTGTCCTTAGAACACAGTGATTGGACACTTGAACGCAAACTAACAAATGAGAGCTGTCAATACAGTAGCACACAGACGGGTTTATGTGTTTCCTTGTCCGCTATGTATCCAAAATGTGGCACTTTAAAAACAAGTTAACCCACGAATTTATATTGTTAGAAAGTGGCATGTTTTGATTTATTTTCTTTGCGTCAACCAGACGTCCAGCACCGAGCAATAGCTCAATACTAGGGGCCTGGAAAGTGGTTTACAGCCGTCTGAACACGTCCAAAATAATACTGAATTCGCCGTAACAATGTTTTTAGTGGCAGATAAAATACCGACACAAGGTGTTAAACAGAGTATGTTGGGCTTAAGTCGCACAGGCAGTGTAACGGTTACAGTTACATAATGTTTGGGTTGTTTTAACCAATTGCTCAATGCTGTGAGTTATTGATATCACATGTTATATTGTTTTGTTTAATTTTAGTTATTGTAAAGCGCCTTTATTTTGAAGTCTCTGCGCAAAGCCTATTGGGAGGCTAATGCGCACGAGACTATACAAGCTGAAAACGTTAAGACAGAGAAAGCCATCATCTAAGAGAGTTTACGGAACGGACTGTATTTATTTTGAAGACTTTTAATTCCCTTATATAGCATGCAGCCAACGAGGTATGTTTTTACGTTTGTCATTTACTTTATTGTAGAATATTAAGAGGCGCAAGTCATTGAATGTCCGGTATATGTTTAGACTTATTTAAGTTCATATTAAGCTAATTGTGTTTTCTGATTGCTATATGTGTTTCTGTTTAGTTTTCACAGTGAATAAGAGGAGCAATCTTCCAATAAACCCGTATGCAGAAAGACATTTTTGTCTGCAAGTGCTTCAAGGGAATTACAGTGAAAACTCGCACTGTTCATCAACGCGAATGGACACTATAATCAAAGGACTGAAAGCTAGCATGTAGGTCACATGCACAGACTGAAGTAAGAAGACGCACAGATCTAACGAACGATGTTTTCAAGACAAAGCCATAAAGTTAGTCACAAATAAGTTAAGAGTGATCTAATAAGTGTGTTCTTGTAAGATGTTGCTAAAACGTTGAGTGTGAATATAGCCTTTGTGGGTTTGTGTAGTAAAGCTTTCACTTAAATTACCGTGCAATTGAAATTGAAGAACTCAAGGGAAACGAAATTCAAGTGTAACGTGTTTGATATAAGAGAAGGTTATTTGCCATTTTAATAGTAATGTTTATACGTGTTTAGTCATAACACAGCAGAGTTAATGCATAGAACGCTTATGAAAGGTAATATCCAAAGTTTTCTTGTGCTGTCCCTTTGCACATTTTATTTTAAGTACATTTCTAACCTTTTTTGAAACACTGCTATTTGAAACCTTACAGTAATTTTAAGCATACAATTAAGCTAACATTAAAGTAATGCAACGTTTGAGTGTTAAAGGTAAACGTAACAGTTTCTACTATATCTTCTAATTAAAAGGGGTAAGTCACTTTACAGTAGTGATTAGACAATGTCAGAGTCAAGTGAGCCTACAACCCAGGTTAGGGATAGCATTATAGGAGACCAAGTTGTTGGTGCTGAAGGCCAGCAAGAGGACGCGCTGCGGCTAAGACGAAGTCAAAGATCCAGAACTCTAACCGAGAAAGGTAGAGTAATACAGGACGAAAAAATTAAAGCGCTTCAACAAAGGTTCACCTACATTTACAATAAATGGAAAACCCAAGCCAGATGTTCAAAGAAGCCATTATCACAGTCGACAGAGTCCTTACCTGATGAACTGCTTAATGACATCATCAATTGCATCACAAGTCTCTCCACAGACGTGCAGCGCGTTTATGATGAATTACGCGAAGTCTCAACTCCAGAGCAAAACACACGTCAACGAGTGGATCTGTGTGTGGAGATTTCCAAGTTCATTGTATCCAGATCTTTAAGTCGACTTGGTGGAAAGATCCCAGAAGAAGAAAAGCAAGACTGGCCTGAAGCAGGCTCGCTCTTTGACTCAAGTACAAACTATTCAGGCTCTGTCACTTCCCTCTTGGAAGGCTTTTCAGAGCATTCAAGTAGGTCTTCCATTAAACGACAGGAAGCCGCCGCTGAAGCTGCTGCAAGCCAAGCAGTGCTGAGAGTGTTACAAGAACAAGAAAGAGAACAATCGGAAATACAGCGCCTAGAAGCAGAAGCTAAAAGAAAGATAGCTAATCAAGAGGCAGCAGCAGCAAGACGTCGCCTAGAACAAGAAGCAGAGGAGGTAAATCGAAGACTACAGAGAGAGGAAGATGAATCTAAAATTAAGGCTCAACTGGAAGAGGAGTTTGGAGCTCTACAGAAGACTCTGGAAGAAAAAAGGAGGAAGATACAACATCTGGAGGCAGTAAAAGGTCTAAATGCAGCACGAGCGAGGATGCAGGTATATGATCAAGTGAAAGTCGAAGACGAAGAGTGGAATGACGTACTAGGGCATGAAATGACAGCAGATAACAAAGTGCCAGCTCCAGCAAGTTCTCAGTCGCTGCATTTGACCATCCCACAAGCCATGACCAGCTCAAATGAAAGTACATCAGAGCTTGTTAAGTTGCTGACAGATGCTTTAAGTACCAACAGAATTCCAATTCCTGAACCATCAGTCTTCTGTGGAGATCCGTTGCAATACAACGACTGGAAACTCTCCTGAAACACTGATTGACCGGAAGGGTCTTCAAGACAAGGAGAAGATATACTACCTTAGAAGATGTGAGTGGACAAGCCAAAAGGGCAATAAATGGTTACTTCCTACTCGGAACTGAGTCCGCCTATGCTGCAGCATGGGAGATTTTAGAAGAGAGATATGGAAACCCCTTTACCATTGCAAAGGCTTACAGAGACAAGCTCCAAGCCTGGCCCAAGATGGGATCGAAGGACAGCTTTGAGCTCAGAGAGTTTGGTGATTTTCTCCGTAGTTGTGAGGCTGCCATGGTTCACATTAAGACATTGGAGATCTTGAATGACTTTAATGAAAACAGGAAGATGCTTTCCAAGTTACCCGATTGGCTAACGGCAAAATGGAACCGGAAGGTCATCGAAGCAGAAGAAGAGAGAAAACAATTCCCCTCATTTAGCCAATTTGTCAAGTTTCTAACAAGGGAAGCCAAGATTCCCTGCAATCCTGTCACATCATTGCAGTCACTGAAACAAGTTGAAGCGGAAAACCCAAAATTCCAAAAACATCAGAGCTTTGGAGCAAGTACACTAACCACAAGCTCCAGTGAACAGACTGTTACTACATGTATTTTTTGTAACAACATTGGGCATACGTTGCACAAATGCAGAAAGTTCATGGAGAATACAGTGTCGGACAGAATCAAATTTATTCAAGCCGAAAGGCTGTGCTTTGGGTGTCTTAAGTCTGGTCACCAGTCAAGGAGGTGCAACAGAAGGAGTGTCTGCGAGACTTGCAGCAAACTGCATCCCACCTGTCTGCATGAGGAGCCCGACAAAAGGCAACAAAGAATATTTCTGGCCACGCAAGATCCAAGTCAAGAAGGATCTCAATCACTACAACACCAAGAAACTACAGTCGCTACTTCCAATAGAGTAATTATTGGTGAAGCCAATGAACAAACAGCTGCAGTAATTCCAGTCTGGCTTTCATCCTTAACTCAACCAGAACAAGAAGTCCTCGTATATGCTCTATTGGATACTCAAAGCGACACCACCTTTGTTTTAAGTGAAGTAGCTGAATCATTGGAAGCAAAGAAAGAACAGGTCAAGCTCCAGCTCTCCACCATGCAGTCAAAAAATACAGTAGTTAACTCTCAAAGAGTAAGTAACCTACAAGTCAGAGGCTTCTATTCTGGTAAGAAGATCTTCTTGCCACCAGTCTACACGCGAGAATTTATTCCAGCCAACAGATCTCACATACCCACAAATGAAACTGCCAAAGCATGGTCTCATCTAGAGCACCTTCAAGAAGAGATTGCACCTCTGCAGGACTGTGAAGTAGGTCTGCTAATTGGGTATAACTGCTCACAAGCTTTACTTCCGAAGGAAGTTGTGTTTTGCAAAGATCATCAGCCTTACGCACAGCGTACAGAACTTGGATGGAGCATTGTTGGCCACAGGAAACTCAGTGTAGACTACGGTGATGCCATCGGAATCAGCCATCGCATAGTAACAAGACAAGTTACACCAGACGTGGAGTCTTCTTTCAATCTAAAAACTGAAGTACAGTACGTGAACCGAACAAAAGTAAAAGAAATCTCTCCCACAGACATCATGAATGTCCTTGAATCAGACTTTTCTGAAAGAGCCAGAGAAAATGATCCGGTGTCCCAAGAAGATTTCAAGTTCCTGGCAAAGTTGAGAGAGAACATCACACAGAAA
This sequence comes from Dallia pectoralis, assembly GCA_029465975.1. Taxonomy (NCBI): domain Eukaryota; kingdom Metazoa; phylum Chordata; class Actinopteri; order Esociformes; family Umbridae; genus Dallia; species Dallia pectoralis. The sequence goes on along the minus strand of CM055759.1, from coordinate 10,753,402 downwards.
CACAATGGTCACTACGAAATGCCATTACCATTCAAAAAGGAAAGACCCAACTTACCTAATAACAAGACATGCGCAATACATCGACTGCATTGCCTTAAAAGGAGACTACAGAAAGATCAACAGTATTACAAAGACTACGTAACATTCATGGACAATATCATTTCACGTGGTGAAGCGGAAAAGGTCCCAGAGAAAGAAATCGACAACTATCCGCTTTGGTACATTCCACATCATGGAGTTTATCATCCACAAAAACCTGGTAAAATACGTGTTGTATTCGACTGTTCGGCTAAGTTTAGAGAAACATCCCTCAACGACCATCTGCTTACCGGTCCTGACTTGGCAAATGCATTGGTGGGTGTCCTATGTCGTTTCAGAAGAGGTCCCATTGCGGTCATGTGCGACATAGAAAGAATGTTCCACCAGTTCTACGTGAAGAAGGAAGATCAAGATTATTTAAGATTCCTTTGGTGGGAGAAGGGTAACTTGGAAACCACACCATCAATCTACAGAATGAAGGTCCACTTGTTTGGGGCAGCCTCGTCTCCTGGTTGTGCCAACTTTTGCCTGAAACATCTGGCAGGACAAGGGCAGGGTCAGTTCAGCGAAGACGACATACGCTTTATTCAAAGAAACTTCTATGTCGATGATGGTCTTGCAAGTGTGCAAACCGAGAAGGAAGCCATCCAGCTTGTCAAAGAATCAAGGAACATTTGCTCCACTGGCAAGCTGAGACTCCACAAGTTTGTTTCCAACAGTGAGAAAGTGATAAGCAAAGAACCAACGAAGCTACAAGCCTAGAAGAAAGAAAGAAAACAGAACTTGCTATCATCAAGCTAGTCCAAAAGGAATCATTCTCAGAGGAGATAAAGAGCTTGAAAGCAAAGGGGGTAGTTACCAAGACCAGAGGCAGTAAGCTGCATGAGTTAAGTCCATTCTTGGATAATGAAGGCATTCTAAGAGTGGGAGGGCGCTTAAGTCAAGCCACGTTACACCCACACGTGAAGCATCCTGCTATACTCCCAAAGAAATGCCACATATCAGTCTTACTCATTAAGCACTTTCACGAAAGGATACAACATCAAGGACGTGGAATGACAATAAATGAACTACGGGCTAATGGTTGGTGGATCCTGGGATGCAGCAGCGTAGTCTCATATCACATTTCCAAATGTGTCAAGTGCAGAAAGTACAGAAGAAGCACCGAAGAACAAAGAATGGGTGACTTACCACTAGACAGAACGGAGACAACTCCACCATTCACCTACACAGGCATGGACTGTTTTGGGCCTATTTATGTGAAGGAAGAAAGGATCTGAAAAAATATGGTCTCCTACTTACCTGCCTATGTTCAAGAGCCATACACATAGAGATGATCGACGACATGACAACGGATGCATTTATCAATGCTTTAAGGGCATTTATTGCCATAAGAGGAAATGTACGTCAATTAAGATGTGACCAAGGAACCAACTTTGTTGGTGCAAGGCATGAGTTTGCAGGACTCCTGAAACAAATGGATCAAGAAAGAGTAAAGGCTCTAGGATGTGAATTCCTTATGAACCCTCCTGCGGCAAGTCACATGGGTGGTGTCTGGGAAAGACAAATAAGAACAGTGAGGAGTGTTCTAACTGCTATACTTGATCAGTCATCAAGAAGGCTAGACAGCACATCACTAAGAACGTTCCTGTATGAGGTTATGGCTATTGTTAACAGCAGACCACTCACAGCTGACCATTTGAATGATCCATCTGGACCTGTACCATTAACTCCAAATCACATTCTGACAATGAAGTCCAATGTTATTCAACCTCCACCTGGTCAATTTGTTAAAGAAGATGTCTATCTTCAAAGGAGGTGGCGCCGTGTGCAGTATTTGGCCAATGAGTTCTGGACCCGATGGAAGAAAGAATATCTATTGAACTTACAATCAAGGAAAAAGTGGCACACTGACAAAAGGAACTCAAAAGGTCAACGACATCGTCCTTCTCCAAGATGATCTGGCACCACGCAACAAATGGAAGCTAGCAAAGGTTTCCGAGGTCTATCCAGGGTTAGATGGTAGGGTGAGAAAACTAAGGTTGCTAGTTAGCGACACTACACTTGACAAAAAGGGGAAACCCACAACTAAAACAGTGTTTCTTGAAAGACCAATACAGAAAGTAGTTACTCTGCTTGAGGCAGACTAAGGTGTTTATTGTTTTCTGCTGTAATGACTATTAGCAGAAATTGAGAAGTTATGTTTAGAAGTTTACTTGCAACAACAATTATATTTAGAAATCCACATTGAGGTTTGTGGGATTTGGTGGGAGTGTAACGGTTACAGTTACATAATGTTTGGGTTGTTTTAACCAATTGCTCAATGCTGTGAGTTATTGATATCACATGTAATATTGTTTTGTTTAATTTTAGTTATTGTAAAGCGCCTTTATTTTGAAGTCTCTGCGCAAAGCCTATTGGGAGGCTAATGCGCACGAGACTATACAAGCTGAAAACGTTAAGACAGCGAAAGCCATCATCTAAGAGAGTTTACTGAACGGACTGTATTTATTTTGAAGACTTTTAATTCCCTTATATAGCATGCAGCCAACGAGGTATGTTTTTACGTTTGTCATTTACTTTATTGTAGAATATTAAGAGGCGCAAGTCATTGAATGTCCGGTATATGTTTAGACTTATTTAAGTTCATATTAAGCTAATTGTGTTTTCTGATTGCTATATGTGTTTCTGTTTAGTTTTCACGGTGAATAAGAGGAGCAATCTTCCAATAAACCCGTATGCAGAAAGCCATTTGTGTCTGCGAGTGCTTCAGGGGAATTACAGGCAGAAATAAAGACACACGACACAAGTCGCATTCTCCACTTCCCGTTATAAGAGGTTGTAACATGTTTAATAACTCATTGCATTCATCACCATTTGTTGATGGGCTTAAATGGAGCAAGCAGGCTTCTTCTAGGCATACAGCACCCGCAAGGTGCTGAAATCGCTTTTTGCTTTCTATGCTCATCAGATGAAAGGTGTCAATCAAATAGCACACAAACAAGTTTCAGTGTTTCCTTGTAGAATGATCCAGTGTGTTCAAATGTGATCACATGTGAACACTCTCAATCTAACTGAAAGTCACACCTCCATGCTTCATATTGCATTTTACCTTCAACGATAAGCAAACAATAAAACAAACTAAAAAATTAATATATAATTGAAAAATTAAATACATAATTACATATATACATGAAAACATACTCATTGCATTTGGACTGTGTTAAGTTGCACGCAGCTCAAATGCAATAGACATTGCATTTGGATGGTGGGATATTGTATGTAGTTCAAATGCAATAGACATTGCATTTGGATGGTGGGATATTGTATGTAGTTCAAATGCAATAGACATTGCATTTGGATGGTGTGATAGTGTATGTAGTTCAAATACAATAGGCATTGCATTTGGATGGTGTGAAATTGTATGTAGTTCAAATACAATAGACATTGCATTTGGATGGTCTGGAACTTGTTGAGCGTCCAAATGCAAAGGGGCGGGACATAGCTTATTTCATACAGCTGTTCTCATTGGACGGTGTGTTTTATGCTTGGAACACTGTGATTGGACACTTGAAACCAAACCGGTGTCTGTGTTTCCTAGTCCGATATCGATTCAGAATTGGGGCACATCGAGAAAACTTTCTGCAATAAAAATCATGCGAACCCGCAACTTTTGGAAGCTTTTTGTCGGGTGGTTATTATGAAAGTTAAATCCGATCATAAGAGGAAAGTGGATAACTCGGGTTGAGTGGTGTGTGTGTTCTTTTCATGCTGCGCGACTTGGCCCAACATACTCTGTTTAACACATCGGGTATTTCCACTAAAACATTTTTGCTGTTAATTCCATAGCCTAGTGGACGTTTTTAGACATCTGTTAAAGATAATTTACTACGTTAAACTGTTGTCGATGCGCCACAATTTGAGTCGATAGCGCACTAAGAAACAGACACTCATTTGGTGTCCAATCACAGTGGTCCATGCATATAACACACCGTCCAATGAGAACAGCTTAATGAAATAGCCTATGTCCCGCCCCTTTGCATTTGGACGCTCAACTAGTTCCAGACCATCCAAATGCAATGTCTATTGCATTTGAACTACATGCAATATCACACCATCCAAATGCAATGTCTTTTGCATTTAAACTACATACAATTTCACACCATCCAAATGCAATGTCTATTGCATTTGAACTACATACAATTTCACACCATCTAAATGCAATGTCTATTGCATTTGAACTACATAAAATATCACAGCATCCAAATGCAATGTCTATTGCATTTGAACTACATACAATTTCATACCATCCAAATGCAATGTCTATTGCATTTGAACTGCGTGCAACTTAACACAGTCCAAATGCAATGTCTATTGCATTTGAACTACATACAATATCCCACCATCCAAATGCAATGTCTATTGCATTTGAACTACATACAATATCACACCATCCAAATGCAATGTCTATTGCATTTGAACTGCGTGCAACTTAACACAGTCCAAATGCAATGTCTATTGCATTTGAACTACATACAATATCCCACCATCCAAATGCAATGTCTATTGCATTCCAGCTGCGTGCAACTTAACACAGTCCAAATGCAATGAGTATGTTTTCATGTATATATTTAATTTTTCAATTATATATTAATTTTTTAGTTTGTTTTATTGTTTGTTTATCTGTGAAGGTAAAATGCAATATGAAGCATGGAGGTGTGACTTTCAGTTAGATTGAGAGTGTTCACATGCAATCACATTTGAACACACTGGATCATACTACAAGGAAACACTGAAACTGTGTGCTATTTGATTGACACCTTTCATCTGATGAGCATAGAAAGCAAAAAGCGATTTCAGCACCTTGCGGGTGCTGTATGCCTAGAAGAAGCCTGCTTGCTCCATTTAAGCCCATCAACAAATGGTGATGAATGCAATGAGTTATTAAACATGTTACAACCTCTTATAACGGGAAGTGGTGAATGCGACTTGTGTCGTGTGTCTTTATTTCTGCCTGTGCGACTTAAGCCCAACATACTCTGTTAAACACCTTGTGTCGGTATTTTATCTGCCACTAAAAACATTGTTACGGCGAATTCAGTATTATTTTGGACGTGTTCAGACGGCTGTAAACCACTGTCCAGGTCCCTAGTATTGAGCTATTGCTCGGTGCTGGACGTCTGGTTGACGCAAAGAAAATAAATCAAAACATGCCACTTTCTAACAATATAAATTCGTGGGTTAACTTGTTTTTAAAGTGCCACATTTTGGATACATAGCGGACAAGGAAACACATAAACCAGTCTGTGTGCTACTGTATTGACAGCTCTCATTTGTTAGTTTGCGTTCAAGTGTCCAATCACTGTGTTCTAAGGACAAAACACACCGTCCAATGAGAACAGCTCTATGAAATAAGCTAAGTCCCGCCCCATTGCATTTGGACGCTCAACAAGTTCCACACCATCCAAATGCAATGTCTATTGTATTTGAACTGCATGCAACATCACACCATCCAAATGCAATGTGTATTTATATATTTAAGTATTTATATATTTAAGTATTTATATATTTAAGTATTTATATATTTAAGTATTTATTTATGTATTTATTTATTTATGTATTTATATATTTCATAATATGGCACTCATAGTCCTCCATAAAAAGCTGTCTCCATTGCGTTGGGTAAATAAATGCATCTCAGAACATTACTTGATGGTTGCCAGGAAACTGCATGGCTGTCTGTACATGTCATGGATAGAGATACAGGTCCTCCTTTCCATCCTGATGGCAAGCCTCCTTGACACCGGCAGGAAGGACATAAACAAGTATATTCAAGGTATTATGTTAATTGTTACGAGCAATTGGAGCCCCAGGGCAAAGTGGGGCAGTGAAGAACGATCAAACAGAGGTTTGGATAAGCTCAGGGCAGCATCCCTTTGGTTGTCTGTGTGAGGTCGTTCACCAGCACCTGAAACAAGGCCCCACAGCCCCTCACACTAAAGTGTGGTCATGTGGTCGTAGTCACAACGAAACGACTACACAGCATTGTTGAACAACTCGTGGTCGACCAAAACTAACCCTCAAACATAAAAACGTTTCTGGCAAATCATTTCAATCAATGTGTGTGTGTTTGTGTGGGTGCTCTGTCCATGTGGTGTTCTGTTGTTTATTAAACTGGTACAATCCCAGAAAACACAATGGAGCACATGCTGTTCTGGAATGAGGACAATGTAACAGCAGTCCTCAACGGTTTCATGGGAGAGGATTAGGAAATAATGTGATTAAAAATGTGACAGCAGAAATCAAACGTGTATTTTGCAACACATAGTTGCGATGTCTAAACAAAAGTTAAACACAGTTCAAGCAACTGCAGCTAGGTACATTTTTTGCAATGAGGAAAATGCGTGGTCCTGCCACAGCCAATCACAACCCGGGGCGAGAAACGAATAATGCGAAAGCACCATTACGCTGTTTGTCCACACTTATGACCACTGGCCTAATTTGCTGCTGGTTCTGGTTCTTTGTGCGTCGCCAAAACAACACTGACCCTGAATAGACATTCTATGAAAAGCACTTAGTTCTGTATGGACAACATTTAGCCGTCCATTTTCTGTCATTCCAGGCTTGGCTAGGACCAATGTCTTTGAACTGAGCATAGAGTAGAAGGATAATATTTGTTTGTGTGTGGGCGTGTGCACGTGTTGCGCATGTGCGTGCATGTAGTGGTATTTATAGCCTGTACAAGCCAGTGACGTTCCTAAACAGGGTTAGCAATAATGAAAGAACCCTACCATCCGGGAACGCTAAGAATGTCACCTCGAAGAGACACACACACACACATACATACACACACACACACACACACGTACACACACACACACACACACATAACCGGATCCTGTCATCTCCGTATCCCAGTTCCGCCGCCTAAAAAGCTGTAAATAAAGGATAAAGAAATGCAGGGCAAATGCCTGATGAACTGCTGAGTATACAGAGAACCAGATGGATACAAAGATAGGATTTGGCTTCAAGAAAAGAGACGTGCACTGTATAATGCATGTAATGCAAATATTAACAGCGGGGGTCAGGAAGGAAAGAACCCTGTAAATAATGTAGAAGTCACACCCAGTTAACAGCTACAGGTACAGGGTCTGGGAACATTTGGTAAATGTAACACTCAATGTTCCCTTGATGTTTGAGCGTGCGGGTTTGTTCTCGTTGCAAACGTTCTGTGAGATCAAGTGTGCCAAGAAGGATATTCCCTTGTGAACTACCATCAATGACTGACGTAGATAAGATGAACAAATTCCGAACAAAGACATACACAAACAGTTAATGACAATAACAACTCTTGCTTTATTCTCGATTTACAAATGAACTAACATTGTGCGCTGTCATATGTTCATGTACAGACATGACATGCATTCATGCACACTAGGTAGTTGTTTGCTCAAACAATAGGTTAGATAATATAGATTATTCATAAGATAATTCAGTTAGTTAGCACGATTACAGTGGAGTAACCATCATAAATCAGGTTGTATCGTTGAGCGACGCTCACCATAGATACTTCACCATTAGCTAATATGAATGATGTTACTATCTATCGTTACCTAGCCAACCTTGTTAATAATGCATTCAAAAGTTTGATTACCCTATGAATAGTTTATGTTTGTTAATGTACCCTTATTGAAAAGTGTCACATTCCCTTAATGCCAAACTGAACTTACTCAGAACGTTGCATTTTAAGTGTCCAGTTTTCACAGGGCTTTAATTGCCAGTTTGAAAGAAACCTTAATGTGTTGTAGCTCTATCCTCTCAGAGATCCCAAGACATTTGACCATTTTGTTGCATCTCAGAACAGGCCCATTAGATTCACTAATCAAGGGCTTGCTGAGTAGCTCAAGTTGAATTAGGTGCGTTAGCTCAGGAACACATCACACGCATGAAGCAGCTGGGTTGAAGGCCCCTTGGTTAAGAGGATTTTATTTATTAATGTCCGACCAAATTTACAAATAAAATAATTATTTATTGTTCTCGACACAATTTATTGGAGCGCTGCCGGAAAAATGTATGTGTCCGGTTACATTAGAGAACATTGCATCAGTATCCCATTCAATATGATTAGCATGTTCTCAGAACATTAGATTGGTATGTTACACATGTTTCATGGGCATATAGCGAGCACGTTCAAGTGTCCAGCTTTCTCTGGCTCAGGACATTCCCTCAGTGTTATCAAACGTTAGTGAGTGTTGGAGTCTTATTGCTACCGGAAACAGATTATAGTCTAGAATACAAGCGGGATCTTCAGCAGAAGATTTAATAATTTAATAACAAAAATTGTTACGACAAAAATGGATAATGAAGCAATATTAACCATACAGGGGTTTGGGAATAGCAGAAGAAAGCATCAATAATAGAAGAACGCATCGATTGACGAACCCAGACTTGTACTGCCAGACATGTTCAATGTAAACATGTGTTGCATAGAACCTCACCATACATGTGAACTAGGTTACAAAACTTCAACCAGCATCAGTAATGAGAAAAAATATTTATATATACATTTAATATATATATATATATATATATATATATTAAAACTCTGCGGTTTGAAATAGGACCAGATAGTAATTATTTATGGTTCAAGTAATACATAGTAAATGTTGCCAAACCATTATGAAAAACATAAATAACTAAACAATTAGTAATCAAATCCTATATAACTGTATATAATAGCATAATAATACTATGCAATTATATAAAACAAGTATGTTGTATGCCAAAAAAACATAGTAACTTTAATTCAACTGTAAACACTTTATTTACTTCTCATGCCTTTGACAAAGAGCTGCTGTGAAAGACGCTGAGCTGTGTCTGGCACTTCTTGGGACAAAGTTTGCCATGCCTACTGAAGACCCAAAAGTTTTGTTCCAAGAGGAACACATCTTTTATGCTAATGAGCACACCCCAATGAGAATGACCTGTGAATTAAACATGCATTTAAAACCAGATATTGAGGAGGAAGATTCAGTGTGTAATGACATTCAATGGTTTGAAGACCCGATTTCAATTATCCACAGACCCGTATGTGCCCGCAAAGACACAAACACAGAGAACCATCTATTGCAATCTGTTTCCTTTGCACCATTTCAATAATGACTCAGCCCTAATCTCCTTTTCCTGATTCCCTCTATTTTCTATTCCTGTCCGTGTCTCTTCAAAACTCTTTCTAAATTAGCTTTTTCTTCACTACCTACCTCCATGCCACCCCCCCCCCCCTTTTTATTTCCAAATGTTTCCTTCCTTTGTTTTCGGTTAAAACATCTTCAATAGGCGTGGCACAATATATGAACTTCAATAGAACTATGGTGTTGATCTTATGTTTTGTTAATCCAGTTAAGTGGTTTGTGTTATCTTCGCGTCTTGTTCTCTCTGACTGTCGATCTCTGTTTCTTTCTCCTTGGTTGTGACTTGTCGATAAACATCAACAGCTCTGTTGAGAAAAGTACAGTGTATATTTTTGCTTTCGACAGCCTGGAGTATGGCCAGTAGCTATGATCTATAATGCAGGTGTCCAAACAAATCTCTGAAAACTTCTCCAGCAGTGTATCGTCCATGTTTCATAACAAGCTGCCGTGGGTCACCTGTGGTTCCCTAAAGGGGTTCTCCAGGCATTCAGATCCAACATCCCCATGGTGTACAGCTGAGTGCCTTTTTCTTAGTCTCTATCGCTTTGCTGCTGCTTTTTATTGAAGTCCATATGTGCTGGTGGCAACTGGTTTTCTTTTGCTGCTTTAGTCAAACCACCATGTGACTGTCTGTTGCAGGGTTGAGGTTGAACAAATTTCCAGCTCTACCAGTTTTTTTATTTCTCTGGAGTTCATATTACAAACCGACAACTATAATTTCTGTAACAATTTTTATTAAGTTGTAGTTAACGGAAGTAATTGTATGTATAATAATTGTGAAAGCTGTGATTGTGAGTGATTGAAAACAATTAGTTCTACGTGGGAACTTTTTATGTCTGTTTAATGAATGATGTATTTAAATTCATCGGATGTCAGTGGCCTTTATTAATAAAATAACCAGCCTTATAGTTATTATGGCCTGTTCATGGTCAGTCCACTATGACTTGGGAAAGGTCTTTTCCAATAATGAATCATATTTTGGTAACAAGATGATAGAGGCATGGCTGCCATTTGGAATGACTTCAAAGAATACTGACCATTTCCATAACAATCGCATATTGTTGCCTTGAGTAGCTTTTCTACAAGGAATTTGCAAACAGTTGCAAATTAAATATATCATTTCATTTGCCAAACAATATATTGTATAGATTTGAAAATACCTTGAGCACACAGTTTTTTTCTTTTTATCCAAATAGTTTTATGTGTACTACATCCTCACAAACTTAAACCGGATGTACACTACAACATGTGTGTCATTAAACTGCACACCTTTTACACGTTCCTCTGCTGGTTCCTATTGGTTCCTACTGGTTTTTACTGGTTCCTCTACTGGTTGGACAGGTGAACAGTCTGTAACACATCGACCAAGATCCGCCATTCGTTTCTGAAGATATTTATTTGTAGAAAAATCGCAACTTAAACTTTAATCGTGATTTTCGCCACTAATGTACAAGCTTGAATGATAATTGAGAGTGAAATGTGTAAATTATACAATAAATAATTAATGCTTCTACCAGGGATTAAGTGCAGCGGAAATACATTCTTAATTAAAAAATATTGGGTTATGAGAAATTATATTATTTAGGGGAATACATGTTGATTTCCCCATAGCTAATTTAGACTGGCATTTGTATGTGTGCATGTAAATGTACATACATACATTACATTCACATGCGCATTCATACATACATACATACATACATGTGTGTGTGTGTGTGTGTGTGTGTGTGCGTGTGTGTGACTGTGTGTGTGTGTGTGTGTGTGTGTGTGTGTGTGTGTGTGTACGTAGCCTAACTGACACAACAACAGTAACTAGATAGCGTACAATTTCTGCTGAAATTGTGATGATGTGTGCTTGCGGCCACCCGTAGTCGACTGTGTACTGATATCAACTGCCAGACTGAGGTGACACTGCTGCTGCTGCGCCATAGTATGCAATGTGTTAAACCTATCAGTCATTACTCATGAATACACACTACTGCTGCAAGCACCATAGTATGTGATGTGTTAAACCTATCAGTCAATACTCATGAATACACACTGCTGCTGCATGCACAATAGTATACAATGTGTTAAACCACCATGGTATACAATGTGTTAAACCTATCAGTCATTACTCATGAATACACACTGCTGCAACATGCACCATAGTATGCAATGGGTTAAACCTATCAGTCATTACTCATTACTACAGTAGTAGCTAACGCTAGCTAGCAGGCTAACGCTAGCTAACATGCTAACGCTAGCTAGCGCGCTAACGCTAGCTAACATGCTAACGTGCAAACAGAGACCCAGAGAAAGAAGTTACCCATCCATTCATTGCTGCAGGCTGTCTGAATGTATGCATAAACTTACAGTAGTAGCTAACGCTAGCTAGCGCGCTAACGCTAGCTAACATGCTAACGATAGCTAGCGCGCTAACGCTAGCTAACATGCTAACGTGTAAACAGAGACCCAGAGAAAGAAGTTACCCATCCATTCATTGCTGCAGGCTGTCTGAATGTATGCATAAACTTACAGTAGTAGCTAACGCTAGCTAGCGCGCTAACGCTAGCTAACATACTAACGATAGCTAGCGCGCTAACGCTAGCTAACATGCTAACGTGTAAACAGAGACCCAGAGAAAGAAGTTACCCATCCATTCATTGCTGCAGGCTGTCTGAATGTGTGCATAAACTTACAGTAGTAGCTAACGCTAGCTAGCGCGCTAACGCTAGCTAACATGCTAACGATAGCTAGCGCGCTAACGCTAGCTAACATGCTAACGTGTAAACAGAGACCCAGAGAAAGAACTTACCCATTCATTCGTTAATTCATTCTTTCTTTGCTGCAGGATATGTCTGTGGCTGTTGATTGCAGTGTCTGTGGCTGTTGTCTAGCAGCTATGCCTTTGTCAGGAGGACCAGCTGTCCTCATCGATATCAGAGCGCGCTGCCTCCTTCCCCCCGCCCCTTCCAGAATGTTCCTACTATTTAGCCAATCAACAACCAGAAAATGCTGCTTCACTGTCTATCATTTCAAAAGATTCAGACATGGTCGTATACTTTTAGCTCTACTAACCAGAGTTTTACTCACACAGTTTAAACAATTACATCATGAGAATCCTAAGAACCAGGCGGACATTTTGATGTATAACATGTATCTGTAACCCCAGAAATGTAGGCGCTATCACAATTTACAAACGAACAAAAAAACACCAAAAATCGCTTTCAAATTAGAGTGGAGAAAATCACAGTTTCTATGGATGTCTATGGGGAGGCGCAAGTTGGAAACAAAAGGACATAACGAAATAAATATATATGTTACAGCTTATATTTGAACATTTTGAGTGACAGCACAAATAGATGAACGTTTTGATATGCCATTTGTGTGTAAAGGGTTGAAACTCAGGCAGCAGTAGCAGTTTACAAATGTTCTCTACATTTTCTGCTGAATGGGCTCTCACACTCTAGTTTTGAAGATTCCGTCAATGTATTTCAATGGGAATTAATTAGCGACATTATCGTTAATATTTCGTAAACTACATAACGAAACCTTCTACAAAACAATGCCAACTAAATAGAGTTCGGGACGCACATTTTGACACCTTTTTTGTCCATCTAGTGCAAAAACTGTGGGAGGAGTAGGGGTGGACAAAAGTGATAATAATAATAATAATAACTAGATAGCGTACAATTTCTGCTGAAATTGTGATGATGTGTGCTTGCGGCCACCCGTAGTCGACTGTGTACTGATATCAACTGCCAGACTGAGGTGACACTGCTGCTGCTGCTGCGCCATAGTATGCAATGTGTTAAACCTATCAGTCATTACTCATGAATACACACTACTGCTGCAAGCACCATAGTATGTGATGTGTTAAACCTATCAGTCAATACTCATGAATACACACTGCTGCTGCATGCACAATAGTATACAATGTGTTAAACCTATCAGTCATTACTCATGAATACACACTGCTGCTGCATGCACCATAGTATACAATGTGTTAAACCTATCAGTCATTACTCATGAATAAACACTGCTGTAAGCACCATAGTATACAATGTGTTAAACATATCAGTCATTACACATGAATACACACTGCTGCTACATGCACCATAGTATACAATGTGTTAAATCACCATAGTATACAAATGTGTTAAACCTATCAGTCATTACTCATGAATACACACTGCTGCTGCATGCACCATAGTATACAATGTGTTAAACCTATCAGTCATTACTCATGAATACACACTGCTGCAACATGCACCATAGTATGCAATGGGTTAAACCTATCAGTCAATACTCATGAATACACACTGCTGCTGCATGCAAGATAGTATCCAATGTGTTAAACCTATCAGTCATTGCTCATGACTACACACTACTGCTGCAAGCACCATAGTATACAATGTGTTAAACCTATCAGTCATTACTCATTACTACAGTAGTAGCTAACGCTAGCTAGCGCGCTAACGCTAGCTAACATGCTAACGCTAGCTAGCGCGCTAACGCTAGCTAACATGCTAACGTGTAAACAGAGACCCAGAGAAAGAACTTACCTATCCATTCATGGCTGCAGGCTGTCTGAATGTATGCATAAACTTACAGTAGTAGCTAACGCTAGCTAACGCTAGCTAACATGCTAACGATAGCTAGCGCGCTAACGCTAGCTAACATGCTAACGTGTAAACAGAGACCCAGAGAAAGAAGTTACCCATCCATTCATTGCTGCAGGCTGTCTGAATGTATGCATAAACTTACAGTAGTAGCTAACGCTAGCTAGCGAGCTAACGCTAGCTAACATGCTAACGATAGCTAGCGCGCTAACGCTAGCTAACATGCTAACGTGTAAACAGGGACCCAGAGAAAGAACTTACCCATTCATTCATTCTTTCTTTGCTGCAGGATATGTCTGTGGCTGTTCATTGCAGTGTCTGTGGCTGTTGCCTGGCAGCCATGCCTTTGTCAGGAGGACCAGCTGTTCTCATCGATATCAGAGCGCGCTGCCTCCTCCCCCCCACCCCTTCCAGAATGTTCCTACTATTTAGCCAATCAACAACCAGAAAATGCTGCTTCACTGTCTATCATTTCAAAAGATTCAGACATGGTCGTATACTTTTAGCTCTACTAACCAGAGTTTTACTCACACAGTTTAAACAATTACATCATGAGAATCCTAAGAACCAGGCGGACATTTTGATGTATAACATGTATCTGTAACCCCAGAAATGTAGGCGCTATCACAATTTACAAACGAACAAAAAAACACCAAAAATCGCTTTCAAATTAGAGTGGAGAAAATCACAGTTTCTATGGATGTCTATGGGGAGGCGCAAGTTGGAAACAAAAGGACATAACGAAATAAATATATATGTTACAGCTTATATTTGAACATTTTGAGTGACAGCACAAATAGATGAACGTTTTGATATGCCATTTGTGTGTAAAGGGTTGAAACTCAGGCAGCAGTAGCAGTTTACAAATGTTCTCTACATTTTCTGCTGAATGGGCTCTCACACTCTAGTTTTGAAGATTCCGTCAATGTATTTCAATGGGGATTAATTAGCGACATTATCGTTAATATTTCGTAAACTACATAACGAAACCTTCTACAAAACAATGCCAACTAAATAGAGTTCGGGACGCACATTTTGACACCTTTTTGTCCATCTAGTGCAAAAACTGTGGGAGGAGTAGGGGGGACAAAATTGATATAATAATAATAATAACTAGATAGCATAGTCAAGCACACATAACAATTTCTGCTGAAATTGTGATGATGTGTGCTTGCGGCCACCCGTAGTCGACTGTGTACTGATATCAACTGCCAGACTGAGGTGACACTGCTGCTGCTGCTGCGCCATAGTATGCAATGTGTTAAACCTATCAGTCATTACTCATGAATACACACTACTGCTGCAAGCACCATAGTATGTGATGTGTTAAACCTATCAGTCAATACTCATGAATACACACTGCTGCTGCATGCACAATAGTATACAATGTGTTAAACCTATCAGTCATTACTCATGAATACACACTGCTGCTGCATGCACCATAGTATACAATGTGTTAAACCTATCAGTCATTACTCATGAATAAACACTGCTGTAAGCACCATAGTATACAATGTGTTAAACATATCAGTCATTACACATGAATACACACTGCTGCTACATGCACCATAGTATACAATGTGTTAAATCACCATAGTATACAAATGTGTTAAACCTATCAGTCATTACTCATGAATACACACTGCTGCTGCATGCACCATAGTATACAATGTGTTAAACCTATCAGTCATTACTCATGAATACACACTGCTGCAACATGCACCATAGTATGCAATGGGTTAAACCTATCAGTCAATACTCATGAATACACACTGCTGCTGCATGCAAGATAGTATCCAATGTGTTAAACCTATCAGTCATTGCTCATGACTACACACTACTGCTGCAAGCACCATAGTATACAATGTGTTAAACCTATCAGTCATTACTCATTACTACAGTAGTAGCTAACGCTAGCTAGCGCGCTAACGCTAGCTAACATGCTAACGCTAGCTAGCGCGCTAACGCTAGCTAACATGCTAACGTGTAAACAGAGACCCAGAGAAAGAACTTACCTATCCATTCATGGCTGCAGGCTGTCTGAATGTATGCATAAACTTACAGTAGTAGCTAACGCTAGCTAACGCTAGCTAACATGCTAACGATAGCTAGCGCGCTAACGCTAGCTAACATGCTAACGTGTAAACAGAGACCCAGAGAAAGAAGTTACCCATCCATTCATTGCTGCAGGCTGTCTGAATGTATGCATAAACTTACAGTAGTAGCTAACGCTAGCTAGCGAGCTAACGCTAGCTAACATGCTAACGATAGCTAGCGCGCTAACGCTAGCTAACATGCTAACGTGTAAACAGGGACCCAGAGAAAGAACTTACCCATTCATTCATTCTTTCTTTGCTGCAGGATATGTCTGTGGCTGTTCATTGCAGTGTCTGTGGCTGTTGCCTGGCAGCCATGCCTTTGTCAGGAGGACCAGCTGTTCTCATCGATATCAGAGCGCGCTGCCTCCTCCCCCCCACCCCTTCCAGAATGTTCCTACTATTTAGCCAATCAACAACCAGAAAATGCTGCTTCACTGTCTATCATTTCAAAAGATTCAGACATGGTCGTATACTTTTAGCTCTACTAACCAGGGTTTTACTCACACAGTTTAAACAATTACATCATGAGAATCCCAAGAACCAGGCGGTCATTTTGATGTATAACATGTATCTGTAACCCCAGAAATGTAGGCGCTATCACAATTTACAAACGAACAAAAAAACACCAAAAATCGCTTTCAAATTAGAGTGGAGAAAATCACCGTTTCTATGGATGTCTATGGGGAGGCGCAAGTTGGAAACAAAAGGACATAACGAAATAAATATATATGTTACAGCTTATATTTGAACATTTTGAGTGACAGCACAAATAGATGAACGTTTTGATATGCCATTTGTGTGTAAAGGGTTGAAACTCAGGCAGCAGTAGCAGTTTACAAATGTGCTCTACATTTTCTGCTGAATGGGCTCTCACACTCTAGTTTTGAAGATTCCGTCAATGTATTTCAATGGGGATTAATTAGCGACATTATCGTTAATATTTCGTAAACTACATAACGAAACCTTCTACAAAACAATGCCAACTAAATAGAGTTCGGGACGCACATTTTGACACCTTTTTTGTCCATCTAGTGCAAAAACTGTGGGAGGAGTAGGCGGGGACAAAATTGATATAATAATAATAATAATAATAATAATAATAATAATAATAATAATATATATGTGAGATTACAATATGTGTCCTTGACCATAGTCAAGCACACATAAATAATAATATATATGTGAGATTACAATATGTGTCCTTGACCATAGTCAAGCACACATAATTATAGAATTCATTTGATTTAAATTTAAGAAATGGCATGTCATTGTGAATATTGTAATTGATAGCACAGCCAGATATGTCCAAGACACTTTTAAAAACAAATCACCTTTATTTGATTTACTATAAAGTGGTTACGTGTGTGTGACATTTGTAATATGTTAATTATGATCTAAGAGAAACATCTCTCATCTCACATTTTCCGCAAAGGACCAAATAATATTCAAATGTATTTCATTGTTATTTGTGAATTGGTCTTCAGATTTATGATTCAGATTAAGTTTCTGTAGATCTTGATATCATTGTCATGTTCCTACAGAGTGTACCAGTCACCAGGATCAGCCTATGGTGGTCACACTGAATAATACAAAACATCTGACTTAAAATGTCTCCTTACTGTTTTCTCGTAAATTGCTTTGCAATAGGAAGCCACAAATCCATCCATCTGTTGCCGACAGACAGAAAAGTGTCACTTTTGTCTCTCGTTATCTACAGCCTCCAAAAAAAATAGATGAATAAAAGAATGGCATCAAAAGGTGGAGAGAATGGCATCACACTATATCACACAAAACACCATGGCATCACACTATATCACACAAAACACCATGAATCACCCTATATCACACAAAACACCATGGCATCACACTATATCACACAAAACACCATGAATCACCCTATATCACACAAAACACCATGGCATCACACTATATCACACAAAACACCATGGCATTACACTATATCAAACAAAACACC
This sequence comes from Dallia pectoralis, assembly GCA_029465975.1. Taxonomy (NCBI): domain Eukaryota; kingdom Metazoa; phylum Chordata; class Actinopteri; order Esociformes; family Umbridae; genus Dallia; species Dallia pectoralis. Next base: position 10,735,494 of record CM055759.1, on the reverse strand, counting down.
ATGGCATCACACTATATCACACAAAACACCATGGCATCACACTATATCACACAAAACACCATGAATCACCCTATATCACACAAAACACCATGGCATCACACTATATCACACAAAACACCATGGCATTACACTATATCACACAAAACACCATGGCATCACACTATATCACACAAAACACCATGGCATCACACTATATCACACAAAACACCATGACATCACACAAAACACTATAACATCACACTATGACACACAATACACCATGACATCACCCTATGACACACAATACACCATGACATCACCCTATGACAAACAATACACCATGGCATCACCCTATGACACACAATACACCATTACATCATCCTATGACACACAATACACAATTACATCACACTATGACACACAATACACCATGACATCACCCTATGACACACAATACACCATGACATCACACTATGACACACAATACACCATAACATCACACTATGACACACAATACACCATAACATCACACTATGACACACAATACACCATAACATCACTCTATGACACACAATACACCATGACATCACCCTATGACACACAATACACCATGACATCACCCTATGACAAACAATACACCATGGCATCACCCTATGACACACAATACACCATTACATCATCCTATGACACACAATACACAATTACATCACACTATGACACACAATACACCATGACATCACCCTATGACACACAATACACCATGACATCACACTATGACACACAATACACCATGACATCACCCTATGACACACAATACACCATAACATCACACTATGACACACAATACACCATAACATCACTCTATGACCCACAATCCACCATAACATCACCATATGACACGCAATACACCATGACATCACCATATGACACACAATACACCATAACATCACACTATGACACACAATACACCATAATACACCTCCGTATGTTCTATTCCTTATTGGACATTTGCATACCTGACAATTTAGAGGAACTGACAAATTGCTAATATCAATGTTGTTATTTTCTTTGCAACTAGACAATGACTCAGAAGTTGAATCTAACTGATTTCATTATTCTACATTTTATTGATTTATTATTTATTTAGTATTAATTTAACACATTTTATTCCAGCAACAATGTTTTATCTAGTAGTGTGTATGCTATGGAGAACCGGGGCAGATATGCAGGCCTCCTGTCACTCTGTTGGGTGGCTACATTCTTTATCTGTCCTGTAACCCCACTACCTCAATCGAAACGGTTTATTAACCCAGTAATGACTGGTATCTGTATTATGACCCAAGCTCTTTCTCAATCGGCACAGAAAAACATTCTGATTCAGAGAAAATAATGTCAGGATTGTATATTCCTATCCACCCTGGGTCTCGGTGATCCGTCTAACTGAGGTTTAAATCCTGACCTTTTCCTGTTCACATGATGTCCTAAAACCCTTCTTTGAATATCTGAATAACTCCTCTAAGCCCCCAATGCCCAGACAATCATGATAAGGCTTATGTAATGTTCTAGTTCAATCTTTTTCGTAAGCCCCTCAGACATATCTGTCTTCAATCTGGTTTGTGAGACAAAAACTAAGGTGCCTTTTCTCCCTGGTGTATCACAATTACTTAGCCCAATTTAAAAAGTATTAGTCATGGTTCTGTTTTGCTTTATTTAGCTCAGCAGATCATTGTGTTGGCACTTTAAAAAACACAATGGAAGTTGAATCAAGCGCCCGAATGTTACCCGAAGTCATTTGTTGATATGCCATTATTTGTGGAGCTTGTTTGTGCAAAGAACACGTTTTTAATGATCTTTTGAAAGTTTTTCCACAATGTTTTTGATACTGTGGTTTCAAAGAGTTTAGAAAAATGTCTGACTGCCTCTACCCCTGTTGAGTATTCCATCTGGGAAGTTTGGCATTTATTATAAAGTAGTTCAATTCATGCTAGCATTCAGAAGTCAACATCAAACCTCTCCACATCATGTCTAATAAGTTATAAATACTGGAACTTAAATTATAGTTATCATGCATAATCTTACATCCCATCATCAGTTCGAATAAGTATTTTTTCATACTCGTCATTGGACCAGCCTGGACACCTGTATGCAAATATGCAAATAAAATGTTTTTCTTTCACAATTTTTAACGTTTTATTTGTTTGACCTTTTCGTAATTCAGCAACAAATGGATGTTTTAGACCAAAAAATATATGTAATGTCAATGGCATTTTTTGAAGTGGCTCAATATGAACCCTCTTAACCACTTAATATAGCTTTTATTTTCAGTTAGCATTTTGTCATTGCTTCAGTTAGATTGTTAATTTGCTGTAATAATTTCCCATAATTTATTCAGCCGACTGGATAAGTCAAATCACACCAATGTGGGCTTGAAACCTTCCTTGAAAATATTAATTTGAAGCTAAGGTGAAAGCTTACAATGCTAATGACAGCAATTAAATTGGATTGTTCCTCACTGGAAACATCACAAAGAAACAATTTTATAGAAGTTTAAATACATCAACAAAATAGTGTTTAATCAGAGCCTTGGTTATAAAACCATATCAGGGATTGATCGAAATATCCACAGCATCAAATGTGAGAGCTGTAAACCTTTCAGTTGGCCTCCATAAAGCACGTTTTTTGGGGGGAAACTGGCGATGACCCTCTCAGGCCATTGATCCTTAAAATGGTCAGTGATTGAATCAGTGATGAGATTTGTTTTTAATCCATTCCCAGCATGGTGTCATTCCAGGTCCAGCAGAGAGCTACGCTTGTCTCAGTCGCACAAGATTTCTGTTGCAGACTGCTCAATTTGAGGTGACATTCCAGAAGGCTGCTGTGCTTCTCAGATATGAACCCAAACTGGTAAACAAGCTCTTCATGTCACTGTCCATCTGTCAGGACATGACAGGTTTTTTTGTTTGAACACATATTGCCATCAAATGTCACTTTGTCAACTAATCTTTACAACTGTCCATTTGCAGGGTTACGGTTAAACACCAGCAGATATAAGGAGACTTCATTTGAATCTATGAATGTACTGTATGTGTGCTCCATTTCCTTGTTGGCTAAACCTGCATTGTCAATCAGCTGTAAGTGAACTGTCTTGTGGTGTCTGTATTGGTATTTACTAGAGTGTAGAAGTCTGTACTGGTATTGCTAGTGTGTAGAAATCTGCTAGTTTCAGCCCTATCACCAAACAATAGGCTTGGTTTCTGTCCATCACTGGACTATAGGCTCCTAATTAGCACAGTTAGGCAGTGTGTTGCAGCAACTTCCTGCCTTTTGTTTGGAGCTAGCACTGGCAATTAGCTGCCCCCTAGGGGTGTGGTCTTCTCTCCCTAGGTTGCCTTCAATTAGGGTGTAATTGGGTACAATACTTAGGTCCAAGTGGTCATAGAGCGGCAGCTTGTAGCGGCATCTTGTCCTGCAACTAAGACTGTCTCCGAAACAAAGACGGCTCTGCTGAGTTGTTCTGCGGAGTGGTTCTGCGTAGTTGTTCTGCGGAGTTGTTCTGCGGAGTTGTTCTGCGGAGTTGTTCTGCGGAGTTGTTCTGCCGAGTTATTCGAGGAAGAGTACCTAATTTCGGGTAGTGTCTGGAACTGTCGATCGGCTGTCAACAAGACCGAATTCCTCTCGGCTTACGCTGTCCTCCAAGACCTTGACTTTCTGGCTCTGACTGAGACGTGGATTACCCCCGAAAACACTGCTTCCTTGGCTGCCCTTTTGTCATCCAGCCAAGTGTTTTCCCTAGAACTTCCGGTCGTCGCGGAGGCGGAACAGGGCTTCTCATTTCTGCTAAATGGAGATTCTCTCCCTTCCCCTTCCCTCACCTTTCCCCTTCCTCGTTTGAATTCCATGCTGTCCGTGTGACGTTTCCATTCAATATTAATATAATTGTCCTCTACCGTCCACCGGGAGCCCCCGGGGTCTTTCTCGAAGAGCTCGACACCCTGATTAGCGAATTTCCCGATGACGACACACCGCTTGTCCTGCTAGGTGACTTCAACCTGCCAACGACCACATTCAACACCTTCTTAGGCTCATCCGTCCTACCCCTCCTCTCATCGTTCGGCCTCAGCCTAACCCAGTCAACGGCGACTCACATCGCAGGCAATGTGTTGGACCTTGTCTTCACCAGATGCTGCCCGCTAACCAACTTTAAGACCACACCCCTACCGCTATCGGACCACTTCCTAGTCTCATTTTCCCTCTCCCTCTCTTCTCTTGCATCATCAACTCCCAGCATGGTGGTGGGTCGCATGAACACACGATCCCTCTCCCCATCTGATCTTGCTGCTTCTGTTCTTTCATCCCTCCCGTCTCCCGAATCCTTCTCCCTCCTGTCTACGGAATCTGCCTCTTCCACCCTTCTAGCATCGCTATCTACATCCTATGACTCGCTCTGCCCTCTTTCCTCCCGGCCAGCCCGAGCCGCACCTCCTGTGCCGTGGCTAAATGAAACCCTACGTAGCCACAGGAGAGAACTTCGTGCAGCCGAGCGCAAATGGAGATCCACCAAAATTCAAAGCGACTTGGCTTCCCTCCAGTCCCTCCTCACCGCCTTCAACTCTAATCTGACCACCGCTAAAGCTGCTTTCTATCACCGGAAATTCCAGGACTCCGCTTCCAACCCAAAAAAGCTCTTCTCCACCTTCTCCACACTCCTCACCCCTCCTCCACCTCCTCCGTCATCGTCCCTTTCAGCTGACAACTTTCTTACCAACTTTCAACAGGAACTTCGTGCAGCCGAGCGCAAATGGAGATCCACCAAAATTCAAAGCGACTTGGCTTCACTCCAGTCCCTCCTCACCGCCTTCAACTCTAATTTGACCACCGCTAAAGCTGCTTTCTATCACCGGAAATTCCAGGACTCCGCTTCCAACCCAAAAAATCTCTTCTCCACCTTCTCCACACTCCTCACCCCTCCTCCACCTCCTCCGTCATCGTCCCTTTCAGCTGACAACTTTCTTACCCACTTTCAACAGAAAGTGGACAACATTCGAGCATCATTCACCCATCCGCCAGAAATCGCTATTTCCCCTCACACTGACTCTGTCCCTGGTCTGAGTTCCTTTTCCACGCTCAGTCCGGAAGACACCCTACAACATGCCCGCTTGACCCTATCCCTTCCCCACTCCTCCAGTCCATCTCCACGGACCTTCTTCCATATCTCACATCTCTAATAAACACTTCTCTAACCTCAGGATGTGTCCCTTCTGACTTCAAGATGGCCAGAGTGACTCCGCTCCTCAAGAAACCATCTTTCGACCCGTCGGATGTCAACAACTACAGACCTGTGTCCCTGTTGTCCTTCCTTTCCAAAACGCTTGAACGTAGCTGACCAACTGTCCTCCTACCTCTCGCAGAACAATCTCCTGGACCCTAACCAGTCAGGATTCAAGACGGGCCACTCAACTGAAACAGCGCTGCTCTGTGTAACTGAAGCCCTACGCAAGGCCCAAGCCAACTCTCTCTCCTCTGTTCTCATTCTACTAGACCTATCTGCTGCCTTCGACACAGTAAACCATCAGATCCTGCTCTCCACCCTCTCTGACCTGGGGATCTCAGGAGCGGTGCATTCCTGGTTTTCCTCGTACTTGTCGGACCGTTTTTACCAGGTGGTGTGGCGAGGCTCGCCGTCGAACATGCAGCCCCTGGTCACTGGGGTCCCCCAAGGATCGGTCCTAGGCCCTCTCCTTTTCTCCTTATACACCCGGTCTCTTGGCTCTGTCATATCCTCACATGGCCTCTCCTATCACTGCTATGCTGATGATACCCAACTATTTTTCTCATTCCCACAGTTTGAAACCCAGGTGGCATCCCGTATCTCTGCATGTCTGACTGACATCTCGGCCTGGATGTCTGCACACCATCTGAAACTCAACCTAGGTAAAACTGAACTGCTCTTCTTCAAAGGAAGAGCCTGCCCGCTCCAGGATCTGTCCATTACGGTGGACAACGTCACAGTCCCTGCTACCCAATGTGGGAAAAACCTTGGCGTGACCCTTGACAACTCCCTCTCATTTTCTGCACACATCAATGCGGTGTCCCGGTCTTGCAGGTACATGCTCTACAACATTCGGAAAGTAAGGCCGTATCTTACGCAGGAAGCCGCACAAGTGCTGATCCAGGGACTTATCATCTCCCGTCTCGACTACTGCAACTCCCTTCTGGCTGGTCTTCCAGTGTGCGCCATCAAACCCCTGCAACTCATTCAAAATGCAGCAGCCCGCCTGATCTTCAATCTACCAAAGTTCTCCCACGTCACTCAGCTGTTCCGCACACTACACTGGCTCCCGGTCGAAGCACGCATCCACTACAAAACCATGGTGCTAGCCTATGGGGCAGCAAGAGGAACCGCCCCCTCCTACATCCAGTCACTAATCAAGCCGTACACACCCACGCGAGCACTTCGTTCTGCCACCTCAGGCCTCTTGGAAGTGCCATCCCTACGGGAGGGCAACTCTCGATCTGCTCAGTCTAAATTGTTCTCCGTGCTTGCCCCGCAATGGTGGAACAACTCCACTCTGGAGATCAGATCATCGGACTCTCTACCAATCTTCAAAAAACGTCTAAAAACATTCCTCTTCAAACTGTACCTCCAGTAGCTCCATGAATGGAGCTCCACAACTCTTGACTGTTCGAAACTTCACTACCGAATCATTCTTCTACGATTATCACCCATTCCTCCTCTCCTAGCACCCCTTCTATCTCTAGCACTTCCCCCTGCACCCACCCAGGAACAATGTACTTATCGCCTTTTTGATGTGTGTTTTAGCTATATGTGAAATGCCTGCACTTATTGTAAGTCGCTCTGGATAAGAGCGTCTGCTAAATGCGCAAAATGTAAATGTGAATGTATGTACAAACACCTTTTAAAAGGGCATTGAACCACCGTTCAATGCACACCTTGCTCTTCCCAAAATAAAAAAGAAATACATTAAATTAAATAGCAAATAACGCTATTGAACGTTTGAATTCAAATGTGAAAACATGGTTTTGGAACATGATGCATACACAAAGCTTGTAAAATACATATTTGACACGGCATGTATACATGTACATTTGTTTATACAGTAATGGGTTTCAACATATCTTTGCCAGGTATTTCCACTCACAATTTAAAGCAATCAAAACATTTGTGAGTCGGTAGTGATACTAAGACAGCAATGTAGAACAAAATCTATAAAAAAATATTGAATCATCCAAAGAAAAAATGTTATAATGTTACCAAAAAGGTATGTGTACCTCAAATCAAGAATATTTGTTTAAATCCCTTGAAATGTTTTCTTTAATATATTACCAATTACTTAAAATCTAGCATAGCATTTCTTATAATGGCTTGGCATTGTTTGGAACCACCTGGGTCATTACCACATAGTCCTGACCACTGGCAAAACAAATGTTATGTTCCAAAACCAAGTTTCCACATGTGAAAGCACCTGTATGAGTCTTCCATTTATATTCAAAAGAACTGCGAATGACATTAATAAAACCGTGGGGGGACGTAACTGGAAATGTAATGGCCATTTGAAATCTTTACAATATTTACACTCGATCCAGGGTTTTCAGTAGTCAAGGGGACAACATCTTCGGAGGCATGGCCATGCGTGACTTCACATTTACGGTTCTAAGTGTTCCCTAAGTACATAAGTGGAAAAACTCACCAATTGCGCCAGAAATCGAGGAAATGATAGCCCGAACTATTGTGAACACTTATGTCATTTTAGGCTGTGCTACCCTAACCGTTCCATGGCTATGCTTGAGAGTACAAAGCTCTCACAGAGTAGACACAGGTAGCAGTGATCTTACTGATAGTGCTGCGATAAACAAATTGTGCACTGCTTTACAGACATTAGTTGAACGTTTCATTGAAAGGAGAGATCTGACATAAACGCAACTGGAGTTTTCACAGCACCGCAATCGGTTTCAAATTTGCAAGGTTGTATCCTTTCATTCAGCGCTGGTAGAGGCTAGGTCCAGAATGTCTGGTAATTGTAGAATGAGCTCTGCTGTGAACAATCCATAAAACTGCCATTGAGAAACGCTTACACTTGTGATACTATGTTACGTAAACTCACCAGCGTTGGGTCAATTTCACAGACATTTCTATCAACAGGGAGCCAAACCTTTCAACACAACAAAACAATGTTTTAATCTGGTCTTCCAGGATGAACTGGAATTGAAATGGAATTGACTAAACTAGCTACAAGTGGATTATGCAATCAAATTTACAGAGATCTACTATAACCACTTTACTTAACTTTATTATTACATCTTTACTTAACTTTACTATAACCACTTTACTTTACTATAACACCTTTACTTAATTTTACTATAACCTCGTAACTTACCTTTACTATAACCTCTTTACTTAACTTTACTATAACCTCTACTTAATTTTACTATAACCCCTTTACTTAACTTTACCTCTACAGATACTTCATAGCGCCAGACCTGAAGTAATTGCAAAAAGGTTACATTTCTGGAATATTTTCACTTGACACAAATTTCACCATGCCCCTAAATATTCTCATAAGCGCCGCCAGCCGATTGCTACCAGCTATAAAAGCTCAATAATGATCCTACCTTATAAATCTTAAATATTAAGTTGAAAAGTGGCCCTTTGATCCGAGGAGACGCTCAACCATATCATGTGAATTCCAGCGTTTCCAATTGGCAGCAATTGCAAATAGCCAATAAACACAAATGTAGCCCTGGCAAATTGCCTCCGCTTCCTCTCAGACACCCCAATTTTGTACTGATTATTCCCTAACACTTTGGGAGGCCGTTCGTGCATGCGACCGCTGTAGAGAAGAAAGCCATAGAGCGGCTGTTGATTGCGAAGATACAGGCCTTTCTTGTACAAATAAAACGAATGATCAGTGAAGTTCAAAGGTAATTATTTTGCAAACTGCACATCACCAGGGCCTCTAGTAACAATGTCCAGACAGGTTCCATGGAGCACTTTTTTAACCCCCAGACAAAAATAAATGAGGCCCAATGCGCATACAGAACATATTTGGATACTGGAGTGATCATAGCTGTTTTATCTGACTATGGTTGCACATTACAGTATTTGGGGTAAGAACATAATGCAGACATATATGTGTTCATTAATTCATGTATACTTACAGAGATGTTATGTTTTTGCTGATGATTGGTAAATTATTAACTTCCTTTCAGGTTAGAGTATCTGCCAATATGTCCGGATACTTCCCTTCATGCTCACAGATCTATTATTTTTGCAAGACCATTAACATAAACACGTTTGTCTCATTCAATTCCCATAGTAAAAAATATTTTTCTTTCCAGTGAATGTATACATGTATTCCACAAGTATCTGTAAAATCAACCCGGGGCATGCAACACAATTACATCAATAAATCCATAACTCCCGGTGTTGTTGATGGAAAATGCTTTTTCTTGAGATCTCTAGAACAGAACTTTTCAGATTGCAGAGTTCCCCACAGAGTAAAAGAAAATTGGCGGCTAGCTGTTCCCGCTGCTGTGGACGACATTGTGACGAAACACAGCACAAGGAACATTTTCTTCTTTTGATCAACAATAATGGAACAGCTTCTGAAATATATGATTCTTTTCACATTTCTTCTGGGTGGCAGAGAAGACATCATGAGCGAAGGAACCACTGACCCTGCCTCAATGGATTTAATTCCACCCCGTCAAGATTTCACTGTTGAGGTTTGGGTGGTTCCGCCCACCACTTGGGTCCGTAAAAGCTTTAATTGCTTGGATAACATTTGCTTTAAAACACCGGCTTCTTCATCCAACCATTCAATGACCCATTGGCTCCTGTGAATGGGAGCAACTTCCCTCAGCGCCATGACAGTCAACACAATGACCAACTGTATCTAGACTCCAAGCAGTATGGGATTCATTGCTTCCTGAATATAGGAACCACACTTTTCTAAGAACGTCTGCTTTAAAAATTGCTTGCAATTACATGAATATAGGTATGGACTGTATGTGCAGTGGCCAGATAAAGTCAATACACTCTTCACAAGTTCCTTAATATTGAATTCAAATGTTTTCTACAGGTCAACACAACGTGCTCCGTGTTTCTAAAAAGGAAATAAATATTTCCAAGTAAATAAGAAACCACTAGTTTTTCCTTGAGCCTCAGAGTTAATTGGCTACATGGTGAAAGCCCTTTTGGCAGCTGTTCATGTTATTCTACCATCTTTTCACTTCTATCAGAACTTCAAACTGTCAAAAATCGGGTGAAGGTTTATTATAAATCATTGATGTACATCAGCCTTTAAACTTTCCATAATTTTCCAGCAATTATTCAGAACTGAGAATGTATCAATCAGGAACATTCAACGGCTCCTAGAAAGCAATTTCTGTATGTCTCACAATGACCTACAATCAGTCAGATTGAAAAATACAATTATCTCAGGTTTCAATAAAACTGAAGCAGGTTGTTTGACATATTTTTAGCTACGCTTTGCTCCCTCCATGTTTAGTGGTGCGTGGGTCACACAGTATAAGCACGTCCTGGTGAGATCTTCAGCATCCAGTTTGTAAAATGGGCAAATGGCAGATGGGTTGGTTTGGCACTGTTTATCAGTACACACCTATGTCAACAAGACAATGAAATGAGATTACATACTCTTGAAGTTTCAAAGAATACTTTCATTGTGAGCGTTTTGACATCAGAAAACATTGCATTTGCTCACTGTAAGGTACACACGATGCTGTGTTTATTCAGTATGTGTCACGAGTGGTGAGTAAGGGTACTGCACTGTCTGGTTTCGGGTGCACCCTTTCCTGGTTTATGTTGGTTACAGCTGTTGGGGATTTGTAATCACTGGGCTATAAAGGGGATGGCTAGTTGTCACTCGTCGCTGTTCATTGTTCCATGTCACATTTGAGTTAGGGGTGAGTGTTTGTGCATTAGGATATGCGCATTTTCCTTTCAGTTTAAACCAGTGAGCATTGTTGTCGCCGTTTTACGGTTTGTTTTACTTTGTGGACATAATAAACCTGATAAAACGGATTATACGGCTCTGCATATGGCTACCCACACTACACCTTGGACAGATCGTGACAGTATGCCGCGTTCTGCTTTTCACAATCGGTCGTCTCAGCTATGGCATTGGCTGGTCTATTTGTGGATCTTGGGCGAAAATATCCTCCCCGGGAATCATCACCTTAACGTGGTGGAGAGGTTTGTGTGCCCCTATGAACCTGAGGGCTGGGTTGTCTGGAGCTTCATGCTCCTGGTAGGGTTTCCCAAGGCAAAGTGGTCTCAGGCGAGGGGCCAGACTAAGAATGGTTCACCAAGACCCCATGAAAGATAGAGGGAAAAGGAGCGAGACCCTGCCTGGAGGAAGCCCAGGGCCCTCGTCTGGAGCCAGGCCCAGACGGCGGGCTCGAAAGCGAGCGTCTGGTGGCCGGGTTTGCCACGGAGCCCGGCCGGGCACAGCCCGAACGAGATACGTGGCATCTCTCTCCTCTCCATCCTGTGGGCCCACCACTCACAGGAACAACCGCAGGGGTCGGGTGCGCTGTCATATGGGTGACAGTGAAGGTGGGGGGTCTCGACGGATCAGACCCGGGCGGCAGAAGCTTGCTTTGGGGACGTGGAACGTCACCTCACTGGGGGAAGGAGCCAGAACTTGTGCGTGAGGTGGAGCGATACCAGTTGGATCTGGTGGGACTTACCTCTACGCACAACCGTGGCTCTGGAACCTTACCCCTGGATAGGGGTTGGACTCTGTTCTTCTCTGGAGTTGCCCAGGGTGAGAGGCGGCGGGCTGGTGTGGGGATACTCACGAGCCCACGTCTGAGCACGGCGGTGTTGGAGTTTACCCCGGTGGATGAGAGGTTTGCCTCCCTACGCCTAAGGGTGGTGGGGGAAAACTCTGACTGTTGTTTGTGCTTATGCACCAAACAGCAGTTCGGAGTATTCAGCCTTCTTGGAGACCCTGAAGGGAGTCCTATATAGGGCTCCAGTAGGGGACTCCATCATTCTGCTGGGAGACTTCAACGCACATGTGGGCAACGATGGAGACACCTGGAGAGGCGTGATTGGGAGGAACGGCCTCCCTGATCTAAACCCGAGCGGTCGTTTGTTATTGGACTTCTGTGCTAGTCATGGATTGTCTATAACAAACACCATGTTCGAACATAAGGAGGCGCATAAGTGTACATGGTACCAGAGCACCCTAGGCCGAAGGTCAATGATCGATTTTGTGATCGTATCGGCTGATCTAAGGCCGCATGTTTTGGACACTCGGGTGAAGAGAGGGGCAGAGCTGTCAACTGATCACCATCTGGTAGTGAGTTGGATCAGAGGGTGGGGAAAGACTTTGGACAGACCAGGTAAGCCCAAACGGGTGGTGCGGGTGAACTGGGAACGTCTGGAGGAGGCCCCTGTCCGAAAGATCTTCAACTGACACCTCCGGCGGAGCTTTTCAGGCATCCCTGTGGAGGTTGGGGGCATTGAACCTGAGTGGGCAATGTTCAAAGCTTCTATTGCTGAAGCTGCGGCGGTGAGCTGTGGTCTCAAGGTCCTAGGTGCCTCAAGGGGTGGTAACCCTAGAACACCGTGGTGGACCACGGTGGTCAGGGAAGCTGTCCGGCTGAAGAAGGAGGCCTTCAGGGATATGCTAGCCCTGGGGACTCCGGAGGCAGTTGCAGGGTACCGACAGGCCCGAAGGGCTGCAGCCGCTGCCGTGTCAGAGGCAAAGCAGCGGGTGTGGGAGAAGTTTGGAGAAGCTATGGAGAAGGACTTTCGGTCGGCACCAAAATGCTTCTGGAAAACCGTTCGGCACCTCAGAAGGGGAAAACGGGGAACCATCCAAGCTGTGTACAGTAAGGATGGGACACTGTTGACCTCAACTGATGATGTGATCGGGCGCTGGAAAGAGCATTTTGAGGAGCTCCTGAATCCGACCTACACGCCCTCTAGTACAGAGGCAGAGGTGGAGGCTGATGGAGGGTCATCGTCAGTTTCCCTGGGGGAAGTCGCTGAGGTAGTCAAACAACTCCACAGTGGCAAAGCCCCAGGGACTGATGAGATTCGTCCAGAAATGCTAAAAGCTTTGGGTGGGGAAGGGCTGTCTTGGTTGACACGCCTCTTCAACATTGCATGGAAGTCTGGGACAGTGCCAGAGGAGTGGCAGACCGGGGTGGTGGTTCCCCTCTTTAAAAAGGGGGACCAGAGAGTGTGTGCCAATTACAGAGGTATCACACTCCTCAGCCTCCCTGGTAAAGTGTACTCCAAAGTGCTGGAAAGGAGGGTTCGGCCAATAGTCGAACCTCAGATTGAAGAGGAACAATGCGGTTTTCGTCCTGGCCGGGAACCACGGACCAGCTCTTTACTCTCGCAAGGATCCTGGAGGGGGCCTGGGAGTATGCCCATCCAGTCTACATGTGTTTTGTGGATCTGGAGAAGGCGTATGACCGGGTACCCCGGGATCTTTGTGGGAGGTGCTGCGGGAGTATGGGGTGAGGGGGTCTCTTCTCAGGGCCATCCAATCTCTGTACGCTCAAAGCATGAGCTGTGTCCGTGTTCTCGGCAGTAAGTCGGATTCGTTCCCGGTGGGGGTTGGCCTCCGCCAGGGCTGCGCTTTGTCACCAATCCTGTTTGTAATATTCATGGACAGGATATCAAGGCGTAGTCATGGGGGGAGGGGTTTCCGTTCGGTGGGCTGATGGTCACATCACTGATTTTTGCGGATGATGTGGTCCTGATGGCCTCATCGGTCGGTGACCTTCAGCACTCACTGGATCGGTTCGCAGCCGAGTGTGAAGCGGCTGGGATGAGGGTTAGCACCTCTAAATCTGAGGCCATGACTCTCAGCAGGAAACCGGTGGAGTGCCTACTCCGGGTAGGGAATGAGTCCTTACTCCAAGTGAAGGAGTTCAAGTACCTCGGGGTCCTGTTCGCGAGTGAGGGAACAATGGAGCGGGAGTTTGGTCGGAGGATCGGAGCAGCGGGGGCGGTGTTGCATTCGCTTCACCGCACCGTTGTGACGAAAAGAGAGCTGAGCCGAAAGGCAAAGCTCTCGATCTACCGGTCAATCTTTGTTCCTACCCTCACCTATGGTCATGAAAGCTGGGTCATGACCGAAAGAACGAGATCGCGGGTACAAGCGGCCGAAATGGGTTTTCTCAGAAAGGTGGCTGGCCTCTCCCTTAGGGATAGGGTGAGAAGCTCAGTCATCCGAGAGGAACTCGGAGTAGAGCCGCTGCTCCTTTGCATAGAAAGGAGCCAGTTGAGGTGGTTCGGGCATCTTGTAAGAATGCCACCTGGGCGCCTCCCTAGAGAGGTGTTCCAGGCACGTCCAGCTGGGAGGAGACCTCGGGGAAGACCCAGGACTAGGTGGAGAGATTATATCTCCACACTGGCCTGGGAACGCCTCGGGATTCCCCAGTCAGAGCTGGCTAATGTTGCCCGGGAAAGGGAAGTTTGGGGTCCCCTGCTAGAGCTGCTACCCCCGCGACCCGACCCCGGATAAGCGGTTGAAGATGAAGATGAAGATGAAGGGCGAAAATATTTTCTTAAGCTGTAAATCTTCTCTCTGACAGTAAAAAGTGGCTACAGCTAGCTCTTATTTGAGCTACCATGATAAAAACGGACAGCTAGCTTCTCTTGCAAAGATTAGCAGCGTGGCAGTTCGCACAATATTCTATGTTGGTATTGAACTAGCTAGGTAGCTTGGTAGCAATGTTTGTGTAAAATTAAGGCATTTTTCTTTTGTACCAAGGTCCGCTTTTGGTGTAAGTCTTATCAGGGTTTTTTTTGGAAAAGGGAAAGGCAAAACACTTAACGATGACGAAGAATCTCAGCCATCTGTTTAAGATTCAGTCATATCAAAACAAAAGTTTTGTTATATTGTCATGTACAACATTACATTTACTTCTGTCAATATGATTCCAACATTCAAACCACAAATAGTCTTATTGTGCTTAAAAATCCAAGCTCAGTTTAATGAGTTGTTTTTGTATATATATTATTCCTACAAATACATGATTCTCAGCACTTTGAAAAATTCTTACTTTCCTCAGCAAATCAAGAATGCTAGAAAATGTCCCTATGGTGGAAAAAAATAAAACTAATGACCAAACCAATCACTTATGGAACATTAAGACAAACATGGGATAAAATAAACGGCATCACAAAAAAGTACACCAAAATAAAAAATATCATGAAATTAAAAAATCTACATTCTGTACAAACACTATGGCCCAATAATTTAAGAAAATAGTGTCTCTAAAACGTTCATATTGCTTTATACCTCCGCTGTTGCCCGTGAGGGCGAAGTTCCACTGTCTAACACCGAGCAGTCCCAATAGCGGCCACCGGGGGGTGCTATTCAAAGTCCTTGGTGCTGACATCACTCCAGAGGTCATGGGGTCGACTTACAGCCAATGGCGTGCGAGCGCGGTGGAAGAGAAACAGTCTTTTTTCTTAGCGTTTCTTCTCCGGTTACGCTGTGCGTGTTCACGCTCTCGTTGTTTAGGCAGTACGACAATACAAAGACAAGGATTGGACACACTACGACAGTACTGCACTGATGCCCAATAAAACCCAGGATGGTTTGACCATAATTACTCTAGACAGCGTTATAACTAGGACTATCAACATCACGGACACACCAAGTGCATCGTGTGTTTCAATGTGTGCGTCTGTGTGTGTGTGCGTGCTTAGTCTGTTTATCTGTGCGTTTGTGTGTGTGTGTGTGCACGCGTGTGTACGTCCTTGTGTGCGGGTTAGGGTTCAGTGATCTGAGCTTGTCTTATCAAAGGAGTAGCTGGGCAAGGTCAACAGCTTTGGGCCGGGCACCCCAGCCTCCTGGCCCATACCCTCCCCTGTCCCCAGGTCGAAGGAGTCCTTAGAGTCACTGGATGGAGCGCGTCTCCTCAGACAGGAGGTATCCCGGCTGGGTAAGGAAGGGGACATCCCGAGGCCCCCTATACTGCCAGGATGGAGGCCAAGCTCGGGCTCCAGACCGTCAGGGGGGTCTACTGAAATACACGGGGGGCTCATTTTCTTCTTGCGCCGAGGAGAGGGCAGGTTCTGGATGGGCGTGTGGGACTGTACCTGGAGACTGTCTGTTCGGGACACAAACCCTGAGGATGTGGACGTGGTGCTGCGCTGGGGGCTGGACTCTATGGACGAGCACACCTCCACCGAGTGGCGCCGTGGATCGTCCAACCAGGACAAGGGGCGTGGCTTGCTTGCTAGGAAACTCCGCCCTTGGGTGTCAGCGCTGTGGAACCTCTTCAGCTGCTTCAGGCACGGCCCATGTGCCTCACTTAGAACCCCCTGATGTGCCTCACTTAGAACCCCTTGAAAACCAGGGTAACTGCCCTGTAGACCTCCGATCTCTAACCCTAGTCCAACTCCGATGACATCATTGCTCCCTGTCCGCCCCGCCCGGGTGATGAGTGACACTTCCTGGTCGGCTGAGGCCTCTTCCTGTCTCCAGAGGCGAGCGGGGTGCAGGGGGTGTGGGGGTGAGGTGGGGGAGGAGTGGAGGGTGTGCTGGTCATGATGTGAGGAAGGTTGCTGAGTGTGGACACTGCCTGGGCACAATGGTTGAGGGGATGCCCCTGGGGTGGCAGGGACTAACCGGAGAACAGGCTGCTGATGAAGATGGGATGATGAGGAAAAGGCGGATGAGAAGGAAGAAACAGGCAGGGCTAGGGAAGCTACATTGAGGACCCCCTCCTCACCCTCCCCTCCGTCAGAACACAGGACCTCCTGAGAGTCATTAGTTACTGCCACCTGGTGGAGGAAGGGTGGCGGGAAGAGATGGATTAGGAAGGACGAGGAAGTGAGGGAGAGTTTGGTAGAAAAAGAAAGGTGTGGGAAAGGGAGGCATTAACAAAGAGTGAGAGAGAGGTGAGGCAGTGAGAGTGAGAGAGAGGTGAGGGGGAGAGAGAGAGAGGTGAGGCGGAGAGAGAGAGAGGTGAGGCGGAGAGAGAGAGAGGTGAGGGGGAGAGAGAGAGAGGTGAGGGGGAGAGACCGAGAGAGAGGTGAGGCAGTGAGAGAGAGAGAGAGGTGAGGCAGTGAGAGAGAGAGAGAGGTGGGGGAGAGAGAGAGAGGTGAGGGGGAGAGAGTGAGAGAGGGAGAGAGGTGAGGCAGTGAGAGTGAGAGAGGTGAGGGGGAGAGAGAGGGAGAGAGAGAGGTGAGGGGGGGAGAGTGAGAGGTGAGGCAGGGAGAGAGTAAGAGAGAGAGGAGTGGCAGGGAGAGAGGGAGAGGTGAGAGAGTGAGAGAGTGAGAGACAGGTGAGGGGGAGAGGTGAGGCAGGGGGAGAGAGAGACACAGGATGAGTAGAGGGAAATGAAATGGTTGAAAAGGGGAGACTGGTTAGTGTGGGGGAGACTGGATGAAGATAACCAATAGGAGTGAAGGTCAGAGTTCACCATTAGACCACTATGCTCTTAATACCTTGTCGAACACCCCGGAAATGTTGAAACCTCAAAAAATTGTGGAATAAATTGTTAAGTAAATTGTTGCATGTTTTTTGCACAAGGTCCAGATGAAAAAATAAAATGTTGTTGTATCAAAGTATCAAAAATATTAAGTGGCTGCAGTTTGTTTTATCTAGAGCACCGGGTAGAACCACAGTTGCCCTGAGTGAGTTCCTACTGTTAACTCCCTGTTATCAGAACAAGTATTTGGAGTTAAGGGGCTGGTAGACTGAACTCTGAGCCTTACACAATACCACCAATACCCTCTGTCCTTATGACCCAGTCACCGTACACACCACAAACCAAAATAAACTAGGTGGAGCTGTAGAGGGTGACCAAGGGCAGAGGCTACTGGGTCTGTGTGTAGCTACAGGAGAGGAACTGTTAGTTAAAACAATGACACTATAAAAGTTCCAAGTGTCTCACATAGCCTCCTTTCCTTATCTTTTGCAATATGAGATTGTAGATCTGTTTTTTTTTACGTGAAAATATATGGACAGAGAGAAGAAAAGGAGGCCATTTTAGAGTTGGGAAAATAAGGACATGACTGAGAATATCATGACTGAGTGGATTTGGGAGTCACAGCAGACAGTATGGATGATGTGACAACACTGACATCTAGTGGGCTACCATTGTATAGCCAAGCCACACTATCATCACCATTATATTAGCAATTCTACAGTTAAGCTAACTCCTCATACATTAAAAACCCATTTGTGACTGTACATTTGTGATTTTTATCTTGTTCTTTGTGTCACATAAAGTGTATTAATGTATTTCCACTTTTTGGAAAACTAACTACAGAATCAACAATAATGTTTATATTCATACAGTCCCAATCTTGCTCAAGAAGGCCTAAAAGGTAATTTAAAACTGTCATATAAAATATATAGACAAATATAGAAGAACACACAATTCAGATTTTAACCCTGAGTTATAACAGTGTAAGATGTACTGTAGGCAGACTGACTATATTTCTGACTATATACATTCTATCAATCAGACAACCAGTGTTTACTTGGAATAAACCTAGATATTCTTAAGCAATATTGTTCCTCATTTCTATGAGACCAAAGTCTAGCCACAGTCTAGCCATTCTGTGCCCGTTGCTAGCCACGACAGTAACCCAGATGAGATGCAATGCGTCAGGTGACACACCGAGTAGGTGTGTTGGGAGCAGGAAGGGGAAGTAGAGGCTAAATACAAATGTTTGTGTGTGTAAGTGTGTATAAGTGTCCAAGCTCAGTGTTAGAGATTTGGGAGTTAAGGTTCTGTGCTAAGTGATCTGTTTCAGGAACAGGAGTATCTATGTTTCACCAGGAGCTTTGGGTCTGGTGGCTGTAGAGCTAGACTCTGTTACAGACCAACATAGGACAGGTTGGGTATGAATAGAAGGTGGAAAGCATTGAGGACGGAGAAATTAGTAACGCACAACACACAAGAAGAAGGGAGGTACAGGGGAGAGAAGATGGACAGCATTAAGAACAGAATGAGAGCCAGGAGAACAGAGAGGAAGTTTACGAAGAAAATCACATCAGAACAGAACAGAAACAGGAGGAGAAAAAGACATTCCATCATTGCCAATAAAATGCATTGGTTTCATCGAGTGTGTGTGTGTGTGTGTGTGTGTTTGCATGCGCGTGTCTCACCTGTCTGCGGAGGGTGCGGCAGAGTGTGTGTGTGCGTCGTGGGGGAGGGAGTCGGGGTATGTTCTCTGAGTCCGACAGGCTGTGAGGACTGATGGGTCTGAAGATGTCCGAGGGAACAGACGGATGCTTGGAGTCCTCGTCCGGCTGGGACCGCACAGAGGCAGTGGAGCCTGTGGAGACACACAAGAACATGTTGTCACGATTACTGCTCAACTGAGGACATCTAGTGGGCTAGGAGGTAATTGAGACACTTATATAACTTTGAGCGTTTGTATAACTTATACAACTTTCACACCTGAATCAGATGTGGGTGATTAGAATTGGCACAGCAGGTTTAGATTCTGTGATTATGTTTGTTATTTAAAGAGCCACTTCACCGATTTTGCATTTAGCTTTGTATCAGTAGACAAATGGTAGTATTTTCCAATGACCCTCCTCCCACCCCTCAACTTCATCTGATAAGAGCGATATCTTGATTTTAGGTCAGGAAAAAATCCTCCAATGACGTAAAATGACGATTTTTACATCATTGGAGGATTTTTTACAAGAGGCTGTAAACTACAGACAGAAGTAGACGCTACTTCCGCATTTTTTCAACCAGCCCACATGGGGTGGGGCCTCGTCACAGATTTTCAAAACATTGTCAGCCATCTTGGAGCTAAGCGTTAGGGAGAAATGTGAGTTTTAGACTAAACACAATGGCAGAAAGTAATTTTGAAGACGAAATGGAAGAAAGGGATTTTGAAGATCTGTTGCGCGAATCCGATGTTCGTGGCTGCCTGTACGAGCCGCAATACAGCGAAACACAGTTGCGGTTGACGGAGGAACAAGAGGCTGCTGCTGCAGAGGAGCGAAGCTTGCCTGGCGGTCATGAGGAAGAGCCCGTACAGAGTCGAGCTGGGGCGGACTGGTGGTGCCAGTGCTCTCGCTGTGCGCCTATGGACACAGATAGAGTCCTGCTGCTGTTGCGAATTTCAGCCATTTTCTTCTTGAAGAAATAACTGAATCTCCATTAGAAACGGGACCGGCAGCATGCGTAATAGAGCACCCCAGCTTTGATCCACACGAGTTTTTGAAACTTATTTCAGGATTCCGAAGGTCAATTGGAAACGCCAGCCAAAGCACGCAGGGACAAACGGACGATTCAGTATAAGTGAGTATTTATTTGTTGTTCACGTCAGTTAGCTGAGCTATCGGTTATATTTACATATATGCTAGCTAGCCTATTGTAGGTGCAAATAGCTTGCGTTGCTAACGTTGTGCTTATTTTTTTCAGACAATATCGCCTAACAGCCTACCGTCATTTCGTGGAATGGGTCCTGCAAGGAGAGAGACTGGGGAAAGGCTATATCATCTTGTTTTGCCTGCCTGTGTTGTTCAGGACATCAGACAGAGATTTCCAGCTTGTGACGGACAATAGTGTGGCTATCAAGAAACTGCTGAAGCTCTGGAAGAGCTATGAGTGTGAAATTGTTTATATTATGTTTAAAAACAATAAAAGTTTAAAGTTTATAATGTATTACTTTGATTTACAAAAGAGTACAGGGAAATATGAAGAAATGTATATACTTTTATTAATTACAAATATTCTCGAAACTTGGGGTGGTTGATAGCCCGCAGCCACTGTTTGCACCGCTCTAAATGTTCAACGGGAAAACGATGGAACTAACTACATGTCCTTTCCTTGTGTTGGATGTACATCCCGGTACAACGCAAGGCTAGTATTTAAATTACTTTATCAAGACACTCGTCACGGAGACTCATGTTAACCGGTGTCTTCTGTTTTCGAGTCAATTATCTAGTAGCTAGCCTTCCCTTCTGCCTGCCCTCTCGAGCCGGTAGGCGTGGCTTGGGAGTGGACTCGTAGAGCAGCGAAACAAGTGCATTCTGGGATTTGGTGTATTTCATCCACATGAGCCAAAAACACATTTTAATCTTTTTCTCTGCATAGATGGCACCAATTTCAAAAATGCTTTCACATTTCTACTACATAAGTGACCACGATAAGTGAGAAAAAATATGTTTTTTCGGTGTAGTTGCCCTTTAAGTCACTGGGTCTTGGTGCACGGTGTAGGATATTGTTTCTACGTCACATGAATGTATAGGGCGAGTGCTGAGTTAGAGTGCTGTTTGAATGGTATTAGCAAGTCGCTGTATATGGACTCATTTGTACAGTGTTTAGTGTTTTCGCCGTTTGTTTTGATTTCAATAAAGCTGATTTTAAACGGATATACGCGCTTTGCGCCTGGCTTTTCCTCCGCATAACACCTTGGAACATGACACATGTGCATTTCTAAACAGTAAGGCTGCTCCCAGAAAACTATTTTTTTGTATAGTAATGAGCAATCTATTTGAGATTGTGGTCTTGAATAATTGGTTATATTGTATTGTGTGTTGTGAGTGTGTGTGTGTGTGTGTGTGTGTGTGTGTGTGTGTATGTGTGTGTGTGTTGTGAGTGTGTGTGTGTGTGTGTGTGTTGTGAGTGTGTGTGTGTGTGTGTGTGTGTGTGTGTGTGTTGTGAGTGTGTGTGTGTGTGTGTGTGTGTGTGTCTATGTGTGTGTGTGTGTGTGTGTGTGTGTGTGTGTGTGTGTGTGTGTGTGTGAGTGTGTGTGTGTGTGTGTGGGTGTGTGTGTGTGAGTGTGTGAGTGTGTGTGTGTGTGTGTGTGTGTGTGTCTGTGTGTGTGTGTGTGTGTGTCTGTGTGTGTGTGTGTGTCTGTGTGTGTCTGTGTGTGTGTCTGTGTGTGTGTCTGTGTGTGTGTACTAACCTGACAGTGTCCTATTTAGGAATTCTTTGTGCTCCTGCTCCTCAGCTGTCTCTAATGCCAGCGCAGGGGCCTGTCCTGTTCCTGTGGTTCCTGGGGGCTGCAGAGGTAGGAACATATAGCTGTCGTTGGGTAGAGAGTGTGTGCGGCCCACCGCTGACTTCCGTACACTCAGCAGGTTGTCTTTCAGCGGCTCCCCTGGATCTTCCAACTCCGTCTGGGGGATCGAGAATCAGAGTGAGCCTCTTTACTGAGATTTCTCGTGGACTGATCACAGACTTTTACAGAAAGCTCACAAACTCGCACTCGCACAAAAACCCTCCCACACAGACAAAGGAATGCATCGTTGGCACACTTAGCAACAGACAGCATCATTGCACCAGTGGCAGAGAGGAAACTGGCGTAGAACCAACACTGGGCTCAGACTGTGTTACGTCCCCAGAGTTCTGGGTTCGTTTTATTGTGATTTTTGTATTGCTGGTGGTGGTTGTGTTTGTGTTTCCCACAGGCAAGGAAGCTTCTGAGTATGTTCCGGAAGCTGATTGGAGGTTCAATGGGTGATTGGGACTTGGGACTCCGCCCATCGTCATCAGTGGCTGCAGCTGCCTGGGCTCTTTAAAAAGCCCAGGTTGTGATCAGTTCAGGCTCTCTCGGTTCCTGCTGACTGGTTGTTTTTTACCCTATGTGGGGATCTTTATGTTTTTTTAGACAACTTCCCTAACATTTTTGTTTAGAACCTTTGACATTGTTTTGGTGTATTAGTTAACCCCAGTTTGTGTTCCAGTGGGAACTTTCAGCAGGACGGAGCATTTTGTTTGTGATTATAATTTGTATTAATTGTCTTTCTTTCCTTTGTTGTTCTTTAGGGAGTTGGGGAGTAGATTTAGAGCTACCCCGGGGTATACATCATCCGTAGGTATACTTCTGTCTAGAACCACTAGCTAGACCTGGGCGGACCACCAGCTGTATGTTTGTTTAGGGCACCTGGGTCGTGTGCCAGATAGGGGTTCTTATGTGTTTGTGTTGCTTGGAGGTTAGTAGTTGTGTTTTGTTTATTTCTTTGCTTTGGTCTGTCCAGCCCTCCCCAATTTCCCAAGAACATTACTATTGTTTAGTATTTACGTAATACCGTGGCTAAATAAAAGCATTTTTTTACGGTATTTGAATTTGTTGTCCTTTTCTCGCACCACAACACGATACCTCTTTTGCTGGCATCGGTGGGCCTGAGCAATGAGTTATCTGGTTCCCCTCCCTTTGGGGAGCTGGAACGTAACAGACTGACTGAAACATCTACACGGAAACAACAACCAATATTCGAGGTAAAGTAAAACAATTTAGCTTTTTGCTGAAATTGCTTTTGATTCCCGTCCCAGCTTGATATGAACAATATAACAGGTTTATTTGAGCCAGAGAGTGCCAGCTAGGTCAGTGCCCTGCTATGTTCCTGGGTGGACAAACAACAGAGCTGACCCACAGATACCAACTACAGGACTGCACTAATACTACGTTCACTTGTCACAGAACTAATAACACAGGATAATACAAAAAGAGATAGACAGAGCGAAAGAGAGAACGACAGAGAGAGAGAAATACACAGATACACACAAAGCCAGCAGGAAATGACAGAGAAAGGAAAGAAACAGTGAAAAACAGAGACCCGAAAAAAGAGGGATACAGGCAGCAGGCAGGCGGAATAGTCTACTGGACTGACTGGAACAGACAGACAAGGATGAAAAGAGGAAAAAGAGCTGATGGTTACAAAAACCTAGGACCTTCCAAACTCACTTGTTTCTGCTCACATCTTTATATGCACTGGTCAGTTCTATGAATAAATCACATGTATGTGTGTGATGCATGTTTTCTGCTCACACCTTTATATGCACTGGTCAGTTCTATGAATAAATCACATGTATGTGTGTGATGCATGTTTTCTGCTCACACCTTTATATGCACTGGTCAGTTCTATGAATAAATCACATGTATGTGTGTGATGCATGTTTTCTGCTCACACCTTTATATGCACTGGTCAGTTCTATGAATAAATCACATGTATGTGTGTGATGCATGTTTTCTGCTCACACCTTTATATGCACTGGTCAGTTCTATGAATAAATCACATGTATGTGTGTGATGCATGTTTTCTGCTCACACCTTTATATGCACTGGTCAGTTCTATGAATGAATCCCAGAGCCTGGAGGTACCATTTAAATGATGGTGAAGCCGTACCTCATCCATGCGATACTGCTTAATCGCTCGTTTAATACTGTGATTCAGATGTTCCTTCACTTCATCGAAACATTTCCGTAGCTTCCACATTAGGCTGGTGAGAGGTGCAAAGCCTTTCTCCTAAAAACACCCAGCCTATGCCAAAACATTTCTAGAATAAGCATTTACATTTACATCTGGGAATATGATTTATTACTGATATTACTGATATTATTACTATACAATAAAGAACTTCCACTGCATTATCACCTCTGCAAAATCTGATATATACAGTGCCTTGCAAAAGTATTCGGCCCCCTTGAACTTTTCGACCTTTTGCCACATTTCAGGCTTCAAACATGAAGATATACAACTGTATTTTCTGGTGAAGAATCCACAACAAGTGGGACACAATCATGAAGTGGAACGAAATTTATTGGATATTTCAAACCTTTTTAACAAGTTAAAAACTGGAAAATTGGGCGTGCGAAATTATTCAGCCCCTTTACTTTCAGTGCAGCAAACTCTCTCCAGAAGTTCAGTGAGGATCTCTGAATGATCCAATGTTGACCTAAATGACTAATGATGATAAATAGAATCCACCTGTGTGTAATCAAGTCTCCGTATAAATGCACCTGCTCTGTGATAGACTCATAGGTCCGTTTAAAGCACAGAGAGCATCATGAAGAACAAGGAACACACCAGGCAGGTCCGAGATACTGTTGTTGATAAGTTTAAAGCCGGATTTGGATACAAAACGATTTCCCAAGCCTTAAACATCCCAAGGAGCACTGTGCAAGCGATAATATTGAAATGGAAGGAGTATCAGACCACTGCAAATCTACCAAGACTTGGCCGTCCCTCTAAACTTTTAGCTCATACAAGGAGAAGACTGATCAGAGATGCAGTCAAGAGGCCCACGATCACTCTGGATGAACTGCAGAGATCTACAGCTGAGGTGGGAGACTCTGTCCATAGGACAACAATCAGTCATATACTGCACAAAGCTGGCCTTTATGGAAGAGTGGCAAGAAGAAAGCCATTTCTTAAAGATATCCATAAAAAGTGTCGTTTAAAGTTTGCCACAAGCCACCTGGGAGACACACCAAACATGTGGAAGAAGGTGCTCTGGTCAGATGAAACCAAAATCGAACTTTTTGGCAACAATGCAAAACGTTATGTTTGGCGTAAAAGCAATACAGCTCATCACCCTGAACACACCATCCCCACTGTCAAACATGGTGGTGGCAGTCTCATGGTTTGGGCCTGCTTTTCTTCAGCAGGGACAGGGAAGATGGTTAAAATTGATGGGAAGATGGATGGAGCCAAATACAGGACCATTCTGGAAGAAAACCTGATGGAGTCTGCAAAAGACCTGAGACTGGGACGGAGATTTGTCTTCCAACAAGACAATGATCCAAAACATAAAGCAAAATCTACAATGGAATGGTTCACAAATAAACATATCCAGGTGTTAGAATGGCCAAGTCAAAGTCCAGACCTGAATCCAATCGAGAATCTGTGGAAAGAACTGAAAACTGCTGTTCACAAACGCTCTCCATCCAACCTCACTGAGCTCGAGGTGTTTTGCAAGGAGGAATGGGCAAAGATTTCAGTCTCTCGATGTGCCAAACTGATAGAGACATACCCCAAGCGACTTACAGCTGTAATCGCAGCAAAAGGTGGCGCTACAAAGTATTAACTTAAGGGGGCTGAATAATTTCGCACGTCCAATTTTCCAGTTTTTTATTTGTTAAAAAGGTTTGAAATATCCAATAAATTTCGTTCCACTTCATGATTGTGTCCCACTTGTTGTGGATTCTTCACCAGAAAATACAGTTGTATATCTTCATGTTTGAAGCCTGAAATGTGGCAAAAGGTCGAAAAGTTCAAGGGGGCCGAATACTTTTGCAAGGCACTGTATATATATATATAGTGTTGTAATATAGAATATAGTTAAAGTGTGGACAAATTGACATCCAGAAGGTACGGAATGTGAGCATGGAGTGAGCAGATGAGCTTGGAAGCTCCATCGGGAAAGGCTAAGATACATGAGACAACTGAGGACGGAGTAGGAGACGGAGTAGGAGACGGAGTAGGTGACGGAGTAGGTGACGGAGTAGGTGACAGAGTAGGTGACAGAGTAGGTGACAGAGTAGGTGACAGAGTAGGTGACAGAGTAGGTGACAGAGTAGGTGACAGAGTAGGTGACAGAGTAGGTGACAGAGTAGGTGACAGAGTAGGTGACAGAGTAGGTGACAGAGTAGGTGACGGAGTCGGATACGGAGTAGGATACGGAGTAGGAGACGGAGTAGGAGAGATTAAGAGAGAGAGTAACTGTCAGTACGTTGGACTCCTGATTGGCTAGTAAGAGGGGGTTAATATCATCAGGCGTGGATTCATCAGTCAGAGCTAGCGACCAGGATTTGTCCGAGGCCAGAGAGAGAGCTTCCATCTCCGCTAGAGGGATCTATACAGAGACGAGGCCCAGTAAGCAGAGGTAACACACATCTACACTTAGTCACTCTACGTCTCACACACACACACACACACACAAAACCAGGACACACACACGGTCACAAACCACTTGATCCAACAAATCAAACAGTAACAACAAGGTCAAATCTTCGGTTCTGTGATACGCCAGACGGTTACAGACAAACTACATGTGCCATAACAACACACACTAACAGTGTAGCTATAACTCAGTGAGTGTTAGTCTACAGCGATTATTGAAAACACGTAGATATATAAAAAGTACATTGATCACACCCAACCAACAGCGTGGAAACCATGACCATTTCAATATATGTTTACATTTGTATTAAATGCTGTATTTTGGGTATTTTTTAAATAATTTTCCTGTTTATCGTGGTCAACTCTATAGGGACTACATATAGAAATTAGCTGTGGGTTAAACTTGTGATAAAACATTATATTTCCATAAATGTATTCAGACCGATTTTAAAAATAGAATGCTAAAAAAACTTCCAGTCTTCAAGTATTCTAATATCTTAGAAACAGGTGCCCTTCATGTATTTCCACATGAAACAGTGCAAAATGGTTTACCAACAATGTCACGTTCTAGCCACTAGCCGTGTTAGCGAATCCACTTAATCACACACACACACACACACACCTGTTTTTGTTCCCAATTGCCTGCACCTGTTTTCCCTCATTACAGACCATATTCCTGCTTCCCCATTCTATCATGTCAGTCGTTGTTTTGTGTAATGTCTGTTCTGTGATTTAGCTTCTGTTTGGGTATTTTCATTTAATTTATTAACACATTCTCCGTTCGCCCTGTGCTTGTGTCCAGCCTCCATGTCTACAGACGTTATTAATGGTGAGACAATATAAAAACCAGCAGTCCTTTTGGTCCATACAGCTTGTTGGTTTGCAACACGAAGGGCTATTGCAGCAAGCCACTAAACCATGTTCCTCTCCTCAGCTATAAGGAACAGGAAGCGACCACATTGGACATGCGATTACCAATGCAGGACAATAGTGGTGGCGAAACATGTTCTGGTTCATTGAATCCAGGTTCCGTTTGCTTCAGTTGAACGGTATGCAGACCTCAACCCAAAAGACCTCGATGACTGTTTGTAGTTTTTATCGACCACCTTTTATTTTTTAAATTATGTCATTGCGTCAGCGTCGACAACATACCTGTGGAACTTTTCGGAGACTTGGATAGAATATATACCAGAATAAAATAAAAGCAGTTCTGTTTGCAAACCAGGGAACGGCCCAGTAATACATTAGTGTACCTAATAAACTTTCCACTAAGTAAAATATGATAATGTAAAGACACAGTATATGTATAAGGATTGTTTATATACAGTATTTTTATATTATTTTACAACGATTAATACCGAACAACATTTAGGATAAACAGTTAAATGTACATACGAGAACAAATACAGAGCAATATCACATTGGAGAAGACCATGGCCAGAAATAACTGTGTCCATGTATTAAATATGATATTAAAAGATTAAAGTTGACAGAGAGTAATAAGGACAGAATGCGGTGGGAACGTATGCATATTTCCCACAATGCAACGCTAGTTTGGAGCGTTTCAACACTTAGACCGCTAAAGACTTTATTGTTCCTGGCTGTCCTGCCTCACCCTTAACTGAGAGGATAAATTGAAGAAATGCTTTCTGACAGGCAAATGACCGGACCAGGCGTGCAGACAGAGGTTAGGGTCCAACAGACAGAGACCGGCTGAGTATTTGCCTGGAAGACATCCCACTAACTTCAGAATTAGACACAGCAAGAGGCACCAAGTCTTTGACTGCTGTGGCCTCAATCGTGTTTAAAGGCTTTTAACAGACGCTGTTTAGCAATGCTAATGTCATTGGTCAGATAATTTGTCCCGAATGATGGAAAAGAGGAATTCATTCAGAGGAATAATTCAACAGCTATACATGGCTCGTCGATGGGACATTATCACGTATCGTGTGTATTTGCGTGTCCAGACAGCTTGGCATGGAATTCAAGTTATTATCATTCGGTTCTGCTCAATCCCTGGGTGGTTCAGTTTCTCAGCTCAAGGCCAAATGTGCGTGTGTCTCTTTGTGTGTGTGTATCTATCTGCGGTAGCTATGATTCCATATTATTTGCGTCGACTGCCAAGCTGAAAAAGGGGCTATTGGAAGGTGACCACATTTCGAAGAATATTAAAGGCCAAGGAACAAAAACAGTTGATTGGAAAGGATTGGCAACACTCAGCGGGAATAAAGAGAATGTAGGATAGTGAGGCATTAGTGAAAGGCTGGAGTCAGAGTAGAGTAGGGTTGCTGCAAAATATCAGGTCAATGAGTGTGTGTGTGTTAGCATGTGTGAGTTAGCATGTGTGTGTGTTAGCATGTGTGTGTGGTAACAGGTGTGTGTGTTAGCATGTGTGTGTATTAGCATGAGTGTGTGTGTTAGCATGTGTGTGTATTAGCATGAGTGTGTGTGTTAGCATGTGTGTGTGGTAACAGGGGTGTGTGTTAGCATGTGTGTGTGGTAACAGGTGTGTGTGTTAGCATGTGTGTGTGTTAGCATGTGCGCGTGGTAACAGGTGTGTGTATTAGCATGTGTGTGTGTGTTAGCATGTGTGTGTATTAGCATGTGTGTGTGTGTTAGCATGTGTGTGTTAGCATGTGTGTGTGGTAACAGGTGTGTGTATTAGCATGTGTGTGTATTAGCATGTGTATGTGTGTTAGAATGTGTGTGTGTTAGCATGTGTGTGTGGTAACAGGTGTGTGTATTAGCATGTGTGTGTGTTAGCATGTGTGTGTATTAGCATGTGTATGTGTGTTAGAATGTGTGTGTGTTAGCATGTGTGTGTGTGTTAGCATGTGCACGCGGTGGCAGGTGTGTGTATTAGCATGTGTGTGTGTGTTAGCATGTGTGTGTGTTAGCATGTGTCCGCGGTGGCAGGTGAGGCAGGTGATTGACAGGGGTGAGAAGGCGGGTTCTTTGACCTGCTTGTCGCTGCAGTGCTTGCTGGGCAGTGGGGGCAAGGCGTAGTAGTGAAAGATTGAGCCTGACAGGTCGTCCATAAGACTCAACTCTCCCTCCATCGAACCCTGGATCACCATAGAGACGGAGTCGAACATCGCTCTCCGCTGGAGACAGAGAGATATAGATGGGGGACAGAGAGATATAGATAAAGGGGCAGAGAGATATAGATGGGGGGGCAAAGAGATATAGATGGGGGGGCAGAGAGATATAGATGGGGGGGTAGAGAGATATAGATTGGGGGGGCAGAGAGATATAGATGGGGGCAGAGAGATATAGATGGGGGCAGAGAGATATAGATGGGGGCAGAGAGATATAGATGGGGGGCAGAGAGATATAGATGGGGGCAGAGAGATATAGATGGGGGAGAGGGATATAGATGGGGGCAGAGGGATATAGATGGGGGGCAGAGAGATATAGATGGGGGCAGAGAGATATAGATGGGGGCAGAGAGATATAGATGGGGGGGCAGAGAGATATAGATGGGGGCAGAGAGATATAGATAGGGGGCAGAGAGATATAGATGGGGGGCAGAGAGATATAGATGGGGGCAGAGAGATATAGATGGGGGGCAGAGAGATATAGATGGGGGCAGAGAGATATAGATGGGGGCAGAGAGATATAGATGGGGGCAGAGAGATATAGATGGGGGGTAGAGAGATATAGATGGGGGCAGAGAGATATAGATGGGGGCAGAGAGATATAGATGGGGGGGCAGAGAGATATAGATGGGGGGCAGAGAGATATAGATGGGGGCAGAGAGATATAGATGGGGGGTAGAGAGATATAGATGGGGGCAGAGAGATATAGATGGGGGCAGAGAGATATAGATTGGGGGGGGCTATCGCACACGTACCGTTGTCTTGTATTCACTATATCTAGTGTTCCTTTCAAGTTCATGTCGTCTGTCCACCAGAGATTATTCACAGACAGTTGCATCTGTTATGTTCAAAAGCACGATACTAAAGTGTTTCGATTGACCAGAGGGGGGCGGTAAAACACTGAAAACCTAAAACATCCCCTTAACAACACATTTCTGAGAGCGAGCGATGACAGGGAGAAATCAGATCGGAGCAACCAGGCAATTCGACCGCTAGTGACTATAAAAAGCCTACTTTCTGAAAACGGCAGACAAGTCAACAACATAT